>CM068368.1:381553512-382753512 GCA_034769895.1 Magicicada septendecula
CTTACAACCAAATATTTAAGAGAAAAAACTTTATGGCGAAATAAAAGAAAGAATTTGGAATTTTAATAATACAGAAAAATTCAAAAACAATTGTAAGAACATCTTACTACCAAATATTTATGAGAAAAAACTTTATGACAAAATAAAAGAAAGAATTTGGAATTTTATAAAAAATAAAAATTCTAAAACAATTGTAAGAACATCTTACTACCAAATACTTTGAGAAAGAACTTTATGGCAATTTAAAAGAAAGGATTTTGAATTTAATACATAAACATTCTAAAATAATTGTAAGAACATCTTACTACCAAATATTTTTGAGAAAAAACTT
Source organism: Magicicada septendecula (assembly GCA_034769895.1). Classification (NCBI taxonomy): domain Eukaryota; kingdom Metazoa; phylum Arthropoda; class Insecta; order Hemiptera; family Cicadidae; genus Magicicada; species Magicicada septendecula. The sequence continues at coordinate 381,553,844 of CM068368.1, forward strand.
TATGGCGAAATAAAAGAAAGATTTTGGAATTTAATATACAAAAAATTTAAAAATGAAGTAAGACCAACTTACTATAACTAATTTTGTGAAAAAACTTTATGGTAGTTAATTAAGAAGAATTTGAATTTAGAGAAATACCAAAAAATTCAGAAATAATTGTAAGATCACCTTACGACACACAATTTTGAAGAGAAACCATTTGGAATAATTAAAAAGGAAGAATTAGAATTTAGAATTATATATAACAAAAAATTAAAAATTAAGTAAGCACATCTTACTATAAACAATTTTGAAGGAAACCATTTTGGGAATAAATGAATTAAACAGAATTTGAATTTTGATAAAACGTCAAAACTTTGAAACAAAATAGATCAACTTATTACAATGATTTATGAGAAATGTTATGGAAATAGATGAAAAGAAGAGTTTGAATTTTGCATAAAACTAACAAAGTTCTAAAAATAAATATGTGCCATTTATAATTAAATTTAGAAGAAAATAAAATGATTAATTCAGAAAAAAGAATTAAATTTAATCCAGAATAAATGTGAATATCTAGCATTTGAAGGAGTAGAGAAGAAAAACAAAAAAGAGTGTGATATACAAGAGAAGGCAAAAATTTGGAAACAAAGAGAAGAATCTGTTATTATAATAAAATTATAAAAAATCCAAGAAAGAAAAACAATAAAATAATAATGAGAACAACCTATGACTAATTACTTATGAAACGATAATGGAAACAGTTAATCAAGAAAAGGAATACGATATTACTCAGTTCTGAAGAAGCAAAGAAGAACAACTCATACCAAACATATGGAGAAGATGATTTTGAACAAATAATAATAATAAGACCTATATGAAATGCAAAGAGAAGAAGTACCACATGAAATATAATATAAATGAATTAATGTTAATGAATACGAAGGCGGATTAATAACTTTCTAAGAGAAAGGAAAGAACAAAATGTGTAAATAAAATGATCAAAATAACAACCTGAATATCTAATATAAAGATACAAATTTAAAAAATTAAATATAATAAAATAAGACCATTCAAATAATGAATAAGAAAATACTATATATAAAGACCATGCTAACACTGTAAGTAACCAGAAGGAAGTATAAAGAGAATTCAGATGGAGAAGAAAAAGAGTTACACTATAACCAGTAACAAGAATTATTAAGAGAAGTTTTCAACCATAATTAAAATAAATATATCAGACAAGTTAAGAGTTCAGAAAAATATATATATATAATGAGTATAATAAGAATTAAGAAGATTTATTAAGATAGAAAATGTGAGATAAACTGAGAAACTACGAAGTGAAGAATCAAAAGATATTTTTATTAGTCGAAAATGAGACTACTTTTTATTTTATTTTATTCGATGACTGACTGAAGATAATTCCAGCAGCATTATGTTTTTTGAGCAGAGATGAATGTGCCTCTGGACTCAAATTGTAGAAGTGGTGTATGGCCAGCAGAGTTGTGTAGCCTACAGTGCCCCTCTGAACTGCCCCAGCCCACGTGATAGGGAATGTTAGGGAATTAATATCCCAAGGATGCAACACGAAGTTTATAAAGAAAGAAAATGTATAATAATAATAATAATAATAATAATATATCTCAGAAGACACTAACTATCCAAGAAGGATCAAAAGTAGAATAAGTAACTATATATATAAAATTTATTAAACTCAAATATAAAAAGTCGATATAGAAATGGAGAGGAAAATGAAATATAAAAATAATGAAATTATCATAAGAAATTATTTCATCCATAAACATGTCTGAAATAATTACTTCTGGAGGAGAGCAATCTGTAGCGTGACAGATAAACACATAATAATGAATGGCATTGATCATTAAAATAATATAAAGAATTAATTCAGAGCAACCGTGCAGAAAAATCATGGATATTAAAAGTATAAGTTCGTATAAAAGCAATGTTACTAGTGATGAATCATCAAAACCAGTTTAATAACTCAAGGTTTAAAAATATAACCCAGGAAGGTAAGGAGTATATAAGGAAGCAACCAGAGTATTACTAAACCCACAACGAGTATAAGGAATAAATAGAACAAGGCAAGATCCACCATAAAGGGTGATGTATTCAAAGAAGCCAGAAGAAAAGAAGACATCATTGAAGAAAGAAGAAGAAGACAGCATCCAGAAGAAGAAGGAATGCTCTTATAAAAAACACCCATATCCCCATATCCCAAAATAAATAAAAACCATAATAATAAAAGTATAACGAAGTATTCATGAACGAAACCATATGTACAATAAAATTAAGAAAAAAAGTGTATAGAGTAAGAGTTGCCAGTGGACCAAGGTGAAACAATAATATAATACCCAAAGAACAAATCTTCATTGTAACCCACAAACAAATCTCTTGATGTTAATAAGACTAAACAACCATTTAGAAATAGCATCAAGAAGTGTAAAGTGAACCAGTGCTAGTTTGTGTATTATAAAAAAATAAACCTTATGTTTCACCCTTGGCATCCACAAACTGTGTAGATAATGAAAAATACAACTTTTTGAGTGACTTATGATTTGTACAGAGTGAATATAATACAGGTAATAATATAGAGCTGTCAATCTGTTTGAAATGACATTTATGTAAATGATGAGTAAAAACAGAAGCAGACACCGGATTTAACACCCAAAGTGACAGGGTACAATTACCCAAAACCATATTAAAAACAGTTAAAAACTGATAATTCAATTTAGCATAAGAAATAGTGAATAAGAATGTAGAAAATAAGGTTTTGTGTATATAGAATAGGATATTTTAAAAATGTATTAGTAATAAGAACCTTTTAATAAGTTTAGAACCACTAACATCCTAATTGTAAAATATTTATTACTTGTATTGGTGTTAATGGTTGAACAGGATGTTAGCATGGAAAAAACATTCTTTGTAAATAATATTTCTATTTTAGTATTAAGTTTTGATTATAAAAAAATGTCTAACTAGTTGAAGACAACCATTATTTAAAATTATTTCTATCTGTTTATAGTATTGAAACAGATACTAATTGTTGTTATGTTTAATAGAAAAAATGTTTAATTTATATTACAATGTTAAAAAGTCAGAGAGGGTATAACTAAATATATATTGTTTATATAAAAATTTGTATGACAAAATTGTTAAGAATCTAGGCAAAATGATGAAAACTAAACATCATTAAAACTGAGAAACTAAGTACTTAAATACATTTAAACTGAAGGGATTTAGATAACATAAACCAGAAATGAAGCCATATAATTAGAAATATAACTTAGAAAGATTTTGTAAAATTATAGCCAGGATTATAAATAAAAATGGAAATGACAGAACTCAAAAATTTGGAGAGGGGAGTCATATATTCCAACATAATATTTTAAAACTTAACCAATTCAAATAATTGCAAGAAACTAAGGGAATATAAACCTTTTATTACAATATGAGATTAATAATCATAAATATAACTTAAAAATGGCAGAATTTGCTTAATGACAGGAAGCTGATTTTGAAAATTTACAAGATACAAAATGAAGGTAAAATTACCAATTTTAGATAAAAAAAACATAATAAAACGGCATTATTCGATATCAAAATACGCCGAATGAACTGAAGGATAAAATTAAGTAACAACTAGCTAATAAATTTGAATAATAACCAAAGTTTAAGCAGTTATATAATGTAACTTTAATACATGCACAGGATGCAAAGTAAAATTCGAACAATGTAAGGAATAATATTGCATTGGCTAAGATTTTAGTCGAAAGTGAAGGAAGTAGAGAGTTGATTATTGAGTGTTGTACGGGACACTTGACACAAGCAATTAAAACGATTTAACCTAATTTCTAGTACCGTAATGGCGAGTCATTGTATGATACGAATTTGAAAATCGCGAGTGGCGACAAAAAAACATTTCACAACATCGACACAGTGACATTAACACTTACAAAAGACTAACTAACATTGTATAGCACGAAACGACAGTTAAATAACATTTTAAACACCATAAAACAGTATATAACATAACCATCAAATGTGCTTGATCGACAAAAGTGAACCAGACTTATAAATACACCACTTTTCAAAATACAACACAGAAACTTAACCAGAGACACTACACCAAGATCAGAAGGAAGATTTGCAGACACCAGGACGTGAATTCGGCAAGAAAATATCTTTATTGGAACGCCAAATCTACGAAGGGACGATTGACAACTTCGACGGCGGCCGTTACTTTTCGTCACCGCTCAACTGAACAGTGCCTCCTAGTTTGTCAGCGACACGGTTCGCAATCAATTTATTTATTTTAATCTTTTCAATTGAATATATGTACTTTAGTATTAAGAATTATTCTTGTAACGTTATACTTTTTTAATCTTTGCCCGATTTCTCTGACTTTTCCAATGAATAGCTGTTAAAAGAACCTTATTGTATTTTATATAAAAACTTGTAACATTCGATACCCTGAGAGTCGATTTTAAAATCGACAAGAGTCTTTATAACCAATTGTCCAATAAATAATTTATACTTTTCATCTTAAAACAGTTCTTTCTTTTCTAAACATAGCAATTTAAACATATTATAGTTAAAAACAACATCTACTACGAGAATTTCACCACAAGAAGGAAGATAACCTCCAAAACTGAAAGTAAACAAGGATCGATTGTATTTGGAGACAATCTTATAAGTGGTTGGAGTTTCTTAAAAAATACAGAAAAGGGAACGTGATATTGATGTGTACCAGATCTTTGTGGACTTCAGGCAAGCGTATGACTCTATTAATAGAGACAAACTCTACACCATAATGCATGAATTTGGAATACCAGGCAAGCTGGTAAGATTAACCCAAGTTACTATGCAGCAGACTGAAGCCCAAGTAAAGGTGGATAGCCAGCTAACTGAACCCATAAATATTACACGGGGACTAAAGCAGGGAGATGGGTTGGCCCCAACACTATTCAATATTGCATTGGAATATGTAATTAGAGGCTTATCAATAAATAGCTCCAATCTGTTAACAAATAAAACTGTACAGATAGCCGCATATGCAGATGACATTAACATCATGTCAAGACGGATCACGGCAGCTAAAGAAATATTTATAGAGCTTAAAAACAAAGCCAAGGAAGTTGGGCTAGCCATAAATATGGATAAAACAAAAATGCTTATCCAAACAAGAAGGGACCAGGTTCATAACAACATCGAGATAGAGGAGGACACAATTGAGGTGATGGACAATTTCACGTATCTCGGAGTGAATCTAGCAAAGACTGGATCAGAGGAGCCGGAGATCCAAAGACGGACCACCATGGCTAACAAGGCGTACTTCGCATTGCTGCCATCATTTAGGTCTGGGGATGTGCACAGGGAAACAAAAATGAAAATATATAGGACTGTCATCAGACCGGTGCTATGCTACGGGTGTGAGGCATGGGCAATCACACAGAAAACAGTCGACATAGTAGACACCTTTGAAAGGAAAATCCTCAGACGCATTATAGGCCCAATACAAGAAAATGGCTCATGGAGACTGAGATACAACAACGAACTGTATCAAATATATAAAGAGATACCAGTCTCAAAATTTATAAGAATTCAAAGATTGCGTTGGGCCGGACATGTTATGAGAATGGAGGGTGGCAGGAACCCTAAGAGGGCTTTGCTGGGTACATGGGAGGGAACGAGACCTAGAGGTAGACCGAGGAAGAGGTGGGAAGATGGCGTTGCAGAGGACGCGAGAGACATGGGGATAAGAAACTGGAGGAGGGTTGCAGGTGGATAGAGTGGATTGGAGGCGGAGATTGGTGGAGGCCAGGGCCCGACTTGGGCTGTAGCGCCATAGGAGAGAGAGAGAGAGAGAGAGAGAGAGAGAGAGAGAGAGAGAGAGAGAGAGAGAGAGAGAGAGAGAGAGAGAGAGAGAGAGAGAGAGATTGTATTTGGAGACAATCTTATAAGTGGTTGGAGTTTCTTAAAAAATACAGAAAAGTTAATAAAATTTTCTAGACAAGTGAGACACGTTTCGAAACTTCACGAAACACAATTAATTAATTGTTTTTAATTAATTAATCAAAAAAAAAATTTTAATTATAAATTAAAAAAAAAAACAATCAATTTTTATTTCTTTCACAAAGAACACATATTTAATATATATTTTTGTAACACTACACCAATACAACTTTAACACTATAACCACGTTTAGTTACAATTTGGACAGCTCAACAGTGGGGATTAAATTAAAATAAAAAGAAGTAAGAACAGAACGAGATTAAGAGAGTTTGTAAACACACACCTCTTTAATTTAGTTACAAATTGGCGCACAACTGAGGGGCTTTAATTAGCGATTGAAAGGCCACTACAATCTACCCAATCACTAATTGGAGTTCGGCAGCAGCTATAAAGCCAGAGAAAGGGAAAAAGGGAACAACGACAAACAAAGATGTCAGAGCGATTGAAGAATATGAGCATCGAGGAAAGGATACAACTAATCGCAGTATCAATGAATGGATACACGAAACGATGGAGAAAAGAAATAAGAAGGGAGCGTAAACAGATTAAGAAAGAGGAGTCAAAACCAAGAAGACAACAAAGAAGGGAAGAATTAAAGGAAAGGATAAAACGAAAGACAGAAACACTAAAGGAGTTCACGAAACAGTGGAGAGAAGTAAGAATAAGTACTCAGAAACAGATGATAGAGAATAACAATACAAGGGTGGAAATAATCATCAAGAATAATAAACTGTGGGAGGAAGAATTAATAAGAGATAACAAAAGAGAGGTAGAAGAAATACCAAATGATAAAACGCAGGAACAAGTAGTGGTATTACCTGGAATTAAAACTAGCGGAAACAAGGAAAATATTAAATAAAGGAAAAGGAGAATGTATCCAAGAAATTTAATAAAAACGAAGGAAGAGTTGGAGATGATGAACCATGGTTTATTTGATGATGATAATATCCCTATTACCAACCATGAAGAAATCGTGAGTTCCAGAAATTATAGAAGTAGATTGAGGGTAATCTCAGAGATGGTGTACCAGCAGACAGTAGCTTACCACTGGGAAAGGACCAGAGGTAAACGGGATACAACATGTGGACCAGATCAGTTTCAGCGCAGGACTGGACAGTGTATTCCAGAAAGATGGAAATGTGACATCTTACCAGACTGTGATGACGGCACAGATGAATCACCAGAATGTACTCCATTAGTGTGCCATCTAGGACAGTTCCAGGGTACAGTTACACTAAAATGTATTCCTTCAGGGTGGATATGTGATGGTGAACCAGCTTGTGGGGCTTCAGATAAGCAAATATTTGATAACTCAGATGAAGATCCTCACATATATTTTTCAGGTAATACAACATATAAACCAGAGACGTATTGGTATATCAAACAATATGATAAAGGGAACCAGATAAACTTTGTTGCCAACAAAGAAATATCAGCAAGGAAAATTGAAACAAGCCACAGAGTAACCGCAGTGAAAATGAAATACCAGGCGGAAACCAGAGATGCCACAAGTACTGGGATAATTATGAAGGCCATGATCGTCCGGAAAATAAGGGCAACTGAGATGATGGACCCTGGTTAACACAAATACCACACGCCATCAAGAAAAGGGACGGATGTCATGATAACTGACTACGGCGAAAAACGATGGTGAAGGAGACGAAATATAAATATCATTGAAAGGAAATGATACGAATAATAAACATAGAAACAAAACTGGGTTTTATGAAGGAAGAGTATTTAAGAAAATGAACATTACAAATGAAAATATGAGCAACTGAGCGACATAAAGAAAATCGTCCATCCTCCTGGGTATAAAAGAAAATAAAATAATAAGGAAAGAAAAAGAAAAGATCAACTTATTAAAGTATAAATAACATGGTCCGGTATAGAGTACAATATATGACCATATGTTGTGGTAAAGGATAATCATAATAATACTTATGAACTGAGAGAAATAGTTTCCGGAAGAGTTAAAGGTGTGTACAATCAAGCACCTATGAAAAAGTACTATGAAGAATGAATTTGGAATTTTATAAATACATAAAAATTCTAAAATAATTGTAAGAACATCTTACAACCAAATATTTTTGAGAAAAAACTTTTTGGCAAAATAAAAGAAAGAATTTGGAATTTTATAAATACACAAAAAATTCTAAAATAATTGTAAGTACATCTTACGACCAAATATTTTTGAGAAAAAACTTTATGGCAAATTAAAAAGAAAGAATTTTGAATTTAATATACACAAAAAATTCAAAAATAGAAGTAAGAACATCTTACAACCAAATATTTATGAGAAAAAACCTTTTGGCAAAATAAAAGAAAGAATTTTTAACAGAAAAATTCAAAAACAATTGTAAGAACATCTTACAACCAAATATTTAAGAGAAAAAACTTTATGGCGAAATAAAAGAAAGAATTTGGAATTTTAATAATACAGAAAAATTCAAAAACAATTGTAAGAACATCTTACTACCAAATATTTATGAGAAAAAACTTTATGACAAAATAAAAGAAAGAATTTGGAATTTTATAAAAAATAAAAATTCTAAAACAATTGTAAGAACATCTTACTACCAAATACTTTGAGAAAGAACTTTATGGCAATTTAAAAGAAAGGAATTTTGAATTTAATACATAAACATTCTAAAATAATTGTAAGAACATCTTACTACCAAATATTTTTGAGAAAAAACTTTATGGCGAAATAAAAGAAAGATTTTGGAATTTAATATACAAAAAATTTAAAAATGAAGTAAGACCAACTTACTATAACTAATTTTGTGAAAAAACTTTATGGTAGTTAATTAAGAAGAATTTGAATTTAGAGAAATACCAAAAAATTCAGAAATAATTGTAAGATCACCTTACGACACACAATTTTGAAGAGAAACCATTTGGAATAATTAAAAAGGAAGAATTAGAATTTAGAATTATATATAACAAAAAATTAAAAATTAAGTAAGCACATCTTACTATAAACAATTTTGAAGGAAACCATTTTGGGAATAAATGAATTAAACAGAATTTGAATTTTGATAAAACGTCAAAACTTTGAAACAAAATAGATCAACTTATTACAATGATTTATGAGAAATGTTATGGAAATAGATGAAAAGAAGAGTTTGAATTTTGCATAAAACTAACAAAGTTCTAAAAATAAATATGTGCCATTTATAATTAAATTTAGAAGAAAATAAAATGATTAATTCAGAAAAAAGAATTAAATTTAATCCAGAATAAATGTGAATATCTAGCATTTGAAGGAGTAGAGAAGAAAAACAAAAAAGAGTGTGATATACAAGAGAAGGCAAAAATTTGGAAACAAAGAGAAGAATCTGTTATTATAATAAAATTATAAAAAATCCAAGAAAGAAAAACAATAAAATAATAATGAGAACAACCTATGACTAATTACTTATGAAACGATAATGGAAACAGTTAATCAAGAAAAAGGAATACGATATTACTCAGTTCTGAAGAAGCAAAGAAGAACAACTCATACCAAACATATGGAGAAGATGATTTTGAACAAATAATAATAATAAGACCTATATGAAATGCAAAGAGAAGAAGTACCACATGAAATATAATATAAATGAATTAATGTTAATGAATACGAAGGCGGATTAATAACTTTCTAAGAGAAAGGAAAGAACAAAATGTGTAAATAAAATGATCAAAATAACAACCTGAATATCTAATATAAAGATACAAATTTAAAAAATTAAATATAATAAAATAAGACCATTCAAATAATGAATAAGAAAATACTATATATAAAGACCATGCTAACACTGTAAGTAACCAGAAGGAAGTATAAAGAGAATTCAGATGGAGAAGAAAAAGAGTTACACTATAACCAGTAACAAGAATTATTAAGAGAAGTTTTCAACCATAATTAAAATAAATATATCAGACAAGTTAAGAGTTCAGAAAAATATATATATATAATGAGTATAATAAGAATTAAGAAGATTTATTAAGATAGAAAATGTGAGATAAACTGAGAAACTACGAAGTGAAGAATCAAAAGATATTTTTATTAGTCGAAAATGAGACTACTTTTTATTTTATTTTATTCGATGACTGACTGAAGATAATTCCAGCAGCATTATGTTTTTTGAGCAGAGATGAATGTGCCTCTGGACTCAAATTGTAGAAGTGGTGTATGGCCAGCAGAGTTGTGTAGCCTACAGTGCCCCTCTGAACTGCCCCAGCCCACGTGATAGGGAATGTTAGGGAATTAATATCCCAAGGATGCAACACGAAGTTTATAAAGAAAGAAAATGTATAATAATAATAATAATAATAATAATATATCTCAGAAGACACTAACTATCCAAGAAGGATCAAAAGTAGAATAAGTAACTATATATATAAAATTTATTAAACTCAAATATAAAAAGTCGATATAGAAATGGAGAGGAAAATGAAATATAAAAATAATGAAATTATCATAAGAAATTATTTCATCCATAAACATGTCTGAAATAATTACTTCTGGAGGAGAGCAATCTGTAGCGTGACAGATAAACACATAATAATGAATGGCATTGATCATTAAAATAATATAAAGAATTAATTCAGAGCAACCGTGCAGAAAAATCATGGATATTAAAAGTATAAGTTCGTATAAAAGCAATGTTACTAGTGATGAATCATCAAAACCAGTTTAATAACTCAAGGTTTAAAAATATAACCCAGGAAGGTAAGGAGTATATAAGGAAGCAACCCAGAGTATTACTAAACCCACAACGAGTATAAGGAATAAATAGAACAAGGCAAGATCCACCATAAAGGGTGATGTATTCAAAGAAGCCAGAAGAAAAGAAGACATCATTGAAGAAAGAAGAAGAAGACAGCATCCAGAAGAAGAAGGAATGCTCTTATAAAAAACACCCATATCCCCATATCCCAAAATAAATAAAAACCATAATAATAAAAGTATAACGAAGTATTCATGAACGAAACCATATGTACAATAAAATTAAGAAAAAAAGTGTATAGAGTAAGAGTTGCCAGTGGACCAAGGTGAAACAATAATATAATACCCAAAGAACAAATCTTCATTGTAACCCACAAACAAATCTCTTGATGTTAATAAGACTAAACAACCATTTAGAAATAGCATCAAGAAGTGTAAAGTGAACCAGTGCTAGTTTGTGTATTATAAAAAAATAAACCTTATGTTTCACCCTTGGCATCCACAAACTGTGTAGATAATGAAAAATACAACTTTTTGAGTGACTTATGATTTGTACAGAGTGAATATAATACAGGTAATAATATAGAGCTGTCAATCTGTTTGAAATGACATTTATGTAAATGATGAGTAAAAACAGAAGCAGACACCGGATTTAACACCCAAAGTGACAGGGTACAATTACCCAAAACCATATTAAAAACAGTTAAAAACTGATAATTCAATTTAGCATAAGAAATAGTGAATAAGAATGTAGAAAATAAGGTTTTGTGTATATAGAATAGGATATTTTAAAAATGTATTAGTAATAAGAACCTTTTAATAAGTTTAGAACCACTAACATCCTAATTGTAAAATATTTATTACTTGTATTGGTGTTAATGGTTGAACAGGATGTTAGCATGGAAAAAACATTCTTTGTAAATAATATTTCTATTTTAGTATTAAGTTTTGATTATAAAAAAATGTCTAACTAGTTGAAGACAACCATTATTTAAAATTATTTCTATCTGTTTATAGTATTGAAACAGATACTAATTGTTGTTATGTTTAATAGAAAAAATGTTTAATTTATATTACAATGTTAAAAAGTCAGAGAGGGTATAACTAAATATATATTGTTTATATAAAAATTTGTATGACAAAATTGTTAAGAATCTAGGCAAAATGATGAAAACTAAACATCATTAAAACTGAGAAACTAAGTACTTAAATACATTTAAACTGAAGGGATTTAGATAACATAAACCAGAAATGAAGCCATATAATTAGAAATATAACTTAGAAAGATTTTGTAAAATTATAGCCAGGATTATAAATAAAAATGGAAATGACAGAACTCAAAAATTTGGAGAGGGGAGTCATATATTCCAACATAATATTTTAAAACTTAACCAATTCAAATAATTGCAAGAAACTAAGGGAATATAAACCTTTTATTACAATATGAGATTAATAATCATAAATATAACTTAAAAATGGCAGAATTTGCTTAATGACAGGAAGCTGATTTTGAAAATTTACAAGATACAAAATGAAGGTAAAATTACCAATTTTAGATAAAAAAAACATAATAAAACGGCATTATTCGATATCAAAATACGCCGAATGAACTGAAGGATAAAATTAAGTAACAACTAGCTAATAAATTTGAATAATAACCAAAGTTTAAGCAGTTATATAATGTAACTTTAATACATGCACAGGATGCAAAGTAAAATTCGAACAATGTAAGGAATAATATTGCATTGGCTAAGATTTTAGTCGAAAGTGAAGGAAGTAGAGAGTTGATTATTGAGTGTTGTACGGGACACTTGACACGAGCAATTAAAACGATTTAACCTAATTTCTAGTACCGTAATGGCGAGTCATTGTATGATACGAATTTGAAAATCGCGAGTGGCGACAAAAAAACATTTCACAACATCGACACAGTGACATAAACACTTACAAAAGACTAACTAACATTGTATAGCACGAAACGACAGTTAAATAACATTTTAAACACCATAAAACAGTATATAACATAACCATCAAATGTGCTTGATCGACAAAAGTGAACCAGACTTATAAATACACCACTTTTCAAAATACAACACAGAAACTTAACCAAAGACACTACACCAAGATCAGAAGGAAGATTTGCAGACACCAGGACGTGAATTCGGCAAGAAAATATCTTTATTGGAACGCCAAATCTACGAAGGGACGATTGACAACTTCGACGGCGGCCGTTACTTTTCGTCACCGCTCAACTGAACAGTGCCTCCTAGTTTGTCAGCGACACGGTTCGCAATCAATTTATTTATTTTAATCTTTTCAATTGAATATATGTACTTTAGTATTAAGAATTATTCTTGTAACGTTATACTTTTTTAATCTTTGCCCGATTTCTCTGACTTTTCCAATGAATAGCTGTTAAAAGAACCTTATTGTATTTTATATAAAAACTTGTAACATTCGATACCCTGAGAGTCGATTTTAAAATCGACAAGAGTCTTTATAACCAATTGTCCAATAAATAATTTATACTTTTCATCTTAAAACAGTTCTTTCTTTTCTAAACATAGCAATTTAAACATATTATAGTTAAAAACAACATCTACTACGAGAATTTCACCACAAGAAGGAAGATAACCTCCAAAACTGAAAGTAAACAAGGATCGATTGTATTTGGAGACAATCTTATAAGTGGTTGGAGTTTCTTAAAAAATACAGAAAAGGGAACGTGATATTGATGTGTACCAGATCTTTGTGGACTTCAGGCAAGCGTATGACTCTATTAATAGAGACAAACTCTACACCATAATGCATGAATTTGGAATACCAGGCAAGCTGGTAAGATTAACCCAAGTTACTATGCAGCAGACTGAAGCCCAAGTAAAGGTGGATAGCCAGCTAACTGAACCCATAAATATTACACGGGGACTAAAGCAGGGAGATGGGTTGGCCCCAACACTATTCAATATTGCATTGGAATATGTAATTAGAGGCTTATCAATAAATAGCTCCAATCTGTTAACAAATAAAACTGTACAGATAGCCGCATATGCAGATGACATTAACATCATGTCAAGACGGATCACGGCAGCTAAAGAAATATTTATAGAGCTTAAAAACAAAGCCAAGGAAGTTGGGCTAGCCATAAATATGGATAAAACAAAAATGCTTATCCAAACAAGAAGGGACCAGGTTCATAACAACATCGAGATAGAGGAGGACACAATTGAGGTGGTGGACAATTTCACGTATCTCGGAGTGAATCTAGCAAAGACTGGATCAGAGGAGCCGGAGATCCAAAGACGGACCACCATGGCTAACAAGGCGTACTTCGCATTGCTGCCATCATTTAGGTCTGGGGATGTGCACAGGGAAACAAAAATGAAAATATATAGGACTGTCATCAGACCGGTGCTATGCTACGGGTGTGAGGCATGGGCAATCACACAGAAAACAGTTGACATAGTAGACACCTTTGAAAGGAAAATCCTCAGACGCATTATAGGCCCAATACAAGAAAATGGCTCATGGAGACTGAGATACAACAACGAACTGTATCAAATATATAAAGAGATACCAGTCTCAAAATTTATAAGAATTCAAAGATTGCGTTGGGCCGGACATGTTATGAGAATGGAGGGTGGCAGGAACCCTAAGAGGGCTTTGCTGGGTACATGGGAGGGAACGAGACCTAGAGGTAGACCGAGGAAGAGGTGGGAAGATGGCGTTGCAGAGGACGCGAGAGACATGGGGATAAGAAACTGGAGGAGGGTTGCAGTGGATAGAGTGGATTGGAGGCGGAGATTGGTGGAGGCCAGGGCCCGACTTGGGCTGTAGCGCCATAGGAGAGAGAGAGAGAGAGAGATTGTATTTGGAGACAATCTTATAAGTGGTTGGAGTTTCTTAAAAAATACAGAAAAGTTAATAAAATTTTCTAGACAAGTGAGACACGTTTCGAAACTTCACGAAACACAATTAATTAATTGTTTTTAATTAATTAATCAAAAAAACATTTTTAATTATAAATTAAAAAAAAACAATCAATTTTTATTTCTTTCACAAAGAACACATATTTAATATATATTTTTGTAACACTACACCAATACAACTTTAACACTATAACCACGTTTAGTTACAATTTGGACAGCTCAACAGTGGGGATTAAATTAAAATAAAAAGAAGTAAGAACAGAACGAGATTAAGAGAGTTTGTAAACACACACCTCTTTAATTTAGTTACAAATTGGCGCACAACTGAGGGGCTTTAATTAGCGATTGAAAGGCCACTACAATCTACCCAATCACTAATTGGAGTTCGGCAGCAGCTATAAAGCCAGAGAAAGGGAAAAAGGGAACAACGACAAACAAAGATGTCAGAGCGATTGAAGAATATGAGCATCGAGGAAAGGATACAACTAATCGCAGTATCAATGAATGGATACACGAAACGATGGAGAAAAGAAATAAGAAGGGAGCGTAAACAGATTAAGAAAGAGGGGTCAAAACCAAGAAGACAACAAAGAAGGGAAGAATTACAGGAAAGGATAAAACAAAAGACAGAAACACTAAAGGAGTTCACGAAACAGTGGAGAGAAGTAAGAATAAGTACTCAGAAACAGATGATAGAGAATAACAATACAAGGGTGGAAATAATCATCAAGAATAATAAACTGTGGGAGGAAGAATTAATAAGAGATAACAAAAGAGAGGTAGAAGAAATACCAAATGATAAAACGCAGGAACAAGTAGTGGTATTACCTGGAATTAAAACTAGCGGAAACAAGGAAAATATTAAATAAAGGAAAAGGAGAATGTATCCAAGAAATTTAATAAAAACGAAGGAAGAGTTGGAGATGATGAACCATGGTTTATTTGATGATGATAATATCCCTATTACCAACCATGAAGAAATCGTGAGTTCCAGAAATTATAGAAGTAGATTGAGGGTAATCTCAGAGATGGTGTACCAGCAGACAGTAGCTTACCACTGGGAAAGGACCAGAGGTAAACGGGATACAACATGTGGACCAGATCAGTTTCAGCGCAGGACTGGACAGTGTATTCCAGAAAGATGGAAATGTGACATCTTACCAGACTGTGATGACGGCACAGATGAATCACCAGAATGTACTCCATTAGTGTGCCATCTAGGACAGTTCCAGGGTACAGTTACACTAAAATGTATTCCTTCAGGGTGGATATGTGATGGTGAACCAGCTTGTGGGGCTTCAGATAAGCAAATATTTGATAACTCAGATGAAGATCCTCACATATATTTTTCAGGTAATACAACATATAAACCAGAGACGTATTGGTATATCAAACAATATGATAAAGGGAACCAGATAAACTTTGTTGCCAACAAAGAAATATCAGCAAGGAAAATTGAAACAAGCCACAGAGTAACCGCAGTGAAAATGAAATACCAGGCGGAAACCAGAGATGCCACAAGTACTGGGATAATTATGAAGGCCATGATCGTCCGGAAAATAAGGGCAACTGAGATGATGGACCCTGGTTAACACAAATACCACACGCCATCAAGAAAAGGGACGGATGTCATGATAACTGACTACGGCGAAAAACGATGGTGAAGGAGACGAAATATAAATATCATTGAAAGGAAATGATACGAATAATAAACATAGAAACAAAACTGGGTTTTATGAAGGAAGAGTATTTAAGAAAATGAACATTACAAATGAAAATATGAGCAACTGAGCGACATAAAGAAAATCGTCCATCCTCCTGGGTATAAAAGAAAATAAAATAATAAGGAAAGAAAAAGAAAAGATCAACTTATTAAAGTATAAATAACATGGTCCGGTATAGAGTACAATATATGACCATATGTTGTGGTAAAGGATAATCATAATAATACTTATGAACTGAGAGAAATAGTTTCCGGAAGAGTTAAAGGTGTGTACAATCAAGCACCTATGAAAAAGTACTATGAAGAATGAATTTGGAATTTTATAAATACATAAAAATTCTAAAATAATTGTAAGAACATCTTACAACCAAATATTTTTGAGAAAAAACTTTTTGGCAAAATAAAAGAAAGAATTTGGAATTTTATAAATACACAAAAAATTCTAAAATAATTGTAAGTACATCTTACGACCAAATATTTTTGAGAAAAAACTTTATGGCAAATTAAAAAGAAAGAATTTTGAATTTAATATACACAAAAAATTCAAAAATAGAAGTAAGAACATCTTACAACCAAATATTTATGAGAAAAAACCTTTTGGCAAAATAAAAGAAAGAATTTTTAACAGAAAAATTCAAAAACAATTGTAAGAACATCTTACAACCAAATATTTAAGAGAAAAAACTTTATGGCGAAATAAAAGAAAGAATTTGGAATTTTAATAATACAGAAAAATTCAAAAACAATTGTAAGAACATCTTACTACCAAATATTTATGAGAAAAAACTTTATGACAAAATAAAAGAAAGAATTTGGAATTTTATAAAAAATAAAAATTCTAAAACAATTGTAAGAACATCTTACTACCAAATACTTTGAGAAAGAACTTTATGGCAATTTAAAAGAAAGGAATTTTGAATTTAATACATAAACATTCTAAAATAATTGTAAGAACATCTTACTACCAAATATTTTTGAGAAAAAACTTTATGGCGAAATAAAAGAAAGATTTTGGAATTTAATATACAAAAAATTTAAAAATGAAGTAAGACCAACTTACTATAACTAATTTTGTGAAAAAACTTTATGGTAGTTAATTAAGAAGAATTTGAATTTAGAGAAATACCAAAAAATTCAGAAATAATTGTAAGATCACCTTACGACACACAATTTTGAAGAGAAACCATTTGGAATAATTAAAAAGGAAGAATTAGAATTTAGAATTATATATAACAAAAAATTAAAAATTAAGTAAGCACATCTTACTATAAACAATTTTGAAGGAAACCATTTTGGGAATAAATGAATTAAACAGAATTTGAATTTTGATAAAACGTCAAAACTTTGAAACAAAATAGATCAACTTATTACAATGATTTATGAGAAATGTTATGGAAATAGATGAAAAGAAGAGTTTGAATTTTGCATAAAACTAACAAAGTTCTAAAAATAAATATGTGCCATTTATAATTAAATTTAGAAGAAAATAAAATGATTAATTTAGAAAAAAGAATTAAATTTAATCCAGAATAAATGTGAATATCTAGCATTTGAAGGAGTAGAGAAGAAAAACAAAAAAGAGTGTGATATACAAGAGAAGGCAAAAATTTGGAAACAAAGAGAAGAATCTGTTATTATAATAAAATTATAAAAAATCCAAGAAAGAAAAACAATAAAATAATAATGAGAACAACCTATGACTAATTACTTACGAAACGATAATGGAAACAGTTAATCAAGAAAAAGGAATACGATATTACTCAGTTCTGAAGAAGCAAAGAAGAACAACTCATACCAAACATATGGAGAAGATGATTTTGAACAAATAATAATAATAAGACCTATATGAAATGCAAAGAGAAGAAGTACCACATGAAATATAATATAAATGAATTAATGTTAATGAATACGAAGGCGGATTAATAACTTTCTAAGAGAAAGGAAAGAACAAAATGTGTAAATAAAATGATCAAAATAACAACCTGAATATCTAATATAAAGATACAAATTTAAAAAATTAAATATAATAAAATAAGACCATTCAAATAATGAATAAGAAAATACTATATATAAAGACCATGCTAACACTGTAAGTAACCAGAAGGAAGTATAAAGAGAATTCAGATGGAGAAGAAAAAGAGTTACACTATAACCAGTAACAAGAATTATTAAGAGAAGTTTTCAACCATAATTAAAATAAATATATCAGACAAGTTAAGAGTTCAGAAAAATATATATATATATAATGAGTATAATAAGAATTAAGAAGATTTATTAAGATAGAAAATGTGAGATAAACTGAGAAACTACGAAGTGAAGAATCAAAAGATATTTTTATTAGTCGAAAATGAGACTACTTTTTATTTTATTTTATTCGATGACTGACTGAAGATAATTCCAGCAGCATTATGTTTTTTGAGCAGAGATGAATGTGCCTCTGGACTCAAATTGTAGAAGTGGTGTATGGCCAGCAGAGTTGTGTAGCCTACAGTGCCCCTCTGAACTGCCCCAGCCCACGTGATAGGGAATGTTAGGGAATTAATATCCCAAGGATGCAACACGAAGTTTATAAAGAAAGAAAATGTATAATAATAATAATAATAATAATAATATATCTCAGAAGACACTAACTATCCAAGAAGGATCAAAAGTAGAATAAGTAACTATATATATAAAATTTATTAAACTCAAATATAAAAAGTCGATATAGAAATGGAGAGGAAAATGAAATATAAAAATAATGAAATTATCATAAGAAATTATTTCATCCATAAACATGTCTGAAATAATTACTTCTGGAGGAGAGCAATCTGTAGCGTGACAGATAAACACATAATAATGAATGGCATTGATCATTAAAATAATATAAAGAATTAATTCAGAGCAACCGTGCAGAAAAATCATGGATATTAAAAGTATAAGTTCGTATAAAAGCAATGTTACTAGTGATGAATCATCAAAACCAGTTTAATAACTCAAGGTTTAAAAATATAACCCAGGAAGGTAAGGAGTATATAAGGAAGCAACCCAGAGTATTACTAAACCCACAACGAGTATAAGGAATAAATAGAACAAGGCAAGATCCACCATAAAGGGTGATGTATTCAAAGAAGCCAGAAGAAAAGAAGACATCATTGAAGAAAGAAGAAGAAGACAGCATCCAGAAGAAGAAGGAATGCTCTTATAAAAAACACCCATATCCCCATATCCCAAAATAAATAAAAACCATAATAATAAAAGTATAACGAAGTATTCATGAACGAAACCATATGTACAATAAAATTAAGAAAAAAAGTGTATAGAGTAAGAGTTGCCAGTGGACCAAGGTGAAACAATAATATAATACCCAAAGAACAAATCTTCATTGTAACCCACAAACAAATCTCTTGATGTTAGTAAGACTAAACAACCATTTAGAAATAGCATCAAGAAGTGTAAAGTGAACCAGTGCTAGTTTGTGTATTATAAAAAAATAAACCTTATGTTTCACCCTTGGCATCCACAAACTGTGTAGATAATGAAAAATACAACTTTTTGAGTGACTTATGATTTGTACAGAGTGAATATAATACAGGTAATAATATAGAGCTGTCAATCTGTTTGAAATGACATTTATGTAAATGATGAGTAAAAACAGAAGCAGACACCGGATTTAACACCCAAAGTGACAGGGTACAATTACCCAAAACCATATTAAAAACAGTTAAAAACTGATAATTCAATTTAGCATAAGAAATAGTGAATAAGAATGTAGAAAATAAGGTTTTGTGTATATAGAATAGGATATTTTAAAAATGTATTAGTAATAAGAACCTTTTAATAAGTTTAGAACCACTAACATCCTAATTGTAAAATATTTATTACTTGTATTGGTGTTAATGGTTGAACAGGATGTTAGCATGGAAAAAACATTCTTTGTAAATAATATTTCTATTTTAGTATTAAGTTTTGATTATAAAAAAATGTCTAACTAGTTGAAGACAACCATTATTTAAAATTATTTCTATCTGTTTATAGTATTGAAACAGATACTAATTGTTGTTATGTTTAATAGAAAAAATGTTTAATTTATATTACAATGTTAAAAAGTCAGAGAGGGTATAACTAAATATATATTGTTTATATAAAAATTTGTATGACAAAATTGTTAAGAATCTAGGCAAAATGATGAAAACTAAACATCATTAAAACTGAGAAACTAAGTACTTAAATACATTTAAACTGAAGGGATTTAGATAACATAAACCAGAAATGAAGCCATATAATTAGAAATATAACTTAGAAAGATTTTGTAAAATTATAGCCAGGATTATAAATAAAAATGGAAATGACAGAACTCAAAAATTTGGAGAGGGGAGTCATATATTCCAACATAATATTTTAAAACTTAACCAATTCAAATAATTGCAAGAAACTAAGGGAATATAAACCTTTTATTACAATATGAGATTAATAATCATAAATATAACTTAAAAATGGCAGAATTTGCTTAATGACAGGAAGCTGATTTTGAAAATTTACAAGATACAAAATGAAGGTAAAATTACCAATTTTAGATAAAAAAAACATAATAAAACGGCATTATTCGATATCAAAATACGCCGAATGAACTGAAGGATAAAATTAAGTAACAACTAGCTAATAAATTTGAATAATAACCAAAGTTTAAGCAGTTATATAATGTAACTTTAATACATGCACAGGATGCAAAGTAAAATTCGAACAATGTAAGGAATAATATTGCATTGGCTAAGATTTTAGTCGAAAGTGAAGGAAGTAGAGAGTTGATTATTGAGTGTTGTACGGGACACTTGACACGAGCAATTAAAACGATTTAACCTAATTTCTAGTACCGTAATGGCGAGTCATTGTATGATACGAATTTGAAAATCGCGAGTGGCGACAAAAAAACATTTCACAACATCGACACAGTGACATAAACACTTACAAAAGACTAACTAACATTGTATAGCACGAAACGACAGTTAAATAACATTTTAAACACCATAAAACAGTATATAACATAACCATCAAATGTGCTTGATCGACAAAAGTGAACCAGACTTATAAATACACCACTTTTCAAAATACAACACAGAAACTTAACCAGAGACACTACACCAACATCAGAAGGAAGATTTGCAGACACCAGGACGTGAATTCGGCAAGAAAATATCTTTATTGGAACGCCAAATCTACGAAGGGACGATTGACAACTTCGACGGCGGCCGTTACTTTTCGTCACCGCTCAACTGAACAGTGCCTCCTAGTTTGTCAGCGACACGGTTCGCAATCAATTTATTTATTTTAATCTTTTCAATTGAATATATGTACTTTAGTATTAAGAATTATTCTTGTAACGTTATACTTTTTTAATCTTTGCCCGATTTCTCTGACTTTTCCAATGAATAGCTGTTAAAAGAACCTTATTGTATTTTATATAAAAACTTGTAACATTCGATACCCTGAGAGTCGATTTTAAAATCGACAAGAGTCTTTATAACCAATTGTCCAATAAATAATTTATACTTTTCATCTTAAAACAGTTCTTTCTTTTCTAAACATAGCAATTTAAACATATTATAGTTAAAAACAACATCTACTACGAGAATTTCACCACAAGAAGGAAGATAACCTCCAAAACTGAAAGTAAACAAGGATCGATTGTATTTGGAGACAATCTTATAAGTGGTTGGAGTTTCTTAAAAAATACAGAAAAGGGAACGTGATATTGATGTGTACCAGATCTTTGTGGACTTCAGGCAAGCGTATGACTCTATTAATAGAGACAAACTCTACACCATAATGCATGAATTTGGAATACCAGGCAAGCTGGTAAGATTAACCCAAGTTACTATGCAGCAGACTGAAGCCCAAGTAAAGGTGGATAGCCAGCTAACTGAACCCATAAATATTACACGGGGACTAAAGCAGGGAGATGGGTTGGCCCCAACACTATTCAATATTGCATTGGAATATGTAATTAGAGGCTTATCAATAAATAGCTCCAATCTGTTAACAAATAAAAGTGTACAGATAGCCGCATATGCAGATGACATTAACATCATGTCAAGACGGATCACGGCAGCTAAAGAAATATTTATAGAGCTTAAAAACAAAGCCAAGGAAGTTGGGCTAGCCATAAATATGGATAAAACAAAAATGCTTATCCAAACAAGAAGGGACCAGGTTCATAACAACATCGAGATAGAGGAGGACACAATTGAGGTGGTGGACAATTTCACGTATCTCGGAGTGAATCTAGCAAAGACTGGATCAGAGGAGCCGGAGATCCAAAGACGGACCACCATGGCTAACAAGGCGTACTTCGCATTGCTGCCATCATTTAGGTCTGGGGATGTGCACAGGGAAACAAAAATGAAAATATATAGGACTGTCATCAGACCGGTGCTATGCTACGGGTGTGAGGCATGGGCAATCACACAGAAAACAGTCGACATAGTAGACACCTTTGAAAGGAAAATCCTCAGACGCATTATAGGCCCAATACAAGAAAATGGCTCATGGAGACTGAGATACAACAACGAACTGTATCAAATATATAAAGAGATACCAGTCTCAAAATTTATAAGAATTCAAAGATTGCGTTGGGCCGGACATGTTATGAGAATGGAGGGTGGCAGGAACCCTAAGAGGGCTTTGCTGGGTACATGGGAGGGAACGAGACCTAGAGGTAGACCGAGGAAGAGGTGGGAAGATGGCGTTGCAGAGGACGCGAGAGACATGGGGATAAGAAACTGGAGGAGGGTTGCAGGTGGATAGAGTGGATTGGAGGCGGAGATTGGTGGAGGCCAGGGCCCGACTTGGGCTGTAGCGCCATAGGAGAAAGAGAGAGAGAGAGAGAGAGAGAGAGAGAGAGAGAGAGAGAGAGAGAGAGAGAGAGAGAGAGAGAGAGAGAGAGAGAGAGAGAGAGAGATTGTATTTGGAGACAATCTTATAAGTGGTTGGAGTTTCTTAAAAAATACAGAAAAGTTAATAAAATTTTCTAGACAAGTGAGACACGTTTCGAAACTTCACGAAACACAATTAATTAATTGTTTTTAATTAATTAATCAAAAAACATTTTTAATTATAAATTAAAAAAAAACAATCAATTTTTATTTCTTTCACAAAGAACACATATTTAATATATATTTTTGTAACACTACACCAATACAACTTTAACACTATAACCACGTTTAGTTACAATTTGGACAGCTCAACAGTGGGGATTAAATTAAAATAAAAAGAAGTAAGAACAGAACGAGATTAAGAGAGTTTGTAAACACACACCTCTTTAATTTAGTTACAAATTGGCGCACAATGAGGGGCTTTAATTAGCGATTGAAAGGCCACTACAATCTACCCAATCACTAATTGGAGTTCGGCAGCAGCTATAAAGCCAGAGAAAGGGAAAAAGGGAACAACGACAAACAAAGATGTCAGAGCGATTGAAGAATATGAGCATCGAGGAAAGGATACAACTAATCGCAGTATCAATGAATGGATACACGAAACGATGGAGAAAAGAAATAAGAAGGGAGCGTAAACAGATTAAGAAAGAGGAGTCAAAACCAAGAAGACAACAAAGAAGGGAAGAATTACAGGAAAGGATAAAACGAAAGACAGAAACACTAAAGGAGTTCACGAAACAGTGGAGAGAAGTAAGAATAAGTACTCAGAAACAGATGATAGAGAATAACAATACAAGGGTGGAAATAATCATCAAGAATAATAAACTGTGGGAGGAAGAATTAATAAGAGATAACAAAAGAGAGGTAGAAGAAATACCAAATGATAAAACGCAGGAACAAGTAGTGTTATTACCTGGAATTAAAACTAGCGGAAACAAGGAAAATATTAAATAAAGGAAAAGGAGAATGTATCCAAGAAATTTAATAAAAACGAAGGGAAGAGTTGGAGATGATGAACCATGGTTTATTTGATGATGATAATATCCTATTACCAACCATGAAGAAATCGTGAGTTCCAGAAATTATAGAAGTAGATTGAGGGTAATCTCAGAGATGGTGTACCAGCAGACAGTAGCTTACCACTGGGAAAGGACCAGAGGTAAACGGGATACAACATGTGGACCAGATCAGTTTCAGCGCAGGACTGGACAGTGTATTCCAGAAAGATGGAAATGTGACATCTTACCAGACTGTGATGACGGCACAGATGAATCACCAGAATGTACTCCATTAGTGTGCCATCTAGGACAGTTCCAGGGTACAGTTACACTAAAATGTATTCCTTCAGGGTGGATATGTGATGGTGAACCAGCTTGTGGGGCTTCAGATAAGCAAATATTTGATAACTCAGATGAAGATCCTCACATATATTTTTCAGGTAATACAACATATAACCAGAGACGTATTGGTATATCAAACAATAATGATAAAGGGAACCAGATAAACTTTGTTGCCAACAAAGAAATATCAGCAAGGAAAATTGAAACAAGCCACAGAGTAACCGCAGTGAAAATGAAATACCAGGCGGAAACCAGAGATGCCACAAGTACTGGGATAATTATGAAGGCCATGATCGTCCGGAAAATAAGGGCAACTGAGATGATGGACCCTGGTTAACACAAATACCACACGCCATCAAGAAAAGGGACGGATGTCATGATAACTGACTACGGCGAAAAACGATGGTGAAGGAAGACGAAATATAAATATCATTGAAAGGAAATGATACGAATAATAAACATAGAAACAAAACTGGGTTTTATGAAGGAAGAGTATTTAAGAAAATGAACATTACAAATGAAAATATGAGCAACTGAGCGACATAAGAAAATCGTCCATCCTCCTGGGTATAAAAGAAAATAAAATAATAAGGAAAGAAAAAGAAAAGATCAACTTATTAAAGTATAAATAACATGGTCCGGTATAGAGTACAATATATGACCATATGTTGTGGTAAAGGATAATCATAATAATACTTATGAACTGAGAGAAATAGTTTCCGGAAGAGTTAAAGGTGTGTACAATCAAGCACCTATGAAAAAGTACTATGAAGAATGAATTTGGAATTTTATAAATACATAAAAATTCTAAAATAATTGTAAGAACATCTTACAACCAAATATTTTTGAGAAAAAACTTTTTGGCAAAATAACAGAAAGAATTTGGAATTTTATAAATACACAAAAAATTCTAAAATAATTGTAAGTACATCTTACGACCAAATATTTTTGAGAAAAAACTTTATGGCAAATTAAAAAGAAAGAATTTTGAATTTAATATACACAAAAAATTCAAAAATAGAAGTAAGAACATCTTACAACCAAATATTTATGAGAAAAAACCTTTTGGCAAAATAAAAGAAAGAATTTTTAACAGAAAAATTCAAAAACAATTGTAAGAACATCTTACAACCAAATATTTAAGAGAAAAAACTTTATGGCGAAATAAAAGAAAGAATTTGGAATTTTAATAATACAGAAAAATTCAAAAAACAATTGTAAGAACATCTACTACCAAATATTTATGAGAAAAAACTTTATGACAAAATAAAAGAAAGAATTTGGAATTTTATAAAAAATAAAAATTCTAAAACAATTGTAAGAACATCTTACTACCAAATACTTTGAGAAAGAACTTTATGGCAATTTAAAAGAAAGGAATTTTGAATTTAATACATAAACATTCTAAAATAATTGTAAGAACATCTTACTACCAAATATTTTTGAGAAAAAACTTTATGGCGAAATAAAAGAAAGATTTTGGAATTTAATATACAAAAAATTTAAAAATGAAGTAAGACCAACTTACTATAACTAATTTTGTGAAAAAACTTTATGGTAGTTAATTAAGAAGAATTTGAATTTAGAGAAATACCAAAAAATTCAGAAATAATTGTAAGATCACCTTACGACACACAATTTTGAAGAGAAACCATTTGGAATAATTAAAAAGGAAGAATTAGAATTTAGAATTATATATAACAAAAAATTAAAAATTAAGTAAGCACATCTTACTATAAACAATTTTGAAGGAAACCATTTTGGGAATAATGAATTAAACAGAATTTGAATTTTGATAAAACGTCAAAACTTTGAAACAAAATAGATCAACTTATTACAATGATTTATGAGAAATGTTATGGAAATAGATGAAAAGAAGAGTTTGAATTTTGCATAAAACTAACAAAGTTCTAAAAATAAATATGTGCATTTATAATTAAATTTAGAAGAAAATAAAATGATTAATTCAGAAAAAAGAATTAAATTTAATCCAGAATAAATGTGAATATCTAGCATTTGAAGGAGTAGAGAAGAAAAAACAAAAAGAGTGTGATATACAAGAGAAGGCAAAAATTTGGAAACAAAGAGAAGAATCTGTTATTATAATAAAATTATAAAAAATCCAAGAAAGAAAAACAATAAAATAATAATGAGAACAACCTATGACTAATTACTTACGAAACGATAATGGAAACAGTTAATCAAGAAAAAGGAATACGATATTACTCAGTTCTGAAGAAGCAAAGAAGAACAACTCATACCAAACATATGGAGAAGATGATTTTGAACAAATAATAATAATAAGACCTATATGAAATGCAAAGAGAAGAAGTACCACATGAAATATAATATAAATGAATTAATGTTAATGAATACGAAGGCGGATTAATAACTTTCTAAGAGAAAGGAAAGAACAAAATGTGTAAATAAAATGATCAAAATAACAACCTGAATATCTAATATAAAGATACAAATTTAAAAAATTAAATATAATAAAATAAGACCATTCAAATAATGAATAAGAAAATACTATATATAAAGACCATGCTAACACTGTAAGTAACCAGAAGGAAGTATAAAGAGAAATTCAGATGGAGAAGAAAAAGAGTTACACTATAACCAGTAACAAGAATTATTAAGAGAAGTTTTCAACCATAATTAAAATAAATATATCAGACAAGTTAAGAGTTCAGAAAAATATATATATATATAATGAGTATAATAAGAATTAAGAAGATTTATTAAGATAGAAACTGTGAGATAAACTGAGAAACTACGAAGTGAAGAATCAAAAGATATTTTTATTAGTCGAAAATGAGACTACTTTTTATTTTATTTTATTCGATGACTGACTGAAGATAATTCCAGCAGCATTATGTTTTTTGAGCAGAGATGAATGTGCCTCTGGACTCAAATTGTAGAAGTGGTGTATGGCCAGCAGAGTTGTGTAGCCTACAGTGCCCCTCTGAACTGCCCCAGCCCACGTGATAGGGAATGTTAGGGAATTAATATCCCAAGGATGCAACACGAAGTTTATAAAGAAAGAAAATGTATAATAATATAATAATAATAATAATAATATATCTCAGAAGACACTAACTATCCAAGAAGGATCAAAAGTAGAATAAGTAACTATATATATAAAATTTATTAAACTCAAATATAAAAAGTCGATATAGAATGGAGAGGAAAATGAAATATAAAAATAATGAAATTATCATAAGAAATTATTTCATCCATAAACATGTCTGAAATAATTACTTCTGGAGGAGAGCAATCTGTAGCGTGACAGATAAACACATAATAATGAATGGCATTGATCATTAAAATAATATAAAGAATTAATTCAGAGCAACCGTGCAGAAAAATCATGGATATTAAAAGTATAAGTTCGTATAAAAGCAATGTTACTAGTGATGAATCATCAAAACCAGTTTAATAACTCAAGGTTTAAAAATATAACCCAGGAAGGTAAGGAGTATATAAGGAAGCAACCCAGAGTATTACTAAACCCACAACGAGTATAAGGAATAAATAGAACAAGGCAAGATCCACCATAAAGGGTGATGTATTCAAAGAAGCCAGAAGAAAAGAAGACATCATTGAAGAAAGAAGAAGAAGACAGCATCCAGAAGAAGAAGGAATGCTCTTATAAAAAACACCCATATCCCCATATCCCAAAATAAATAAAAACCATAATAATAAAAGTATAACGAAGTATTCATGAACGAAACCATATGTACAATAAAATTAAGAAAAAAGTGTATAGAGTAAGAGTTGCCAGTGGACCAAGGTGAAACAATAATATAATACCCAAAGAACAAATCTTCATTGTAACCCACAAACAAATCTCTTGATGTTAGTAAGACTAAACAACCATTTAGAAATAGCATCAAGAAGTGTAAAGTGAACCAGTGCTAGTTTGTGTATTATAAAAAAATAAACCTTATGTTTCACCCTTGGCATCCACAAACTGTGTAGATAATGAAAAATACAACTTTTTGAGTGACTTATGATTTGTACAGAGTGAATATAATACAGGTAATAATATAGAGCTGTCAATCTGTTTGAAATGACATTTATGTAAATGATGAGTAAAAACAGAAGCAGACACCGGATTTAACACCCAAAGTGACAGGGTACAATTACCCAAAACCATATTAAAAACAGTTAAAACTGATAATTCAATTTAGCATAAGAAATAGTGAATAAGAATGTAGAAAATAAGGTTTTGTGTATATAGAATAGGATATTTTAAAAATGTATTAGTAATAAGAACCTTTTAATAAGTTTAGAACCACTAACATCCTAATTGTAAAATATTATTACTTGTATTGGTGTTAATGGTTGAACAGGATGTTAGCATGGAAAAAACATTCTTTGTAAATAATATTTCTATTTTAGTATTAAGTTTTGATTATAAAAAAATGTCTAACTAGTTGAAGACAACCATTATTTAAAATTATTTCTATCTGTTTATAGTATTGAAACAGATACTAATTGTTGTTATGTTTAATAGAAAAAATGTTTAATTTATATTACAATGTTAAAAAGTCAGAGAGGGTATAACTAAATATATATTGTTTATATAAAAATTTGTATGACAAAATTGTAAGAATCTAGGCAAAATGATGAAAACTAAACATCATTAAAACTGAGAAACTAAGTACTTAAATACATTTAAACTGAAGGGATTTAGATAACATAAACCAGAAATGAAGCCATATAATTAGAAATATAACTTAGAAAGATTTTGTAAAATTATAGCCAGGATTATAAATAAAAATGGAAATGACAGAACTCAAAAATTTGGAGAGGGGAGTCATATATTCCAACATAATATTTTAAAACTTAACCAATTCAAATAATTGCAAGAAACTAAGGGAATATAAACCTTTTATTACAATATGAGATTAATAATCATAAATATAACTTAAAAATGGCAGAATTTGCTTAATGACAGGAAGCTGATTTTGAAAATTTACAAGATACAAAATGAAGGTAAAATTACCAATTTTAGATAAAAAAAACATAATAAAACGGCATTATTCGATATCAAAATACGCCGAATGAACTGAAGGATAAAATTAAGTAACAACTAGCTAATAAATTTGAATAATAACCAAAGTTTAAGCAGTTATATAATGTAACTTTAATACATGCACAGGATGCAAAGTAAAATTCGAACAATGTAAGGAATAATATTGCATTGGCTAAGATTTTAGTCTAAAGTGAAGGAAGTAGAGAGTTGATTATTGAACGATGTACGGGACACTTTGACACGAGCAATTAAAACGATTTAACCTAATTTCTAGTACCGTAATGGCGAGTCATTGTATGATACGAATTTGAAAATCGCGAGTGGCGACAAAAAAACATTTCACAACATCGACACAGTGACATAAACACTTACAAAAGACTAACTAACATTGTATAGCACGAAACGACAGTTAAATAACATTTTAAACACCATAAAAACAGTATATAACATAGCCATCAAATGTGCTTGATCGACAAAAGTGAACCAGACTTATAAATACACCACTTTTCAAAATACAACACAGAAACTTAACAGAGACACTACACCAACATCAGAAGGAAGATTTGCAGACACCAGGACGTGAATTCGGCAAGAAAATATCTTATTGGAACGCCAAATCTACGAAGGGACGATTGACAACTTCGACGGCGGCCGTTACTTTTCGTCACCGCTCAACTGAACAGTGCCTCCTAGTTTGTCAGCGACACGGTTCGCAATCAATTTATTTATTTTAATCTTTCAATTGAATATATGTACTTTGGTATTAAGAATTATTCTTGTAACGTTATACTTTTTTAATCTTTGCCCGATTTCTCTGACTTTTCCAATGAATAGCTGTTAAAAGAACCTTATTGTATTTTATATAAAACTTGTAACATTCGATACCCTGAGAGTCGATTTTAAAATCGACAAGAGTCTTTATAACCAATTGTCCAATAAATAATTTATACTTTTCATCTTAAAACAGTTCTTTCTTTTCTAAACATAGCAATTAAACATATTATAGTTAAAAACAACATCTACTACGAGAATTTCACCACAAGAAGGAAGATAACCTCCAAAACTGAAAGTAAACAAGATCGATTGTATTTGGAGACAATCTTATAAGTGGTTGGAGTTTCTTAAAAAATACAGAAAAGGGAACGTGATATTGATGTGTACCAGATCTTTGTGGACTTCAGGCAAGCGTATGACTCTATTAATAGAGACAAACTCTACACCATAATGCATGAATTTGGAATACCAGGCAAGCTGGTAAGATTAACCCAAGTTACTATGCAGCAGACTGAAGCCCAAGTAAAGGTGGATAGCCAGCTAACTGAACCCATAAATATTACACGGGGACTAAAGCAGGGAGATGGGTTGGCCCCAACACTATTCAATATTGCATTGGAATATGTAATTAGAGGCTTATCAATAAATAGCTCCAATCTGTTAACAAATAAAACTGTACAGATAGCCGCATATGCAGATGACATTAACATCATGTCAAGACGGATCACGGCAGCTAAAGAAATATTTATAGAGCTTAAAAACAAAGCCAAGGAAGTTGGGCTAGCCATAAATATGGATAAAACAAAAATGCTTATCCAAACAAGAAGGGACCAGGTTCATAACAACATCGAGATAGAGGAGGACACAATTGAGGTGGTGGACAATTTCACGTATCTCGGAGTGAATCTAGCAAAGACTGGATCAGAGGAGCCGGAGATCCAAAGACGGACCACCATGGCTAACAAGGCGTACTTCGCATTGCTGCCATCATTTAGGTCTGGGATGTGCACAGGGAAACAAAAATGAAAATATATAGGACTGTCATCAGACCGGTGCTATGCTACGGGTGTGAGGCATGGGCAATCACACAGAAAACAGTCGACATAGTAGACACCTTTGAAAGAAAATCCTCAGACGCATTATAGGCCCAATACAAGAAAATGGCTCATGGAGACTGAGATACAACAACGAACTGTATCAAATATATAAAGAGATACCAGTCTCAAAATTTATAAGAATTCAAAGATTGCGTTGGGCCGGACATGTTATGAGAATGGAGGGTGGCAGGAACCCTAAGAGGGCTTTGCTGGGTACATGGGAGGGAACGAGACCTAGAGGTAGACCGAGGAAGAGGTGGGAAGATGGGCGTTGCAGAGGACGCGAGAGACATGGGGATAAGAAACTGGAGGAGGGTTGCAGGTGGATAGAGGGGATTGGAGGCGGAGATTGGTGGAGGCCAGGGCCCGACTTGGGCTGTAGCGCCATAGGAGAGAGAGAGAGAGAGAGAGAGAGAGAAGAGAGAGAGAGAGAGAGAGAGAGAGAGAGAGAGAGAGAGAGAGAGAGAGAGAGAGAGAGAGAGAGAGAGATTGTATTTGGAGACAATCTTATAAGTGGTTGGAGTTTCTTAAAAAATACAGAAAAGTTAATAAAATTTTCTAGACAAGTGAGGACACGTTTCGAACTTCACGAAACACAATTAATTAATTGTTTTTAATTAATTAATCAAAAAAACATTTTTAATTATAAATTAAAAAAAAACAATCAATTTTTATTTCTTTCACAAAGAACACATATTTAATATATATTTTTGTAACACTACACCAATACAACTTTAACACTATAACCACGTTTAGTTACAATTTGGACAGCTCAACAGTGGGGATTAAATTAAAATAAAAAGAAGTAAGAACAGAACGAGATTAAGAGAGTTTGTAAACACACACCTCTTTAATTTAGTTACAAATTGGCGCACACTGAGGGGCTTTAATTAGCGATTGAAGGCCACTACAATCTACCCAATCACTAATTGGAGTTCGCAGCAGCTATAAAGCCAGAGAAAGGAAAAGGGAACAACGACAAACAAAGATGTCAGAGCGATTGAAGAATATGAGCATCGAGGAAAGGATACAACTAATCGCAGTATCAATGAATGGATACACGAAACGATGGAGAAAAGAAATAAGAAGGGAGCGTAAACAGATTAAGAAAGAGGAGTCAAAAACCAAGAAGACAACAAAGAAGGGAAGAATTAAAGGAAAGGATAAAACGAAAGACAGAAACACTAAAGGAGTTCACGAAACAGTGGAGAGAAGTAAGAATAAGTACTCAGAAACAGATGATAGAGAATAACAATACAAGGGTGGAAATAATCATCAAGAATAATAAACTGTGGGAGGAAGAATTAATAAGAGATAACAAAAGAGAGGTAGAAGAAATACCAAATGATAAAACGCAGGAACAAGTAGTGGTATTACCTGGAATAAAACTAGCGGAAACAAGGAAAATATTAAATAAAGGAAAAGGAGAATGTATCCAAGAAATTTAATAAAAACGAAGGAAGAGTTGGAGATGATGAACCATGGTTTATTTGATGATGATAATATCCCTATTACCAACCATGAAGAAATCGTGAGTTCCAGAAATTATAGAAGTAGATTGAGGGTAATCTCAGAGATGGTGTACCAGCAGACAGTAGCTTACCACTGGGAAAGGACCAGAGGTAAACGGGATACAACATGTGGACCAGATCAGTTTCAGCGCAGGACTGGACAGTGTATTCAGAAAGATGGAAATGTGACATCTTACCAGACTGTGATGACGGCACAGATGAATCACCAGAATGTACTCCATTAGTGTGCCATCTAGGACAGTTCCAGGGTACAGTTACACTAAAATGTATTCCTTCAGGGTGGATATGTGATGGTGAACCAGCTTGTGGGGCTTCAGATAAGCAAATATTTGATAACTCAGATGAAGATCCTCACATATATTTTTCAGGTAATACAACATATAAACCAGAGACGTATTGGTATATCAAACAATATGATAAAGGGAACCAGATAAACTTTGTTGCCAACAAAGAAATATCAGCAAGGAAAATTGAAACAAGCCACAGAGTAACCGCAGTGAAAATGAAATACCAGGCGGAAACCAGAGATGCCACAAGTACTGGGATAATTATGAAGGCCATGATCGTCGGAAAATAAGGGCAACTGAGATGATGGACCCTGGTTAACACAAATACCACCACGCCATCAAGAAAAGGGACGGATGTCATGATAACTGACTACGGCGAAAAACGATGGTGAAGGAGACGAAATATAAATATCATTGAAAGGAAATGATACGAATAATAAACATAGAAACAAAACTGGGTTTTATGAAGGAAGAGTATTTAAGAAAATGAACATTACAAATGAAAATATGAGCAACTGAGCGACATAAGAAAATCGTCCATCCTCCTGGGTATAAAAGAAAATAAAATAATAAGGAAAGAAAAAGAAAAGATCAACTTATTAAAGTATAAATAACATGGTCCGGTATAGAGTACAATATATGACCATATGTTGTGGTAAAGGATAATCATAATAATACTTATGAGCTGAGAGAAATAGTTTCCGGAAGAGTTAAAGGTGTGTACAATCAAGCACCTATGAAAAGTACTATGAAGAATGAATTTGGAATTTTATAAATACATAAAAATTCTAAAATAATTGTAAGAACATCTTACAACCAAATATTTTTGAGAAAAAACTTTTTGGCAAAATAAAAGAAAGAATTTGGAATTTTATAAATACACAAAAAATTCTAAAATAATTGTAAGTACATCTTACGACCAAATATTTTTGAGAAAAAACTTTATGCAAATTAAAAAGAAAGAATTTTGAATTTAATATACACAAAAAATTCAAAAATAGAAGTAAGAACATCTTACAACCAAATATTTATGAGAAAAAACCTTTTGGCAAAATAAAAGAAAGAATTTTTAACAGAAAAATTCAAAAAACAATTGTAAGAACATCTTACAACCAAATATTTAAGAGAAAAAAACTTTATGGCGAAATAAAAGAAAGAATTTGCAATTTTAATAATACAGAAAAATTCAAAACAATTGTAAGAACATCTTACTACCAAATATTATGAGAAAAAACTTTATGACAAAATAAAAGAAAGAATTTGGAATTTTATAAAAAATAAAAATTCTAAAACAATTGTAAGAACATCTTACTACCAAATACTTTGAGAAAGAACTTTATGGCAATTTAAAAGAAAGGAATTTTGAATTTAATACATAAACATTCTAAAATAATTGTAAGAACATCTTACTACCAATATTTTTGAGAAAAAACTTTATGGCGAAATAAAAGAAAGAATTTGGAATTTAGTATACAAAAAATTTAAAAATGAAGTAAGACCAACTTACTATAACTAATTTTGTGAAAAAACTTTATGGTAGTTAATTAAGAAGAATTTGAATTTAGAGAAATACCAAAAAATTCAGAAATAATTGTAAGATCACCTTACGACACACAATTTTGAAGAGAAACCATTTGGAATAATTAAAAAGGAAGAATTAGAATTTAGAATTATATATAACAAAAAATTAAAAATTAAGTAAGCACATCTTACTATAAACAATTTTGAAGGAAACCATTTTGGGAATAAATGAATTAAACAGAATTTGAATTTTGATAAAACGTCAAAACTTTGAAACAAAATAGATCAACTTATTACAATGATTTATGAGAAATGTTATGGAAATAGATGAAAAGAAGAGTTTGAATTTTGCATAAAACTAACAAAGTTCTAAAAATAAATATGTGCCATTTATAATTAAATTTAGAAGAAAATAAAATGATTAATTCAGAAAAAAGAATTAAATTTAATCCAGAATAAATGTGAATATCTAGCATTTGAAGGAGTAGAGAAGAAAAACAAAAAAGAGTGTGATATACAAGAGAAGGCAAAAATTTGGAAACAAAGAGAAGAATCTGTTATTATAATAAAATTATAAAAAAATCCAAGAAAGAAAAACAATAAAATAATAATGAGAACAACCTATGACTAATTACTTATGAAACGATAATGGAAACAGTTAATCAAGAAAAAGGAATACGATATTACTCAGTTCTGAAGAAGCAAAGAAGAACAACTCATACCAAACATATGGAGAAGATGATTTTGAACAAATAATAATAATAAGACCTATATGAAATGCAAAGAGAAGAAGTACCACATGAAATATAATATAAATGAATTAATGTTAATGAATACGAAGGCGGATTAATAACTTTCTAAGAGAAGGGAAAGAAACAAAATGTGTAAATAAAATGATCAAAATAACAACCTGAATATCTAATATAAAGATACAAATTTAAAAAATTAAATATAATAAAATTAAGACCATTCAAATAATGAATAAGAAAATACTATATATAAAGACCATGCTAACACTGTAAGTAACCAGAAGGAAGTATAAAGAGAATTCAGATGGAGAAGAAAAAGAGTTACACTATAACCAGTAACAAGAATTATTAAGAGAAGTTTTCAACCATAATTAAAATAAATATATCAGACAAGTTAAGAGTTCAGAAAAATATATATATATATAATGAGTATAATAAGAATTAAGAAGATTTATTAAGATAGAAAATGTGAGATAAACTGAGAAACTACGAAGTGAAGAATCAAAAGATATTTTTAATAGTCGAAAATGAGACTACTTTTTATTTTATTTTATTCGATGACTGACTGAAGATAATTCCAGCAGCATTATGTTTTTTGAGCAGAGATGAATGTGCCTCTGGACTCAAATTGTAGAAGTGGTGTATGGCCAGCAGAGTTGTGTAGCCTACAGTGCCCCTCTGAACTGCCCCAGCCCACGTGATAGGGAATGTTAGGGAATTAATATCCCAAGGATGCAACACGAAGTTTATAAAGAAAGAAAATGTATAATAATAATAATAATAATAATAATAATATATCTCAGAAGACACTAACTATCCAAGAAGGATCAAAAGTAGAATAAGTAACTATATATATATAATTTATTAAACTCAAATATAAAAAGTCGATATAGAAATGGAGAGGAAAATGAAATATAAAAATAATGAAATTATCATAAGAAATTATTTCATCCATAAACATGTCTGAAATAATTACTTCTGGAGGAGAGCAATCTGTAGCGTGACAGATAAACACATAATAATGAATGGCATTGATCATTAAAATAATATAAAGAATTAATTCAGAGCAACCGTGCAGAAAAATCATGGATATTAAAAGTATAAGTTCGTATAAAAGCAATGTTACTAGTGATGAATCATCAAAACCAGTTTAATAACTCAAGGTTTAAAAATATAACCCAGGAAGGTAAGGAGTATATAAGGAAGCAACCCAGAGTATTACTAAACCCACAACGAGTATAAGGAATAAATAGAACAAGGCAAGATCCACCATAAAGGGTGATGTATTCAAAGAAGCCAGAAGAAAAGAAGACATCATTGAAGAAAGAAGAAGAAGACAGCATCCAGAAGAAGAAGGAATGCTCTTATAAAAAACACCCATATCCCCATATCCCAAAATAAATAAAAACCATAATAATAAAAGTATAACGAAGTATTCATGAACGAAACCATATGTACAATAAAATTAAGAAAAAAAGTGTATAGAGTAAGAGTTGCCAGTGGACCAAGGTGAAACAATAATATAATACCCAAAGAACAAATCTTCATTGTAACCCACAAACAAATCTCTTGATGTTAATAAGACTAAACAACCATTTAGAAATAGCATCAAGAAGTGTAAAGTGAACCAGTGCTAGTTTGTGTATTATAAAAAAATAAACCTTATGTTTCACCCTTGGCATCCACAAACTGTGTAGATAATGAAAAATACAACTTTTTGAGTGACTTATGATTTGTACAGAGTGAATATAATACAGGTAATAATATAGAGCTGTCAATCTGTTTGAAATGACATTTATGTAAATGATGAGTAAAAACAGAAGCAGACACCGGATTTAACACCCAAAGTGACAGGGTACAATTACCCAAAACCATATTAAAAACAGTTAAAAACTGATAATTCAATTTAGCATAAGAAATAGGGAATAAGAATGTAGAAAATAAGGTTTTGTGTATATAGAATAGGATATTTTAAAAATGTATTAGTAATAAGAACCTTTTAATAAGTTTAGAACCACTAACATCCTAATTGTAAAATATTTATTACTTGTATTGGTGTTAATGGTTGAACAGGATGTTAGCATGGAAAAAACATTCTTTGTAAATAATATTTCTATTTTAGTATTAAGTTTTGATTATAAAAAAATGTCTAACTAGTTGAAGACAACCATTATTTAAAATTATTTCTATCTGTTTATAGTATTGAAACAGATACTAATTGTTGTTATGTTTAATAGAAAAAATGTTTAATTTATATTACAATGTTAAAAAGTCAGAGAGGGTATAACTAAATATATATTGTTTATATAAAAATTTGTATGACAAAATTGTTAAGAATCTAGGCAAAATGATGAAAACTAAACATCATTAAAACTGAGAAACTAAGTACTTAAATACATTTAAACTGAAGGGATTTAGATAACATAAACCAGAAATGAATCCATATAATTAGAAATATAACTTAGAAAGATTTTGTAAAATTATAGCCAGGATTATAAATAAAAATGGAAATGACAGAACTCAAAAATTTGGAGAGGGGAGTCATATATTCCAACATAATATTTTAAAACTTAACCAATTCAAATAATTGCAAGAAACTAAGGGAATATAAACCTTTTATTACAATATGAGATTAATAATCATAAATATAACTTAAAAATGGCAGAATTTGCTTAATGACAGGAAGCTGATTTTGAAAATTTACAAGATACAAAATGAAGGTAAAATTACCAATTTTAGATAAAAAAAACATAATAAAACGGCATTATTCGATATCAAAATACGCCGAATGAACTGAAGGATAAAATTAAGTAACAACTAGCTAATAAATTTGAATAATAACCAAAGTTTAAGCAGTTATATAATGTAACTTTAATACATGCACAGGATGCAAAGTAAAATTCGAACAATGTAAGGAATAATATTGCATTGGCTAAGATTTTAGTCGAAAGTGAAGGAAGTAGAGAGTTGATTATTGAGTGTTGTACGGGACACTTGACACAAGCAATTAAAACGATTTAACCTAATTTCTAGTACCGTAATGGCGAGTCATTGTATGATACGAATTTGAAAATCGCGAGTGGCGACAAAAAAACATTTCACAACATCGACACAGTGACATTAACACTTACAAAAGACTAACTAACATTGTATAGCACGAAACGACAGTTAAATAACATTTTAAACACCATAAAACAGTATATAACATAACCATCAAATGTGCTTGATCGACAAAAGTGAACCAGACTTATAAATACACCACTTTTCAAAATACAACACAGAAACTTAACCAGAGACACTACACCAAGATCAGAAGGAAGATTTGCAGACACCAGGACGTGAATTCGGCAAGAAAATATCTTTATTGGAACGCCAAATCTACGAAGGGACGATTGACAACTTCGACGGCGGCCGTTACTTTTCGTCACCGCTCAACTGAACAGTGCCTCCTAGTTTGTCAGCGACACGGTTCGCAATCAATTTATTTATTTTAATCTTTTCAATTGAATATATGTACTTTAGTATTAAGAATTATTCTTGTAACGTTATACTTTTTTAATCTTTGCCCGATTTCTCTGACTTTTCCAATGAATAGCTGTTAAAAGAACCTTATTGTATTTTATATAAAAACTTGTAACATTCGATACCCTGAGAGTCGATTTTAAAATCGACAAGAGTCTTTATAACCAATTGTCCAATAAATAATTTATACTTTTCATCTTAAAACAGTTCTTTCTTTTCTAAACATAGCAATTTAAACATATTATAGTTAAAAACAACATCTACTACGAGAATTTCACCACAAGAAGGAAGATAACCTCCAAAACTGAAAGTAAACAAGGATCGATTGTATTTGGAGACAATCTTATAAGTGGTTGGAGTTTCTTAAAAAATACAGAAAAGGGAACGTGATATTGATGTGTACCAGATCTTTGTGGACTTCAGGCAAGCGTATGACTCTATTAATAGAGACAAACTCTACACCATAATGCATGAATTTGGAATACCAGGCAAGCTGGTAAGATTAACCCAAGTTACTATGCAGCAGACTGAAGCCCAAGTAAAGGTGGATAGCCAGCTAACTGAACCCATAAATATTACACGGGGACTAAAGCAGGGAGATGGGTTGGCCCCAACACTATTCAATATTGCATTGGAATATGTAATTAGAGGCTTATCAATAAATAGCTCCAATCTGTTAACAAATAAAACTGTACAGATAGCCGCATATGCAGATGACATTAACATCATGTCAAGACGGATCACGGCAGCTAAAGAAATATTTATAGAGCTTAAAAACAAAGCCAAGGAAGTTGGGCTAGCCATAAATATGGATAAAACAAAAATGCTTATCCAAACAAGAAGGGACCAGGTTCATAACAACATCGAGATAGAGGAGGACACAATTGAGGTGATGGACAATTTCACGTATCTCGGAGTGAATCTAGCAAAGACTGGATCAGAGGAGCCGGAGATCCAAAGACGGACCACCATGGCTAACAAGGCGTACTTCGCATTGCTGCCATCATTTAGGTCTGGGGATGTGCACAGGGAAACAAAAATGAAAATATATAGGACTGTCATCAGACCGGTGCTATGCTACGGGTGTGAGGCATGGGCAATCACACAGAAAACAGTCGACATAGTAGACACCTTTGAAAGGAAAATCCTCAGACGCATTATAGGCCCAATACAAGAAAATGGCTCATGGAGACTGAGATACAACAACGAACTGTATCAAATATATAAAGAGATACCAGTCTCAAAATTTATAAGAATTCAAAGATTGCGTTGGGCCGGACATGTTATGAGAATGGAGGGTGGCAGGAACCCTAAGAGGGCTTTGCTGGGTACATGGGAGGGAACGAGACCTAGAGGTAGACCGAGGAAGAGGTGGGAAGATGGCGTTGCAGAGGACGCGAGAGACATGGGGATAAGAAACTGGAGGAGGGTTGCAGGTGGATAGAGTGGATTGGAGGCGGAGATTGGTGGAGGCCAGGGCCCGACTTGGGCTGTAGCGCCATAGGAGAGAGAGAGAGAGAGAGAGAGAGAGAGAGAGAGAGAGAGAGAGAGAGAGAGAGAGAGAGAGAGAGAGAGAGAGAGAGATTGTATTTGGAGACAATCTTATAAGTGGTTGGAGTTTCTTAAAAAATACAGAAAAGTTAATAAAATTTTCTAGACAAGTGAGACACGTTTCGAAACTTCACGAAACACAATTAATTAATTGTTTTTAATTAATTAATCAAAAAAAAATTTTAATTATAAATTAAAAAAAAAAACAATCAATTTTTATTTCTTTCACAAAGAACACATATTTAATATATATTTTTGTAACACTACACCAATACAACTTTAACACTATAACCACGT
Source organism: Magicicada septendecula (assembly GCA_034769895.1). NCBI lineage: Eukaryota > Metazoa > Arthropoda > Insecta > Hemiptera > Cicadidae > Magicicada > Magicicada septendecula. Next base: position 381,594,844 of record CM068368.1, read on the forward strand.
TTAGTTACAATTTGGACAGCTCAACAGTGGGGATTAAATTAAAATAAAAAGAAGTAAGAACAGAACGAGATTAAGAGAGTTTGTAAACACACACCTCTTTAATTTAGTTACAAATTGGCGCACAACTGAGGGGCTTTAATTAGCGATTGAAAGGCCACTACAATCTACCCAATCACTAATTGGAGTTCGGCAGCAGCTATAAAGCCAGAGAAAGGGAAAAAGGGAACAACGACAAACAAAGATGTCAGAGCGATTGAAGAATATGAGCATCGAGGAAAGGATACAACTAATCGCAGTATCAATGAATGGATACACGAAACGATGGAGAAAAGAAATAAGAAGGGAGCGTAAACAGATTAAGAAAGAGGAGTCAAAACCAAGAAGACAACAAAGAAGGGAAGAATTAAAGGAAAGGATAAAACGAAAGACAGAAACACTAAAGGAGTTCACGAAACAGTGGAGAGAAGTAAGAATAAGTACTCAGAAACAGATGATAGAGAATAACAATACAAGGGTGGAAATAATCATCAAGAATAATAAACTGTGGGAGGAAGAATTAATAAGAGATAACAAAAGAGAGGTAGAAGAAATACCAAATGATAAAACGCAGGAACAAGTAGTGGTATTACCTGGAATTAAAACTAGCGGAAACAAGGAAAATATTAAATAAAGGAAAAGGAGAATGTATCCAAGAAATTTAATAAAAACGAAGGAAGAGTTGGAGATGATGAACCATGGTTTATTTGATGATGATAATATCCCTATTACCAACCATGAAGAAATCGTGAGTTCCAGAAATTATAGAAGTAGATTGAGGGTAATCTCAGAGATGGTGTACCAGCAGACAGTAGCTTACCACTGGGAAAGGACCAGAGGTAAACGGGATACAACATGTGGACCAGATCAGTTTCAGCGCAGGACTGGACAGTGTATTCCAGAAAGATGGAAATGTGACATCTTACCAGACTGTGATGACGGCACAGATGAATCACCAGAATGTACTCCATTAGTGTGCCATCTAGGACAGTTCCAGGGTACAGTTACACTAAAATGTATTCCTTCAGGGTGGATATGTGATGGTGAACCAGCTTGTGGGGCTTCAGATAAGCAAATATTTGATAACTCAGATGAAGATCCTCACATATATTTTTCAGGTAATACAACATATAAACCAGAGACGTATTGGTATATCAAACAATATGATAAAGGGAACCAGATAAACTTTGTTGCCAACAAAGAAATATCAGCAAGGAAAATTGAAACAAGCCACAGAGTAACCGCAGTGAAAATGAAATACCAGGCGGAAACCAGAGATGCCACAAGTACTGGGATAATTATGAAGGCCATGATCGTCCGGAAAATAAGGGCAACTGAGATGATGGACCCTGGTTAACACAAATACCACACGCCATCAAGAAAAGGGACGGATGTCATGATAACTGACTACGGCGAAAAACGATGGTGAAGGAGACGAAATATAAATATCATTGAAAGGAAATGATACGAATAATAAACATAGAAACAAAACTGGGTTTTATGAAGGAAGAGTATTTAAGAAAATGAACATTACAAATGAAAATATGAGCAACTGAGCGACAAAGAAAATCGTCCATCCTCCTGGGTATAAAAGAAAATAAAATAATAAGGAAAGAAAAAGAAAAGATCAACTTATTAAAGTATAAATAACATGGTCCGGTATAGAGTACAATATATGACCATATGTTGTGGTAAAGGATAATCATAATAATACTTATGAACTGAGAGAAATAGTTTCCGGAAGAGTTAAAGGTGTGTACAATCAAGCACCTATGAAAAAGTACTATGAAGAATGAATTTGGAATTTTATAAATACATAAAAATTCTAAAATAATTGTAAGAACATCTTACAACCAAATATTTTTGAGAAAAAACTTTTTGGCAAAATAAAAGAAAGAATTTGGAATTTTATAAATACACAAAAAATTCTAAAATAATTGTAAGTACATCTTACGACCAAATATTTTTGAGAAAAAACTTTATGGCAAATTAAAAAGAAAGAATTTTGAATTTAATATACACAAAAAATTCAAAAATAGAAGTAAGAACATCTTACAACCAAATATTTATGAGAAAAAACCTTTTGGCAAAATAAAAGAAAGAATTTTTAACAGAAAAATTCAAAAACAATTGTAAGAACATCTTACAACCAAATATTTAAGAGAAAAAACTTTATGGCGAAATAAAAGAAAGAATTTGGAATTTTAATAATACAGAAAAATTCAAAAACAATTGTAAGAACATCTTACTACCAAATATTTATGAGAAAAAACTTTATGACAAAATAAAAGAAAGAATTTGGAATTTTATAAAAAATAAAAATTCTAAAACAATTGTAAGAACATCTTACTACCAAATACTTTGAGAAAGAACTTTATGGCAATTTAAAAGAAAGGAATTTTGAATTTAATACATAAACATTCTAAAATAATTGTAAGAACATCTTACTACCAAATATTTTTGAGAAAAAACTTTATGGCGAAATAAAAGAAAGATTTTGGAATTTAATATACAAAAAATTTAAAAATGAAGTAAGACCAACTTACTATAACTAATTTTGTGAAAAAACTTTATGGTAGTTAATTAAGAAGAATTTGAATTTAGAGAAATACCAAAAAATTCAGAAATAATTGTAAGATCACCTTACGACACACAATTTTGAAGAGAAACCATTTGGAATAATTAAAAAGGAAGAATTAGAATTTAGAATTATATATAACAAAAAATTAAAAATTAAGTAAGCACATCTTACTATAAACAATTTTGAAGGAAACCATTTTGGGAATAAATGAATTAAACAGAATTTGAATTTTGATAAAACGTCAAAACTTTGAAACAAAATAGATCAACTTATTACAATGATTTATGAGAAATGTTATGGAAATAGATGAAAAGAAGAGTTTGAATTTTGCATAAAACTAACAAAGTTCTAAAAATAAATATGTGCCATTTATAATTAAATTTAGAAGAAAATAAAATGATTAATTCAGAAAAAAGAATTAAATTTAATCCAGAATAAATGTGAATATCTAGCATTTGAAGGAGTAGAGAAGAAAAACAAAAAAGAGTGTGATATACAAGAGAAGGCAAAAATTTGGAAACAAAGAGAAGAATCTGTTATTATAATAAAATTATAAAAAATCCAAGAAAGAAAAACAATAAAATAATAATGAGAACAACCTATGACTAATTACTTATGAAACGATAATGGAAACAGTTAATCAAGAAAAAGGAATACGATATTACTCAGTTCTGAAGAAGCAAAGAAGAACAACTCATACCAAACATATGGAGAAGATGATTTTGAACAAATAATAATAATAAGACCTATATGAAATGCAAAGAGAAGAAGTACCAAATGAAATATAATATAAATGAATTAATGTTAATGAATACGAAGGCGGATTAATAACTTTCTAAGAGAAAGGAAAGAACAAAATGTGTAAATAAAATGATCAAAATAACAACCTGAATATCTAATATAAAGATACAAATTTAAAAAATTAAATATAATAAAATAAGACCATTCAAATAATGAATAAGAAAATACTATATATAAAGACCATGCTAACACTGTAAGTAACCAGAAGGAAGTATAAAGAGAATTCAGATGGAGAAGAAAAAGAGTTACACTATAACCAGTAACAAGAATTATTAAGAGAAGTTTTCAACCATAATTAAAATAAATATATCAGACAAGTTAAGAGTTCAGAAAAATATATATATATAATGAGTATAATAAGAATTAAGAAGATTTATTAAGATAGAAAATGTGAGATAAACTGAGAAACTACGAAGTGAAGAATCAAAAGATATTTTTATTAGTCGAAAATGAGACTACTTTTTATTTTATTTTATTCGATGACTGACTGAAGATAATTCCAGCAGCATTATGTTTTTTGAGCAGAGATGAATGTGCCTCTGGACTCAAATTGTAGAAGTGGTGTATGGCCAGCAGAGTTGTGTAGCCTACAGTGCCCCTCTGAACTGCCCCAGCCCACGTGATAGGGAATGTTAGGGAATTAATATCCCAAGGATGCAACACGAAGTTTATAAAGAAAGAAAATGTATAATAATAATAATAATAATAATAATATATCTCAGAAGACACTAACTATCCAAGAAGGATCAAAAGTAGAATAAGTAACTATATATATAAAATTTATTAAACTCAAATATAAAAAGTCGATATAGAAATGGAGAGGAAAATGAAATATAAAAATAATGAAATTATCATAAGAAATTATTTCATCCATAAACATGTCTGAAATAATTACTTCTGGAGGAGAGCAATCTGTAGCGTGACAGATAAACACATAATAATGAATGGCATTGATCATTAAAATAATATAAAGAATTAATTCAGAGCAACCGTGCAGAAAAATCATGGATATTAAAAGTATAAGTTCGTATAAAAGCAATGTTACTAGTGATGAATCATCAAAACCAGTTTAATAACTCAAGGTTTAAAAATATAACCCAGGAAGGTAAGGAGTATATAAGGAAGCAACCCAGAGTATTACTAAACCCACAACGAGTATAAGGAATAAATAGAACAAGGCAAGATCCACCATAAAGGGTGATGTATTCAAAGAAGCCAGAAGAAAAGAAGACATCATTGAAGAAAGAAGAAGAAGACAGCATCCAGAAGAAGAAGGAATGCTCTTATAAAAAACACCCATATCCCCATATCCCAAAATAAATAAAAACCATAATAATAAAAGTATAACGAAGTATTCATGAACGAAACCATATGTACAATAAAATTAAGAAAAAAAGTGTATAGAGTAAGAGTTGCCAGTGGACCAAGGTGAAACAATAATATAATACCCAAAGAACAAATCTTCATTGTAACCCACAAACAAATCTCTTGATGTTAATAAGACTAAACAACCATTTAGAAATAGCATCAAGAAGTGTAAAGTGAACCAGTGCTAGTTTGTGTATTATAAAAAAATAAACCTTATGTTTCACCCTTGGCATCCACAAACTGTGTAGATAATGAAAAATACAACTTTTTGAGTGACTTATGATTTGTACAGAGTGAATATAATACAGGTAATAATATAGAGCTGTCAATCTGTTTGAAATGACATTTATGTAAATGATGAGTAAAAACAGAAGCAGACACCGGATTTAACACCCAAAGTGACAGGGTACAATTACCCAAAACCATATTAAAAACAGTTAAAAACTGATAATTCAATTTAGCATAAGAAATAGTGAATAAGAATGTAGAAAATAAGGTTTTGTGTATATAGAATAGGATATTTTAAAAATGTATTAGTAATAAGAACCTTTTAATAAGTTTAGAACCACTAACATCCTAATTGTAAAATATTTATTACTTGTATTGGTGTTAATGGTTGAACAGGATGTTAGCATGGAAAAAACATTCTTTGTAAATAATATTTCTATTTTAGTATTAAGTTTTGATTATAAAAAAATGTCTAACTAGTTGAAGACAACCATTATTTAAAATTATTTCTATCTGTTTATAGTATTGAAACAGATACTAATTGTTGTTATGTTTAATAGAAAAAATGTTTAATTTATATTACAATGTTAAAAAGTCAGAGAGGGTATAACTAAATATATATTGTTTATATAAAAATTTGTATGACAAAATTGTTAAGAATCTAGGCAAAATGATGAAAACTAAACATCATTAAAACTGAGAAACTAAGTACTTAAATACATTTAAACTGAAGGGATTTAGATAACATAAACCAGAAATGAAGCCATATAATTAGAAATATAACTTAGAAAGATTTTGTAAAATTATAGCCAGGATTATAAATAAAAATGGAAATGACAGAACTCAAAAATTTGGAGAGGGGAGTCATATATTCCAACATAATATTTTAAAACTTAACCAATTCAAATAATTGCAAGAAACTAAGGGAATATAAACCTTTTATTACAATATGAGATTAATAATCATAAATATAACTTAAAAATGGCAGAATTTGCTTAATGACAGGAAGCTGATTTTGAAAATTTACAAGATACAAAATGAAGGTAAAATTACCAATTTTAGATAAAAAAAACATAATAAAACGGCATTATTCGATATCAAAATACGCCGAATGAACTGAAGGATAAAATTAAGTAACAACTAGCTAATAAATTTGAATAATAACCAAAGTTTAAGCAGTTATATAATGTAACTTTAATACATGCACAGGATGCAAAGTAAAATTCGAACAATGTAAGGAATAATATTGCATTGGCTAAGATTTTAGTCGAAAGTGAAGGAAGTAGAGAGTTGATTATTGAGTGTTGTACGGGACACTTGACACGAGCAATTAAAACGATTTAACCTAATTTCTAGTACCGTAATGGCGAGTCATTGTATGATACGAATTTGAAAATCGCGAGTGGCGACAAAAAAACATTTCACAACATCGACACAGTGACATAAACACTTACAAAAGACTAACTAACATTGTATAGCACGAAACGACAGTTAAATAACATTTTAAACACCATAAAACAGTATATAACATAACCATCAAATGTGCTTGATCGACAAAAGTGAACCAGACTTATAAATACACCACTTTTCAAAATACAACACAGAAACTTAACCAAAGACACTACACCAAGATCAGAAGGAAGATTTGCAGACACCAGGACGTGAATTCGGCAAGAAAATATCTTTATTGGAACGCCAAATCTACGAAGGGACGATTGACAACTTCGACGGCGGCCGTTACTTTTCGTCACCGCTCAACTGAACAGTGCCTCCTAGTTTGTCAGCGACACGGTTCGCAATCAATTTATTTATTTTAATCTTTTCAATTGAATATATGTACTTTAGTATTAAGAATTATTCTTGTAACGTTATACTTTTTTAATCTTTGCCCGATTTCTCTGACTTTTCCAATGAATAGCTGTTAAAAGAACCTTATTGTATTTTATATAAAAACTTGTAACATTCGATACCCTGAGAGTCGATTTTAAAATCGACAAGAGTCTTTATAACCAATTGTCCAATAAATAATTTATACTTTTCATCTTAAAACAGTTCTTTCTTTTCTAAACATAGCAATTTAAACATATTATAGTTAAAAACAACATCTACTACGAGAATTTCACCACAAGAAGGAAGATAACCTCCAAAACTGAAAGTAAACAAGGATCGATTGTATTTGGAGACAATCTTATAAGTGGTTGGAGTTTCTTAAAAAATACAGAAAAGGGAACGTGATATTGATGTGTACCAGATCTTTGTGGACTTCAGGCAAGCGTATGACTCTATTAATAGAGACAAACTCTACACCATAATGCATGAATTTGGAATACCAGGCAAGCTGGTAAGATTAACCCAAGTTACTATGCAGCAGACTGAAGCCCAAGTAAAGGTGGATAGCCAGCTAACTGAACCCATAAATATTACACGGGGACTAAAGCAGGGAGATGGGTTGGCCCCAACACTATTCAATATTGCATTGGAATATGTAATTAGAGGCTTATCAATAAATAGCTCCAATCTGTTAACAAATAAAACTGTACAGATAGCCGCATATGCAGATGACATTAACATCATGTCAAGACGGATCACGGCAGCTAAAGAAATATTTATAGAGCTTAAAAACAAAGCCAAGGAAGTTGGGCTAGCCATAAATATGGATAAAACAAAAATGCTTATCCAAACAAGAAGGGACCAGGTTCATAACAACATCGAGATAGAGGAGGACACAATTGAGGTGATGGACAATTTCACGTATCTCGGAGTGAATCTAGCAAAGACTGGATCAGAGGAGCCGGAGATCCAAAGACGGACCACCATGGCTAACAAGGCGTACTTCGCATTGCTGCCATCATTTAGGTCTGGGGATGTGCACAGGGAAACAAAAATGAAAATATATAGGACTGTCATCAGACCGGTGCTATGCTACGGGTGTGAGGCATGGGCAATCACACAGAAAACAGTTGACATAGTAGACACCTTTGAAAGGAAAATCCTCAGACGCATTATAGGCCCAATACAAGAAAATGGCTCATGGAGACTGAGATACAACAACGAACTGTATCAAATATATAAAGAGATACCAGTCTCAAAATTTATAAGAATTCAAAGATTGCGTTGGGCCGGACATGTTATGAGAATGGAGGGTGGCAGGAACCCTAAGAGGGCTTTGCTGGGTACATGGGAGGGAACGAGACCTAGAGGTAGACCGAGGAAGAGGTGGGAAGATGGCGTTGCAGAGGACGCGAGAGACATGGGGATAAGAAACTGGAGGAGGGTTGCAGTGGATAGAGTGGATTGGAGGCGGAGATTGGTGGAGGCCAGGGCCCGACTTGGGCTGTAGCGCCATAGGAGAGAGAGAGAGAGAGAGAGATTGTATTTGGAGACAATCTTATAAGTGGTTGGAGTTTCTTAAAAAATACAGAAAAGTTAATAAAATTTTCTAGACAAGTGAGACACGTTTCGAAACTTCACGAAACACAATTAATTAATTGTTTTTAATTAATTAATCAAAAAAACATTTTTAATTATAAATTAAAAAAAAACAATCAATTTTTATTTCTTTCACAAAGAACACATATTTAATATATATTTTTGTAACACTACACCAATACAACTTTAACACTATAACCACGTTTAGTTACAATTTGGACAGCTCAACAGTGGGGATTAAATTAAAATAAAAAGAAGTAAGAACAGAACGAGATTAAGAGAGTTTGTAAACACACACCTCTTTAATTTAGTTACAAATTGGCGCACAACTGAGGGGCTTTAATTAGCGATTGAAAGGCCACTACAATCTACCCAATCACTAATTGGAGTTCGGCAGCAGCTATAAAGCCAGAGAAAGGGAAAAAGGGAACAACGACAAACAAAGATGTCAGAGCGATTGAAGAATATGAGCATCGAGGAAAGGATACAACTAATCGCAGTATCAATGAATGGATACACGAAACGATGGAGAAAAGAAATAAGAAGGGAGCGTAAACAGATTAAGAAAGAGGGGTCAAAACCAAGAAGACAACAAAGAAGGGAAGAATTACAGGAAAGGATAAAACAAAAGACAGAAACACTAAAGGAGTTCACGAAACAGTGGAGAGAAGTAAGAATAAGTACTCAGAAACAGATGATAGAGAATAACAATACAAGGGTGGAAATAATCATCAAGAATAATAAACTGTGGGAGGAAGAATTAATAAGAGATAACAAAAGAGAGGTAGAAGAAATACCAAATGATAAAACGCAGGAACAAGTAGTGGTATTACCTGGAATTAAAACTAGCGGAAACAAGGAAAATATTAAATAAAGGAAAAGGAGAATGTATCCAAGAAATTTAATAAAAACGAAGGAAGAGTTGGAGATGATGAACCATGGTTTATTTGATGATGATAATATCCCTATTACCAACCATGAAGAAATCGTGAGTTCCAGAAATTATAGAAGTAGATTGAGGGTAATCTCAGAGATGGTGTACCAGCAGACAGTAGCTTACCACTGGGAAAGGACCAGAGGTAAACGGGATACAACATGTGGACCAGATCAGTTTCAGCGCAGGACTGGACAGTGTATTCCAGAAAGATGGAAATGTGACATCTTACCAGACTGTGATGACGGCACAGATGAATCACCAGAATGTACTCCATTAGTGTGCCATCTAGGACAGTTCCAGGGTACAGTTACACTAAAATGTATTCCTTCAGGGTGGATATGTGATGGTGAACCAGCTTGTGGGGCTTCAGATAAGCAAATATTTGATAACTCAGATGAAGATCCTCACATATATTTTTCAGGTAATACAACATATAAACCAGAGACGTATTGGTATATCAAACAATATGATAAAGGGAACCAGATAAACTTTGTTGCCAACAAAGAAATATCAGCAAGGAAAATTGAAACAAGCCACAGAGTAACCGCAGTGAAAATGAAATACCAGGCGGAAACCAGAGATGCCACAAGTACTGGGATAATTATGAAGGCCATGATCGTCCGGAAAATAAGGGCAACTGAGATGATGGACCCTGGTTAACACAAATACCACACGCCATCAAGAAAAGGGACGGATGTCATGATAACTGACTACGGCGAAAAACGATGGTGAAGGAGACGAAATATAAATATCATTGAAAGGAAATGATACGAATAATAAACATAGAAACAAAACTGGGTTTTATGAAGGAAGAGTATTTAAGAAAATGAACATTACAAATGAAAATATGAGCAACTGAGCGACATAAAGAAAATCGTCCATCCTCCTGGGTATAAAAGAAAATAAAATAATAAGGAAAGAAAAAGAAAAGATCAACTTATTAAAGTATAAATAACATGGTCCGGTATAGAGTACAATATATGACCATATGTTGTGGTAAAGGATAATCATAATAATACTTATGAACTGAGAGAAATAGTTTCCGGAAGAGTTAAAGGTGTGTACAATCAAGCACCTATGAAAAAGTACTATGAAGAATGAATTTGGAATTTTATAAATACATAAAAATTCTAAAATAATTGTAAGAACATCTTACAACCAAATATTTTTGAGAAAAAACTTTTTGGCAAAATAAAAGAAAGAATTTGGAATTTTATAAATACACAAAAAATTCTAAAATAATTGTAAGTACATCTTACGACCAAATATTTTTGAGAAAAAACTTTATGGCAAATTAAAAAGAAAGAATTTTGAATTTAATATACACAAAAAATTCAAAAATAGAAGTAAGAACATCTTACAACCAAATATTTATGAGAAAAAACCTTTTGGCAAAATAAAAGAAAGAATTTTTAACAGAAAAATTCAAAAACAATTGTAAGAACATCTTACAACCAAATATTTAAGAGAAAAAACTTTATGGCGAAATAAAAGAAAGAATTTGGAATTTTAATAATACAGAAAAATTCAAAAACAATTGAAGAACATCTTACTACCAAATATTTATGAGAAAAAACTTTATGACAAAATAAAAGAAAGAATTTGGAATTTTATAAAAAATAAAAATTCTAAAACAATTGTAAGAACATCTTACTACCAAATACTTTGAGAAAGAACTTTATGGCAATTTAAAAGAAAGGAATTTTGAATTTAATACATAAACATTCTAAAATAATTGTAAGAACATCTTACTACCAAATATTTTTGAGAAAAAACTTTATGGCGAAATAAAAGAAAGATTTTGGAATTTAATATACAAAAAATTTAAAAATGAAGTAAGACCAACTTACTATAACTAATTTTGTGAAAAAACTTTATGGTAGTTAATTAAGAAGAATTTGAATTTAGAGAAATACCAAAAAATTCAGAAATAATTGTAAGATCACCTTACGACACACAATTTTGAAGAGAAACCATTTGGAATAATTAAAAAGGAAGAATTAGAATTTAGAATTATATATAACAAAAAATTAAAAATTAAGTAAGCACATCTTACTATAAACAATTTTGAAGGAAACCATTTTGGGAATAAATGAATTAAACAGAATTTGAATTTTGATAAAACGTCAAAACTTTGAAACAAAATAGATCAACTTATTACAATGATTTATGAGAAATGTTATGGAAATAGATGAAAAGAAGAGTTTGAATTTTGCATAAAACTAACAAAGTTCTAAAAATAAATATGTGCCATTTATAATTAAATTTAGAAGAAAATAAAATGATTAATTTAGAAAAAAGAATTAAATTTAATCCAGAATAAATGTGAATATCTAGCATTTGAAGGAGTAGAGAAGAAAAACAAAAAAGAGTGTGATATACAAGAGAAGGCAAAAATTTGGAAACAAAGAGAAGAATCTGTTATTATAATAAAATTATAAAAAATCCAAGAAAGAAAAACAATAAAATAATAATGAGAACAACCTATGACTAATTACTTACGAAACGATAATGGAAACAGTTAATCAAGAAAAAGGAATACGATATTACTCAGTTCTGAAGAAGCAAAGAAGAACAACTCATACCAAACATATGGAGAAGATGATTTTGAACAAATAATAATAATAAGACCTATATGAAATGCAAAGAGAAGAAGTACCACATGAAATATAATATAAATGAATTAATGTTAATGAATACGAAGGCGGATTAATAACTTTCTAAGAGAAAGGAAAGAACAAAATGTGTAAATAAAATGATCAAAATAACAACCTGAATATCTAATATAAAGATACAAATTTAAAAAATTAAATATAATAAAATAAGACCATTCAAATAATGAATAAGAAAATACTATATATAAAGACCATGCTAACACTGTAAGTAACCAGAAGGAAGTATAAAGAGAATTCAGATGGAGAAGAAAAAGAGTTACACTATAACCAGTAACAAGAATTATTAAGAGAAGTTTTCAACCATAATTAAAATAAATATATCAGACAAGTTAAGAGTTCAGAAAAATATATATATATATAATGAGTATAATAAGAATTAAGAAGATTTATTAAGATAGAAAATGTGAGATAAACTGAGAAACTACGAAGTGAAGAATCAAAAGATATTTTTATTAGTCGAAAATGAGACTACTTTTTATTTTATTTTATTCGATGACTGACTGAAGATAATTCCAGCAGCATTATGTTTTTTGAGCAGAGATGAATGTGCCTCTGGACTCAAATTGTAGAAGTGGTGTATGGCCAGCAGAGTTGTGTAGCCTACAGTGCCCCTCTGAACTGCCCCAGCCCACGTGATAGGGAATGTTAGGGAATTAATATCCCAAGGATGCAACACGAAGTTTATAAAGAAAGAAAATGTATAATAATAATAATAATAATAATAATATATCTCAGAAGACACTAACTATCCAAGAAGGATCAAAAGTAGAATAAGTAACTATATATATAAAATTTATTAAACTCAAATATAAAAAGTCGATATAGAAATGGAGAGGAAAATGAAATATAAAAATAATGAAATTATCATAAGAAATTATTTCATCCATAAACATGTCTGAAATAATTACTTCTGGAGGAGAGCAATCTGTAGCGTGACAGATAAACACATAATAATGAATGGCATTGATCATTAAAATAATATAAAGAATTAATTCAGAGCAACCGTGCAGAAAAATCATGGATATTAAAAGTATAAGTTCGTATAAAAGCAATGTTACTAGTGATGAATCATCAAAACCAGTTTAATAACTCAAGGTTTAAAAATATAACCCAGGAAGGTAAGGAGTATATAAGGAAGCAACCCAGAGTATTACTAAACCCACAACGAGTATAAGGAATAAATAGAACAAGGCAAGATCCACCATAAAGGGTGATGTATTCAAAGAAGCCAGAAGAAAGCCAGAAGAAAAGAAGACATCATTGAAGAAAGAAGAAGAAGACAGCATCCAGAAGAAGAAGGAATGCTCTTATAAAAAAACACCCATATCCCCATATCCAAAATAAATAAAAACCATAATAATAAAAGTATAACGAAGTATTCATGAACGAAACCATATGTACAATAAAATTAAGAAAAAAAGTGTATAGAGTAAGAGTTGCCAGTGGACCAAGGTGAAACAATAATATAATACCCAAAGAACAAATCTTCATTGTAACCCACAAACAAATCTCTTGATGTTAGTAAGACTAAACAACCATTTGAAATAGCATCAAGAAGTGTAAAGTGAACCAGTGCTAGTTTGTGTATTATAAAAAAATAAACCTTATGTTTCACCCTTGGCATCCACAAACTGTGTAGATAATGAAAAATACAACTTTTTGAGTGACTTATGATTTGTACAGAGTGAATATAATACAGGTAATAATATAGAGCTGTCAATCTGTTTGAAATGACATTTATGTAAATGATGAGTAAAAACAGAAAGCAGACACCGGATTTAACACCCAAAGTGACAGGTACAATTACCCAAAACCATATTAAAAACAGTAAAAACTGATAATTCAATTTAGCATAAGAAATAGTGAATAAGAATGTAGAAAATAAGGTTTTGTGTATATAGAATAGGATATTTTAAAAATGTATTAGTAATAAGAACCTTTTAATAAGTTTAGAACCACTAACATCCTAATTGTAAAATATTTATTATTTGTATTGGTGTTAATGGTTGAACAGGATGTTAGCATGGAAAAAACATTCTTTGTAAATAATATTTCTATTTTAGTATTAAGTTTTGATTATAAAAAAATGTCTAACTAGTTGAAGACAACCATTATTTAAAATTATTTCTATCTGTTTATAGTATTGAAACAGATACTAATTGTTGTTATGTTTAATAGAAAAAATGTTTAATTTATATTACAATGTTAAAAAGTCAGAGAGGGTATAACTAAATATATATTGTTTATATAAAAATTTGTATGACAAATTGTTAAGAATCTAGGCAAAATGATGAAAACTAAACATCATTAAAACTGAGAACTAAGTACTTAAATACATTTAAACTGAAGGGATTTAGATAACATAAACCAGAAATGAAGCCATATAATTAGAAATATAACTTAGAAAGATTTTGTAAAATTATAAGCCAGGATTATAAATAAAAATGGAAATGACAGAACTCAAAATTTGGAGAGGGGAGTCATATATTCCAACATAATATTTTAAAACTTAAACCAATTCAAATAATTGCAAGAAACTAAGGGAATATAAACCTTTTATTACAATATGAGATTAATAATCATAAATATAACTTAAAAATGGCAGAATTTGCTTAATGACAGGAAGCTGATTTTGAAAATTTACAAGATACAAAATGAAGGTAAAATTACCAATTTTAGATAAAAAAAACATAATAAAACGGCATTATTCGATATCAAAATACGCCGAATGAACTGAAGGATAAAATTAAGTAACAACTAGCTAATAAATTTGAATAATAACCAAAGTTTAAGCAGTTATATAATGTAACTTTAATACATGCACAGGATGCAAAGTAAAATTCGAACAATGTAAGGAATAATATTGCATTGGCTAAGATTTTAGTCGAAAGTGAAGGAAGTAGAGAGTTGATTATTGAGTGTTGTACGGGACACTTGACACGAGCAATTAAAACGATTTAACCTAATTTCTAGTACCGTAATGGCGAGTCATTGTATGATACGAATTTGAAAATCGCGAGTGGCGACAAAAAAACATTTCACAACATCGACACAGTGACATAACCACTTACAAAAGACTAACTAACATTGTATAGCACGAAACGACAGTTAAATAACATTTTAAACACCATAAAACAGTATATAACATAACCATCAAATGTGCTTGATCGACAAAAGTGAACCAGACTTATAAATACACCACTTTTCAAAATACAACACAGAAACTTAACCAGAGACACTACACCAACATCAGAAGGAAGATTTGCAGACACCAGGACGTGAATTCGGCAAGAAAATATCTTTATTGGAACGCCAAATCTACGAAGGGACGATTGACAACTTCGACGGCGGCCGTTACTTTTCGTCACCGCTCAACTGAACAAGTGCCTCCTAGTTTGTCAGCGACACGGTTCGCAATCAATTTATTTATTTTAATCTTTTCAATTGAATATATGTACTTTGGTATTAAGAATTATTCTTGTAACGTTATACTTTTTTAATCTTTGCCCGATTTCTCTGACTTTTTCCAATGAATAGCTGGTTAAAAGAACCTTATTGTATTTTATATAAAAACTTGTAACATTCGATACCCTGAGAGTCGATTTTAAAATCGACAAGAGTCTTTATAACCAATTGTCCAATAAATAATTTATACTTTTCATCTTAAAACAGTTCTTTCTTTCTAAACATAGCAATTTAAACATATTATAGTTAAAAACAACATCTACTACGAGAATTTCACCACAAGAAGGAAGATAACCTCCAAAACTGAAAGTAAACAAGGATCGATTGTATTTGGAGACAATCTTATAAGTGGTTGGAGTTTCTTAAAAAATACAGAAAAGGGAACGTGATATTGATGTGTACCAGATCTTTGTGGACTTCAGGCAAGCGTATGACTCTATTAATAGAGACAAACTCTACACCATAATGCATGATTTGGAATACCAGGCAAGCTGGTAAGATTAACCCAAGTTACTATGCAGCAGACTGAAGCCAAGTAAAGGTGGATAGCCAGCTAACTGAACCCATAAATATTACACGGGGACTAAAGCAGGGAGATGGGTTGGCCCCAACACTATTCAATATTGCATTGGAATATGTAATTAGAGGCTTATCAATAAATAGCTCCAATCTGTTAACAAATAAAACTGTACAGATAGCCGCATATGCAGATGACATTAACATCATGTCAAGACGGATCACGGCAGCTAAAGAAATATTTATAGAGCTTAAAAACAAAGCAAGGAAGTTGGGCTAGCCATAAATATGGATAAAACAAAAATGCTTATCCAAACAAGAAGGGACCAGGTCATACAACATCGAGATAGAGGAGGACACAACTGAGGTGGTGGACAATTTCACGTATCTCGGAGTGAATCTAGCAAAGACTGATCAGAGGAGCCGGAGATCCAAAGACGGACCACCATGGCTAACAAGGCGTACTTCGCATTGCTGCCATCATTTAGGTCTGGGGATGTGCACAGGGAAACAAAAATGAAAATATATAGGACTGTCATCAGACCGGTGCTATGCTACGGGTGTGAGGCATGGGCAATCACACAGAAAACAGTCGACATAGTAGACACCTTTGAAAGGAAAATCCTCAGACGCATTATAGGCCCAATACAAGAAAATGGCTCATGGAGACTGAGATACAACAACGAACTGTATCAAATATATAAAGAGATACCAGTCTCAAAATTTATAAGAATTCAAAGATTGCGTTGGGCCGGACATGTTATGAGAATGGAGGGTGGCAGGAACCCTAAGAGGGCTTTGCTGGGTACATGGGAGGGAACGAGACCTAGAGGTAGACCGAGGAAGAGGTGGGAAGATGGCGTTGCAGAGGACGCGAGAGACATGGGGATAAGAAACTGGAGGAGGGTTGCAGGTGGATAGAGTGGATTGGAGGCGGAGATTGGTGGAGGCCAGGGCCCGACTTGGGCTGTAGCGCCATAGGAGAAAGAGAGAGAGAGGGAGGAGAGAGAGAGAGAGAGAGAGAGAGAGAGAGAGAGAGAGAGAGAGAGAGAGAGAGAGAGAGAGAGAGAGAGAGAGAGAGAGAGATTGTATTTGGAGACAATCTTATAAGTGGTTGAGTTTCTAAAAAATACAGAAAAGTTAATAAAATTTTCTAGACAAGTGAGACACGTTTCGAAACTTCACGAAACACAATTAATTAATTGTTTTTATTAATTAATCAAAAAAACATTTTTAATTATAAATTAAAAAAAAACAATCAATTTTTATTTCTTTCACAAAGAACACATATTTAATATATATTTTGTAACACTACACCAATACAACTTTAACACTATAACCACGTTTAGTTACAATTTGGACAGCTCAACAGTGGGGATTAAATTAAAATAAAAAGAAGTAAGAACAGAACGAGATTAAGAGAGTTTGTAAACACACACCTCTTTAATTTAGTTACAAATTGGCGCACAACTGAGGGGCTTTAATTAGCGATTGAAAGGCACTACAATCTACCCAATCACTAATTGGAGTTCGGCAGCAGCTATAAAGCCAGAGAAAGGGAAAAAGGGAACAACGACAAACAAAGATGTCAGAGCGATTGAAGAATATGAGCATCGAGGAAAGGATACAACTAATCGCAGTATCAATGAATGGATACACGAAACGATGTAGAAAGAAATAAGAAGGGAGCGTAACAGATTAAGAAAGAGGAGTCAAAACCAAGAAGACAACAAAGAAGGGAAGAATTACAGGAAAGGATAAAACGAAAGACAGAAACACTAAAGGAGTTCACGAAACAGTGGAGAGAAGTAAGAATAAGTACTCAGAAACAGATGATAGAGAATAACAATACAAGGGTGGAAATAATCATCAAGAATAATAAACTGTGGGAGGAAGAATTAATAAGAGATAACAAAAGAGAGGTAGAAGAAATACCAAATGATAAAACGCAGGAACAAGTAGTGGTATTACCTGGAATTAAAACTAGCGGAAACAAGGAAAATATTAAATAAAGGAAAAGGAGAATGTATCCAAGAAATTTAATAAAACGAAGGAAGAGTGGAGATGATGAACCATGGTTTATTTGATGATGATAATATCCCTATTACCAACCATGAAGAAATCGTGAGTTCCAGAAATTATAGAAGTAGATTGAGGGTAATCTCAGAGATGGTGTACAGCAGACAGTAGCTTACCACTGGGAAAGGACCAGAGGTAAACGGATACAACATGTGGACCCAGATCAGTTTCAGCGCAGGACTGGACAGTGTATTCCAGAAAGATGGAAATGTGACATCTTACCAGACTGTGATGACGGCACAGATGAATCACCAGAATGTACTCCATTAGTGTGCCATCTAGGACAGTTCCAGGGTACAGTTACACTAAAATGTATTCCTTCAGGGTGGATATGTGATGGTGAACCAGCATGTGGGGCTTCAGATAAGCAAATATTTGATAACTCAGATGAAGATCCTCACATATATTTTTCAGGTAATACAACATATAAACCAGAGACGTATTGGTATATCAAACAATATGATAAAGGGAACCAGATAAACTTTGTTGCCAACAAAGAAATATCAGCAAGGAAAATTGAAACAAGCCACAGAGTAACCGCAGTGAAAATGAAATACCAGGCGGAAACCAGAGATGCCACAAGTACTGGGATAATTATGAAGGCCATGATCGTCCGGAAAATAAGGGCAACTGAGATGATGGACCCTGGTTAACACAAATACCACACGCCATCAAGAAAAGGGACGGATGTCATGATAACTGACTACGGCGAAAAAAACGATGGTGAAGGAGACGAAATATAAATATCATTGAAAGGAAATGATACGAATAATAAACATAGAAACAAAACTGGGTTTTATGAAGGAAGAGTATTTAAGAAAATGAACATTACAAATGAAAATATGAGCAACTGAGCGACATAAAGAAAATCGTCCATCCTCCTGGGTATAAAAGAAAATAAAATAATAAGGAAAGAAAAAGAAAAGATCAACTTATTAAAGTATAAATAACATGGTCCGGTATAGAGTACAATATATGACCATATGTTGTGGTAAAGGATAATCATAATAATACTTATGAACTGAGAGAAATAGTTTCCGGAAGAGTTAAAGGTGTGTACAATCAAGCACCTATGAAAAAGTACTATGAAGAATGAATTTGGAATTTTATAAATACATAAAAATTCTAAAATAATTGTAAGAACATCTTACAACCAAATATTTTTGAGAAAAAACTTTTTGGCAAAATAAAAGAAAGAATTTGGAATTTTATAAATACACAAAAAATTCTAAAATAATTGTAAGTACATCTTACGACCAAATATTTTTGAGAAAAAACTTTATGGCAAATTAAAAAGAAAGAATTTTGAATTTAATATACACAAAAAATTCAAAAATAGAAGTAAGAACATCTTACAACCAAATATTTATGAGAAAAAACCTTTTGGCAAAATAAAAGAAAGAATTTTTAATAGAAAAATTCAAAAACAATTGTAAGAACATCTTACAACCAAATATTTAAGAGAAAAAACTTTATGGCGAAATAAAAGAAAGAATTTGGAATTTTAATAATACAGAAAAATTCAAAAACAATTGTAAGAACATCTTACTACCAAATATTTATGAGAAAAAACTTTATGACAAAATAAAAGAAAGAATTTGGAATTTTATAAAAAATAAAAATTCTAAAACAATTGTAAGAACATCTTACTACCAAATACTTTGAGAAAGAACTTTATGGCAATTTAAAAGAAAGGAATTTTGAATTTAATACATAAACATTCTAAAATAATTGTAAGAACATCTTACTACCAAATATTTTTGAGAAAAAACTTTATGGCGAAATAAAAGAAAGATTTTGGAATTTAATATACAAAAAATTTAAAAATGAAGTAAGACCAACTTACTATAACTAATTTTGTGAAAAAACTTTATGGTAGTTAATTAAGAAGAATTTGAATTTAGAGAAATACCAAAAAATTCAGAAATAATTGTAAGATCACCTTACGACACACAATTTTGAAGAGAAACCATTTGGAATAATTAAAAAGGAAGAATTAGAATTTAGAATTATATATAACAAAAAATTAAAAATTAAGTAAGCACATCTTACTATAAACAATTTTGAAGGAAACCATTTTGGGAATAAATGAATTAAACAGAATTTGAATTTTGATAAAACGTCAAAACTTTGAAACAAAATAGATCAACTTATTACAATGATTTATGAGAAATGTTATGGAAATAGATGAAAAGAAGAGTTTGAATTTTGCATAAAACTAACAAAGTTCTAAAAATAAATATGTGCCATTTATAATTAAATTTAGAAGAAAATAAAATGATTAATTCAGAAAAAAGAATTAAATTTAATCCAGAATAAATGTGAATATCTAGCATTTGAAGGAGTAGAGAAGAAAAACAAAAAAGAGTGTGATATACAAGAGAAGGCAAAAATTTGGAAACAAAGAGAAGAATCTGTTATTATAATAAAATTATAAAAAATCCAAGAAAGAAAAACAATAAAATAATAATGAGAACAACCTATGACTAATTACTTACGAAACGATAATGGAAACAGTTAATCAAGAAAAAGGAATACGATATTACTCAGTTCTGAAGAAGCAAAGAAGAACAACTCATACCAAACATATGGAGAAGATGATTTTGAACAAATAATAATAATAAGACCTATATGAAATGCAAAGAGAAGAAGTACCACATGAAATATAATATAAATGAATTAATGTTAATGAATACGAAGGCGGATTAATAACTTTCTAAGAGAAAGGAAAGAACAAAATGTGTAAATAAAATGATCAAAATAACAACCTGAATATCTAATATAAAGATACAAATTTAAAAAATTAAATATAATAAAATAAGACCATTCAAATAATGAATAAGAAAATACTATATATAAAGACCATGCTAACACTGTAAGTAACCAGAAGGAAGTATAAAGAGAATTCAGATGGAGAAGAAAAAGAGTTACACTATAACCAGTAACAAGAATTATTAAGAGAAGTTTTCAACCATAATTAAAATAAATATATCAGACAAGTTAAGAGTTCAGAAAAATATATATATATATAATGAGTATAATAAGAATTAAGAAGATTTATTAAGATAGAAAATGTGAGATAAACTGAGAAACTACGAAGTGAAGAATCAAAAGATATTTTTATTAGTCGAAAATGAGACTACTTTTTATTTTATTTTATTCGATGACTGACTGAAGATAATTCCAGCAGCATTATGTTTTTTGAGCAGAGATGAATGTGCCTCTGGACTCAAATTGTAGAAGTGGTGTATGGCCAGCAGAGTTGTGTAGCCTACAGTGCCCCTCTGAACTGCCCCAGCCCACGTGATAGGGAATGTTAGGGAATTAATATCCCAAGGATGCAACACGAAGTTTATAAAGAAAGAAAATGTATAATAATAATAATAATAATAATAATATATCTCAGAAGACACTAACTATCCAAGAAGGATCAAAAGTAGAATAAGTAACTATATATATAAAATTTATTAAACTCAAATATAAAAAGTCGATATAGAAATGGAGAGGAAAATGAAATATAAAAATAATGAAATTATCATAAGAAATTATTTCATCCATAAACATGTCTGAAATAATTACTTCTGGAGGAGAGCAATCTGTAGCGTGACAGATAAACACATAATAATGAATGGCATTGATCATTAAAATAATATAAAGAATTAATTCAGAGCAACCGTGCAGAAAAATCATGGATATTAAAAGTATAAGTTCGTATAAAAGCAATGTTACTAGTGATGAATCATCAAAACCAGTTTAATAACTCAAGGTTTAAAAATATAACCCAGGAAGGTAAGGAGTATATAAGGAAGCAACCCAGAGTATTACTAAACCCACAACGAGTATAAGGAATAAATAGAACAAGGCAAGATCCACCATAAAGGGTGATGTATTCAAAGAAGCCAGAAGAAAAGAAGACATCATTGAAGAAAGAAGAAGAAGACAGCATCCAGAAGAAGAAGGAATGCTCTTATAAAAAACACCCATATCCCCATATCCCAAAATAAATAAAAACCATAATAATAAAAGTATAACGAAGTATTCATGAACGAAACCATATGTACAATAAAATTAAGAAAAAAAGTGTATAGAGTAAGAGTTGCCAGTGGACCAAGGTGAAACAATAATATAATACCCAAAGAACAAATCTTCATTGTAACCCACAAACAAATCTCTTGATGTTAGTAAGACTAAACAACCATTTAGAAATAGCATCAAGAAGTGTAAAGTGAACCAGTGCTAGTTTGTGTATTATAAAAAAATAAACCTTATGTTTCACCCTTGGCATCCACAAACTGTGTAGATAATGAAAAATACAACTTTTTGAGTGACTTATGATTTGTACAGAGTGAATATAATACAGGTAATAATATAGAGCTGTCAATCTGTTTGAAATGACATTTATGTAAATGATGAGTAAAAACAGAAGCAGACACCGGATTTAACACCCAAAGTGACAGGGTACAATTACCCAAAACCATATTAAAAACAGTTAAAAACTGATAATTCAATTTAGCATAAGAAATAGTGAATAAGAATGTAGAAAATAAGGTTTTGTGTATATAGAATAGGATATTTTAAAAATGTATTAGTAATAAGAACCTTTTAATAAGTTTAGAACCACTAACATCCTAATTGTAAAATATTTATTACTTGTATTGGTGTTAATGGTTGAACAGGATGTTAGCATGGAAAAAACATTCTTTGTAAATAATATTTCTATTTTAGTATTAAGTTTTGATTATAAAAAAATGTCTAACTAGTTGAAGACAACCATTATTTAAAATTATTTCTATCTGTTTATAGTATTGAAACAGATACTAATTGTTGTTATGTTTAATAGAAAAAATGTTTAATTTATATTACAATGTTAAAAAGTCAGAGAGGGTATAACTAAATATATATTGTTTATATAAAAATTTGTATGACAAAATTGTTAAGAATCTAGGCAAAATGATGAAAACTAAACATCATTAAAACTGAGAAACTAAGTACTTAAATACATTTAAACTGAAGGGATTTAGATAACATAAACCAGAAATGAAGCCATATAATTAGAAATATAACTTAGAAAGATTTTGTAAAATTATAGCCAGGATTATAAATAAAAATGGAAATGACAGAACTCAAAAATTTGGAGAGGGGAGTCATATATTCCAACATAATATTTTAAAACTTAACCAATTCAAATAATTGCAAGAAACTAAGGGAATATAAACCTTTTATTACAATATGAGATTAATAATCATAAATATAACTTAAAAATGGCAGAATTTGCTTAATGACAGGAAGCTGATTTTGAAAATTTACAAGATACAAAATGAAGGTAAAATTACCAATTTTAGATAAAAAAAACATAATAAAACGGCATTATTCGATATCAAAATACGCCGAATGAACTGAAGGATAAAATTAAGTAACAACTAGCTAATAAATTTGAATAATAACCAAAGTTTAAGCAGTTATATAATGTAACTTTAATACATGCACAGGATGCAAAGTAAAATTCGAACAATGTAAGGAATAATATTGCATTGGCTAAGATTTTAGTCGAAAGTGAAGGAAGTAGAGAGTTGATTATTGAGTGTTGTACGGGACACTTGACACGAGCAATTAAAACGATTTAACCTAATTTCTAGTACCGTAATGGCGAGTCATTGTATGATACGAATTTGAAAATCGCGAGTGGCGACAAAAAAACATTTCACAACATCGACACAGTGACATAAACACTTACAAAAGACTAACTAACATTGTATAGCACGAAACGACAGTTAAATAACATTTTAAACACCATAAAACAGTATATAACATAACCATCAAATGTGCTTGATCGACAAAAGTGAACCAGACTTATAAATACACCACTTTTCAAAATACAACACAGAAACTTAACCAGAGACACTACACCAACATCAGAAGGAAGATTTGCAGACACCAGGACGTGAATTCGGCAAGAAAATATCTTTATTGGAACGCCAAATCTACGAAGGGACGATTGACAACTTCGACGGCGGCCGTTACTTTTCGTCACCGCTCAACTGAACAGTGCCTCCTAGTTTGTCAGCGACACGGTTCGCAATCAATTTATTTATTTTAATCTTTTCAATTGAATATATGTACTTTAGTATTAAGAATTATTCTTGTAACGTTATACTTTTTTAATCTTTGCCCGATTTCTCTGACTTTTCCAATGAATAGCTGTTAAAAGAACCTTATTGTATTTTATATAAAAACTTGTAACATTCGATACCCTGAGAGTCGATTTTAAAATCGACAAGAGTCTTTATAACCAATTGTCCAATAAATAATTTATACTTTTCATCTTAAAACAGTTCTTTCTTTTCTAAACATAGCAATTTAAACATATTATAGTTAAAAACAACATCTACTACGAGAATTTCACCACAAGAAGGAAGATAACCTCCAAAACTGAAAGTAAACAAGGATCGATTGTATTTGGAGACAATCTTATAAGTGGTTGGAGTTTCTTAAAAAATACAGAAAAGGGAACGTGATATTGATGTGTACCAGATCTTTGTGGACTTCAGGCAAGCGTATGACTCTATTAATAGAGACAAACTCTACACCATAATGCATGAATTTGGAATACCAGGCAAGCTGGTAAGATTAACCCAAGTTACTATGCAGCAGACTGAAGCCCAAGTAAAGGTGGATAGCCAGCTAACTGAACCCATAAATATTACACGGGGACTAAAGCAGGGAGATGGGTTGGCCCCAACACTATTCAATATTGCATTGGAATATGTAATTAGAGGCTTATCAATAAATAGCTCCAATCTGTTAACAAATAAAACTGTACAGATAGCCGCATATGCAGATGACATTAACATCATGTCAAGACGGATCACGGCAGCTAAAGAAATATTTATAGAGCTTAAAAACAAAGCCAAGGAAGTTGGGCTAGCCATAAATATGGATAAAACAAAAATGCTTATCCAAACAAGAAGGGACCAGGTTCATAACAACATCGAGATAGAGGAGGACACAATTGAGGTGATGGACAATTTCACGTATCTCGGAGTGAATCTAGCAAAGACTGGATCAGAGGAGCCGGAGATCCAAAGACGGACCACCATGGCTAACAAGGCGTACTTCGCATTGCTGCCATCATTTAGGTCTGGGGATGTGCACAGGGAAACAAAAATGAAAATATATAGGACTGTCATCAGACCGGTGCTATGCTACGGGTGTGAGGCATGGGCAATCACACAGAAAACAGTCGACATAGTAGACACCTTTGAAAGGAAAATCCTCAGACGCATTATAGGCCCAATACAAGAAAATGGCTCATGGAGACTGAGATACAACAACGAACTGTATCAAATATATAAAGAGATACCAGTCTCAAAATTTATAAGAATTCAAAGATTGCGTTGGGCCGGACATGTTATGAGAATGGAGGGTGGCAGGAACCCTAAGAGGGCTTTGCTGGGTACATGGGAGGGAACGAGACCTAGAGGTAGACCGAGGAAGAGGTGGGAAGATGGCGTTGCAGAGGACGCGAGAGACATGGGGATAAGAAACTGGAGGAGGGTTGCAGGTGGATAGAGTGGATTGGAGGCGGAGATTGGTGGAGGCCAGGGCCCGACTTGGGCTGTAGCGCCATAGGAGAGAGAGAGAGAGAGAGAGAGAGATTGTATTTGGAGACAATCTTATAAGTGGTTGGAGTTTCTTAAAAAATACAGAAAAGTTAATAAAATTTTCTAGACAAGTGAGACACGTTTCGAAACTTCACGAAACACAATTAATTAATTGTTTTTAATTAATTAATCAAAAAAACATTTTTAATTATAAATTAAAAAAAAACAATCAATTTTTATTTCTTTCACAAAGAACACATATTTAATATATATTTTTGTAACACTACACCAATACAACTTTAACACTATAACCACGTTTAGTTACAATTTGGACAGCTCAACAGTGGGGATTAAATTAAAATAAAAAGAAGTAAGAACAGAACGAGATTAAGAGAGTTTGTAAACACACACCTCTTTAATTTAGTTACAAATTGGCGCACAACTGAGGGGCTTTAATTAGCGATTGAAAGGCCACTACAATCTACCCAATCACTAATTGGAGTTCGGCAGCAGCTATAAAGCCAGAGAAAGGGAAAAAGGGAACAACGACAAACAAAGATGTCAGAGCGATTGAAGAATATGAGCATCGAGGAAAGGATACAACTAATCGCAGTATCAATGAATGGATACACGAAACGATGGAGAAAAGAAATAAGAAGGGAGCGTAAACAGATTAAGAAAGAGGAGTCAAAACCAAGAAGACAACAAAGAAGGGAAGAATTACAGGAAAGGATAAAACGAAAGACAGAAACACTAAAGGAGTTCACGAAACAGTGGAGAGAAGTAAGAATAAGTACTCAGAAACAGATGATAGAGAATAACAATACAAGGGTGGAAATAATCATCAAGAATAATAAACTGTGGGAGGAAGAATTAATAAGAGATAACAAAAGAGAGGTAGAAGAAATACCAAATGATAAAACGCAGGAACAAGTAGTGGTATTACCTGGAATTAAAACTAGCGGAAACAAGGAAAATATTAAATAAAGGAAAAGGAGAATGTATCCAAGAAATTTAATAAAAACGAAGGAAGAGTTGGAGATGATGAACCATGGTTTATTTGATGATGATAATATCCCTATTACCAACCATGAAGAAATCGTGAGTTCCAGAAATTATAGAAGTAGATTGAGGGTAATCTCAGAGATGGTGTACCAGCAGACAGTAGCTTACCACTGGGAAAGGACCAGAGGTAAACGGGATACAACATGTGGACCAGATCAGTTTCAGCGCAGGACTGGACAGTGTATTCCAGAAAGATGGAAATGTGACATCTTACCAGACTGTGATGACGGCACAGATGAATCACCAGAATGTACTCCATTAGTGTGCCATCTAGGACAGTTCCAGGGTACAGTTACACTAAAATGTATTCCTTCAGGGTGGATATGTGATGGTGAACCAGCTTGTGGGGCTTCAGATAAGCAAATATTTGATAACTCAGATGAAGATCCTCACATATATTTTTCAGGTAATACAACATATAAACCAGAGACGTATTGGTATATCAAACAATATGATAAAGGGAACCAGATAAACTTTGTTGCCAACAAAGAAATATCAGCAAGGAAAATTGAAACAAGCCACAGAGTAACCGCAGTGAAAATGAAATACCAGGCGGAAACCAGAGATGCCACAAGTACTGGGATAATTATGAAGGCCATGATCGTCCGGAAAATAAGGGCAACTGAGATGATGGACCCTGGTTAACACAAATACCACACGCCATCAAGAAAAGGGACGGATGTCATGATAACTGACTACGGCGAAAAACGATGGTGAAGGAGACGAAATATAAATATCATTGAAAGGAAATGATACGAATAATAAACATAGAAACAAAACTGGGTTTTATGAAGGAAGAGTATTTAAGAAAATGAACATTACAAATGAAAATATGAGCAACTGAGCGACATAAAGAAAATCGTCCATCCTCCTGGGTATAAAAGAAAATAAAATAATAAGGAAAGAAAAAGAAAAGATCAACTTATTAAAGTATAAATAACATGGTCCGGTATAGAGTACAATATATGACCATATGTTGTGGTAAAGGATAATCATAATAATACTTATGAACTGAGAGAAATAGTTTCCGGAAGAGTTAAAGGTGTGTACAATCAAGCACCTATGAAAAAGTACTATGAAGAATGAATTTGGAATTTTATAAATACATAAAAATTCTAAAATAATTGTAAGAACATCTTACAACCAAATATTTTTGAGAAAAAACTTTTTGGCAAAATAAAAGAAAGAATTTGGAATTTTATAAATACACAAAAAATTCTAAAATAATTGTAAGTACATCTTACAACCAAATATTTTTGAGAAAAAACTTTATGGCAAATTAAAAAGAAAGAATTTTGAATTTAATATACACAAAAAATTCAAAAATAGAAGTAAGAACATCTTACAACCAAATATTTATGAGAAAAAACCTTTTGGCAAAATAAAAGAAAGAATTTTTAACAGAAAAATTCAAAAACAATTGTAAGAACATCTTACAACCAAATATTTAAGAGAAAAAACTTTATGGCGAAATAAAAGAAAGAATTTGGAATTTTAATAATACAGAAAAATTCAAAAACAATTGTAAGAACATCTTACTACCAAATATTTATGAGAAAAAACTTTATGACAAAATAAAAGAAAGAATTTGGAATTTTATAAAAAATAAAAATTCTAAAACAATTGTAAGAACATCTTACTACCAAATACTTTGAGAAAGAACTTTATGGCAATTTAAAAGAAAGGAATTTTGAATTTAATACATAAACATTCTAAAATAATTGTAAGAACATCTTACTACCAAATATTTTTGAGAAAAAACTTTATGGCGAAATAAAAGAAAGATTTTGGAATTTAATATACAAAAAATTTAAAAATGAAGTAAGACCAACTTACTATAACTAATTTTGTGAAAAAACTTTATGGTAGTTAATTAAGAAGAATTTGAATTTAGAGAAATACCAAAAAATTCAGAAATAATTGTAAGATCACCTTACGACACACAATTTTGAAGAGAAACCATTTGGAATAATTAAAAAGGAAGAATTAGAATTTAGAATTATATATAACAAAAAATTAAAAATTAAGTAAGCACATCTTACTATAAACAATTTTGAAGGAAACCATTTTGGGAATAAATGAATTAAACAGAATTTGAATTTTGATAAAACGTCAAAACTTTGAAACAAAATAGATCAACTTATTACAATGATTTATGAGAAATGTTATGGAAATAGATGAAAAGAAGAGTTTGAATTTTGCATAAAACTAACAAAGTTCTAAAAATAAATATGTGCCATTTATAATTAAATTTAGAAGAAAATAAAATGATTAATTTAGAAAAAAGAATTAAATTTAATCCAGAATAAATGTGAATATCTAGCATTTGAAGGAGTAGAGAAGAAAAACAAAAAAGAGTGTGATATACAAGAGAAGGCAAAAATTTGGAAACAAAGAGAAGAATCTGTTATTATAATAAAATTATAAAAAATCCAAGAAAGAAAAACAATAAAATAATAATGAGAACAACCTATGACTAATTACTTATGAAACGATAATGGAAACAGTTAATCAAGAAAAAGGAATACGATATTACTCAGTTCTGAAGAAGCAAAGAAGAACAACTCATACCAAACATATGGATAAGATGATTTTGAACAAATAATAATAATAAGACCTATATGAAATGCAAAGAGAAGAAGTACCACATGAAATATAATATAAATGAATTAATGTTAATGAATACGAAGGCGGATTAATAACTTTCTAAGAGAAAGGAAAGAACAAAATGTGTAAATAAAATGATCAAAATAACAACCTGAATATCTAATATAAAGATACAAATTTAAAAAATTAAATATAATAAAATAAGACCATTCAAATAATGAATAAGAAAATACTATATATAAAGACCATGCTAACACTGTAAGTAACCAGAAGGAAGTATAAAGAGAATTCAGATGGAGAAGAAAAAGAGTTACACTATAACCAGTAACAAGAATTATTAAGAGAAGTTTTCAACCATAATTAAAATAAATATATCAGACAAGTTAAGAGTTCAGAAAAATATATATATATATAATGAGTATAATAAGAATTAAGAAGATTTATTAAGATAGAAAATGTGAGATAAACTGAGAAACTACGAAGTGAAGAATCAAAAGATATTTTTATTAGTCGAAAATGAGACTACTTTTTATTTTATTTTATTCGATGACTGACTGAAGATAATTCCAGCAGCATTATGTTTTTTGAGCAGAGATGAATGTGCCTCTGGACTCAAATTGTAGAAGTGGTGTATGGCCAGCAGAGTTGTGTAGCCTACAGTGCCCCTCTGAACTGCCCCAGCCCACGTGATAGGGAATGTTAGGGAATTAATATCCCAAGGATGCAACACGAAGTTTATAAAGAAAGAAAATGTATAATAATAATAATAATAATATATCTCAGAAGACACTAACTATCCAAGAAGGATCAAAAGTAGAATAAGTAACTATATATATAAAATTTATTAAACTCAAATATAAAAAGTCGATATAGAAATGGAGAGGAAAATGAAATATAAAAATAATGAAATTATCATAAGAAATTATTTCATCCATAAACATGTCTGAAATAATTACTTCTGGAGGAGAGCAATCTGTAGCGTGACAGATAAACACATAATAATGAATGGCATTGATCATTAAAATAATATAAAGAATTAATTCAGAGCAACCGTGCAGAAAAATCATGGATATTAAAAGTATAAGTTCGTATAAAAGCAATGTTACTAGTGATGAATCATCAAAACCAGTTTAATAACTCAAGGTTTAAAAATATAACCCAGGAAGGTAAGGAGTATATAAGGAAGCAACCCAGAGTATTACTAAACCCACAACGAGTATAAGGAATAAATAGAACAAGGCAAGATCCACCATAAAGGGTGATGTATTCAAAGAAGCCAGAAGAAAAGAAGACATCATTGAAGAAAGAAGAAGAAGACAGCATCCAGAAGAAGAAGGAATGCTCTTATAAAAAACACCCATATCCCCATATCCCAAAATAAATAAAAACCATAATAATAAAAGTATAACGAAGTATTCATGAACGAAACCATATGTACAATAAAATTAAGAAAAAAAGTGTATAGAGTAAGAGTTGCCAGTGGACCAAGGTGAAACAATAATATAATACCCAAAGAACAAATCTTCATTGTAACCCACAAACAAATCTCTTGATGTTAATAAGACTAAACAACCATTTAGAAATAGCATCAAGAAGTGTAAAGTGAACCAGTGCTAGTTTGTGTATTATAAAAAAATAAACCTTATGTTTCACCCTTGGCATCCACAAACTGTGTAGATAATGAAAAATACAACTTTTTGAGTGACTTATGATTTGTACAGAGTGAATATAATACAGGTAATAATATAGAGCTGTCAATCTGTTTGAAATGACATTTATGTAAATGATGAGTAAAAACAGAAGCAGACACCGGATTTAACACCCAAAGTGACAGGGTACAATTACCCAAAACCATATTAAAAACAGTTAAAAACTGATAATTCAATTTAGCATAAGAAATAGTGAATAAGAATGTAGAAAATAAGGTTTTGTGTATATAGAATAGGATATTTTAAAAATGTATTAGTAATAAGAACCTTTTAATAAGTTTAGAACCACTAACATCCTAATTGTAAAATATTTATTACTTGTATTGGTGTTAATGGTTGAACAGGATGTTAGCATGGAAAAAACATTCTTTGTAAATAATATTTCTATTTTAGTATTAAGTTTTGATTATAAAAAAATGTCTAACTAGTTGAAGACAACCATTATTTAAAATTATTTCTATCTGTTTATAGTATTGAAACAGATACTAATTGTTGTTATGTTTAATAGAAAAAATGTTTAATTTATATTACAATGTTAAAAAGTCAGAGAGGGTATAACTAAATATATATTGTTTATATAAAAATTTGTATGACAAAATTGTTAAGAATCTAGGCAAAATGATGAAAACTAAACATCATTAAAACTGAGAAACTAAGTACTTAAATACATTTAAACTGAAGGGATTTAGATAACATAAACCAGAAATGAAGCCATATAATTAGAAATATAACTTAGAAAGATTTTGTAAAATTATAGCCAGGATTATAAATAAAAATGGAAATGACAGAACTCAAAAATTTGGAGAGGGGAGTCATATATTCCAACATAATATTTTAAAACTTAACCAATTCAAATAATTGCAAGAAACTAAGGGAATATAAACCTTTTATTACAATATGAGATTAATAATCATAAATATAACTTAAAAATGGCAGAATTTGCTTAATGACAGGAAGCTGATTTTGAAAATTTACAAGATACAAAATGAAGGTAAAATTACCAATTTTAGATAAAAAAAACATAATAAAACGGCATTATTCGATATCAAAATACGCCGAATGAACTGAAGGATAAAATTAAGTAACAACTAGCTAATAAATTTGAATAATAACCAAAGTTTAAGCAGTTATATAATGTAACTTTAATACATGCACAGGATGCAAAGTAAAATTCGAACAATGTAAGGAATAATATTGCATTGGCTAAGATTTTAGTCGAAAGTGAAGGAAGTAGAGAGTTGATTATTGAGTGTTGTACGGGACACTTGACACGAGCAATTAAAACGATTTAACCTAATTTCTAGTACCGTAATGGCGAGTCATTGTATGATACGAATTTGAAAATCGCGAGTGGCGACAAAAAAACATTTCACAACATCGACACAGTGACATAAACACTTACAAAAGACTAACTAACATTGTATAGCACGAAACGACAGTTAAATAACATTTTAAACACCATAAAACAGTATATAACATAACCATCAAATGTGCTTGATCGACAAAAGTGAACCAGACTTATAAATACACCACTTTTCAAAATACAACACAGAAACTTAACCAGAGACACTACACCAACATCAGAAGGAAGATTTGCAGACACCAGGACGTGAATTCGGCAAGAAAATATCTTTATTGGAACGCCAAATCTACGAAGGGACGATTGACAACTTCGACGGCGGCCGTTACTTTTCGTCACCGCTCAACTGAACAGTGCCTCCTAGTTTGTCAGCGACACGGTTCGCAATCAATTTATTTATTTTAATCTTTTCAATTGAATATATGTACTTTAGTATTAAGAATTATTCTTGTAACGTTATACTTTTTTAATCTTTGCCCGATTTCTCTGACTTTTCCAATGAATAGCTGTTAAAAGAACCTTATTGTATTTTATATAAAAACTTGTAACATTCGATACCCTGAGAGTCGATTTTAAAATCGACAAGAGTCTTTATAACCAATTGTCCAATAAATAATTTATACTTTTCATCTTAAAACAGTTCTTTCTTTTCTAAACATAGCAATTTAAACATATTATAGTTAAAAACAACATCTACTACGAGAATTTCACCACAAGAAGGAAGATAACCTCCAAAACTGAAAGTAAACAAGGATCGATTGTATTTGGAGACAATCTTATAAGTGGTTGGAGTTTCTTAAAAAATACAGAAAAGGGAACGTGATATTGATGTGTACCAGATCTTTGTGGACTTCAGGCAAGCGTATGACTCTATTAATAGAGACAAACTCTACACCATAATGCATGAATTTGGAATACCAGGCAAGCTGGTAAGATTAACCCAAGTTACTATGCAGCAGACTGAAGCCCAAGTAAAGGTGGATAGCCAGCTAACTGAACCCATAAATATTACACGGGGACTAAAGCAGGGAGATGGGTTGGCCCCAACACTATTCAATATTGCATTGGAATATGTAATTAGAGGCTTATCAATAAATAGCTCCAATCTGTTAACAAATAAAACTGTACAGATAGCCGCATATGCAGATGACATTAACATCATGTCAAGACGGATCACGGCAGCTAAAGAAATATTTATAGAGCTTAAAAACAAAGCCAAGGAAGTTGGGCTAGCCATAAATATGGATAAAACAAAAATGCTTATCCAAACAAGAAGGGACCAGGTTCATAACAACATCGAGATAGAGGAGGACACAATTGAGGTGATGGACAATTTCACGTATCTCGGAGTGAATCTAGCAAAGACTGGATCAGAGGAGCCGGAGATCCAAAGACGGACCACCATGGCTAACAAGGCGTACTTCGCATTGCTGCCATCATTTAGGTCTGGGGATGTGCACAGGGAAACAAAAATGAAAATATATAGGACTGTCATCAGACCGGTGCTATGCTACGGGTGTGAGGCATGGGCAATCACACAGAAAACAGTCGACATAGTAGACACCTTTGAAAGGAAAATCCTCAGACGCATTATAGGCCCAATACAAGAAAATGGCTCATGGAGACTGAGATACAACAACGAACTGTATCAAATATATAAAGAGATACCAGTCTCAAAATTTATAAGAATTCAAAGATTGCGTTGGGCCGGAC
Organism: Magicicada septendecula; assembly: GCA_034769895.1. Classification (NCBI taxonomy): domain Eukaryota; kingdom Metazoa; phylum Arthropoda; class Insecta; order Hemiptera; family Cicadidae; genus Magicicada; species Magicicada septendecula. Next base: position 381,629,014 of record CM068368.1, read on the forward strand.
ATGTTATGAGAATGGAGGGTGGCAGGAACCCTAAGAGGGCTTTGCTGGGTACATGGGAGGGAACGAGACCTAGAGGTAGACCGAGGAAGAGGTGGGAAGATGGCGTTGCAGAGGACGCGAGAGACATGGGGATAAGAAACTGGAGGAGGGTTGCAGGTGGATAGAGTGGATTGGAGGCGGAGATTGGTGGAGGCCAGGGCCCGACTTGGGCTGTAGCGCCATAGGAGAGAGAGAGAGAGAGAGAGAGAGAGAGAGAGAGAGAGAGAGAGAGAGATTGTATTTGGAGACAATCTTATAAGTGGTTGGAGTTTCTTAAAAAATACAGAAAAGTTAATAAAATTTTCTAGACAAGTGAGACACGTTTCGAAACTTCACGAAACACAATTAATTAATTGTTTTTAATTAATTAATCAAAAAAACATTTTTAATTATAAATTTAAAAAAAACAATCAATTTTTATTTCTTTCACAAAGAACACATATTTAATATATATTTTTGTAACACTACACCAATACAACTTTAACACTATAACCACGTTTAGTTACAATTTGGACAGCTCAACAGTGGGGATTAAATTAAAATAAAAAGAAGTAAGAACAGAACGAGATTAAGAGAGTTTGTAAACACACACCTCTTTAATTTAGTTACAAATTGGCGCACAACTGAGGGGCTTTAATTAGCGATTGAAAGGCCACTACAATCTACCCAATCACTAATTGGAGTTCGGCAGCAGCTATAAAGCCAGAGAAAGGGAAAAAGGGAACAACGACAAACAAAGATGTCAGAGCGATTGAAGAATATGAGCATCGAGGAAAGGATACAACTAATCGCAGTATCAATGAATGGATACACGAAACGATGGAGAAAAGAAATAAGAAGGGAGCGTAAACAGATTAAGAAAGAGGAGTCAAAACCAAGAAGACAACAAAGAAGGGAAGAATTACAGGAAAGGATAAAACGAAAGACAGAAACACTAAAGGAGTTCACGAAACAGTGGAGAGAAGTAAGAATAAGTACTCAGAAACAGATGATAGAGAATAACAATACAAGGGTGGAAATAATCATCAAGAATAATAAACTGTGGGAGGAAGAATTAATAAGAGATAACAAAAGAGAGGTAGAAGAAATACCAAATGATAAAACGCAGGAACAAGTAGTGGTATTACCTGGAATTAAAACTAGCGGAAACAAGGAAAATATTAAATAAAGGAAAAGGAGAATGTATCCAAGAAATTTAATAAAAACGAAGGAAGAGTTGGAGATGATGAACCATGGTTTATTTGATGATGATAATATCCCTATTACCAACCATGAAGAAATCGTGAGTTCCAGAAATTATAGAAGTAGATTGAGGGTAATCTCAGAGATGGTGTACCAGCAGACAGTAGCTTACCACTGGGAAAGGACCAGAGGTAAACGGGATACAACATGTGGACCAGATCAGTTTCAGCGCAGGACTGGACAGTGTATTCCAGAAAGATGGAAATGTGACATCTTACCAGACTGTGATGACGGCACAGATGAATCACCAGAATGTACTCCATTAGTGTGCCATCTAGGACAGTTCCAGGGTACAGTTACACTAAAATGTATTCCTTCAGGGTGGATATGTGATGGTGAACCAGCTTGTGGGGCTTCAGATAAGCAAATATTTGATAACTCAGATGAAGATCCTCACATATATTTTTCAGGTAATACAACATATAAACCAGAGACGTATTGGTATATCAAACAATATGATAAAGGGAACCAGATAAACTTTGTTGCCAACAAAGAAATATCAGCAAGGAAAATTGAAACAAGCCACAGAGTAACCGCAGTGAAAATGAAATACCAGGCGGAAACCAGAGATGCCACAAGTACTGGGATAATTATGAAGGCCATGATCGTCCGGAAAATAAGGGCAACTGAGATGATGGACCCTGGTTAACACAAATACCACACGCCATCAAGAAAAGGGACGGATGTCATGATAACTGACTACGGCGAAAAACGATGGTGAAGGAGACGAAATATAAATATCATTGAAAGGAAATGATACGAATAATAAACATAGAAACAAAACTGGGTTTTATGAAGGAAGAGTATTTAAGAAAATGAACATTACAAATGAAAATATGAGCAACTGAGCGACATAAAGAAAATCGTCCATCCTCCTGGGTATAAAAGAAAATAAAATAATAAGGAAAGAAAAAGAAAAGATCAACTTATTAAAGTATAAATAACATGGTCCGGTATAGAGTACAATATATGACCATATGTTGTGGTAAAGGATAATCATAATAATACTTATGAACTGAGAGAAATAGTTTCCGGAAGAGTTAAAGGTGTGTACAATCAAGCACCTATGAAAAAGTACTATGAAGAATGAATTTGGAATTTTATAAATACATAAAAATTCTAAAATAATTGTAAGAACATCTTACAACCAAATATTTTTGAGAAAAAACTTTTTGGCAAAATAAAAGAAAGAATTTGGAATTTTATAAATACACAAAAAATTCTAAAATAATTGTAAGTACATCTTACGACCAAATATTTTTGAGAAAAAACTTTATGGCAAATTAAAAAGAAAGAATTTTGAATTTAATATACACAAAAAATTCAAAAATAGAAGTAAGAACATCTTACAACCAAATATTTATGAGAAAAAACCTTTTGGCAAAATAAAAGAAAGAATTTTTAACAGAAAAATTCAAAAACAATTGTAAGAACATCTTACAACCAAATATTTAAGAGAAAAAACTTTATGGCGAAATAAAAGAAAGAATTTGGAATTTTAATAATACAGAAAAATTCAAAAACAATTGTAAGAACATCTTACTACCAAATATTTATGAGAAAAAACTTTATGACAAAATAAAAGAAAGAATTTGGAATTTTATAAAAAATAAAAATTCTAAAACAATTGTAAGAACATCTTACTACCAAATACTTTGAGAAAGAACTTTATGGCAATTTAAAAGAAAGGAATTTTGAATTTAATACATAAACATTCTAAAATAATTGTAAGAACATCTTACTACCAAATATTTTTGAGAAAAAACTTTATGGCGAAATAAAAGAAAGATTTTGGAATTTAATATACAAAAAATTTAAAAATGAAGTAAGACCAACTTACTATAACTAATTTTGTGAAAAAACTTTATGGTAGTTAATTAAGAAGAATTTGAATTTAGAGAAATACCAAAAAATTCAGAAATAATTGTAAGATCACCTTACGACACACAATTTTGAAGAGAAACCATTTGGAATAATTAAAAAGGAAGAATTAGAATTTAGAATTATATATAACAAAAAATTAAAAATTAAGTAAGCACATCTTACTATAAACAATTTTGAAGGAAACCATTTTGGGAATAAATGAATTAAACAGAATTTGAATTTTGATAAAACGTCAAAACTTTGAAACAAAATAGATCAACTTATTACAATGATTTATGAGAAATGTTATGGAAATAGATGAAAAGAAGAGTTTGAATTTTGCATAAAACTAACAAAGTTCTAAAAATAAATATGTGCCATTTATAATTAAATTTAGAAGAAAATAAAATGATTAATTTAGAAAAAAGAATTAAATTTAATCCAGAATAAATGTGAATATCTAGCATTTGAAGGAGTAGAGAAGAAAAACAAAAAAGAGTGTGATATACAAGAGAAGGCAAAAATTTGGAAACAAAGAGAAGAATCTGTTATTATAATAAAATTATAAAAAATCCAAGAAAGAAAAACAATAAAATAATAATGAGAACAACCTATGACTAATTACTTATGAAACGATAATGGAAACAGTTAATCAAGAAAAAGGAATACGATATTACTCAGTTCTGAAGAAGCAAAGAAGAACAACTCATACCAAACATATGGAGAAGATGATTTTGAACAAATAATAATAATAAGACCTATATGAAATGCAAAGAGAAGAAGTACCACATGAAATATAATATAAATGAATTAATGTTAATGAATACGAAGGCGGATTAATAACTTTCTAAGAGAAAGGAAAGAACAAAATGTGTAAATAAAATGATCAAAATAACAACCTGAATATCTAATATAAAGATACAAATTTAAAAAATTAAATATAATAAAATAAGACCATTCAAATAATGAATAAGAAAATACTATATATAAAGACCATGCTAACACTGTAAGTAACCAGAAGGAAGTATAAAGAGAATTCAGATGGAGAAGAAAAAGAGTTACACTATAACCAGTAACAAGAATTATTAAGAGAAGTTTTCAACCATAATTAAAATAAATATATCAGACAAGTTAAGAGTTCAGAAAAATATATATATATATAATGAGTATAATAAGAATTAAGAAGATTTATTAAGATAGAAAATGTGAGATAAACTGAGAAACTACGAAGTGAAGAATCAAAAGATATTTTTATTAGTCGAAAATGAGACTACTTTTTATTTTATTTTATTCGATGACTGACTGAAGATAATTCCAGCAGCATTATGTTTTTTGAGCAGAGATGAATGTGCCTCTGGACTCAAATTGTAGAAGTGGTGTATGGCCAGCAGAGTTGTGTAGCCTACAGTGCCCCTCTGAACTGCCCCAGCCCACGTGATAGGGAATGTTAGGGAATTAATATCCCAAGGATGCAACACGAAGTTTATAAAGAAAGAAAATGTATAATAATAATAATAATAATAATAATATATCTCAGAAGACACTAACTATCCAAGAAGGATCAAAAGTAGAATAAGTAACTATATATATAAAATTTATTAAACTCAAATATAAAAAGTCGATATAGAAATGGAGAGGAAAATGAAATATAAAAATAATGAAATTATCATAAGAAATTATTTCATCCATAAACATGTCTGAAATAATTACTTCTGGAGGAGAGCAATCTGTAGCGTGACAGATAAACACATAATAATGAATGGCATTGATCATTAAAATAATATAAAGAATTAATTCAGAGCAACCGTGCAGAAAAATCATGGATATTAAAAGTATAAGTTCGTATAAAAGCAATGTTACTAGTGATGAATCATCAAAACCAGTTTAATAACTCAAGGTTTAAAAATATAACCCAGGAAGGTAAGGAGTATATAAGGAAGCAACCCAGAGTATTACTAAACCCACAACGAGTATAAGGAATAAATAGAACAAGGCAAGATCCACCATAAAGGGTGATGTATTCAAAGAAGCCAGAAGAAAAGAAGACATCATTGAAGAAAGAAGAAGAAGACAGCATCCAGAAGAAGAAGGAATGCTCTTATAAAAAACACCCATATCCCCATATCCCAAAATAAATAAAAACCATAATAATAAAAGTATAACGAAGTATTCATGAACGAAACCATATGTACAATAAAATTAAGAAAAAAAGTGTATAGAGTAAGAGTTGCCAGTGGACCAAGGTGAAACAATAATATAATACCCAAAGAACAAATCTTCATTGTAACCCACAAACAAATCTCTTGATGTTAGTAAGACTAAACAACCATTTAGAAATAGCATCAAGAAGTGTAAAGTGAACCAGTGCTAGTTTGTGTATTATAAAAAAATAAACCTTATGTTTCACCCTTGGCATCCACAAACTGTGTAGATAATGAAAAATACAACTTTTTGAGTGACTTATGATTTGTACAGAGTGAATATAATACAGGTAATAATATAGAGCTGTCAATCTGTTTGAAATGACATTTATGTAAATGATGAGTAAAAACAGAAGCAGACACCGGATTTAACACCCAAAGTGACAGGGTACAATTACCCAAAACCATATTAAAAACAGTTAAAAACTGATAATTCAATTTAGCATAAGAAATAGTGAATAAGAATGTAGAAAATAAGGTTTTGTGTATATAGAATAGGATATTTTAAAAATGTATTAGTAATAAGAACCTTTTAATAAGTTTAGAACCACTAACATCCTAATTGTAAAATATTTATTACTTGTATTGGTGTTAATGGTTGAACAGGATGTTAGCATGGAAAAAACATTCTTTGTAAATAATATTTCTATTTTAGTATTAAGTTTTGATTATAAAAAAATGTCTAACTAGTTGAAGACAACCATTATTTAAAATTATTTCTATCTGTTTATAGTATTGAAACAGATACTAATTGTTGTTATGTTTAATAGAAAAAATGTTTAATTTATATTACAATGTTAAAAAGTCAGAGAGGGTATAACTAAATATATATTGTTTATATAAAAATTTGTATGACAAAATTGTTAAGAATCTAGGCAAAATGATGAAAACTAAACATCATTAAAACTGAGAAACTAAGTACTTAAATACATTTAAACTGAAGGGATTTAGATAACATAAACCAGAAATGAAGCCATATAATTAGAAATATAACTTAGAAAGATTTTGTAAAATTATAGCCAGGATTATAAATAAAAATGGAAATGACAGAACTCAAAAATTTGGAGAGGGGAGTCATATATTCCAACATAATATTTTAAAACTTAACCAATTCAAATAATTGCAAGAAACTAAGGGAATATAAACCTTTTATTACAATATGAGATTAATAATCATAAATATAACTTAAAAATGGCAGAATTTGCTTAATGACAGGAAGCTGATTTTGAAAATTTACAAGATACAAAATGAAGGTAAAATTACCAATTTTAGATAAAAAAAACATAATAAAACGGCATTATTCGATATCAAAATACGCCGAATGAACTGAAGGATAAAATTAAGTAACAACTAGCTAATAAATTTGAATAATAACCAAAGTTTAAGCAGTTATATAATGTAACTTTAATACATGCACAGGATGCAAAGTAAAATTCGAACAATGTAAGGAATAATATTGCATTGGCTAAGATTTTAGTCGAAAGTGAAGGAAGTAGAGAGTTGATTATTGAGTGTTGTACGGGACACTTGACACGAGCAATTAAAACGATTTAACCTAATTTCTAGTACCGTAATGGCGAGTCATTGTATGATACGAATTTGAAAATCGCGAGTGGCGACAAAAAAACATTTCACAACATCGACACAGTGACATAAACACTTACAAAAGACTAACTAACATTGTATAGCACGAAACGACAGTTAAATAACATTTTAAACACCATAAAACAGTATATAACATAACCATCAAATGTGCTTGATCGACAAAAGTGAACCAGACTTATAAATACACCACTTTTCAAAATACAACACAGAAACTTAACCAGAGACACTACACCAACATCAGAAGGAAGATTTGCAGACACCAGGACGTGAATTTGGCAAGAAAATATCTTTATTGGAACGCCAAATCTACGAAGGGACGATTGACAACTTCGACGGCGGCCGTTACTTTTCGTCACCGCTCAACTGAACAGTGCCTCCTAGTTTGTCAGCGACACGGTTCGCAATCAATTTATTTATTTTAATCTTTTCAATTGAATATATGTACTTTAGTATTAAGAATTATTCTTGTAACGTTATACTTTTTTAATCTTTGCCCGATTTCTCTGACTTTTCCAATGAATAGCTGTTAAAAGAACCTTATTGTATTTTATATAAAAACTTGTAACATTCGATACCCTGAGAGTCGATTTTAAAATCGACAAGAGTCTTTATAACCAATTGTCCAATAAATAATTTATACTTTTCATCTTAAAACAGTTCTTTCTTTTCTAAACATAGCAATTTAAACATATTATAGTTAAAAACAACATCTACTACGAGAATTTCACCACAAGAAGGAAGATAACCTCCAAAACTGAAAGTAAACAAGGATCGATTGTATTTGGAGACAATCTTATAAGTGGTTGGAGTTTCTTAAAAAATACAGAAAAGGGAACGTGATATTGATGTGTACCAGATCTTTGTGGACTTCAGGCAAGCGTATGACTCTATTAATAGAGACAAACTCTACACCATAATGCATGAATTTGGAATACCAGGCAAGCTGGTAAGATTAACCCAAGTTACTATGCAGCAGACTGAAGCCCAAGTAAAGGTGGATAGCCAGCTAACTGAACCCATAAATATTACACGGGGACTAAAGCAGGGAGATGGGTTGGCCCCAACACTATTCAATATTGCATTGGAATATGTAATTAGAGGCTTATCAATAAATAGCTCCAATCTGTTAACAAATAAAACTGTACAGATAGCCGCATATGCAGATGACATTAACATCATGTCAAGACGGATCACGGCAGCTAAAGAAATATTTATAGAGCTTAAAAACAAAGCCAAGGAAGTTGGGCTAGCCATAAATATGGATAAAACAAAAATGCTTATCCAAACAAGAAGGGACCAGGTTCATAACAACATCGAGATAGAGGAGGACACAATTGAGGTGATGGACAATTTCACGTATCTCGGAGTGAATCTAGCAAAGACTGGATCAGAGGAGCCGGAGATCCAAAGACGGACCACCATGGCTAACAAGGCGTACTTCGCATTGCTGCCATCATTTAGGTCTGGGGATGTGCACAGGGAAACAAAAATGAAAATATATAGGACTGTCATCAGACCGGTGCTATGCTACGGGTGTGAGGCATGGGCAATCACACAGAAAACAGTCGACATAGTAGACACCTTTGAAAGGAAAATCCTCAGACGCATTATAGGCCCAATACAAGAAAATGGCTCATGGAGACTGAGATACAACAACGAACTGTATCAAATATATAAAGAGATACCAGTCTCAAAATTTATAAGAATTCAAAGATTGCGTTGGGCCGGACATGTTATGAGAATGGAGGGTGGCAGGAACCCTAAGAGGGCTTTGCTGGGTACATGGGAGGGAACGAGACCTAGAGGTAGACCGAGGAAGAGGTGGGAAGATGGCGTTGCAGAGGACGCGAGAGACATGGGGATAAGAAACTGGAGGAGGGTTGCAGGTGGATAGAGTGGATTGGAGGCGGAGATTGGTGGAGGCCAGGGCCCGACTTGGGCTGTAGCGCCATAGGAGAGAGAGAGAGAGAGAGAGAGAGATTGTATTTGGAGACAATCTTATAAGTGGTTGGAGTTTCTTAAAAAATACAGAAAAGTTAATAAAATTTTCTAGACAAGTGAGACACGTTTCGAAACTTCACGAAACACAATTAATTAATTGTTTTTAATTAATTAATCAAAAAAAAATTTTTAATTAAAAATTAAAAAAAAAACAATCAATTTTTATTTCTTTCACAAAGAACACATATTTAATATATATTTTTGTAACACTACACCAATACAACTTTAACACTATAACCACGTTTAGTTACAATTTGGACAGCTCAACAGTGGGGATTAAATTAAAATAAAAAGAAGTAAGAACAGAACGAGATTAAGAGAGTTTGTAAACACACACCTCTTTAATTTAGTTACAAATTGGCGCACAACTGAGGGGCTTTAATTAGCGATTGAAAGGCCACTACAATCTACCCAATCACTAATTGGAGTTCGGCAGCAGCTATAAAGCCAGAGAAAGGGAAAAAGGGAACAACGACAAACAAAGATGTCAGAGCGATTGAAGAATATGAGCATCGAGGAAAGGATACAACTAATCGCAGTATCAATGAATGGATACACGAAACGATGGAGAAAAGAAATAAGAAGGGAGCGTAAACAGATTAAGAAAGAGGAGTCAAAACCAAGAAGACAACAAAGAAGGGAAGAATTACAGGAAAGGATAAAACGAAAGACAGAAACACTAAAGGAGTTCACGAAACAGTGGAGAGAAGTAAGAATAAGTACTCAGAAACAGATGATAGAGAATAACAATACAAGGGTGGAAATAATCATCAAGAATAATAAACTGTGGGAGGAAGAATTAATAAGAGATAACAAAAGAGAGGTAGAAGAAATACCAAATGATAAAACGCAGGAACAAGTAGTGGTATTACCTGGAATTAAAACTAGCGGAAACAAGGAAAATATTAAATAAAGGAAAAGGAGAATGTATCCAAGAAATTTAATAAAAACGAAGGAAGAGTTGGAGATGATGAACCATGGTTTATTTGATGATGATAATATCCCTATTACCAACCATGAAGAAATCGTGAGTTCCAGAAATTATAGAAGTAGATTGAGGGTAATCTCAGAGATGGTGTACCAGCAGACAGTAGCTTACCACTGGGAAAGGACCAGAGGTAAACGGGATACAACATGTGGACCAGATCAGTTTCAGCGCAGGACTGGACAGTGTATTCCAGAAAGATGGAAATGTGACATCTTACCAGACTGTGATGACGGCACAGATGAATCACCAGAATGTACTCCATTAGTGTGCCATCTAGGACAGTTCCAGGGTACAGTTACACTAAAATGTATTCCTTCAGGGTGGATATGTGATGGTGAACCAGCTTGTGGGGCTTCAGATAAGCAAATATTTGATAACTCAGATGAAGATCCTCACATATATTTTTCAGGTAATACAACATATAAACCAGAGACGTATTGGTATATCAAACAATATGATAAAGGGAACCAGATAAACTTTGTTGCCAACAAAGAAATATCAGCAAGGAAAATTGAAACAAGCCACAGAGTAACCGCAGTGAAAATGAAATACCAGGCGGAAACCAGAGATGCCACAAGTACTGGGATAATTATGAAGGCCATGATCGTCCGGAAAATAAGGGCAACTGAGATGATGGACCCTGGTTAACACAAATACCACACGCCATCAAGAAAAGGGACGGATGTCATGATAACTGACTACGGCGAAAAACGATGGTGAAGGAGACGAAATATAAATATCATTGAAAGGAAATGATACGAATAATAAACATAGAAACAAAACTGGGTTTTATGAAGGAAGAGTATTTAAGAAAATGAACATTACAAATGAAAATATGAGCAACTGAGCGACATAAAGAAAATCGTCCATCCTCCTGGGTATAAAAGAAAATAAAATAATAAGGAAAGAAAAAGAAAAGATCAACTTATTAAAGTATAAATAACATGGTCCGGTATAGAGTACAATATATGACCATATGTTGTGGTAAAGGATAATCATAATAATACTTATGAACTGAGAGAAATAGTTTCCGGAAGAGTTAAAGGTGTGTACAATCAAGCACCTATGAAAAAGTACTATGAAGAATGAATTTGGAATTTTATAAATACATAAAAATTCTAAAATAATTGTAAGAACATCTTACAACCAAATATTTTTGAGAAAAAACTTTTTGGCAAAATAAAAGAAAGAATTTGGAATTTTATAAATACACAAAAAATTCTAAAATAATTGTAAGTACATCTTACAACCAAATATTTTTGAGAAAAAACTTTATGGCAAATTAAAAAGAAAGAATTTTGAATTTAATATACACAAAAAATTCAAAAATAGAAGTAAGAACATCTTACAACCAAATATTTATGAGAAAAAACCTTTTGGCAAAATAAAAGAAAGAATTTTTAACAGAAAAATTCAAAAACAATTGTAAGAACATCTTACAACCAAATATTTAAGAGAAAAAACTTTATGGCGAAATAAAAGAAAGAATTTGGAATTTTAATAATACAGAAAAATTCAAAAACAATTGTAAGAACATCTTACTACCAAATATTTATGAGAAAAAACTTTATGACAAAATAAAAGAAAGAATTTGGAATTTTATAAAAAATAAAAATTCTAAAACAATTGTAAGAACATCTTACTACCAAATACTTTGAGAAAGAACTTTATGGCAATTTAAAAGAAAGGAATTTTGAATTTAATACATAAACATTCTAAAATAATTGTAAGAACATCTTACTACCAAATATTTTTGAGAAAAAACTTTATGGCGAAATAAAAGAAAGATTTTGGAATTTAATATACAAAAAATTTAAAAATGAAGTAAGACCAACTTACTATAACTAATTTTGTGAAAAAACTTTATGGTAGTTAATTAAGAAGAATTTGAATTTAGAGAAATACCAAAAAATTCAGAAATAATTGTAAGATCACCTTACGACACACAATTTTGAAGAGAAACCATTTGGAATAATTAAAAAGGAAGAATTAGAATTTAGAATTATATATAACAAAAAATTAAAAATTAAGTAAGCACATCTTACTATAAACAATTTTGAAGGAAACCATTTTGGGAATAAATGAATTAAACAGAATTTGAATTTTGATAAAACGTCAAAACTTTGAAACAAAATAGATCAACTTATTACAATGATTTATGAGAAATGTTATGGAAATAGATGAAAAGAAGAGTTTGAATTTTGCATAAAACTAACAAAGTTCTAAAAATAAATATGTGCCATTTATAATTAAATTTAGAAGAAAATAAAATGATTAATTTAGAAAAAAGAATTAAATTTAATCCAGAATAAATGTGAATATCTAGCATTTGAAGGAGTAGAGAAGAAAAACAAAAAAGAGTGTGATATACAAGAGAAGGCAAAAATTTGGAAACAAAGAGAAGAATCTGTTATTATAATAAAATTATAAAAAATCCAAGAAAGAAAAACAATAAAATAATAATGAGAACAACCTATGACTAATTACTTATGAAACGATAATGGAAACAGTTAATCAAGAAAAAGGAATACGATATTACTCAGTTCTGAAGAAGCAAAGAAGAACAACTCATACCAAACATATGGATAAGATGATTTTGAACAAATAATAATAATAAGACCTATATGAAATGCAAAGAGAAGAAGTACCACATGAAATATAATATAAATGAATTAATGTTAATGAATACGAAGGCGGATTAATAACTTTCTAAGAGAAAGGAAAGAACAAAATGTGTAAATAAAATGATCAAAATAACAACCTGAATATCTAATATAAAGATACAAATTTAAAAAATTAAATATAATAAAATAAGACCATTCAAATAATGAATAAGAAAATACTATATATAAAGACCATGCTAACACTGTAAGTAACCAGAAGGAAGTATAAAGAGAATTCAGATGGAGAAGAAAAAGAGTTACACTATAACCAGTAACAAGAATTATTAAGAGAAGTTTTCAACCATAATTAAAATAAATATATCAGACAAGTTAAGAGTTCAGAAAAATATATATATATATAATGAGTATAATAAGAATTAAGAAGATTTATTAAGATAGAAAATGTGAGATAAACTGAGAAACTACGAAGTGAAGAATCAAAAGATATTTTTATTAGTCGAAAATGAGACTACTTTTTATTTTATTTTATTCGATGACTGACTGAAGATAATTCCAGCAGCATTATGTTTTTTGAGCAGAGATGAATGTGCCTCTGGACTCAAATTGTAGAAGTGGTGTATGGCCAGCAGAGTTGTGTAGCCTACAGTGCCCCTCTGAACTGCCCCAGCCCACGTGATAGGGAATGTTAGGGAATTAATATCCCAAGGATGCAACACGAAGTTTATAAAGAAAGAAAATGTATAATAATAATAATAATAATATATCTCAGAAGACACTAACTATCCAAGAAGGATCAAAAGTAGAATAAGTAACTATATATATAAAATTTATTAAACTCAAATATAAAAAGTCGATATAGAAATGGAGAGGAAAATGAAATATAAAAATAATGAAATTATCATAAGAAATTATTTCATCCATAAACATGTCTGAAATAATTACTTCTGGAGGAGAGCAATCTGTAGCGTGACAGATAAACACATAATAATGAATGGCATTGATCATTAAAATAATATAAAGAATTAATTCAGAGCAACCGTGCAGAAAAATCATGGATATTAAAAGTATAAGTTCGTATAAAAGCAATGTTACTAGTGATGAATCATCAAAACCAGTTTAATAACTCAAGGTTTAAAAATATAACCCAGGAAGGTAAGGAGTATATAAGGAAGCAACCCAGAGTATTACTAAACCCACAACGAGTATAAGGAATAAATAGAACAAGGCAAGATCCACCATAAAGGGTGATGTATTCAAAGAAGCCAGAAGAAAAGAAGACATCATTGAAGAAAGAAGAAGAAGACAGCATCCAGAAGAAGAAGGAATGCTCTTATAAAAAACACCCATATCCCCATATCCCAAAATAAATAAAAACCATAATAATAAAAGTATAACGAAGTATTCATGAACGAAACCATATGTACAATAAAATTAAGAAAAAAAGTGTATAGAGTAAGAGTTGCCAGTGGACCAAGGTGAAACAATAATATAATACCCAAAGAACAAATCTTCATTGTAACCCACAAACAAATCTCTTGATGTTAGTAAGACTAAACAACCATTTAGAAATAGCATCAAGAAGTGTAAAGTGAACCAGTGCTAGTTTGTGTATTATAAAAAAATAAACCTTATGTTTCACCCTTGGCATCCACAAACTGTGTAGATAATGAAAAATACAACTTTTTGAGTGACTTATGATTTGTACAGAGTGAATATAATACAGGTAATAATATAGAGCTGTCAATCTGTTTGAAATGACATTTATGTAAATGATGAGTAAAAACAGAAGCAGACACCGGATTTAACACCCAAAGTGACAGGGTACAATTACCCAAAACCATATTAAAAACAGTTAAAAACTGATAATTCAATTTAGCATAAGAAATAGTGAATAAGAATGTAGAAAATAAGGTTTTGTGTATATAGAATAGGATATTTTAAAAATGTATTAGTAATAAGAACCTTTTAATAAGTTTAGAACCACTAACATCCTAATTGTAAAATATTTATTACTTGTATTGGTGTTAATGGTTGAACAGGATGTTAGCATGGAAAAAACATTCTTTGTAAATAATATTTCTATTTTAGTATTAAGTTTTGATTATAAAAAAATGTCTAACTAGTTGAAGACAACCATTATTTAAAATTATTTCTATCTGTTTATAGTATTGAAACAGATACTAATTGTTGTTATGTTTAATAGAAAAAATGTTTAATTTATATTACAATGTTAAAAAGTCAGAGAGGGTATAACTAAATATATATTGTTTATATAAAAATTTGTATGACAAAATTGTTAAGAATCTAGGCAAAATGATGAAAACTAAACATCATTAAAACTGAGAAACTAAGTACTTAAATACATTTAAACTGAAGGGATTTAGATAACATAAACCAGAAATGAAGCCATATAATTAGAAATATAACTTAGAAAGATTTTGTAAAATTATAGCCAGGATTATAAATAAAAATGGAAATGACAGAACTCAAAAATTTGGAGAGGGGAGTCATATATTCCAACATAATATTTTAAAACTTAACCAATTCAAATAATTGCAAGAAACTAAGGGAATATAAACCTTTTATTACAATATGAGATTAATAATCATAAATATAACTTAAAAATGGCAGAATTTGCTTAATGACAGGAAGCTGATTTTGAAAATTTACAAGATACAAAATGAAGGTAAAATTACCAATTTTAGATAAAAAAAACATAATAAAACGGCATTATTCGATATCAAAATACGCCGAATGAACTGAAGGATAAAATTAAGTAACAACTAGCTAATAAATTTGAATAATAACCAAAGTTTAAGCAGTTATATAATGTAACTTTAATACATGCACAGGATGCAAAGTAAAATTCGAACAATGTAAGGAATAATATTGCATTGGCTAAGATTTTAGTCGAAAGTGAAGGAAGTAGAGAGTTGATTATTGAGTGTTGTACGGGACACTTGACACGAGCAATTAAAACGATTTAACCTAATTTCTAGTACCGTAATGGCGAGTCATTGTATGATACGAATTTGAAAATCGCGAGTGGCGACAAAAAAACATTTCACAACATCGACACAGTGACATAAACACTTACAAAAGACTAACTAACATTGTATAGCACGAAACGACAGTTAAATAACATTTTAAACACCATAAAACAGTATATAACATAACCATCAAATGTGCTTGATCGACAAAAGTGAACCAGACTTATAAATACACCACTTTTCAAAATACAACACAGAAACTTAACCAGAGACACTACACCAACATCAGAAGGAAGATTTGCAGACACCAGGACGTGAATTCGGCAAGAAAATATCTTTATTGGAACGCCAAATCTACGAAGGGACGATTGACAACTTCGACGGCGGCCGTTACTTTTCGTCACCGCTCAACTGAACAGTGCCTCCTAGTTTGTCAGCGACACGGTTCGCAATCAATTTATTTATTTTAATCTTTTCAATTGAATATATGTACTTTAGTATTAAGAATTATTCTTGTAACGTTATACTTTTTTAATCTTTGCCCGATTTCTCTGACTTTTCCAATGAATAGCTGTTAAAAGAACCTTATTGTATTTTATATAAAAACTTGTAACATTCGATACCCTGAGAGTCGATTTTAAAATCGACAAGAGTCTTTATAACCAATTGTCCAATAAATAATTTATACTTTTCATCTTAAAACAGTTCTTTCTTTTCTAAACATAGCAATTTAAACATATTATAGTTAAAAACAACATCTACTACGAGAATTTCACCACAAGAAGGAAGATAACCTCCAAAACTGAAAGTAAACAAGGATCGATTGTATTTGGAGACAATCTTATAAGTGGTTGGAGTTTCTTAAAAAATACAGAAAAGGGAACGTGATATTGATGTGTACCAGATCTTTGTGGACTTCAGGCAAGCGTATGACTCTATTAATAGAGACAAACTCTACACCATAATGCATGAATTTGGAATACCAGGCAAGCTGGTAAGATTAACCCAAGTTACTATGCAGCAGACTGAAGCCCAAGTAAAGGTGGATAGCCAGCTAACTGAACCCATAAATATTACACGGGGACTAAAGCAGGGAGATGGGTTGGCCCCAACACTATTCAATATTGCATTGGAATATGTAATTAGAGGCTTATCAATAAATAGCTCCAATCTGTTAACAAATAAAACTGTACAGATAGCCGCATATGCAGATGACATTAACATCATGTCAAGACGGATCACGGCAGCTAAAGAAATATTTATAGAGCTTAAAAACAAAGCCAAGGAAGTTGGGCTAGCCATAAATATGGATAAAACAAAAATGCTTATCCAAACAAGAAGGGACCAGGTTCATAACAACATCGAGATAGAGGAGGACACAATTGAGGTGATGGACAATTTCACGTATCTCGGAGTGAATCTAGCAAAGACTGGATCAGAGGAGCCGGAGATCCAAAGACGGACCACCATGGCTAACAAGGCGTACTTCGCATTGCTGCCATCATTTAGGTCTGGGGATGTGCACAGGGAAACAAAAATGAAAATATATAGGACTGTCATCAGACCGGTGCTATGCTACGGGTGTGAGGCATGGGCAATCACACAGAAAACAGTCGACATAGTAGACACCTTTGAAAGGAAAATCCTCAGACGCATTATAGGCCCAATACAAGAAAATGGCTCATGGAGACTGAGATACAACAACGAACTGTATCAAATATATAAAGAGATACCAGTCTCAAAATTTATAAGAATTCAAAGATTGCGTTGGGCCGGACATGTTATGAGAATGGAGGGTGGCAGGAACCCTAAGAGGGCTTTGCTGGGTACATGGGAGGGAACGAGACCTAGAGGTAGACCGAGGAAGAGGTGGGAAGATGGCGTTGCAGAGGACGCGAGAGACATGGGGATAAGAAACTGGAGGAGGGTTGCAGGTGGATAGAGTGGATTGGAGGCGGAGATTGGTGGAGGCCAGGGCCCGACTTGGGCTGTAGCGCCATAGGAGAGAGAGAGAGAGAGAGAGAGAGAGAGAGAGAGAGAGAGAGAGAGAGAGAGATTGTATTTGGAGACAATCTTATAAGTGGTTGGAGTTTCTTAAAAAATACAGAAAAGTTAATAAAATTTTCTAGACAAGTGAGACACGTTTCGAAACTTCACGAAACACAATTAATTAATTGTTTTTAATTAATTAATCAAAAAAACATTTTTAATTATAAATTAAAAAAAAACAATCAATTTTTATTTCTTTCACAAAGAACACATATTTAATATATATTTTTGTAACACTACACCAATACAACTTTAACACTATAACCACGTTTAGTTACAATTTGGACAGCTCAACAGTGGGGATTAAATTAAAATAAAAAGAAGTAAGAACAGAACGAGATTAAGAGAGTTTGTAAACACACACCTCTTTAATTTAGTTACAAATTGGCGCACAACTGAGGGGCTTTAATTAGCGATTGAAAGGCCACTACAATCTACCCAATCACTAATTGGAGTTCGGCAGCAGCTATAAAGCCAGAGAAAGGGAAAAAGGGAACAACGACAAACAAAGATGTCAGAGCGATTGAAGAATATGAGCATCGAGGAAAGGATACAACTAATCGCAGTATCAATGAATGGATACACGAAACGATGGAGAAAAGAAATAAGAAGGGAGCGTAAACAGATTAAGAAAGAGGAGTCAAAACCAAGAAGACAACAAAGAAGGGAAGAATTACAGGAAAGGATAAAACGAAAGACAGAAACACTAAAGGAGTTCACGAAACAGTGGAGAGAAGTAAGAATAAGTACTCAGAAACAGATGATAGAGAATAACAATACAAGGGTGGAAATAATCATCAAGAATAATAAACTGTGGGAGGAAGAATTAATAAGAGATAACAAAAGAGAGGTAGAAGAAATACCAAATGATAAAACGCAGGAACAAGTAGTGGTATTACCTGGAATTAAAACTAGCGGAAACAAGGAAAATATTAAATAAAGGAAAAGGAGAATGTATCCAAGAAATTTAATAAAAACGAAGGAAGAGTTGGAGATGATGAACCATGGTTTATTTGATGATGATAATATCCCTATTACCAACCATGAAGAAATCGTGAGTTCCAGAAATTATAGAAGTAGATTGAGGGTAATCTCAGAGATGGTGTACCAGCAGACAGTAGCTTACCACTGGGAAAGGACCAGAGGTAAACGGGATACAACATGTGGACCAGATCAGTTTCAGCGCAGGACTGGACAGTGTATTCCAGAAAGATGGAAATGTGACATCTTACCAGACTGTGATGACGGCACAGATGAATCACCAGAATGTACTCCATTAGTGTGCCATCTAGGACAGTTCCAGGGTACAGTTACACTAAAATGTATTCCTTCAGGGTGGATATGTGATGGTGAACCAGCTTGTGGGGCTTCAGATAAGCAAATATTTGATAACTCAGATGAAGATCCTCACATATATTTTTCAGGTAATACAACATATAAACCAGAGACGTATTGGTATATCAAACAATATGATAAAGGGAACCAGATAAACTTTGTTGCCAACAAAGAAATATCAGCAAGGAAAATTGAAACAAGCCACAGAGTAACCGCAGTGAAAATGAAATACCAGGCGGAAACCAGAGATGCCACAAGTACTGGGATAATTATGAAGGCCATGATCGTCCGGAAAATAAGGGCAACTGAGATGATGGACCCTGGTTAACACAAATACCACACGCCATCAAGAAAAGGGACGGATGTCATGATAACTGACTACGGCGAAAAACGATGGTGAAGGAGACGAAATATAAATATCATTGAAAGGAAATGATACGAATAATAAACATAGAAACAAAACTGGGTTTTATGAAGGAAGAGTATTTAAGAAAATGAACATTACAAATGAAAATATGAGCAACTGAGCGACATAAAGAAAATCGTCCATCCTCCTGGGTATAAAAGAAAATAAAATAATAAGGAAAGAAAAAGAAAAGATCAACTTATTAAAGTATAAATAACATGGTCCGGTATAGAGTACAATATATGACCATATGTTGTGGTAAAGGATAATCATAATAATACTTATGAACTGAGAGAAATAGTTTCCGGAAGAGTTAAAGGTGTGTACAATCAAGCACCTATGAAAAAGTACTATGAAGAATGAATTTGGAATTTTATAAATACATAAAAATTCTAAAATAATTGTAAGAACATCTTACAACCAAATATTTTTGAGAAAAAACTTTTTGGCAAAATAAAAGAAAGAATTTGGAATTTTATAAATACACAAAAAATTCTAAAATAATTGTAAGTACATCTTACAACCAAATATTTTTGAGAAAAAACTTTATGGCAAATTAAAAAGAAAGAATTTTGAATTTAATATACACAAAAAATTAAAAAATAGAAGTAAGAACATCTTACAACCAAATATTTATGAGAAAAAACCTTTTGGCAAAATAAAAGAAAGAATTTTTAACAGAAAAATTCAAAAACAATTGTAAGAACATCTTACAACCAAATATTTAAGAGAAAAAACTTTATGGCGAAATAAAAGAAAGAATTTGGAATTTTAATAATACAGAAAAATTCAAAAACAATTGTAAGAACATCTTACTACCAAATATTTATGAGAAAAAACTTTATGACAAAATAAAAGAAAGAATTTGGAATTTTATAAAAAATAAAAATTCTAAAACAATTGTAAGAACATCTTACTACCAAATACTTTGAGAAAGAACTTTATGGCAATTTAAAAGAAAGGAATTTTGAATTTAATACATAAACATTCTAAAATAATTGTAAGAACATCTTACTACCAAATATTTTTGAGAAAAAACTTTATGGCGAAATAAAAGAAAGATTTTGGAATTTAATATACAAAAAATTTAAAAATGAAGTAAGACCAACTTACTATAACTAATTTTGTGAAAAAACTTTATGGTAGTTAATTAAGAAGAATTTGAATTTAGAGAAATACCAAAAAATTCAGAAATAATTGTAAGATCACCTTACGACACACAATTTTGAAGAGAAACCATTTGGAATAATTAAAAAGGAAGAATTAGAATTTAGAATTATATATAACAAAAAATTAAAAATTAAGTAAGCACATCTTACTATAAACAATTTTGAAGGAAACCATTTTGGGAATAAATGAATTAAACAGAATTTGAATTTTGATAAAACGTCAAAACTTTGAAACAAAATAGATCAACTTATTACAATGATTTATGAGAAATGTTATGGAAATAGATGAAAAGAAGAGTTTGAATTTTGCATAAAACTAACAAAGTTCTAAAAATAAATATGTGCCATTTATAATTAAATTTAGAAGAAAATAAAATGATTAATTTAGAAAAAAGAATTAAATTTAATCCAGAATAAATGTGAATATCTAGCATTTGAAGGAGTAGAGAAGAAAAACAAAAAAGAGTGTGATATACAAGAGAAGGCAAAAATTTGGAAACAAAGAGAAGAATCTGTTATTATAATAAAATTATAAAAAATCCAAGAAAGAAAAACAATAAAATAATAATGAGAACAACCTATGACTAATTACTTATGAAACGATAATGGAAACAGTTAATCAAGAAAAAGGAATACGATATTACTCAGTTCTGAAGAAGCAAAGAAGAACAACTCATACCAAACATATGGAGAAGATGATTTTGAACAAATAATAATAATAAGACCTATATGAAATGCAAAGAGAAGAAGTACCACATGAAATATAATATAAATGAATTAATGTTAATGAATACGAAGGCGGATTAATAACTTTCTAAGAGAAAGGAAAGAACAAAATGTGTAAATAAAATGATCAAAATAACAACCTGAATATCTAATATAAAGATACAAATTTAAAAAATTAAATATAATAAAATAAGACCATTCAAATAATGAATAAGAAAATACTATATATAAAGACCATGCTAACACTGTAAGTAACCAGAAGGAAGTATAAAGAGAATTCAGATGGAGAAGAAAAAGAGTTACACTATAACCAGTAACAAGAATTATTAAGAGAAGTTTTCAACCATAATTAAAATAAATATATCAGACAAGTTAAGAGTTCAGAAAAATATATATATATATAATGAGTATAATAAGAATTAAGAAGATTTATTAAGATAGAAAATGTGAGATAAACTGAGAAACTACGAAGTGAAGAATCAAAAGATATTTTTATTAGTCGAAAATGAGACTACTTTTTATTTTATTTTATTCGATGACTGACTGAAGATAATTCCAGCAGCATTATGTTTTTTGAGCAGAGATGAATGTGCCTCTGGACTCAAATTGTAGAAGTGGTGTATGGCCAGCAGAGTTGTGTAGCCTACAGTGCCCCTCTGAACTGCCCCAGCCCACGTGATAGGGAATGTTAGGGAATTAATATCCCAAGGATGCAACACGAAGTTTATAAAGAAAGAAAATGTATAATAATAATAATAATAATATATCTCAGAAGACACTAACTATCCAAGAAGGATCAAAAGTAGAATAAGTAACTATATATATAAAATTTATTAAACTCAAATATAAAAAGTCGATATAGAAATGGAGAGGAAAATGAAATATAAAAATAATGAAATTATCATAAGAAATTATTTCATCCATAAACATGTCTGAAATAATTACTTCTGGAGGAGAGCAATCTGTAGCGTGACAGATAAACACATAATAATGAATGGCATTGATCATTAAAATAATATAAAGAATTAATTCAGAGCAACCGTGCAGAAAAATCATGGATATTAAAAGTATAAGTTCGTATAAAAGCAATGTTACTAGTGATGAATCATCAAAACCAGTTTAATAACTCAAGGTTTAAAAATATAACCCAGGAAGGTAAGGAGTATATAAGGAAGCAACCCAGAGTATTACTAAACCCACAACGAGTATAAGGAATAAATAGAACAAGGCAAGATCCACCATAAAGGGTGATGTATTCAAAGAAGCCAGAAGAAAAGAAGACATCATTGAAGAAAGAAGAAGAAGACAGCATCCAGAAGAAGAAGGAATGCTCTTATAAAAAACACCCATATCCCCATATCCCAAAATAAATAAAAACCATAATAATAAAAGTATAACGAAGTATTCATGAACGAAACCATATGTACAATAAAATTAAGAAAAAAAGTGTATAGAGTAAGAGTTGCCAGTGGACCAAGGTGAAACAATAATATAATACCCAAAGAACAAATCTTCATTGTAACCCACAAACAAATCTCTTGATGTTAGTAAGACTAAACAACCATTTAGAAATAGCATCAAGAAGTGTAAAGTGAACCAGTGCTAGTTTGTGTATTATAAAAAAATAAACCTTATGTTTCACCCTTGGCATCCACAAACTGTGTAGATAATGAAAAATACAACTTTTTGAGTGACTTATGATTTGTACAGAGTGAATATAATACAGGTAATAATATAGAGCTGTCAATCTGTTTGAAATGACATTTATGTAAATGATGAGTAAAAACAGAAGCAGACACCGGATTTAACACCCAAAGTGACAGGGTACAATTACCCAAAACCATATTAAAAACAGTTAAAAACTGATAATTCAATTTAGCATAAGAAATAGTGAATAAGAATGTAGAAAATAAGGTTTTGTGTATATAGAATAGGATATTTTAAAAATGTATTAGTAATAAGAACCTTTTAATAAGTTTAGAACCACTAACATCCTAATTGTAAAATATTTATTACTTGTATTGGTGTTAATGGTTGAACAGGATGTTAGCATGGAAAAAACATTCTTTGTAAATAATATTTCTATTTTAGTATTAAGTTTTGATTATAAAAAAATGTCTAACTAGTTGAAGACAACCATTATTTAAAATTATTTCTATCTGTTTATAGTATTGAAACAGATACTAATTGTTGTTATGTTTAATAGAAAAAATGTTTAATTTATATTACAATGTTAAAAAGTCAGAGAGGGTATAACTAAATATATATTGTTTATATAAAAATTTGTATGACAAAATTGTTAAGAATCTAGGCAAAATGATGAAAACTAAACATCATTAAAACTGAGAAACTAAGTACTTAAATACATTTAAACTGAAGGGATTTAGATAACATAAACCAGAAATGAAGCCATATAATTAGAAATATAACTTAGAAAGATTTTGTAAAATTATAGCCAGGATTATAAATAAAAATGGAAATGACAGAACTCAAAAATTTGGAGAGGGGAGTCATATATTCCAACATAATATTTTAAAACTTAACCAATTCAAATAATTGCAAGAAACTAAGGGAATATAAACCTTTTATTACAATATGAGATTAATAATCATAAATATAACTTAAAAATGGCAGAATTTGCTTAATGACAGGAAGCTGATTTTGAAAATTTACAAGATACAAAATGAAGGTAAAATTACCAATTTTAGATAAAAAAAACATAATAAAACGGCATTATTCGATATCAAAATACGCCGAATGAACTGAAGGATAAAATTAAGTAACAACTAGCTAATAAATTTGAATAATAACCAAAGTTTAAGCAGTTATATAATGTAACTTTAATACATGCACAGGATGCAAAGTAAAATTCGAACAATGTAAGGAATAATATTGCATTGGCTAAGATTTTAGTCGAAAGTGAAGGAAGTAGAGAGTTGATTATTGAGTGTTGTACGGGACACTTGACACGAGCAATTAAAACGATTTAACCTAATTTCTAGTACCGTAATGGCGAGTCATTGTATGATACGAATTTGAAAATCGCGAGTGGCGACAAAAAAACATTTCACAACATCGACACAGTGACATAAACACTTACAAAAGACTAACTAACATTGTATAGCACGAAACGACAGTTAAATAACATTTTAAACACCATAAAACAGTATATAACATAACCATCAAATGTGCTTGATCGACAAAAGTGAACCAGACTTATAAATACACCACTTTTCAAAATACAACACAGAAACTTAACCAGAGACACTACACCAACATCAGAAGGAAGATTTGCAGACACCAGGACGTGAATTCGGCAAGAAAATATCTTTATTGGAACGCCAAATCTACGAAGGGACGATTGACAACTTCGACGGCGGCCGTTACTTTTCGTCACCGCTCAACTGAACAGTGCCTCCTAGTTTGTCAGCGACACGGTTCGCAATCAATTTATTTATTTTAATCTTTTCAATTGAATATATGTACTTTAGTATTAAGAATTATTCTTGTAACGTTATACTTTTTTAATCTTTGCCCGATTTCTCTGACTTTTCCAATGAATAGCTGTTAAAAGAACCTTATTGTATTTTATATAAAAACTTGTAACATTCGATACCCTGAGAGTCGATTTTAAAATCGACAAGAGTCTTTATAACCAATTGTCCAATAAATAATTTATACTTTTCATCTTAAAACAGTTCTTTCTTTTCTAAACATAGCAATTTAAACATATTATAGTTAAAAACAACATCTACTACGAGAATTTCACCACAAGAAGGAAGATAACCTCCAAAACTGAAAGTAAACAAGGATCGATTGTATTTGGAGACAATCTTATAAGTGGTTGGAGTTTCTTAAAAAATACAGAAAAGGGAACGTGATATTGATGTGTACCAGATCTTTGTGGACTTCAGGCAAGCGTATGACTCTATTAATAGAGACAAACTCTACACCATAATGCATGAATTTGGAATACCAGGCAAGCTGGTAAGATTAACCCAAGTTACTATGCAGCAGACTGAAGCCCAAGTAAAGGTGGATAGCCAGCTAACTGAACCCATAAATATTACACGGGGACTAAAGCAGGGAGATGGGTTGGCCCCAACACTATTCAATATTGCATTGGAATATGTAATTAGAGGCTTATCAATAAATAGCTCCAATCTGTTAACAAATAAAACTGTACAGATAGCCGCATATGCAGATGACATTAACATCATGTCAAGACGGATCACGGCAGCTAAAGAAATATTTATAGAGCTTAAAAACAAAGCCAAGGAAGTTGGGCTAGCCATAAATATGGATAAAACAAAAATGCTTATCCAAACAAGAAGGGACCAGGTTCATAACAACATCGAGATAGAGGAGGACACAATTGAGGTGATGGACAATTTCACGTATCTCGGAGTGAATCTAGCAAAGACTGGATCAGAGGAGCCGGAGATCCAAAGACGGACCACCATGGCTAACAAGGCGTACTTCGCATTGCTGCCATCATTTAGGTCTGGGGATGTGCACAGGGAAACAAAAATGAAAATATATAGGACTGTCATCAGACCGGTGCTATGCTACGGGTGTGAGGCATGGGCAATCACACAGAAAACAGTCGACATAGTAGACACCTTTGAAAGGAAAATCCTCAGACGCATTATAGGCCCAATACAAGAAAATGGCTCATGGAGACTGAGATACAACAACGAACTGTATCAAATATATAAAGAGATACCAGTCTCAAAATTTATAAGAATTCAAAGATTGCGTTGGGCCGGACATGTTATGAGAATGGAGGGTGGCAGGAACCCTAAGAGGGCTTTGCTGGGTACATGGGAGGGAACGAGACCTAGAGGTAGACCGAGGAAGAGGTGGGAAGATGGCGTTGCAGAGGACGCGAGAGACATGGGGATAAGAAACTGGAGGAGGGTTGCAGGTGGATAGAGTGGATTGGAGGCGGAGATTGGTGGAGGCCAGGGCCCGACTTGGGCTGTAGCGCCATAGGAGAGAGAGAGAGAGAGAGAGAGATTGTATTTGGAGACAATCTTATAAGTGGTTGGAGTTTCTTAAAAAATACAGAAAAGTTAATAAAATTTTCTAGACAAGTGAGACACGTTTCGAAACTTCACGAAACACAATTAATTAATTGTTTTTAATTAATTAATCAAAAAAAAAATTTTAATTATAAATTAAAAAAAAAACAATCAATTTTTATTTCTTTCACAAAGAACACATATTTAATATATATTTTTGTAACACTACACCAATACAACTTTAACACTATAACCACGTTTAGTTACAATTTGGACAGCTCAACAGTGGGGATTAAATTAAAATAAAAAGAAGTAAGAACAGAACGAGATTAAGAGAGTTTGTAAACACACACCTCTTTAATTTAGTTACAAATTGGCGCACAACTGAGGGGCTTTAATTAGCGATTGAAAGGCCACTACAATCTACCCAATCACTAATTGGAGTTCGGCAGCAGCTATAAAGCCAGAGAAAGGGAAAAAGGGAACAACGACAAACAAAGATGTCAGAGCGATTGAAGAATATGAGCATCGAGGAAAGGATACAACTAATCGCAGTATCAATGAATGGATACACGAAACGATGGAGAAAAGAAATAAGAAGGGAGCGTAAACAGATTAAGAAAGAGGAGTCAAAACCAAGAAGACAACAAAGAAGGGAAGAATTACAGGAAAGGATAAAACAAAAGACAGAAACACTAAAGGAGTTCACGAAACAGTGGAGAGAAGTAAGAATAAGTACTCAGAAACAGATGATAGAGAATAACAATACAAGGGTGGAAATAATCATCAAGAATAATAAACTGTGGGAGGAAGAATTAATAAGAGATAACAAAAGAGAGGTAGAAGAAATACCAAATGATAAAACGCAGGAACAAGTAGTGGTATTACCTGGAATTAAAACTAGTGGAAACAAGGAAAATATTAAATAAAGGAAAAGGAGAATGTATCCAAGAAATTTAATAAAAACGAAGGAAGAGTTGGAGATGATGAACCATGGTTTATTTGATGATGATAATATCCCTATTACCAACCATGAAGAAATCGTGAGTTCCAGAAATTATAGAAGTAGATTGAGGGTAATCTCAGAGATGGTGTACCAGCAGACAGTAGCTTACCACTGGGAAAGGACCAGAGGTAAACGGGATACAACATGTGGACCAGATCAGTTTCAGCGCAGGACTGGACAGTGTATTCCAGAAAGATGGAAATGTGACATCTTACCAGACTGTGATGACGGCACAGATGAATCACCAGAATGTACTCCATTAGTGTGCCATCTAGGACAGTTCCAGGGTACAGTTACACTAAAATGTATTCCTTCAGGGTGGATATGTGATGGTGAACCAGCTTGTGGGGCTTCAGATAAGCAAATATTTGATAACTCAGATGAAGATCCTCACATATATTTTTCAGGTAATACAACATATAAACCAGAGACGTATTGGTATATCAAACAATATGATAAAGGGAACCAGATAAACTTTGTTGCCAACAAAGAAATATCAGCAAGGAAAATTGAAACAAGCCACAGAGTAACCGCAGTGAAAATGAAATACCAGGCGGAAACCAGAGATGCCACAAGTACTGGGATAATTATGAAGGCCATGATCGTCCGGAAAATAAGGGCAACTGAGATGATGGACCCTGGTTAACACAAATACCACACGCCATCAAGAAAAGGGACGGATGTCATGATAACTGACTACGGCGAAAAACGATGGTGAAGGAGACGAAATATAAATATCATTGAAAGGAAATGATACGAATAATAAACATAGAAACAAAACTGGGTTTTATGAAGGAAGAGTATTTAAGAAAATGAACATTACAAATGAAAATATGAGCAACTGAGCGACATAAAGAAAATCGTCCATCCTCCTGGGTATAAAAGAAAATAAAATAATAAGGAAAGAAAAAGAAAAGATCAACTTATTAAAGTATAAATAACATGGTCCGGTATAGAGTACAATATATGACCATATGTTGTGGTAAAGGATAATCATAATAATACTTATGAACTGAGAGAAATAGTTTCCGGAAGAGTTAAAGGTGTGTACAATCAAGCACCTATGAAAAAGTACTATGAAGAATGAATTTGGAATTTTATAAATACATAAAAATTCTAAAATAATTGTAAGAACATCTTACAACCAAATATTTTTGAGAAAAAACTTTTTGGCAAAATAAAAGAAAGAATTTGGAATTTTATAAATACACAAAAAATTCTAAAATAATTGTAAGTACATCTTACGACCAAATATTTTTGAGAAAAAACTTTATGGCAAATTAAAAAGAAAGAATTTTGAATTTAATATACACAAAAAATTCAAAAATAGAAGTAAGAACATCTTACAACCAAATATTTATGAGAAAAAACCTTTTGGCAAAATAAAAGAAAGAATTTTTAACAGAAAAATTCAAAACAATTGTAAGAACATCTTACAACCAAATATTTAAGAGAAAAAACTTTATGGCGAAATAAAAGAAAGAATTTGCAATTTTAATAATACAGAAAAATTCAAAAACAATTGTAAGAACATCTTACTACCAAATATTTATGAGAAAAAACTTTATGACAAAATAAAAGAAAGAATTTGGAATTTTATAAAAAATAAAAATTCTAAAACAATTGTAAGAACATCTTACTACCAAATACTTTGAGAAAGAACTTTATGGCAATTTAAAAGAAAGGAATTTTGAATTTAATACATAAACATTCTAAAATAATTGTAAGAACATCGTACTACCAAATATTTTTGAGAAAAAACTTTATGGCGAAATAAAAGAAAGATTTTGGAATTTAATATACAAAAAATTTAAAAATGAAGTAAGACCAACTTACTATAACTAATTTTGTGAAAAAACTTTATGGTAGTTAATTAAGAAGAATTTGAATTTAGAGAAATACCAAAAAATTCAGAAATAATTGTAAGATCACCTTACGACACACAATTTTGAAGAGAAACCATTTGGAATAATTAAAAAGGAAGAATTAGAATTTAGAATTATATATAACAAAAAATTAAAAATTAAGTAAGCACATCTTACTATAAACAATTTTGAAGGAAACCATTTTGGGAATAAATGAATTAAACAGAATTTGAATTTTGATAAAACGTCAAAACTTTGAAACAAAATAGATCAACTTATTACAATGATTTATGAGAAATGTTATGGAAATAGATGAAAAGAAGAGTTTGAATTTTGCATAAAACTAACAAAGTTCTAAAAATAAATATGTGCCATTTATAATTAAATTTAGAAGAAAATAAAATGATCAATTCAGAAAAAAGAATTAAATTTAATCCAGAATAAATGTGAATATCTAGCATTTGAAGGAGTAGAGAAGAAAAACAAAAAAGAGTGTGATATACAAGAGAAGGCAAAAATTTGGAAACAAAGAGAAGAATCTGTTATTATAATAAAATTATAAAAAATCCAAGAAAGAAAAACAATAAAATAATAATGAGAACAACCTATGACTAATTACTTATGAAACGATAATGGAAACAGTTAATCAAGAAAAAGGAATACGATATTACTCAGTTCTGAAGAAGCAAAGAAGAACAACTCATACCAAACATATGGAGAAGATGATTTTGAACAAATAATAATAATAAGACCTATATGAAATGCAAAGAGAAGAAGTACCACATGAAATATAATATAAATGAATTAATGTTAATGAATACGAAGGCGGATTAATAACTTTCTAAGAGAAAGGAAAGAACAAAATGTGTAAATAAAATGATCAAAATAACAACCTGAATATCTAATATAAAGATACAAATTTAAAAAATTAAATATAATAAAATAAGACCATTCAAATAATGAATAAGAAAATACTATATATAAAGACCATGCTAACACTGTAAGTAACCAGAAGGAAGTATAAAGAGAATTCAGATGGAGAAGAAAAAGAGTTACACTATAACCAGTAACAAGAATTATTAAGAGAAGTTTTCAACCATAATTAAAATAAATATATCAGACAAGTTAAGAGTTCAGAAAAATATATATATATAATGAGTATAATAAGAATTAAGAAGATTTATTAAGATAGAAAATGTGAGATAAACTGAGAAACTACGAAGTGAAGAATCAAAAGATATTTTTATTAGTCGAAAATGAGACTACTTTTTATTTTATTTTATTCGATGACTGACTGAAGATAATTCCAGCAGCATTATGTTTTTTGAGCAGAGATGAATGTGCCTCTGGACTCAAATTGTAGAAGTGGTGTATGGCCAGCAGAGTTGTGTAGCCTACAGTGCCCCTCTGAACTGCCCCAGCCCACGTGATAGGGAATGTTAGGGAATTAATATCCCAAGGATGCAACACGAAGTTTATAAAGAAAGAAAATGTATAATAATAATAATAATAATATATCTCAGAAGACACTAACTATCCAAGAAGGATCAAAAGTAGAATAAGTAACTATATATATAAAATTTATTAAACTCAAATATAAAAAGTCGATATAGAAATGGAGAGGAAAATGAAATATAAAAATAATGAAATTATCATAAGAAATTATTTCATCCATAAACATGTCTGAAATAATTACTTCTGGAGGAGAGCAATCTGTAGCGTGACAGATAAACACATAATAATGAATGGCATTGATCATTAAAATAATATAAAGAATTAATTCAGAGCAACCGTGCAGAAAAATCATGGATATTAAAAGTATAAGTTCGTATAAAAGCAATGTTACTAGTGATGAATCATCAAAACCAGTTTAATAACTCAAGGTTTAAAAATATAACCCAGGAAGGTAAGGAGTATATAAGGAAGCAACCCAGAGTATTACTAAACCCACAACGAGTATAAGGAATAAATAGAACAAGGCAAGATCCACCATAAAGGGTGATGTATTCAAAGAAGCCAGAAGAAAAGAAGACATCATTGAAGAAAGAAGAAGAAGACAGCATCCAGAAGAAGAAGGAATGCTCTTATAAAAAACACCCATATCCCCATATCCCAAAATAAATAAAAACCATAATAATAAAAGTATAACGAAGTATTCATGAACGAAACCATATGTACAATAAAATTAAGAAAAAAAGTGTATAGAGTAAGAGTTGCCAGTGGACCAAGGTGAAACAATAATATAATACCCAAAGAACAAATCTTCATTGTAACCCACAAACAAATCTCTTGATGTTAATAAGACTAAACAACCATTTAGAAATAGCATCAAGAAGTGTAAAGTGAACCAGTGCTAGTTTGTGTATTATAAAAAAATAAACCTTATGTTTCACCCTTGGCATCCACAAACTGTGTAGATAATGAAAAATACAACTTTTTGAGTGACTTATGATTTGTACAGAGTGAATATAATACAGGTAATAATATAGAGCTGTCAATCTGTTTGAAATGACATTTATGTAAATGATGAGTAAAAACAGAAGCAGACACCGGATTTAACACCCAAAGTGACAGGGTACAATTACCCAAAACCATATTAAAAACAGTTAAAAACTGATAATTCAATTTAGCATAAGATATTTTAAAAATGTATTAGTAATAAGAACCTTTTAATAAGTTTAGAACCACTAACATCCTAATTGTAAAATATTTATTACTTGTATTGGTGTTAATGGTTGAACAGGATGTTAGCATGGAAAAAACATTCTTTGTAAATAATATTTCTATTTTAGTATTAAGTTTTGATTATAAAAAAATGTCTAACTAGTTGAAGACAACCATTATTTAAAATTATTTCTATCTGTTTATAGTATTGAAACAGATACTAATTGTTGTTATGTTTAATAGAAAAAATGTTTAATTTATATTACAATGTTAAAAAGTCAGAGAGGGTATAACTAAATATATATTGTTTATATAAAAATTTGTATGACAAAATTGTTAAGAATCTAGGCAAAATGATGAAAACTAAACATCATTAAAACTGAGAAACTAAGTACTTAAATACATTTAAACTGAAGGGATTTAGATAACATAAACCAGAAATGAAGCCATATAATTAGGAATATAACTTAGAAAGATTTTGTAAAATTATAGCCAGGATTATAAATAAAAATGGAAATGACAGAACTCAAAAATTTGGAGAGGGGAGTCATATATTCCAACATAATATTTTAAAACTTAACCAATTCAAATAATTGCAAGAAACTAAGGGAATATAAACCTTTTATTACAATATGAGATTAATAATCATAAATATAACTTAAAAATGGCAGAATTTGCTTAATGACAGGAAGCTGATTTTGAAAATTTACAAGATACAAATGAAGGTAAAATTACCAATTTTAGATAAAAAAAACATAATAAAACGGCATTATTCGATATCAAAATACGCCGAATGAACTGAAGGATAAAATTAAGTAACAACTAGCTAATAAATTTGAATAATAACCAAAGTTTAAGCAGTTATATAATGTAACTTTAATACATGCACAGGATGCAAAGTAAAATTCGAACAATGTAAGGAATAATATTGCATTGGCTAAGATTTTAGTCGAAAGTGAAGGAAGTAGAGAGTTGATTATTGAGTGTTGTACGGGACACTTGACACGAGCAATTAAAACGATTTAACCTAATTTCTAGTACCGTAATGGCGAGTCATTGTATGATACGAATTTGAAAATCGCGAGTGGCGACAAAAAAACATTTCACAACATCGACACAGTGACATAAACACTTACAAAAGACTAACTAACATTGTATAGCACGAAACGACAGTTAAATAACATTTTAAACACCATAAAACAGTATATAACATAACCATCAAATGTGCTTGATCGACAAAAGTGAACCAGACTTATAAATACACCACTTTTCAAAATACAACACAGAAACTTAACCAGAGACACTACACCAACATCAGAAGGAAGATTTGCAGACACCAGGACGTGAATTCGGCAAGAAAATATCTTTATTGGAACGCCAAATCTACGAAGGGACGATTGACAACTTCGACGGCGGCCGTTACTTTTCGTCACCGCTCAACTGAACAGTGCCTCCTAGTTTGTCAGCGACACGGTTCGCAATCAATTTATTTATTTTAATCTTTTCAATTGAATATATGTACTTTAGTATTAAGAATTATTCTTGTAACGTTATACTTTTTTAATCTTTGCCCGATTTCTCTGACTTTTCCAATGAATAGCTGTTAAAAGAACCTTATTGTATTTTATATAAAAACTTGTAACATTCGATACCCTGAGAGTCGATTTTAAAATCGACAAGAGTCTTTATAACCAATTGTCCAATAAATAATTTATACTTTTCATCTTAAAACAGTTCTTTCTTTTCTAAACATAGCAATTTAAACATATTATAGTTAAAAACAACATCTACTACGAGAATTTCACCACAAGAAGGAAGATAACCTCCAAAACTGAAAGTAAACAAGGATCGATTGTATTTGGAGACAATCTTATAAGTGGTTGGAGTTTCTTAAAAAATACAGAAAAGGGAACGTGATATTGATGTGTACCAGATCTTTGTGGACTTCAGGCAAGCGTATGACTCTATTAATAGAGACAAACTCTACACCATAATGCATGAATTTGGAATACCAGGCAAGCTGGTAAGATTAACCCAAGTTACTATGCAGCAGACTGAAGCCCAAGTAAAGGTGGATAGCCAGCTAACTGAACCCATAAATATTACACGGGGACTAAAGCAGGGAGATGGGTTGGCCCCAACACTATTCAATATTGCATTGGAATATGTAATTAGAGGCTTATCAATAAATAGCTCCAATCTGTTAACAAATAAAACTGTACAGATAGCCGCATATGCAGATGACATTAACATCATGTCAAGACGGATCACGGCAGCTAAAGAAATATTTATAGAGCTTAAAAACAAAGCCAAGGAAGTTGGGCTAGCCATAAATATGGATAAAACAAAAATGCTTATCCAAACAAGAAGGGACCAGGTTCATAACAACATCGAGATAGAGGAGGACACAATTGAGGTGATGGACAATTTCACGTATCTCGGAGTGAATCTAGCAAAGACTGGATCAGAGGAGCCGGAGATCCAAAGACGGACCACCATGGCTAACAAGGCGTACTTCGCATTGCTGCCATCATTTAGGTCTGGGGATGTGCACAGGGAAACAAAAATGAAAATATATAGGACTGTCATCAGACCGGTGCTATGCTACGGGTGTGAGGCATGGGCAATCACACAGAAAACAGTCGACATAGTAGACACCTTTGAAAGGAAAATCCTCAGACGCATTATAGGCCCAATACAAGAAAATGGCTCATGGAGACTGAGATACAACAACGAACTGTATCAAATATATAAAGAGATACCAGTCTCAAAATTTATAAGAATTCAAAGATTGCGTTGGGCCGGACATGTTATGAGAATGGAGGGTGGCAGGAACCCTAAGAGGGCTTTGCTGGGTACATGGGAGGGAACGAGACCTAGAGGTAGACCGAGGAAGAGGTGGGAAGATGGCGTTGCAGAGGACGCGAGAGACATGGGGATAAGAAACTGGAGGAGGGTTGCAGGTGGATAGAGTGGATTGGAGGCGGAGATTGGTGGAGGCCAGGGCCCGACTTGGGCTGTAGCGCCATAGGAGAGAGAGAGAGAGAGAGAGAGAGAGAGATTGTATTTGGAGACAATCTTATAAGTGGTTGGAGTTTCTTAAAAAATACAGAAAAGTTAATAAAATTTTCTAGACAAGTGAGACACGTTTCGAAACTTCACGAAACACAATTAATTAATTGTTTTTAATTAATTAATCAAAAAAAATTTTTTAATTATAAATTAAAAAAAAAACAATCAATTTTTATTTCTTTCACAAAGAACACATATTTAATATATATTTTTGTAACACTACACCAATACAACTTTAACACTATAACCACGTTTAGTTACAATTTGGACAGCTCAACAGTGGGGATTAAATTAAAATAAAAAGAAGTAAGAACAGAACGAGATTAAGAGAGTTTGTAAACACACACCTCTTTAATTTAGTTACAAATTGGCGCACAACTGAGGGGCTTTAATTAGCGATTGAAAGGCCACTACAATCTACCCAATCACTAATTGGAGTTCGGCAGCAGCTATAAAGCCAGAGAAAGGGAAAAAGGGAACAACGACAAACAAAGATGTCAGAGCGATTGAAGAATATGAGCATCGAGGAAAGGATACAACTAATCGCAGTATCAATGAATGGATACACGAAACGATGGAGAAAAGAAATAAGAAGGGAGCGTAAACAGATTAAGAAAGAGGAGTCAAAACCAAGAAGACAACAAAGAAGGGAAGAATTACAGGAAAGGATAAAACAAAAGACAGAAACACTAAAGGAGTTCACGAAACAGTGGAGAGAAGTAAGAATAAGTACTCAGAAACAGATGATAGAGAATAACAATACAAGGGTGGAAATAATCATCAAGAATAATAAACTGTGGGAGGAAGAATTAATAAGAGATAACAAAAGAGAGGTAGAAGAAATACCAAATGATAAACGCAGGAACAAGTAGTGGTATTACCTGGAATTAAAACTAGCGGAAACAAGGAAAATATTAAATAAAGGAAAAGGAGAATGTATCCAAGAAATTTAATAAAAACGAAGGAAGAGTTGGAGATGATGAACCATGGTTTATTTGATGATGATAATATCCCTATTACCAACCATGAAGAAATCGTGAGTTCCAGAAATTATAGAAGTAGATTGAGGGTAATCTCAGAGATGGTGTACCAGCAGACAGTAGCTTACCACTGGGAAAGGACCAGAGGTAAACGGGATACAACATGTGGACCAGATCAGTTTCAGCGCAGGACTGGACAGTGTATTCCAGAAAGATGGAAATGTGACATCTTACCAGACTGTGATGACGGCACAGATGAATCACCAGAATGTACTCCATTAGTGTGCCATCTAGGACAGTTCCAGGGTACAGTTACACTAAAATGTATTCCTTCAGGGTGGATATGTGATGGTGAACCAGCTTGTGGGGCTTCAGATAAGCAAATATTTGATAACTCAGATGAAGATCCTCACATATATTTTTCAGGTAATACAACATATAAACCAGAGACGTATTGGTATATCAAACAATATGATAAAGGGAACCAGATAAACTTTGTTGCCAACAAAGAAATATCAGCAAGGAAAATTGAAACAAGCCACAGAGTAACCGCAGTGAAAATGAAATACCAGGCGGAAACCAGAGATGCCACAAGTACTGGGATAATTATGAAGGCCATGATCGTCCGGAAAATAAGGGCAACTGAGATGATGGACCCTGGTTAACACAAATACCACACGCCATCAAGAAAAGGGACGGATGTCATGATAACTGACTACGGCGAAAAACGATGGTGAAGGAGACGAAATATAAATATCATTGAAAGGAAATGATACGAATAATAAACATAGAAACAAAACTGGGTTTTATGAAGGAAGAGTATTTAAGAAAATGAACATTACAAATGAAAATATGAGCAACTGAGCGACATAAAGAAAATCGTCCATCCTCCTGGGTATAAAAGAAAATAAAATAATAAGGAAAGAAAAAGAAAAGATCAACTTATTAAAGTATAAATAACATGGTCCGGTATAGAGTACAATATATGACCATATGTTGTGGTAAAGGATAATCATAATAATACTTATGAACTGAGAGAAATAGTTTCCGGAAGAGTTAAAGGTGTGTACAATCAAGCACCTATGAAAAAGTACTATGAAGAATGAATTTGGAATTTTATAAATACATAAAAATTCTAAAATAATTGTAAGAACATCTTACAACCAAATATTTTTGAGAAAAAACTTTTTGGCAAAATAAAAGAAAGAATTTGGAATTTTATAAATACACAAAAAATTCTAAAATAATTGTAAGTACATCTTACGACCAAATATTTTTGAGAAAAAACTTTATGGCAAATTAAAAAGAAAGAATTTTGAATTTAATATACACAAAAAATTCAAAAATAGAAGTAAGAACATCTTACAACCAAATATTTATGAGAAAAAACCTTTTGGCAAAATAAAAGAAAGAATTTTTAACAGAAAAATTCAAAACAATTGTAAGAACATCTTACAACCAAATATTTAAGAGAAAAAACTTTATGGCGAAATAAAAGAAAGAATTTGCAATTTTAATAATACAGAAAAATTCAAAAACAATTGTAAGAACATCTTACTACCAAATATTTATGAGAAAAAACTTTATGACAAAATAAAAGAAAGAATTTGGAATTTTATAAAAAATAAAAATTCTAAAACAATTGTAAGAACATCTTACTACCAAATACTTTGAGAAAGAACTTTATGGCAATTTAAAAGAAAGGAATTTTGAATTTAATACATAAACATTCTAAAATAATTGTAAGAACATCTTACTACCAAATATTTTTGAGAAAAAACTTTATGGCGAAATAAAAGAAAGATTTTGGAATTTAATATACAAAAAATTTAAAAATGAAGTAAGACCAACTTACTATAACTAATTTTGTGAAAAAACTTTATGGTAGTTAATTAAGAAGAATTTGAATTTAGAGAAATACCAAAAAATTCAGAAATAATTGTAAGATCACCTTACGACACACAATTTTGAAGAGAAACCATTTGGAATAATTAAAAAGGAAGAATTAGAATTTAGAATTATATATAACAAAAAATTAAAAATTAAGTAAGCACATCTTACTATAAACAATTTTGAAGGAAACCATTTTGGGAATAAATGAATTAAACAGAATTTGAATTTTGATAAAACGTCAAAACTTTGAAACAAAATAGATCAACTTATTACAATGATTTATGAGAAATGTTATGGAAATAGATGAAAAGAAGAGTTTGAATTTTGCATAAAACTAACAAAGTTCTAAAAATAAATATGTGCCATTTATAATTAAATTTAGAAGAAAATAAAATGATCAATTCAGAAAAAAGAATTAAATTTAATCCAGAATAAATGTGAATATCTAGCATTTGAAGGAGTAGAGAAGAAAAACAAAAAAGAGTGTGATATACAAGAGAAGGCAAAAATTTGGAAACAAAGAGAAGAATCTGTTATTATAATAAAATTATAAAAAATCCAAGAAAGAAAAACAATAAAATAATAATGAGAACAACCTATGACTAATTACTTATGAAACGATAATGGAAACAGTTAATCAAGAAAAAGGAATACGATATTACTCAGTTCTGAAGAAGCAAAGAAGAACAACTCATACCAAACATATGGAGAAGATGATTTTGAACAAATAATAATAATAAGACCTATATGAAATGCAAAGAGAAGAAGTACCACATGAAATATAATATAAATGAATTAATGTTAATGAATACGAAGGCGGATTAATAACTTTCTAAGAGAAAGGAAAGAACAAAATGTGTAAATAAAATGATCAAAATAACAACCTGAATATCTAATATAAAGATACAAATTTAAAAAATTAAATATAATAAAATAAGACCATTCAAATAATGAATAAGAAAATACTATATATAAAGACCATGCTAACACTGTAAGTAACCAGAAGGAAGTATAAAGAGAATTCAGATGGAGAAGAAAAAGAGTTACACTATAACCAGTAACAAGAATTATTAAGAGAAGTTTTCAACCATAATTAAAATAAATATATCAGACAAGTTAAGAGTTCAGAAAAATATATATATATAATGAGTATAATAAGAATTAAGAAGATTTATTAAGATAGAAAATGTGAGATAAACTGAGAAACTACGAAGTGAAGAATCAAAAGATATTTTTATTAGTCGAAAATGAGACTACTTTTTATTTTATTTTATTCGATGACTGACTGAAGATAATTCCAGCAGCATTATGTTTTTTGAGCAGAGATGAATGTGCCTCTGGACTCAAATTGTAGAAGTGGTGTATGGCCAGCAGAGTTGTGTAGCCTACAGTGCCCCTCTGAACTGCCCCAGCCCACGTGATAGGGAATGTTAGGGAATTAATATCCCAAGGATGCAACACGAAGTTTATAAAGAAAGAAAATGTATAATAATAATAATAATAATATATCTCAGAAGACACTAACTATCCAAGAAGGATCAAAAGTAGAATAAGTAACTATATATATAAAATTTATTAAACTCAAATATAAAAAGTCGATATAGAAATGGAGAGGAAAATGAAATATAAAAATAATGAAATTATCATAAGAAATTATTTCATCCATAAACATGTCTGAAATAATTACTTCTGGAGGAGAGCAATCTGTAGCGTGACAGATAAACACATAATAATGAATGGCATTGATCATTAAAATAATATAAAGAATTAATTCAGAGCAACCGTGCAGAAAAATCATGGATATTAAAAGTATAAGTTCGTATAAAAGCAATGTTACTAGTGATGAATCATCAAAACCAGTTTAATAACTCAAGGTTTAAAAATATAACCCAGGAAGGTAAGGAGTATATAAGGAAGCAACCCAGAGTATTACTAAACCCACAACGAGTATAAGGAATAAATAGAACAAGGCAAGATCCACCATAAAGGGTGATGTATTCAAAGAAGCCAGAAGAAAAGAAGACATCATTGAAGAAAGAAGAAGAAGACAGCATCCAGAAGAAGAAGGAATGCTCTTATAAAAAACACCCATATCCCCATATCCCAAAATAAATAAAAACCATAATAATAAAAGTATAACGAAGTATTCATGAACGAAACCATATGTACAATAAAATTAAGAAAAAAAGTGTATAGAGTAAGAGTTGCCAGTGGACCAAGGTGAAACAATAATATAATACCCAAAGAACAAATCTTCATTGTAACCCACAAACAAATCTCTTGATGTTAATAAGACTAAACAACCATTTAGAAATAGCATCAAGAAGTGTAAAGTGA
Source organism: Magicicada septendecula (assembly GCA_034769895.1). Taxonomy (NCBI): domain Eukaryota; kingdom Metazoa; phylum Arthropoda; class Insecta; order Hemiptera; family Cicadidae; genus Magicicada; species Magicicada septendecula. The sequence goes on from CM068368.1 coordinate 381,669,093, forward strand.
ACCAGTGCTAGTTTGTGTATTATAAAAAAATAAACCTTATGTTTCACCCTTGGCATCCACAAACTGTGTAGATAATGAAAAATACAACTTTTTGAGTGACTTATGATTTGTACAGAGTGAATATAATACAGGTAATAATATAGAGCTGTCAATCTGTTTGAAATGACATTTATGTAAATGATGAGTAAAAACAGAAGCAGACACCGGATTTAACACCCAAAGTGACAGGGTACAATTACCCAAAACCATATTAAAAACAGTTAAAAACTGATAATTCAATTTAGCATAAGATATTTTAAAAATGTATTAGTAATAAGAACCTTTTAATAAGTTTAGAACCACTAACATCCTAATTGTAAAATATTTATTACTTGTATTGGTGTTAATGGTTGAACAGGATGTTAGCATGGAAAAAACATTCTTTGTAAATAATATTTCTATTTTAGTATTAAGTTTTGATTATAAAAAAATGTCTAACTAGTTGAAGACAACCATTATTTAAAATTATTTCTATCTGTTTATAGTATTGAAACAGATACTAATTGTTGTTATGTTTAATAGAAAAAATGTTTAATTTATATTACAATGTTAAAAAGTCAGAGAGGGTATAACTAAATATATATTGTTTATATAAAAATTTGTATGACAAAATTGTTAAGAATCTAGGCAAAATGATGAAAACTAAACATCATTAAAACTGAGAAACTAAGTACTTAAATACATTTAAACTGAAGGGATTTAGATAACATAAACCAGAAATGAAGCCATATAATTAGAAATATAACTTAGAAAGATTTTGTAAAATTATAGCCAGGATTATAAATAAAAATGGAAATGACAGAACTCAAAAATTTGGAGAGGGGAGTCATATATTCCAACATAATATTTTAAAACTTAACCAATTCAAATAATTGCAAGAAACTAAGGGAATATAAACCTTTTATTACAATATGAGATTAATAATCATAAATATAACTTAAAAATGGCAGAATTTGCTTAATGACAGGAAGCTGATTTTGAAAATTTACAAGATACAAATGAAGGTAAAATTACCAATTTTAGATAAAAAAAACATAATAAAACGGCATTATTCGATATCAAAATACGCCGAATGAACTGAAGGATAAAATTAAGTAACAACTAGCTAATAAATTTGAATAATAACCAAAGTTTAAGCAGTTATATAATGTAACTTTAATACATGCACAGGATGCAAAGTAAAATTCGAACAATGTAAGGAATAATATTGCATTGGCTAAGATTTTAGTCGAAAGTGAAGGAAGTAGAGAGTTGATTATTGAGTGTTGTACGGGACACTTGACACGAGCAATTAAAACGATTTAACCTAATTTCTAGTACCGTAATGGCGAGTCATTGTATGATACGAATTTGAAAATCGCGAGTGGCGACAAAAAAACATTTCACAACATCGACACAGTGACATAAACACTTACAAAAGACTAACTAACATTGTATAGCACGAAACGACAGTTAAATAACATTTTAAACACCATAAAACAGTATATAACATAACCATCAAATGTGCTTGATCGACAAAAGTGAACCAGACTTATAAATACACCACTTTTCAAAATACAACACAGAAACTTAACCAGAGACACTACACCAACATCAGAAGGAAGATTTGCAGACACCAGGACGTGAATTCGGCAAGAAAATATCTTTATTGGAACGCCAAATCTACGAAGGGACGATTGACAACTTCGACGGCGGCCGTTACTTTTCGTCACCGCTCAACTGAACAGTGCCTCCTAGTTTGTCAGCAACACGGTTCGCAATCAATTTATTTATTTTAATCTTTTCAATTGAATATATGTACTTTAGTATTAAGAATTATTCTTGTAACGTTATACTTTTTTAATCTTTGCCCGATTTCTCTGACTTTTCCAATGAATAGCTGTTAAAAGAACCTTATTGTATTTTATATAAAAACTTGTAACATTCGATACCCTGAGAGTCGATTTTAAAATCGACAAGAGTCTTTATAACCAATTGTCCAATAAATAATTTATACTTTTCATCTTAAAACAGTTCTTTCTTTTCTAAACATAGCAATTTAAACATATTATAGTTAAAAACAACATCTACTACGAGAATTTCACCACAAGAAGGAAGATAACCTCCAAAACTGAAAGTAAACAAGGATCGATTGTATTTGGAGACAATCTTATAAGTGGTTGGAGTTTCTTAAAAAATACAGAAAAGGGAACGTGATATTGATGTGTACCAGATCTTTGTGGACTTCAGGCAAGCGTATGACTCTATTAATAGAGACAAACTCTACACCATAATGCATGAATTTGGAATACCAGGCAAGCTGGTAAGATTAACCCAAGTTACTATGCAGCACACTGAAGCCCAAGTAAAGGTGGATAGCCAGCTAACTGAACCCATAAATATTACACGGGGACTAAAGCAGGGAGATGGGTTGGCCCCAACACTATTCAATATTGCATTGGAATATGTAATTAGAGGCTTATCAATAAATAGCTCCAATCTGTTAACAAATAAAACTGTACAGATAGCCGCATATGCAGATGACATTAACATCATGTCAAGACGGATCACGGCAGCTAAAGAAATATTTATAGAGCTTAAAAACAAAGCCAAGGAAGTTGGGCTAGCCATAAATATGGATAAAACAAAAATGCTTATCCAAACAAGAAGGGACCAGGTTCATAACAACATCGAGATAGAGGAGGACACAATTGAGGTGGTGGACAATTTCACGTATCTCGGAGTGAATCTAGCAAAGACTGGATCAGAGGAGCCGGAGATCCAAAGACGGACCACCATGGCTAACAAGGCGTACTTCGCATTGCTGCCATCATTTAGGTCTGGGGATGTGCACAGGGAAACAAAAATGAAAATATATAGGACTGTCATCAGACCGGTGCTATGCTACGGGTGTGAGGCATGGGCAATCACACAGAAAACAGTCGACATAGTAGACACCTTTGAAAGGAAAATCCTCAGATGCATTATAGGCCCAATACAAGAAAATGGCTCATGGAGACTGAGATACAACAACGAACTGTATCAAATATATAAAGAGATACCAGTCTCAAAATTTATAAGAATTCAAAGATTGCGTTGGGCCGGACATGTTATGAGAATGGAGGGTGGCAGGAACCCTAAGAGGGCTTTGCTGGGTACATGGGAGGGAACGAGACCTAGAGGTAGACCGAGGAAGAGGTGGGAAGATGGCGTTGCAGAGGACGCGAGAGACATGGGGATAAGAAACTGGAGGAGGGTTGCAGGTGGATAGAGTGGATTGGAGGCGGAGATTGGTGGAGGCCAGGGCCCGACTTGGGCTGTAGCGCCATAGGAGAGAGAGAGAGAGAGAGAGAGAGAGAGAGAGAGAGAGAGAGAGAGAGAGAGAGAGAGAGAGAGAGAGATTGTATTTGGAGACAATCTTATAAGTGGTTGGAGTTTCTTAAAAAATACAGAAAAGTTAATAAAATTTTCTAGACAAGTGAGACACGTTTCGAAACTTCACGAAACACAATTAATTAATTGTTTTTAATTAATTAATCAAAAAAAAATTTTTAATTATAAATTAAACAAAAAACAATCAATTTTTATTTCTTTCACAAAGAACACATATTTAATATATATTTTTGTAACACTACACCAATACAACTTTAACACTATAACCACGTTTAGTTACAATTTGGACAGCTCAACAGTGGGGATTAAATTAAAATAAAAAGAAGTAAGAACAGAACGAGATTAAGAGAGTTTGTAAACACACACCTCTTTAATTTAGTTACAAATTGGCGCACAACTGAGGGGCTTTAATTAGCGATTGAAAGGCCACTACAATCTACCCAATCACTAATTGGAGTTCGGCAGCAGCTATAAAGCCAGAGAAAGGGAAAAAGGGAACAACGACAAACAAAGATGTCAGAGCGATTGAAGAATATGAGCATCGAGGAAAGGATACAACTAATCGCAGTATCAATGAATGGATACACGAAACGATGGAGAAAAGAAATAAGAAGGGAGCGTAAACAGATTAAGAAAGAGGAGTCAAAACCAAGAAGACAACAAAGAAGGGAAGAATTACAGGAAAGGATAAAACGAAAGACAGAAACACTAAAGGAGTTCACGAAACAGTGGAGAGAAGTAAGAATAAGTACTCAGAAACAGATGATAGAGAATAACAATACAAGGGTGGAAATAATCATCAAGAATAATAAACTGTGGGAGGAAGAATTAATAAGAGATAACAAAAGAGAGGTAGAAGAAATACCAAATGATAAAACGCAGGAACAAGTAGTGGTATTACCTGGAATTAAAACTAGCGGAAACAAGGAAAATATTAAATAAAGGAAAAGGAGAATGTATCCAAGAAATTTAATAAAAACGAAGGAAGAGTTGGAGATGATGAACCATGGTTTATTTGATGATGATAATATCCCTATTACCAACCATGAAGAAATCGTGAGTTCCAGAAATTATAGAAGTAGATTGAGGGTAATCTCAGAGATGGTGTACCAGCAGACAGTAGCTTACCACTGGGAAAGGACCAGAGGTAAACGGGATACAACATGTGGACCAGATCAGTTTCAGCGCAGGACTGGACAGTGTATTCCAGAAAGATGGAAATGTGACATCTTACCAGACTGTGATGACGGCACAGATGAATCACCAGAATGTACTCCATTAGTGTGCCATCTAGGACAGTTCCAGGGTACAGTTACACTAAAATGTATTCCTTCAGGGTGGATATGTGATGGTGAACCAGCTTGTGGGGCTTCAGATAAGCAAATATTTGATAACTCAGATGAAGATCCTCACATATATTTTTCAGGTAATACAACATATAAACCAGAGACGTATTGGTATATCAAACAATATGATAAAGGGAACCAGATAAACTTTGTTGCCAACAAAGAAATATCAGCAAGGAAAATTGAAACAAGCCACAGAGTAACCGCAGTGAAAATGAAATACCAGGCGGAAACCAGAGATGCCACAAGTACTGGGATAATTATGAAGGCCATGATCGTCCGGAAAATAAGGGCAACTGAGATGATGGACCCTGGTTAACACAAATACCACACGCCATCAAGAAAAGGGACGGATGTCATGATAACTGACTACGGCGAAAAACGATGGTGAAGGAGACGAAATATAAATATCATTGAAAGGAAATGATACGAATAATAAACATAGAAACAAAACTGGGTTTTATGAAGGAAGAGTATTTAAGAAAATGAACATTACAAATGAAAATATGAGCAACTGAGCGACATAAAGAAAATCGTCCATCCTCCTGGGTATAAAATAAAATAAAATAATAAGGAAAGAAAAAGAAAAGATCAACTTATTAAAGTATAAATAACATGGTCCGGTATAGAGTACAATATATGACCATATGTTGTGGTAAAGGATAATCATAATAATACTTATGAACTGAGAGAAATAGTTTCCGGAAGAGTTAAAGGTGTGTACAATCAAGCACCTATGAAAAAGTACTATGAAGAATGAATTTGGAATTTTATAAATACATAAAAATTCTAAAATAATTGTAAGAACATCTTACAACCAAATATTTTTGAGAAAAAACTTTTTGGCAAAATAAAAGAAAGAATTTGGAATTTTATAAATACACAAAAAATTCTAAAATAATTGTAAGTACATCTTACGACCAAATATTTTTGAGAAAAAACTTTATGGCAAATTAAAGGAAAGAATTTTGAATTTAATATACACAAAAAATTCAAAAATAGAAGTAAGAACATCTTACAACCAAATATTTATGAGAAAAAACCTTTTGGCAAAATAAAAGAAAGAATTTTTAACAGAAAAATTCAAAAACAATTGTAAGAACATCTTACAACCAAATATTTAAGAGAAAAAACTTTATGGCGAAATAAAAGAAAGAATTTGGAATTTTAATAATACAGAAAAATTCAAAAACAATTGTAAGAACATCTTACTACCAAATATTTATGAGAAAAAACTTTATGACAAAATAAAAGAAAGAATTTGGAATTTTATAAAAAATAAAAATTCTAAAACAATTGTAAGAACATCTTACTACCAAATACTTTGAGAAAGAACTTTATGGCAATTTAAAAGAAAGGAATTTTGAATTTAATACATAAACATTCTAAAATAATTGTAAGAACATCTTACTACCAAATATTTTTGAGAAAAAACTTTATGGCGAAATAAAAGAAAGATTTTGGAATTTAATATACAAAAAATTTAAAAATGAAGTAAGACCAACTTACTATAACTAATTTTGTGAAAAAACTTTATGGTAGTTAATTAAGAAGAATTTGAATTTAGAGAAATACCAAAAAATTCAGAAATAATTGTAAGATCACCTTACGACACACAATTTTGAAGAGAAACCATTTGGAATAATTAAAAAGGAAGAATTAGAATTTAGAATTATATATAACAAAAAATTAAAAATTAAGTAAGCACATCTTACTATAAACAATTTTGAAGGAAACCATTTTGGGAATAAATGAATTAAACAGAATTTGAATTTTGATAAAACGTCAAAACTTTGAAACAAAATAGATCAACTTATTACAATGATTTATGAGAAATGTTATGGAAATAGATGAAAAGAAGAGTTTGAATTTTGCATAAAACTAACAAAGTTCTAAAAATAAATATGTGCCATTTATAATTAAATTTAGAAGAAAATAAAATGATCAATTCAGAAAAAAGAATTAAATTTAATCCAGAATAAATGTGAATATCTAGCATTTGAAGGAGTAGAGAAGAAAAACAAAAAAGAGTGTGATATACAAGAGAAGGCAAAAATTTGGAAACAAAGAGAAGAATCTGTTATTATAATAAAATTATAAAAAATCCAAGAAAGAAAAACAATAAAATAATAATGAGAACAACCTATGACTAATTACTTATGAAACGATAATGGAAACAGTTAATCAAGAAAAAGGAATACGATATTACTCAGTTCTGAAGAAGCAAAGAAGAACAACTCATACCAAACATATGGAGAAGATGATTTTGAACAAATAATAATAATAAGACCTATATGAAATGCAAAGAGAAGAAGTACCACATGAAATATAATATAAATGAATTAATGTTAATGAATACGAAGGCGGATTAATAACTTTCTAAGAGAAAGGAAAGAACAAAATGTGTAAATAAAATGATCAAAATAACAACCTGAATATCTAATATAAAGATACAAATTTAAAAAATTAAATATAATAAAATAAGACCATTCAAATAATGAATAAGAAAATACTATATATAAAGACCATGCTAACACTGTAAGTAACCAGAAGGAAGTATAAAGAGAATTCAGATGGAGAAGAAAAAGAGTTACACTATAACCAGTAACAAGAATTATTAAGAGAAGTTTTCAACCATAATTAAAATAAATATATCAGACAAGTTAAGAGTTCAGAAAAATATATATATATATAATGAGTATAATAAGAATTAAGAAGATTTATTAAGATAGAAAATGTGAGATAAACTGAGAAACTACGAAGTGAAGAATCAAAAGATATTTTTATTAGTCGAAAATGAGACTACTTTTTATTTTATTTTATTCGATGACTGACTGAAGATAATTCCAGCAGCATTATGTTTTTTGAGCAGAGATGAATGTGCCTCTGGACTCAAATTGTAGAAGTGGTGTATGGCCAGCAGAGTTGTGTAGCCTACAGTGCCCCTCTGAACTGCCCCAGCCCACGTGATAGGGAATGTTAGGGAATTAATATCCCAAGGATGCAACACGAAGTTTATAAAGAAAGAAAATGTATAATAATAATAATAATAATATATCTCAGAAGACACTAACTATCCAAGAAGGATCAAAAGTAGAATAAGTAACTATATATATAAAATTTATTAAACTCAAATATAAAAAGTCGATATAGAAATGGAGAGGAAAATGAAATATAAAAATAATGAAATTATCATAAGAAATTATTTCATCCATAAACATGTCTGAAATAATTACTTCTGGAGGAGAGCAATCTGTAGCGTGACAGATAAACACATAATAATGAATGGCATTGATCATTAAAATAATATAAAGAATTAATTCAGAGCAACCGTGCAGAAAAATCATGGATATTAAAAGTATAAGTTCGTATAAAAGCAATGTTACTAGTGATGAATCATCAAAACCAGTTTAATAACTCAAGGTTTAAAAATATAACCCAGGAAGGTAAGGAGTATATAAGGAAGCAACCCAGAGTATTACTAAACCCACAACGAGTATAAGGAATAAATAGAACAAGGCAAGATCCACCATAAAGGGTGATGTATTCAAAGAAGCCAGAAGAAAAGAAGACATCATTGAAGAAAGAAGAAGAAGACAGCATCCAGAAGAAGAAGGAATGCTCTTATAAAAAACACCCATATCCCCATATCCCAAAATAAATAAAAACCATAATAATAAAAGTATAACGAAGTATTCATGAACGAAACCATATGTACAATAAAATTAAGAAAAAAAGTGTATAGAGTAAGAGTTGCCAGTGGACCAAGGTGAAACAATAATATAATACCCAAAGAACAAATCTTCATTGTAACCCACAAACAAATCTCTTGATGTTAATAAGACTAAACAACCATTTAGAAATAGCATCAAGAAGTGTAAAGTGAACCAGTGCTAGTTTGTGTATTATAAAAAAATAAACCTTATGTTTCACCCTTGGCATCCACAAACTGTGTAGATAATGAAAAATACAACTTTTTGAGTGACTTATGATTTGTACAGAGTGAATATAATACAGGTAATAATATAGAGCTGTCAATCTGTTTGAAATGACATTTATGTAAATGATGAGTAAAAACAGAAGCAGACACCGGATTTAACACCCAAAGTGACAGGGTACAATTACCCAAAACCATATTAAAAACAGTTAAAAACTGATAATTCAATTTAGCATAAGAAATAGTGAATAAGAATGTAGAAAATAAGGTTTTGTGTATATAGAATAGGATATTTTAAAAATGTATTAGTAATAAGAACCTTTTAATAAGTTTAGAACCACTAACATCCTAATTGTAAAATATTTATTACTTGTATTGGTGTTAATGGTTGAACAGGATGTTAGCATGGAAAAAACATTCTTTGTAAATAATATTTCTATTTTAGTATTAAGTTTTGATTATAAAAAAATGTCTAACTAGTTGAAGACAACCATTATTTAAAATTATTTCTATCTGTTTATAGTATTGAAACAGATACTAATTGTTGTTATGTTTAATAGAAAAAATGTTTAATTTATATTACAATGTTAAAAAGTCAGAGAGGGTATAACTAAATATATATTGTTTATATAAAAATTTGTATGACAAAATTGTTAAGAATCTAGGCAAAATGATGAAAACTAAACATCATTAAAACTGAGAAACTAAGTACTTAAATACATTTAAACTGAAGGGATTTAGATAACATAAACCAGAAATGAAGCCATATAATTAGAAATATAACTTAGAAAGATTTTGTAAAATTATAGCCAGGATTATAAATAAAAATGGAAATGACAGAACTCAAAAATTTGGAGAGGGGAGTCATATATTCCAACATAATATTTTAAAACTTAACCAATTCAAATAATTGCAAGAAACTAAGGGAATATACACCTTTTATTACAATATGAGATTAATAATCATAAATATAACTTAAAAATGGCAGAATTTGCTTAATGACAGGAAGCTGATTTTGAAAATTTACAAGATACAAAATGAAGGTAAAATTACCAATTTTAGATAAAAAAAACATAATAAAACGGCATTATTCGATATCAAAATACGCCGAATGAACTGAAGGATAAAATTAAGTAACAACTAGCTAATAAATTTGAATAATAACCAAAGTTTAAGCAGTTATATAATGTAACTTTAATACATGCACAGGATGCAAAGTAAAATTCGAACAATGTAAGGAATAATATTGCATTGGCTAAGATTTTAGTCGAAAGTGAAGGAAGTAGAGAGTTGATTATTGAGTGTTGTACGGGACACTTGACACGAGCAATTAAAACGATTTAACCTAATTTCTAGTACCGTAATGGCGAGTCATTGTATGATACGAATTTGAAAATCGCGAGTGGCGACAAAAAAACATTTCACAACATCGACACAGTGACATAAACACTTACAAAAGACTAACTAACATTGTATAGCACGAAACGACTGTTAAATAACATTTTAAACACCATAAAACAGTATATAACATAACCATCAAATGTGCTTGATCGACAAAAGTGAACCAGACTTATAAATACACCACTTTTCAAAATACAACACAGAAACTTAACCAGAGACACTACACCAACATCAGAAGGAAGATTTGCAGACACCAGGACGTGAATTCGGCAAGAAAATATCTTTATTGGAACGCCAAATCTACGAAGGGACGATTGACAACTTCGACGGCGGCCGTTACTTTTCGTCACCGCTCAACTGAACAGTGCCTCCTAGTTTGTCAGTGACACGGTTCGCAATCAATTTATTTTAATCTTTTCAATTGAATATATGTACTTTAGTATTAAGAATTATTCTTGTAACGTTATACTTTTTTAATCTTTGCCCGATTTCTCTGACTTTTCCAATGAATAGCTGTTAAAAGAACCTTATTGTATTTTATATAAAAACTTGTAACATTCGATACCCTGAGAGTCGATTTTAAAATCGACAAGAGTCTTTATAACCAATTGTCCAATAAATAATTTATACTTTTCATCTTAAAACAGTTCTTTCTTTTCTAAACATAGCAATTTAAACATATTATAGTTAAAAACAACATCTACTACGAGAATTTCACCACAAGAAGGAAGATAACCTCCAAAACTGAAAGTAAACAAGGATCGATTGTATTTGGAGACAATCTTATAAGTGGTTGGAGTTTCTTAAAAAATACAGAAAAGGGAACGTGATATTGATGTGTACCAGATCTTTGTGGACTTCAGGCAAGCGTATGACTCTATTAATAGAGACAAACTCTACACCATAATGCATGAATTTGGAATACCAGGCAAGCTGGTAAGATTAACCCAAGTTACTATGCAGCAGACTGAAGCCCAAGTAAAGGTGGATAGCCAGCTAACTGAACCCATAAATATTACACGGGGACTAAAGCAGGGAGATGGGTTGGCCCCAACACTATTCAATATTGCATTGGAATATGTAATTAGAGGCTTATCAATAAATAGCTCCAATCTGTTAACAAATAAAACTGTACAGATAGCCGCATATGCAGATGACATTAACATCATGTCAAGACGGATCACGGCAGCTAAAGAAATATTTATAGAGCTTAAAAACAAAGCCAAGGAAGTTGGGCTAGCCATAAATATGGATAAAACAAAAATGCTTATCCAAACAAGAAGGGACCAGGTTCATAACAACATCGAGATAGAGGAGGACACAATTGAGGTGGTGGACAATTTCACGTATCTCGGAGTGAATCTAGCAAAGACTGGATCAGAGGAGCCGGAGATCCAAAGACGGACCACCATGGCTAACAAGGTGTACTTCGCATTGCTGCCATCATTTAGGTCTGGGGATGTGCACAGGGAAACAAAAATGAAAATATATAGGACTGTCATCAGACCGGTGCTATGCTACGGGTGTGAGGCATGGGCAATCACACAGAAAACAGTCGACATAGTAGACACCTTTGAAAGGAAAATCCTCAGACGCATTATAGGCCCAATACAAGAAAATGGCTCATGGAGACTGAGATACAACAACGAACTGTATCAAATATATAAAGAGATACCAGTCTCAAAATTTATAAGAATTCAAAGATTGCGTTGGGCCGGACATGTTATGAGAATGGAGGGTGGCAGGAACCCTAAGAGGGCTTTGCTGGGTACATGGGAGGGAACGAGACCTAGAGGTAGACCGAGGAAGAGGTGGGAAGATGGCGTTGCAGAGGACGCGAGAGACATGGGGATAAGAAACTGGAGGAGGGTTGCAGTGGATAGAGTGGATTGGAGGCGGAGATTGGTGGAGGCCAGGGCCCGACTTGGGCTGTAGCGCCATAGGAGAGAGAGAGAGAGAGAGATTGTATTTGGAGACAATCTTATAAGTGGTTGGAGTTTCTTAAAAAATACAGAAAAGTTAATAAAATTTTCTAGACAAGTGAGACACGTTTCGAAACTTCACGAAACACAATTAATTAATTGTTTTTAATTAATTAATCAAAAAAAAATTTTTAATTATAAATTAAAAAAAAACAATCAATTTTTATTTCTTTCACAAAGAACACATATTTAATATATATTTTTGTAACACTACACCAATACAACTTTAACACTATAACCACGTTTAGTTACAATTTGGACAGCTCAACAGTGGGGATTAAATTAAAATAAAAAGAAGTAAGAACAGAATGAGATTAAGAGAGTTTGTAAACACACACCTCTTTAATTTAGTTACAAATTGGCGCACAACTGAGGGGCTTTAATTAGCGATTGAAAGGCCACTACAATCTACCCAATCACTAATTGGAGTTCGGCAGCAGCTATAAAGCCAGAGAAAGGGAAAAAGGGAACAACGACAAACAAAGATGTCAGAGCGATTGAAGAATATGAGCATCGAGGAAAGGATACAACTAATCGCAGTATCAATGAATGGATACACGAAACGATGGAGAAAAGAAATAAGAAGGGAGCGTAAACAGATTAAGAAAGAGGAGTCAAAACCAAGAAGACAACAAAGAAGGGAAGAATTACAGGAAAGGATAAAACGAAAGACAGAAACACTAAAGGAGTTCACGAAACAGTGGAGAGAAGTAAGAATAAGTACTCAGAAACAGATGATAGAGAATAACAATACAAGGGTGGAAATAATCATCAAGAATAATAAACTGTGGGAGGAAGAATTAATAAGAGATAACAAAAGAGAGGTAGAAGAAATACCAAATGATAAAACGCAGGAACAAGTAGTGGTATTACCTGGAATTAAAACTAGCGGAAACAAGGAAAATATTAAATAAAGGAAAAGGAGAATGTATCCAAGAAATTTAATAAAAACGAAGGAAGAGTTGGAGATGATGAACCATGGTTTATTTGATGATGATAATATCCCTATTACCAACCATGAAGAAATCGTGAGTTCCAGAAATTATAGAAGTAGATTGAGGGTAATCTCAGAGATGGTGTACCAGCAGACAGTAGCTTACCACTGGGAAAGGACCAGAGGTAAACGGGATACAACATGTGGACCAGATCAGTTTCAGCGCAGGACTGGACAGTGTATTCCAGAAAGATGGAAATGTGACATCTTACCAGACTGTGATGACGGCACAGATGAATCACCAGAATGTACTCCATTAGTGTGCCATCTAGGACAGTTCCAGGGTACAGTTACACTAAAATGTATTCCTTCAGGGTGGATATGTGATGGTGAACCAGCTTGTGGGGCTTCAGATAAGCAAATATTTGATAACTCAGATGAAGATCCTCACATATATTTTTCAGGTAATACAACATATAAACCAGAGACGTATTGGTATATCAAACAATATGATAAAGGGAACCAGATAAACTTTGTTGCCAACAAAGAAATAACAGCAAGGAAAATTGAAACAAGCCACAGAGTAACCGCAGTGAAAATTAAATACCAGGCCACAAGAAACCAGAGAATGCCACAAGTACTGGGATAATTATGAAGGCCATGATCGTCCGGAAAATAAGGGCAACTGAGATGATGGACCCTGGTTAACACAAATACCACACGCCATCAAGAAAAGGGACGGATGTCATGATAACCGACTACGGCGAAAAACGATGGTGAAGGAGACGAAATATAAATATCATTGAAAGGAAATGATACGAATAATAAACATAGAAACAAAACTGGGTTTTATGAAGGAAGAGTATTTAAGAAAATGAACATTACAAATGAAAATATGAGCAACTGAGCGACATAAAGAAAATCGTCCATCCTCCTGGGTATAAAAGAAAATAAAATAATAAGGAAAGAAAAAGAAAAGATCAACTTATTAAAGTATAAATAACATGGTCCGGTATAGAGTACAATATATGACCATATGTTGTGGTAAAGGATAATCATAATAATACTTATGAACTGAGAGAAATAGTTTCTGGAAGAGTTAAAGGTGTGTACAATCAAGCACCTATGAAAAAGTACTATGAAGAATGAATTTGGAATTTTATAAATACATAAAAATTCTAAAATAATTGTAAGAACATCTTACAACCAAATATTTTTGGGAAAAAACTTTTTGGCAAAATAAAAGAAAGAATTTGGAATTTTATAAATACACAAAAAATTCTAAAATAATTGTAAGTACATCTTACAACCAAATATTTTTGAGAAAAAACTTTATGGCAACTTAAAAAGAAAGAATTTTGAATTTAATATACACAAAAAATTCAAAAATATAAGTAAGAACATCTTACAACCAAATATTTATGAGAAAAAACCTTTTGGCAAAATAAAAGAAAGAATTTTTAACAGAAAAATTCAAAAACAATTGTAAGAACATCTTACAACCAAATATTTAAGAGAAAAAACTTTATGGCGAAATAAAAGAAAGAATTTGGAATTTTAATAATACAGAAAAATTCAAAAACAATTGTAAGAACATCTTACTACCAAATACTTTGAGAAAGAACTTTATGGCAATTTAAAAGAAAGGAATTTTGAATTTAATACATAAACATTCTAAAATAATTGTAAGAACATCTTACTACCAAATATTTTTGAGAAAAAACTTTATGGCGAAATAAAAGAAAGATTTTGGAATTTAATATACAAAAAATTTAAAAATGAAGTAAGACCAACTTACTATAACTAATTTTGTGAAAAAACTTTATGGTAGTTAATTGAGAAGAATTTGAATTTAGAGAAATACCAAAAAATTCAGAAATAATTGTAAGATCACCTTACGACACACAATTTTGAAGAGAAACCATTTGGAATAATTAAAAAGGAAGAATTAGAATTTAGAATTATATATAACAAAAAATTAAAAATTAAGTAAGCACATCTTACTATAAACAATTTTGAAGGAAACAATTTTGGGAATAAATGAATTAAACAGAATTTGAATTTTGATAAAACGTCAAAACTTTGAAACAAAATAGATCAACTTATTACAATGATTTATGAGAAATGTTATGGAAATAGATGGAAAGAAGAGTTTGAATTTTGCATAAAACTAACAAAGTTCTAAAAATAAATATGTGCCATTTATAATTAAATTTAGAAGAAAATAAAATGATTAATTCAGAAAAAAGAATTAAATTTAATCCAGAATAAATGTGAATATCTAGCATTTGAAGGAGTAGAGAAGAAAAACAAAAAAGAGTGTGATATACAAGAGAAGGCAAAAATTTGGAAACAAAGAGAAGAATCTGTTATTATAATAAAATTATAAAAAATCCAAGAAAGAAAAACAATAAAATAATAATAAGAACAACCTATGACTAATTACTTATGAAACGATAATGGAAACAGTTAATCAAGAAAAAGGAATACGATATTACTCAGTTCTGAAGAAGCAAAGAAGAACGACTCATACCAAACATATGGAGAAGATGATTTTGAACAAATAATAATAATAAGACCTATATGAAATGCAAAGAGAAGAAGTACCACATGAAATATAATATAAATGAATTAATGTTAATGAATACGAAGGCGGATTAATAACTTTCTAAGAGAAAGGAAAGAACAAAATGTGTAAATAAAATGATCAAAATAACAACCTGAATATCTAATATAAAGATACAAATTTAAAAAATTAAATATAATAAAATAAGACCATTCAAATAATGAATAAGAAAATACTATATATAAAGACCATGCTAACACTGTAAGTAACCAGAAGGAAGTATAAAGAGAATTCAGATGGAGAAGAAAAAGAGTTACACTATAACCAGTAACAAGAATTATTAAGAGAAGTTTTCAACCATAATTAAAATAAATATATCAGACAAGTTAAGAGTTCAGAAAAATATATATATATATAATGAGTATAATAAGAATTAAGAAGATTTATTAAGATAGAAAATGTGAGATAAACTGAGAAACTACGAAGTGAAGAATCAAAAGATATTTTTATTAGTCGAAAATGAGACTACTTTTTATTTTATTTTATTCGATGACTGACTGAAGATAATTCCAGCAGCATTATGTTTTTTGAGCAGAGATGAATGTGCCTCTGGACTCAAATTGTAGAAGTGGTGTATGGCCAGCAGAGTTGTGTAGCCTACAGTGCCCCTCTGAACTGCCCCAGCCCACGTGATAGGGAATGTTAGGGAATTAATATCC
This sequence comes from Magicicada septendecula, assembly GCA_034769895.1. Lineage (NCBI taxonomy): Eukaryota > Metazoa > Arthropoda > Insecta > Hemiptera > Cicadidae > Magicicada > Magicicada septendecula. Next base: position 381,685,389 of record CM068368.1, read on the forward strand.
CAAGGATGCAACACGAAGTTTATAAAGAAAGAAAATGTATAATAATAATAATAATAATATATCTCAGAAGACACTAACTATCCAAGAAGGATCAAAAGTAGAATAAGTAACTATATATATAAAATTTATTAAACTCAAATATAAAAAGTCGATATAGAAATGGAGAGGAAAATGAAATATAAAAATAATGAAATTATCATAAGAAATTATTTCATCCATAAACATGTCTGAAATAATTACTTCTGGAGGAGAGCAATCTGTAGCGTGACAGATAAACACATAATAATGAATGGCATTGATCATTAAAATAATATAAAGAATTAATTCAGAGCAACCGTGCAGAAAAATCATGGATATTAAAAGTATAAGTTCGTATAAAAGCAATGTTACTAGTGATGAATCATCAAAACCAGTTTAATAACTCAAGGTTTAAAAATATAACCCAGGAAGGTAAGGAGTATATAAGGAAGCAACCCAGAGTATTACTAAACCCACAACGAGTATAAGGAATAAATAGAACAAGGCAAGATCCACCATAAAGGGTGATGTATTCAAAGAAGCCAGAAGAAAAGAAGACATCATTGAAGAAAGAAGAAGAAGACAGCATCCAGAAGAAGAAGGAATGCTCTTATAAAAAACACCCATATCCCCATATCCCAAAATAAATAAAAACCATAATAATAAAAGTATAACGAAGTATTCATGAACGAAACCATATGTACAATAAAATTAAGAAAAAAAGTGTATAGAGTAAGAGTTGCCAGTGGACCAAGGTGAAACAATAATATAATACCCAAAGAACAAATCTTCATTGTAACCCACAAACAAATCTCTTGATGTTAATAAGACTAAACAACCATTTAGAAATAGCATCAAGAAGTGTAAAGTGAACCAGTGCTAGTTTGTGTATTATAAAAAATAAACCTTATGTTTCACCCTTGGCATCCACAAACTGTGTAGATAATGAAAAATACAACTTTTTGAGTGACTTATGATTTGTACAGAGTGAATATAATACAGGTAATAATATAGAGCTGTCAATCTGTTTGAAATGACATTTATGTAAATGATGAGTAAAAACAGAAGCAGACACAGGATTAAAACACAAAGTGACAGGGTACAATTACCCAAAACCATATTAAAAACAGTTAAAAACTGATAATTCAATTTAGCATAAGAAATAGTGAATAAGAATGTAGAAAATAAGGTTTTGTGTATATAGAATAGGATATTTTAAAAATGTATTAGTAATAAGAACCTTTTAATAAGTTTAGAACCACTAACATCCTAATTGTAAAATATTTATTACTTGTATTGGTGTTAATGGTTGAACAGGATGTTAGCATGGAAAAAACATTCTTTGTAAATAATATTTCTATTTTAGTATTAAGTTTTGATTATAAAAAAATGTCTAACTAGTTGAAGACAACCATTATTTAAAATTATTTCTATCTGTTTATAGTATTGAAACAGATACTAATTGTTGTTATGTTTAATAGAAAAAATGTTTAATTTATATTACAATGTTAAAAAGTCAGAGAGGGTATAACTAAATATATATTGTTTATATAAAAATTTGTATGACAAAATTGTTAAGAATCTAGGCAAAATGATGAAAACTAAACATCATTAAAACTGAGAAACTAAGTACTTAAATACATTTAAACTGAAGGGATTTAGATAACATAAACCAGAAATGAAGCCATATAATTAGAAATATAACTTAGAAAGATTTTGTAAAATTATAGCCAGGATTATAAATAAAAATGGAAATGACAGAACTCAAAAATTTGGAGAGGGGAGTCATATATTCCAACATAATATTTTAAAACTTAACCAATTCAAATAATTGCAAGAAACTAAGGGAATATAAACCTTTTATTACAATATGAGATTAATAATCATAAATATAACTTAAAAATGGCAGAATTTGCTTAATGACAGGAAGCTGATTTTGAAAATTTACAAGATACAAAATGAAGGTAAAATTACCAATTTTAGATAAAAAAAACATAATAAAACGGCATTATTCGATATCAAAATACGCCGAATGAACTGAAGGATAAAATTAAGTAACAACTAGCTAATAAATTTGAATAATAACCAAAGTTTAAGCAGTTATATAATGTAACTTTAATACATACACAGGATGCAAAGTAAAATTCGAACAATGTAAGGAATAATATTGCATTGGCTAAGATTTTAGTCGAAAGTGAAGGAAGTAGAGAGTTGATTATTGAGTGTTGTACGGGACACTTGACACGAGCATTTAAAACGATTTAACCTAATTTCTAGTACCGTAATGGCGAGTCATTGTATGATACGAATTTGAAAATCGCGAGTGGCGACAAAAAAACATTTCACAACATCGACACAGTGACATAAACACTTACAAAAGACTAACTAACATTGTATAGCACGAAACGACAGTTAAATAACATTTTAAACACCATAAAACAGTATATAACATAACCATCAAATGTGCTTGATCGACAAAAGTGACCAGACTTATAAATACACCACTTTTCAAAATACAACACAGAAACTTAACCAGAGACACTACACCAACATCAGAAGGAAGATTTGCAGACACCAGGACGTAAATTCGGCAAGAAAATATCTTTATTGGAACGCCAAATCTACGAAGGGACGATTGACAACTTCGACGGCGGCCATTATTTTTCGTCACCGCTCAACTGAACAGTGCCTCCTAGTTTGTCAGCGACACGGTTCGCAATCAATTTATTTATTTTAATCTTTTCAATTGAATATATGTACTTTAGTATTAAGAATTATTCTTGTAACGTTATACTTTTTTAATCTTTGCCCGATTTCTCTGACTTTTCCAATGAATAGCTGTTAAAAGAACCTTATTGTATTTTATATAAAAACTTGTAACATTCGATACCCTGAGAGTCGATTTTAAAATCGACAAGAGTCTTTATAACCAATTGTCCAATAAATAATTTATACTTTTCATCTTAAAACAGTTCTTTCTTTTCTAAACATAGCAATTTAAACATATTATAGTTAAAAACAACATCTACTACGAGAATTTCACCACAAGAAGGAAGATAACCTCCAAAACTGAAAGTAAACAAGGATCGATTGTATTTGGAGACAATCTTATAAGTGGTTGGAGTTTCTTAAAAAATACAGAAAAGTTAATAAAATTTTCTAGACAAGTGAGACACGTTTCGAAACTTCACGAAACACAATTAATTAATTGTTTTTAATTAATTAATAAAAAAAAATTTTGATTTCTTTCACAAAGAACACATATTTAATATATATTTTTGTAACGCTACACCAATACAACTTTAACACTATAACCACGTTTAGTTACAATTTGGACAGCTCAACAGTGGGGATTAAATTAAAATAAAAAGAAATAAGAACAGAACGAGATTAAGAGAGTTTGTAAACACACACCGCTTTAATTTAGTTACTATATATATATATATATATATATATATATATAATTTGTGATGTTATTCAATTTGTTTCTTCAATATATATAGCAACAATACATATATTTGTATATTTTCCCAGGGCGGTATGTTTTGTAAATAATTAGTGTAAAAAGAATACGACGAACAGCTTTAAACAATTTTGGTAAAGGCCGTTGCCTGTCGAAAGTGACGCCTGGCCCGGTAGTGTTAAAATACAGCGTGTGTGTGTCTGTGTGTGTATGCCAGTTCCGACATGCAAAGTTCTACGAGGGGAGAAACGTACGAATTGTTGGTTTGTCATTAATCAGGTTTTAACAGGATTAAAATAACTTGATTAATACGTTTTTTACCTGTTGCCAAAGACATACCACAATTCTAAAAACAACATTAGATTAAGGACATTTAAACGCATATGGTGATGGAAAATTATTGCAGAAAAGTAAAGTAATAAAGACGCTATATAAATTAATGTTAATTACTATCGTAATTAACAATTGAGTTATATGTAAGTGACCAGTGAAAAATTGCGAAGACAATGAAATCACTCACGTTACGGTAAATTGTACGTGATCGCGAAAATTGACTAAAAATTGATCAGTAATCAAAGAGACGCTACACGCAAATCGACAAAATTCACGTCGAGACAAAATTCACGTCGAAACAATCTCTGACAGGTCAGTTTGTCGTCTAGTATATAAATATCTCCGGCAATTTTGGGCGAAGTCAGGCTCAGGGAATCTTCACACGACGTCACTCTGCTGGTCTGCCGATCGATTTGAACATCTTCACCATACACCACGATTTATGGAGGAACACAGGGCCATCATCAACAACAAGCCATAGAGACTGAGAACGCATCAGCATCATCATCATCGTCATTGTCAGCATTCAGGACGCGCGCGCGCGCGCAAAGGTAACTTCGGCAGTACGCAGGTGACAAATGAACAACTATATTTCTGTGCAAAGAACTCATTAAAAAAAATTTTATATGAGATAATAAAGACTTAAAGATTTTAATATAAATAATGTACGTAATTTTAAATTGTGGTTAAAAATAATAAGTTTGGTTTAATAATAAAAATTAAAAATAATAATCTTCTGTTCAATGTTACAAATTGGGTGTGTCGTTAGAAAAAGTTAATGTTATTTTTTATTATTACAATTTTAATAGCAACAATTAAATTTTATTTTTGTAGAGTTAATATTATTTTTTAACGCACAAGCGGCGGCGGTTGAAGCTTTGCAACCGAACAAGGAATGTGGTGACGTGCGCCATTCCATTGCACGTATCACGGTACTACTACACATTTAAAATCCGTTTAACACTGTCTGTCACACGCTATTTCTAATTGCATATAGCCATTGTTTTATCTATGCCTGATTCATTTATTGCTTACACTTTTCAGACCACTATCAACTACCAATAAAAATGTTAGTTTAGAAAGTGTAATTATACAGATACCTAAACGGATTTAATGGCAATATAAAATATTATTATACATATAAACTTTCACAATATGAACTTACTTTCTTTATCACTTTCCCAAACGTTTCGAGGTGATGTGCCTCTTCCTCAGTGGGAGTAGATACTGAATGTCATTTAACAGAATAACGGTTATGGACTTAGGTGTGTGTGGTGGGGGTTGATGGTGGGAGGGAATTGGCGCTGAGGTTCAAATTGTGTGTTTGGATCAGCGTATCGAATAGTGTATGTGATCTATAATGTAATTGTTCATTTAATATGTTGTTTGGTTGTAGTGCGTGATATCTGTATATTTCAAATTGTTCAGCTGTGTTTAGTTTTCTACTTTTAGGTAAGTAGTGTAATATTTCCATGTTGTGTTCTATGTTTGTGTAACTGTGGTTTTCGTTTTGTAAATGTGTGGCAAATGTGGAATGTATGTAGTTTGTGGTGAGGGCTTTTAAATGTTCTGAAAATCTGGAGGAAAAAGATCTTCCCGTGTGGCCGATGTAGAATTGGTGACAATCATTACAATTTAATTTATATACCCCTGTTTTGTTGTATGTATCTGTGTCTTTGTTATTATTATTTATGTGTTTCCTAATGGTGTTGTTGGTTCTGTAGGCTACTTTATAATTATGTTTCCTAAATGTGTTAGCAATTTTGTGCGTATTGGAATTGTAGTATGTAAGTGTTATGTATTTACTGGGTTGTGTGCTGTTGGTCTTACGTGTTTTACTTTTTGTGTTTAGGATGCGTTTGTGTAGTTTATTTATTAATTCGGGGGTGTATCCATTTTTGACTGCTATGTATTTGATTGTGTTTAATTCTTCTTGGTAGTCATGTGTGTTTAGGGGTATTGAAGTGAGCCTATGGAGCATGTAGTTGAAAGCTGCATGTTTGTGTTGAGTTGGGTGGTTGGATGAGTTATGTATGACCATGTCTGATGTGGTGGGTTTCCTGTATATTTTGTATGTGTGTGTGTTGTTTGTTTTGGTGATTGTAAGGTCTAAGAAGTTGATGCTATTATTTAGTTCTATTTCAAGCGTGAATTTTAATTTATGGTGTATAGTGTTAATGTATTTGTGGAAATTTTCTATTTGTCTTTTGTTGCCGTTGTAGAGGAGTAAAATGTCATCAACGTACCTGTGCCAATATATTATTTTATCAGTGTATTTGTTATTGTTCAGTATGTGTTCCTGTTCTATGGTGTGTATAAATATTTCGGCTAATATACCTGATATAGGGGAGCCCATGGGTAGACCATCTGTTTGAGTGTAAAACATGTTATTGTGTGCGAAATAATTTATTATACCTAACTAACATATGTTATTTATATGATAAATGTTATATGTTATATGATAAATAAATAGTAATTAATAGCCATATTATTGACATTGGCAGAGTACTTAAAATAAGGAAAGAAAACAATGTTTGAGTTATAAAAGAGAAAACTGTTAGTAAATAATTAGCAAGAAATATTGAATAACACAGTTGTTACATACAGAGATCACAAAAAGACTAAATTAAAACACCTCCATAGATAATAAACCTAATTATAAGTAACGAAATAACGATCTAGGACAAAATGAGATATAATGTGTATGAAACAATCAAAAACCAGTAATGGCTACTTAGACTTGAAACAGGCCTAACGGTCAAACATAAACAAATACTAATTGTATGAAAATAGCTAAGTAATTAACAAATCCAAGGTGACTAATTAACCAAGGATGAATGGTAAATATTATTAAAAACAAAATATTAAAATAAGGAATTATATAAACAGAGAAATGTAATTAGTAAGTATTCAATTAATTGTAAACTTAGAAAACATGAAAAAACCCAATATTGTGGGATACCAAAACAATCTTTGTGAGAAAATACAAATGACAGTGCTAATAGTTAATAACTAAGAAGGACGATAAGAGAAGGAAGGAAGGCAGAAGATATAGGAAGATTTTAAAAGAATTCAAATTTTGATAACAATGGATTTATATCAAGCTCGCCCAATTAGAATAATGGTGTAACCATGGAAACGAGGGATTGAAGAGGTAATTACCGTTGAATATGATTACTCAGAAAGTGACGCTCAAGGAAAACAGACGCCAGAATTCAGAACAACCTATTTTCATATTTAAAATGTTTTAAAAGTAAATTAACTTGTCAAAATTGAACGAGAAGGAGTCTGACGACTACTGAACACAATTACCTGATGGAGAAGACGTTTATTTCAAGACGAAGTGAATAAATAGATCAAAAAACTTTGAAAAAGATGCCCGAAGCCCGAATAAATGAAAAATGAATTATATTGCAGCCACATCCCATCATTCCCGACCAACAGAGTAATCACATGCTACAACGCTGTTAAGTATCCATTAAATTATCTCAACTTCCGAAATAACGCACTTTGAATATTTCTCACTATATTTTGAAATACCACTGAATCAATTTTATTCTCTTTCAAAGATTAAATAAGAATAAAACTATTCTCTTTTGTTAAATTATAAAACTAACCTAGTATTAATGTACGAACTATTAAAACACTTGTACTACACTTCAGCAAACCATTTATAGTTACACGTTACAATACTTAAGTAGAAACATTGTAAGGTGGTATATTTTTATGATTGTAATTGCATCTGAGCCTTTTAACGTGATCAAAAGATCCCACAAAATTTGAACGTATATATTTGTTGACCTATTTGGTAGAACGCCATACTGTATGTTTACTTACGTTCAAAATCGATTGTAAAACCCAGGGAGAAAAGTCTCATAAAGAAATAACCGGGGCAAAATTATATAAAAAATCAATTATAGCTTGTGTCTATGAAACAGTAATATCAAATCGCTAATAAATCAATACTGCGTATGTTAAAATGTGTTTTATTTTTCATTAGGAAAGTGTATTCGTAAAAATATAATTTACAGCGAATGTCTCTGACGTGACACCTAGCGCTCAAGCAGCGAATACTGTAACTTCCAGCTCGATTATACAAATCGAGAAAAGGCGGGACGAATTGAATCCTTCACACCGTTTGAGTAAATCGCTGATAAGAAGACAATTTTAATTGTTTTAAATAAACAATTTGGCGCCACCCGGGAATTGTACACTACTAGTGAACCTCAGATCGGGGACTACGATACCTGGTTATCCGTACGTTCGCTACGGACTCGAGCATCGTGAGTTACATTACCGTGCGAGGACGAATTGGTAAGATACACATACACAAGTTACACTCAGACACACTGTTACATTTTACAGAGGTACCAGTAGAACGACGGTACGAGTAAACGTTATAATATATATATATTGTACTGTTGTTTTTTGTAGGTATTGTAATTATTTAATAGTACATGTAAAGAAACTATTTCTCTCAGGGTTAATGATTATTAAGTTATATGATCGTATTTACGATTGTATCTATTATTTTTTTTTCTTTAAACCAACCCAGATTCCGTTAATATGTAGTATTTTGATAATTAACCATGTAAAAAATAACTAACATACTAATGTAACTTAACCGTCTCTGAATTCTTCCACGCCACGGGTTCACTTCTGGTTGTTGTTTACCTTTCTTCGACAGCAATATTAAGCTTGGCAATCTGTTTCTTCACACAAATCTCTTATTGCTCTCACCGCTGAATGCCGCTCTCCAGGACTACTGCAACACAGATATCTTCTCGGAACACTTAATTATCCTTTATGGCCATTTAAACTCTTCTCCAGTCCAAGATGTTCTTTTCTGTCGTCGTTCTATCAAGGATATTGTTATATGTCTCGTATTATTATTAATTTATTAGATATTATAATCAAACTCTGGTATCACTATTCAAAATCCTTTACTTTATTTTCTTTTCCACGTTACATTAACTTTATGATGTACAACTGTTATTTAATACAATTTAAGACTCTTCATGTAGTCACTATTAGACATTTAACTTTAGACTAATAATGTTTCTTTTATCAGATATAATTGAAGACTAATACATTTCCTTCATCCCTATACAAAACAAATTCTTAACAATTTTAACAATTTGCCACTATGATAATTCCCTAATTTATTTACATCTGTTTATCATATAACTATTAAAACATATATCATTTTTCTATTTCTTATTAAACATCTTTATTTTACCTCTAATATTCGTAATTCTATTGGTTATTTATTAAATTATAATTTTATTACTCTTTACTCTTCTTATAACATTCATTTCAATTTCATATATTATTTTCTGAACATATAACTAAATATGGTTTTACATCATATAGGAATCGACCTCTATGTTGATTGAGTAAGTCGATATTCCCAATGTTTTCTGTTTACATTCTAAAACATATGTTCCCTTTAATATTAATTTTGTATCTTTTTTCTTTTAAAATTGATTATTTACCTCTTATGTACTGTGTGCATTTTAACAGCAGTACATAATACCTTCCCTTATTTCATAATCTCAGATACAACTTGATATGAGATTTTGAAATAATTAATTTCTTATCACAAACATGGTCGAACATTAATATTGAGAACATCTGATTAATTCGCTAATTGTATATCACAAAATTCATTTCATAACTTGGTTTTCTCTTTTATTAACATAACAAGTATGGTTCATCACTATCAAGAATCACCGTATCTTACACACTCATTTATGGCTTAAAATAACATTAATCAAACCAACTGGTTTTACATAAAAAATAATAAGTATAAAATAACAATTGTGCCTAGTTTCATGGCTAAAAAACTCAAAAACTTGAATAAACACTCTCTTTCTTTGAACCTCACCTTCCCAATCCTGGTCATAAATTTCATGTGTTCTTAATTTCAGAATTATTTTTCTTATCTGACTTATACGGGCGAAGTTGATTAATATTGTAGGTTCCTTTAATTTTTCCATCTTGGTATTTTATTACTACCGTATTGTTATCATTCACTGTATTAATTATGAACGGGCCTACATAACATAACATAAAAATAATTTTTTCATCAACTTCTCCTTACTGCTGGGAAGTTGTCTGTTACGAACCAGTACTAACTCTCCTATGTGATAATCTATTTGTTTATATCTCTTCTTGTATTGTCGTCTGGCTCTTTCCTCTGCCTTCACTTTAATCCGACTCTCCATAATAACTTGTATGTTTTTCTGTGGTTGAGTGAACCATGTAAAATCAACTAAACTTTCGATAATTCTTGGTGGGCGTTTCTTATACATTGCCTCATATGGTGTCACACCGGTACTATCATGATTGGCTAAATTTATAAACTCCTCTGCTTTACTAACATATTCGCTCCATCTATTATGTTGATCATGGCAATATGTGCGGGATAAACGACCCACTTCTTTGAGCATTCTTTCGGCCGGGTTACTATTGGGATGGTAAACCGATGTTTTATACGTACGAATTTTTATGGCTCTCATAGCATTCTGCCACTTGACACCTTTAAATTGTGTTCCATGATCAGATATAATACTATTAGGCAATCCTACCTCCTTTATAAACTTTTCTTTAATTATTTTAACTATAGTGTAAGTATTGGCCTTAGTGATAGGATATAATTTTGTAAATCTAGTAAAACTGTCCATGATAATCAATACGTACTTGCTACGTCTCCTACCACTAGTTGGGAATGGTCCACAAATGTCAATAAAAACTTGTTCTAGCGATCTCAATGCTTGATTATTTATCCACCTTCCCTCATATCTAACATTAGCTAACTTGACTTTTTGACAAATATCACATGTTTCTATGGATCGAATTACTTTCTTTTCTAATTTATTCATGTAAAAGTGTTCCTTAAGTGCTGACACTACTTTCTTCTGGCCTTGGTGTCCATATCTCTTATGATAATCAACAATTAATTTATTACATACCTCTTCTGGCACTAAAATTTTCCAATCCGTATTTCTTTTGTCGGTGTTCCTAAACATCATTCCTTCATGAATCATATAATGTGATGTAGTGTTGGAAGTGCTTTCCATCATTTTCCTCAACTTTTGTATTCTAATATCGGTTGTCTGTAATTTCTTTATTTCTTCCACGATGAGTTTTAATTCTCTTTTATTCCTAAAGCATGCCAAAACTTTACGTGCTTGTTTGGCCATTATTTCTTCTTGATCACCTACTCTGGATAATACATCCGCTACTATATTTTTATTGCCTGGTAAGTACTCCCATTTTATATGATACTCTTGTAACTGGAGCATCCATCTTGTGAGCCTTCCATGTGACATCTTACAGTTTTTAAAAAAGGTTATTGCTTGATGATCTGTTCGTACTACTACATCACTGTTTAATAAGTATGTTCTGAATTTAGTTATTGCAAATACAACACTCAATGTCTCTTTTTCAGTTATTGTATAATTAAATTCTGCTTTAGTTAGTATGCGGCTTGCAAAAGCTATTACCTTTGGTTCTCCCTTGTCATTTTCTTGATATAACACCGATCCTAAACTTACTCCACTGGCATCACAATTTAAATAAAAAACTTTACTAAAATCTGGGTGACTTAACATGACGCACTGTGAAAATCTCTGTTTCACTTCCTTGAATACTTCCTCATCCCTTTCGGTCCACTTCCACTTATTCTTCATACAAATTAAATGTTGATAATGATGTGTTAGGTCGGAGTAATTACTTTGGAAACTTCTGTAATAATTACAAAGACCTAAGAAACTTTGTAATTGTTTTACATTTTTTGGACATGGGAAATTCTGTATTGATTGTATTTTATCAGCATCCGCCGATATACCGGTATCCGACACTATAAACCCTAAAAACTTAATCTTGCTGACAATGAATGTTGACTTGTCTAATTTTAGCGTAATTCCATGTTCTCCCAATCTGGTAAGTACCTTATCAATTCGATGACAGTGTTCTTCCCAACTGCTTGATGCAATTACCAAATCATCGACATATACTGTAGTAAATTCCAAAATCTCCTTACCCAATACTTCATCAAGACATTTTATAAATATAGCCACACTATTGACCAGACCAAAAGGTAATCTTTTAAATTGATAATTCCTACCGTTTACTATGAAACTCACATATTTTCTGCTTTCTGGATGCAATTCTACTTGCCAATATCCAGATACAGCATCCCAACTACTAAAAAATTGTACGTTATTAAAACGTTTTAAAATTTCTCCTATGTTCTCAGGCGACGTCTTATCAGCAATTATCATCTGTAGTTTCAATTCCTCTTTATTTTTCTCGCTCTCTTCCTTCAATTGTCCTTTTAACTCTTCGGTACTTTGTCTAATCTCCTCCTTCAACTGTTGTTGTAATGTTTCATTACTGCTTTCTATTTTATCATTCAATGTTTCGCTGTTTTCTTTCATTTGTTTCTTTAATTCCTCATTATTTTGTTTTAATAAGTTTTCATTACCTATTCTCATTTGTTTAAACTCTTCTTGGTTACTGTCCATTTTCTTGTCCATTTTTTCAATATCCTCCTTCATTTGTTTCTTTAATGTTTCACTGTTACTATCCATTTTCTTGTTGCTTTTGTCCAACTTCTCATTTATCTGTTTCAATAATGTTTCGCTGGTTTTGTTATTCCCTTCCATTATAATTCTCATCTCCTGTAACTTATCGTCCATTGACTGGATTGGTTTCTTTGGTTGGTCCCCTTGGGCATCCCTTACTATTATTTCCATTTCAGTTTCTTCCTCTTCAGCACTATTACTCCTTAATTCATATCGTTACTCTGGTTTGTTAGCCATTTTACAATCTTTAACTTAATTTAATTACAAGGAAAAAATTTTTTATGCTACTTAACTTTAACAAATTTGTGTTATTTGGTGTTGGTTTAAACAAAATCTTTGCTTTCACGTATAGGCGCCATTTAATGTACTGTTGTTTTTTGTAGGTATTGTAATTATTTAATAGTACATGTAAAGAAACTATTTCTCTCAGGGTTAATGATTATTAAGTTATATGATCGTATTTACGATTGTATCTATTATTTTCTTTCCTTAAAACCAACCCAGATTCCGTTAACATGTAGTATTTTGATAATTAACCATGTAAAAAATAACTAACATACTAATGTAACTTAACCGTCTCTGAATTCTTCCAGCTGCCACGGGTTCACTTCTGGTTGTTGTTTACCTTTCTTCGACAGCAATATTAAGCTTGGCAATCTGTTTCTTCACACAAATCTCTTATTGCTCTCACCGCTGAATGCCGCTCTCCAGGACTACTGCAACACAGATATCTTCTCGGAACACTTAATTATCCTTTATGGCCATTTAAACTCTTCTCCAGTCCAAGATGTTCTTTTCTGTCGTCGTTCTATCAAGGATATTGTTATATGTCTCGTATTATTATTAATTTATTAGATATTATAATCAAACTCTGGTATCACTATTCAAAATCCTTTACTTTATTTTCTTTTCCACGTTACATTAACTTTATGATGTACAACTGTTATTTAATACAATTTAAGACTCTTCATGTAGCCACTATTAGACATTTAACTTTAGACTAATAGTGTTTCTTTTATCAGATATAATTGAAGACTAATACATTTCCTTCATCCCTATACAAAACAAATTCTTAACAATTTTAACAATTTACCACTATGATAATTCCCTAATTTATTTACATCTGTTTATCATATAACTATTAAAACATATATCATTTTTCTATTTCTTATTAAACATCTTTATTTTACCTCTAATATTCGTAATTCTATTGGTTATTTATTAAATTATAATTTTATTACTCTTTACTCTTCTTATAACATTCATTTCAATTTCATATATTATTTTCTGAACATATAACTAAATATGGTTTTACATCATATAGGAATCGACATCTATGTTGATTGAGTAAGTCGATATTCCTAATGTTTTCTGTTTACATTCTAAAACATATGTTCCCTTTAATATTAATTTTGTATCTTTTTTCTTTTAAAATTGATTATTTACCTCTTATGTACTGTGTGCATTTTAACAGCAGTACAATATATATATATATATATTATAACGTTGCAGAAATCAGACCCTATAGGGTATCCACAAGTATTAGATAAATGATAAAAGGTAAAATAATTTAATGAATAATAATGAAAAAAATACAAAATGGAATTAAGAAAGAAAAAAGGAGAATTGTAAACAAGAATAATAGACTAGACTGACAAACAAATGACTATGACCCAACCCCAGAGATTGGCCAGATAAAGACAAGAAGATGAGAAAAGACAAATTAATGATAAAAGGCACAAATGAGTAAAGCAAATATAATAACTAACCATGAATAAAACAATTATAAAGAAAGTACACTAACCATAAGAAATAAGTAAGACAATTATTAGTAGATAAAGTATGTTGTTAAGAACCTTATTATAATAAGAAAGTAAGACACAAAATGTTGAAAGAATAATTATAAATGTGTGTTTAAAATATCATTGAGAGTGAGAGATAGGTAGGGAGTGATAACCATAAATAGTAAAAGTGATGTGATAAGTGAGGAATAATAATAACTAATCAAACAGGCAGGACTGTGGAAATTAATGAGTTCAGTCAGTGCAAATATAAGTGTACTCAACCAAAAAGATTAAAAAACAATGTTGGAATAACAATAATAATAATTCCTAATTATGCTTTTCAATGAGTAAGGGGATTGCCAATTTTGGTATTAGTTACAAAAGATCCCTATGTCTTTGTAACAGTTAATGTTGATGCAAAGAGACATCAAGAACAATAAGATACGTTACTTATTCAGTCAGAAAGAATTAAATTAAATTGTGTTGAAGAAACCGAACTGTGGAAAATAAGATTAATGTATGGTAAACAGTTTTGTTAGTTTAAAGAAAATTAGTTTATTTGTTTAGTGTTCATAGGAGTATAAACCAAGAAGGCATAACATTAAGGTAATATGTTTGTATTTTTTATGTATGTAATGATATTATAAAGAGATGAGGAGTATGTTAATTTCAAGTAATAACATACAATATAACAATTGTAATTAATAAGAAGGAATATGGCTGAACAATAGACAGACCATTAAATTATTTCTATATTATGTTTTGTTAATAGATTTAAGTGTTAAATAGGTGTGTGAGAAATGGAAGTAGGAATAAACTAGCAATGATATAAACATAACAAGCAAAAGATTAATCACTATTATATAAATAGAAAAGAAAAAATATCAGATAAGAAATAATTTTGTAAAAGTATAATAACACTAATAGATGGTAAAACAGTTTCAAAGTAATTCAAAAGCCAATAAGGGCGAAATGAAAATAAGCAGAACATATGTATTTCATAAATAATGTTTAAATAAAGCAAAATAAGGAATTCTAAGATGTTACAGTTTAGGCCTATAAATGACATAGCTGTTTAACTTCAGAAAACCAATTGTAAACAATTGAATATTGTATTTGAATAAGACCAAGTAAATTATGTGATTACCATTAACTAACAATAATAATATGTCAGAATTCTAATAAACAGTATAAATAAGTGAAATATGTAATAACATAGTATTAGCAATTTGTCCAAAAACATTAATACTTGACCTAGACCAGTCTTGTGAGATGTCAATTTGATCTTTGAAAGAAAATAGGGACATCTATGTTAATATTTCATACATTGGTAATATCACCAAGGAACAATAACCATTATAAAATATTTATTCATTTTGAACAGAAACCCAGGATTTATAACAATAGGTTCAAATGTGTTTAACCAATCAGAGTGTAAGCGGTTGCCATAACAACAAAACCTTATTATAATTTTGACCGTTATGAAACGAGAGTTCTATTATTACTATCCAGCGGTACAGACGCTATATTGACTGCGGCTCTATAAAGGCTAATAAAGAAGAAAATCAGATATAAATGAAAGTAAAATGAACACAAGAAGTCAACCATAGTTCCAGCAACTCAAGGAGGAACAATAAACAAAATTTTATCTTAAATTAAAAAATAAATAAAAATTGAATAAAAAGAAACAGACGCCAGAAGGAGACGGGCAACCATACCATTGAAAATTAAAGAAAGTACTATCACAACCTTGAAGAAACCCTGACGACCCATAACCAAAACAATATGGTTTTGTTAAGTATAAATTAAATTATCAATAATTATGAACTAAAACTGATTAACTTTTTTCACAATATATAACTCTCACTCTGAACTTTGAACACCAAATTCTTTCAAAGATTAATGGATCATATTTATTCACACTGTATGTAACTGTAAGATAACCTATGTCTGAAGCCTATAAATTTGACACACACTTTTAAACACCAAGAGTTGAATTTCATGTAAACCTTTTTAGTATTTAAGTACCACAAATGTAAGATGGTGTACTTTATTTAACATCTTGTTTTAAATCTTTTCGTAACCCAAAGAACTCATTGGCAGAATAACTGGTGTAAATAAGAACGCTAGCCATTGTGGCGTCACACGACTGCTGCCACCGTTGCTCTCAGCTGAGTGAAAATTAATTTGTTGCCGGGGCGAAACTTTATTATAATACTTTCTATTGTACAAAAGTTATCAAAAATTAGTGAATTTTATACTCAAATAAACAAGTACGAATCATTACTAACTGTCCTTTGTTTTTATTGAAATTGTATTATATAGTTTGTGTTCTTTAGCGGAAAATAGAATTATTTGCCGAAAATTTTTGTTGGCAACACGTCCAGAGACAAGCGAAATTCGAGTTCCCGCCAGTCTACGAGGTAATTCGAATTCATCATCACCGTACAGGAGACAAACTAATTTGAATCTTTTAATTGTTTTCCAAAAAATCAATTTGGCGCCGTTCGGGAAATAAATATATAAAATAAGGACAGGTAAGGATATCGGTACTGGTTATTCGTGCGTTCGCGACGGACGTAGTCTGCGTGAGATACGTTTAAAATTGACGACGACTTGGTAAGACGTTGAAGGTACGCAGAAGAGACGATTGAATAAGAACGGGAACAAGGCTTCTTTACAAAATTGACGCATCCAACGTGTGGCTAAATAACACGGGCGATAGAAGAAAGGTTTCTTTATAATATATATATATATATATATATATATATTATAACAGCACCAAATATTAATTATTTGGGGTTATATGTTGCCCGCATACTGAAAACATATTTAAATAAATTATAACAGTCAAAACTCCATTTGAATGTAGAGCGTTGAAAATAATGCTTAGTAAAGCGACGCACACGTGGTCATTATGTAATCAGTTCGCTGTACAAGGAGCGGCCACACCCAATCTGTTAATTATTAATATCTCGGAAACTAATGAATGAAGGCGAAATCCAAGATAGCCAAAATGTTTACCGAAATATTAATAATGACGTGTGCAAATTTTACGCAATATAATTAACAAATAAAAGAGTTAATTAATATAATTGAATAACTTCTGTAAAAATAGAGTTACATTAATGAGATTTTAGTATGTGATAAAGATAATAATTTCTGACAGATTGTATATTTTAGATTTCACACAACTTGGTTTGCAACCAAGTTATTGCAAAATTAAATAAGCACAGGAAATCCGGACCGACAATTTGGTTCCGCCGGTAATAATAGTATTAATTCTCCGTCTGTGGGAACCTAACTTCATTCTCACGGACCAAGGGAATTCAAATTTTATGTAGTAGGGAGAGTGTGTCAGCCAATCAAATCACTTGACGCGAACCCCGACCAGCGTGGTGTTTTCAGGCTGAAACATCACTCTTCTGCCAGTACTCACGAAGTAAAGACGTAGTTCTTCGATCGTCTAGTAACCATAGTGGTGAAGATCAACAAGAAGACTCTACGTGGTCAACACACACGCAATTACGAACACACTAAATACAGATCAACTGTATAGCTCGTAATTGTTGCGTAAAGGCGAGATACTCTTCAGTACATCAACCAAGCTTATTGTGTACTACCAGTTAGTCATAAGCACGCAAGAGATCCACCAGACTTCAAGACCAGACTTCAAGAATACAGCAGAGAGGCCGTCTAAATCATTGGTGAACAGCTGACGAGCAGAGCTACCACTCGAGCGAAGCACACACACACACACGCTGACGTGCGACGTGCGAATCGACGAGGGACAGGAACCAGTTCCAGCAGAGAGCAGTAGACGTTAAAATATTCACAAACAGCAAGGAAGCAGAGTGTTGCCGAATTTTGAACTCCACGACCGAATCCAGCAGCTCTAAGCAGATTACTTTCTCTAGCGAAGGACTCGAATCGATGAGGGAAAATCGGAACGACATCCTCTTCAATAACAGGAAAGCAAAATCCACTTATTTATTGTTCAACATTAAATTTTCTATTTTTCATTTAAAAACATTGTAAATTCAAATAATTCAGGTGCCATACAAAAATCAAAGACTCTAGTAATTAAGAATAAATTCATTGTGATAATCTGTATTGCAGTTTAAGTCATTAGTATGCTATAAGTTAAGAAATAGAAGTAGTATAAAAGCGCTATACAAATCTTAACTAACAATCTAATTATTAGTTCATACTGCAGTATAACAGAAGTCGAATCACTAGAAATGAAATAACGTGAACTAGACTGTCACGTCTAATTTATTTTGGAAAATTATTCAAATTAACTTCAGAGTTTTATATTTTGGTTCACGAACATTTAAATTCAATTTAGTAAAAGAAATTTAATCAAGTCAAATCAATTAATTAATTAAAATTTAAATTGCAATTAACTCGCCAAAGAACGAGTTTAGTTTCTTTTCAATTATTAACCAATCGAAAAACATTGATTCATTGTTTAGACTGTAAGAAATTGATAATATAATAACTATTTATTTCTTGTGTGTTGTTGGAGTAATAAACAACGTTTTATTACCCCATATAACAGTGTTTTATTGTTGTACGATAAAGCCTACCAGTCTCACAAAACTCTCCCCCTTTAAAGTAACCTATTTTGTGTGTTGTTGCAATAAATTTGAGATTACTAGCTTGCGAACTTCAAATCCAAAATCCACACGCCCTAGTCGGAAGAATCCGCAAGATCGGACAGCAGGTAGGTACTCACACACAACACGACACCACAATAACGCATATAAGTAGAGTTATAATATATATATATATATATATATATATATATATATATATATATATATATATTGTAACGTAACAGAGTTGAGGTTCCCGACGTTACATAAAAAACTGTGTAAACATGATTTAAAACAATGCCCAAAGCATGTTATAATTAAATACAAGAGGGCCCATCTCACCTGAAGAATGCATTAGAGGTACCTAGTAAGGTTACTAAGTAATAAACATCAAAAGTGTACCTAAATCTAAAATATGTAATGAGTAGTATGAGATGTCAAACATAAACATTGTGTCTAGTGGGAGGAGTTTAATGTGTAGGAGCTGAGTATAATATACTGTTCAATTAATATTTAATGTGTTATAAAATGTACTTGGTGTTGTGCTGTAGCATGATATAGTGTTTACAGGATATTTATTTTATGTTTTGTGGATAGTAAGTGTGGAGCTGTTGCTTTAAGGAAGTACTAAGTCCTAGGTACTCAATTTATTCATGTTAAAATTGTATTTAAATAATTAAGTATAAGTACATTTATTAGTTATGATATTATGTTAAATGTATTTACTTTAATTGATTAATGAAGATGTTTAAAATAATGTTTGTAAACTTGGCCAGGAAGGCAATAAGTGTTAATAAGTTGGCAAGTAGTTCTTATAGTTATGTTAAAAAACAATTAAGGGTTTAATGATGAACTAAATAATATAATGAATTGAAACCAGGAAATTAAAATTGATGTAAGTGGACATAAGCCAGTGACTATTTGTACAGTAGGTCAGGTAAAGAAAAATTAAGTTAAAAACAAAACAAAATTATAACAGGTGTAATAAAACCAATAGGCCTAAATCTAATATTTGTAAAAGGAATTTAATACCTTTTTAATAAGTCCATTCAGATGAAAATGTAGTAAAATGTATACGGTTTAATAAGGCAAATTAAGTGAGAGTTTTATGTAATTTGGTGTAATTCCAAGCATGGAGTATTTTATTAAATAAGAGTAGTAATATTTTCTAATTCTGGCTCTAGGATATCAAATATTATCCAATGACAGAAAGTAATGGTTGTTAGGCTAACTGAAATGCAAGAAATTTTGTTGATTTCAACATTCGATTGTTATATGCTATTGGGAACAGTTCAGTAGACAAATTTAAACAAAAAATAAAATAAAATAAAATGAATCAACCTTAATAAATCTAATGTATTAAAGCCAATCCATTCAAACAAAACTGATGAATAATTACTGAACTAGATTTCGGGAAATATAATTATACACCTCCCAAAAGTAGCGGAATTACTAATTTCTTCTTCAAACTAATTCCATTAAAGATGATGATGAACCCGATTTACAATTAAACCAAGATACTTATTGAATGGACAAGAAGTCAAAATTAATGCAAATATAAACCAAATATACACAAGAACCTTTGGTATTGGAGACATAAACCTCACTTCCAAGAGATTGAAGAAATTATAATACTACACCAATTCCACTGGGACCGGCAACCACGAGGATCGCGAAGAAGAACGAAGAACAGAAGAATTCCTGTTACACTCCAGGACATCACCTTTCAACCTTTATTGATAATCTGGACTCATTTTCTGGTCAAAAGTAACCTCATCAGTACGTCTTCATGCGGTTGTAAACACCCACCGCTATCTTGCGTAATCGCATTGTACGGTAACACCAGCTTATATTTAATTTTATACATTAAGAATTAATAACAATTTGTAATACTTAGTAACCCTAATTTTGCATTAAAGAAGGTGATTAAACTATCAAGTGAAACTAACTAACCTATAAAAACGAGTCAATTAAGAATAGCAGCGCTTGCTGCAGACAGCTGGTGGAAACGGGAGAGTGCCGAACTAACGTATTCTCTTCGCCACACTTGAATTAATTTAAATAATACGGACCGAATAGGGTTGGAAAGAATTACCGAATTTTTAACTAAGATACCTGTAATATAGAGTTATTCTCTGGTAAAACAGTTAGTAATTGATTTACACAGGGCTATGTTCAACATACGAGTTGCAGCAATGATATAATAAATACATTTTTTTTTATTAATACTGAGTTGCAGGAGGTCGCATCTACAACAACATAATAAACATTTTCCTTTTAAACAGATCGAATTGGTTAATTTAAATTTTTTTAAATTAACTACAAACTGTAACTGTAATTAAATAAGAAATACAACTAATATAGTATATTGATATCAAATTGACGCATACCAACGTGGAGCTTGATTAAACCCCGTAACAACATCCTGTTTGTTACAAATTGGCGCCTAACGTGGGGCTTTAGTTAAGTAAAAAATTAGGCTATTACTTAACTGGAGCAGGCAACTATTAGAGGCACAGGAATGCATACAAGAGGTGTTTCTAAAAGGATTGCGAAGGACCAGGAAACGGA
Organism: Magicicada septendecula; assembly: GCA_034769895.1. Taxonomy (NCBI): domain Eukaryota; kingdom Metazoa; phylum Arthropoda; class Insecta; order Hemiptera; family Cicadidae; genus Magicicada; species Magicicada septendecula. Next base: position 381,706,747 of record CM068368.1, read on the forward strand.
AGAAGATAGACGGGAAGAAGAAGCAGAGGTAGTTACAGACACCGAAATGGAACAACAGGCGGGCGATAAAGAGGAAGCCAGAGGAGGACTAAATTGGGAAAAATTAATGGAATTAATGAGTAGCATGAAGGAACAAAATAGACAAACTAATGAGAAAATAGACAGCATTAAAGAAGATTCCAGGAAACAGAAGGAAGAATTAAATAAAAAGTTGATGAAAATTCAGAAAAGCTGGAAAATAAAATAAACAGTATAAATGAAAATTCAGAAAAGCTATAAAATAAAATAGACAGTATAAACGAAAATTCAGAAAAGCTGGAAAATAAAATAGACAGTATTAACGAAAACTCAAAGAAACAAAATGAAATTTTGAGTGAGAATTTAATCAAACTAATGAATGAGAAGTTTGACAAAAATAAAGAGGAAACTGATGAGAATAACCGGCTGATAAATGAAAGCTTAAGGCAGATTCAGGAAAATCACAAACAAATAGACGAGAAAATTGAAAACAGTAATAAGGAGTTGCGACAAATTATAAATGAACAAAACCAAGCGTTGAGGGAAGTCATCAATGAAAGGGTGGCAAATGTCAATGAAACAATTAACAAAAGGGTGGATAATTATGAAGAGGAAGTAAGACAGCAAATAACTGAAACTAAGGTGGGTCTAGAAAAGACAGATGAAACCATCATACAACTCGCAGTGGAAGTAGAGGCCAAAATTAATCAAGTGGAAAACAATAATAAAACCAGAATAAAAGAAGTAAAATTAGAAACACAAGGGAAATTGGACGAAGTGCAAATTAATATAGCTGGGAGAATTGAAATAGTTAACAACGAAATAACACAAATAAAAACCCAAGTGGATCAAAATAAGGGGACCATCGAAAATATACAGAATCAGGAATTGATTAATATAAAGGAGTCAATAGAAGTTTTACAAAATCGACCAATGTATCTGGCACATCACATAGCCCCTGAGCAAAAAGAAAATATCAATTTCAAAATTTATAGAGGTAACCCCACAGAATTCCTGGAGAGAATAGATGAATGGTTTAGTAGGATTAAGGTGACCCGATGGAACATAATAAAAAGTTTGTTGGATGATTGTTTTAAAAGTATAAATGATAATTGGTGGTCAGCGGTCCGGAATGAAACGAGTAATTATGAAGAGTTTAAAAAGGCTTTTAGGTCGAAATACTGGTCGGATTCCGTACAGAACATGATTAGGGATAACATTACCAACGGGAGATTCAATATTAATCAAGAGCAGTCCCCAACTACCTACTTTTTGGGAAAGGTGTGTTTGGCGCGTCATTTGGAACCGCGAATACCAGAGGAATGTTTAGTAAATAAATTATCTTACCATTTTGAAGAAGAGATAGTTCGTGCCAGACGCAGTGGACAAGTGAAGACAGTCCTTGCAAGGCTTGTGAAGGCAGTAGACAAGTGAATGGAAACCTTGTTGGCCAGTTACGAAATGGAAGACTATTATCAAAGGTCTCGACGGCAAAGTGAATATTCCAACAATAGAAGGGAGAGCCAAATCAAGAGTCGCGTCCAGGAACAAATAGATTTAACAACAATAATTATGACCGAAGGGTTAATGACCATTTTATAAATAATCGATACCGTAATAATCATTACCAAAGCAATCATTATAATAACTATAATAATAACAGATACAGCGCAGGCCGCAGGAATTTTGATAACGGGAGAGACTATTGGAATAATAACCGTGCAAACAACGACCAACGAAATCAAACCGGTAATAGAAGTCGAGAGGAGGATCTACCTAGACACCAAGAAAATCATAGAGTTCAGACCCGATGATGGCAACCAAGGAACCACTGCTAGAGACGATTGTCCGCAGGATAGAGTGGAAAACTAAGTACAGCAGTGGAAGTATCAAGTAACCCCTCACTACTGGGATTGAAAGGGTATGTACGAACACAAAAAGAAAACAACAAAATTATAAACATTACAAGGAACAATTATTTAAAGGACATACGAAATGATTTAACTGAAGAAGGGTTACAGTCAGAGAATAAAACTGACAATCAAATTATATGTATAATGGCAGAATTGCAGGGAGTTATGACAGAGATGGTGATTGATACCGGCGCGAACGTGTCACTCCTGGACAAGGTAGAATATAACCGAATAAGGGAGATGTACAAGAAAAATATACCAACATTACCAGTTAATAACATGGTAATAATAGGTGCTACTGGCAGACCAAATAAAACAATACGGCAACAAGTCATGATGGAAGTATCTAGTGAAGGTAAAACTATTCCTATGGTGTTTATGGTAGCTCAAGGATTACCATTTAAAGGGTGTGATACGCTGCGGCGCCACTCAGCTATTATTGATATGGGCAGAGGAAAAATAACCCTGTACCATGAAAATGGAGAATGGTCAAGTGAAATAGTAGACCATAAAAATGCCACTCACCACCGACATTCTTTTACTCTGATGCGTGATGATGAAATGGAATATAGAACACCTTTTGAGGAATTAGCCTGTATTAAGGAGAGTGAATGGAAAGAAAAATTGCAAGAGATTTATTTGTTTAAAACTGCCAATAATAATGGAGTAACACCTGAACAAAAGAATCAATTAATAAAGATTTATAACAGATATAAAAAAGTATTTTCGGATTTGCCAGGAAAGGCCAAGAATTTTATTTGTGAATTGTCATTTAAACAACCCATCAATTTTAACAGGAAATCATATCCTATACTCCAATTCCTAAAACCAGCAGTGAGAAGGGAAATACAGAGTATGATAGAACAGGACATAATTGAGTATAGCTCATCACCATACACCAGCCCTATAGTAGCCATAAAGAAAAAGGACGGTACCGTACGCTTATGTTTGGACGCCAGGGAGATAAATAAAAATATAATAAATGATAGAACCTCACCAGGGGAAATTGAAGAGTTAATGAAGAAATTTAAGAATTGCAAGTATATGAGTATTTGGGATGCTGTTTGTGGATACTGGCAGGTGGAGTTACATCCCAACAGTAGAAATTACGTCGCCTTTATATTTGAAGGTAGGAATTATCATTTTAAACGTCTTCCTTTTGGATTAGTAAACTCTGTGGCGGTTTTTATTAAATGCATGGACCAGGTCCTAGGTAAAGAAGTGTTAGCCTTCACAACAGTGTATGTAGATGATATATTGGTAACTTCAACCACATGGGTGGAACATTGCCAACGTGTGGAAATGGTATTAAGCAAGTTGGAAAAGAGCAACATTACTCTGAAATTGAATAAGTGAAAATTATTAACCAATCAATTACAATTCCTAGGTTTCATACTCTCTGAAAATGGAATATCAACATCCCCTGAAAAAGTGGAAGCTATTCAAAACTTCCCCAGACCTAAAAACATTCGACAGCTGCAATCATTCCTAGGAGTGTGCAACTACTACCGGAAATTCCAAAGGAATTATTCCCAATTAACAGCAAGATTTAAACACTTACTGTCATCTAAACATAAATGGAAGTGGAAGGAGGAAGATGATGAGACATTCATCTTAATTAAGGAAAAACTTTTACAAAACATCATTCTGCATCATCCTGATTTTGATCAGAAATTTTTTATAAATTGTGACGCCAGTGATGTGAGTCTGGGTGCGGAGCTATATCAGGAAGATCAAGAAGGAGACCACCAAGTAATAAGTTTTGCCAGCAGGGTATTAAATCAGTGTGAAAGAAATTACAGTGTCACGGAAAAGGAGTTATTGAGTGTGGTATTTGCATGCTGTAAATTCCGCACATACGTATTAGGCTATGCTTTAACAGTACGGTCCGACCATAAATCCATATCATTCATACAAAGGTGCAAACTAAGCCATGGTAGATTAACTCGTTGGATATTGGCTCTCCAGGAATATAACATAACATGGGAATACGTACCAGGTAAACAGAACACTGTAGCTGATGCTCTATCTAGAGTGAACCTGGAGAATGGTACTTTTGAAATTGAAAAGGAGGAAGTTGGGAAAATATATCATGTAATATTAGCTAGAGAAGAATTAGCAGAAGTATTAACTAAAATTCAGGAAGAACAGGCAAGGGATCAGAGATTATCCACCATACGAGAACGCCTCATCAGTAATGATACTATAATTGTGCAGTATTATCAAAACTATAACGGGTTAATTTTCATAAAATCCCCTGTTGTGAAAAATAAGTGGAAATTGTACATTCCCAAATCTACAGAGTCACGAATAATAAATAATTATCATCAAATGTATGGACACATGGGTTCCATCAAAGTAGTAAAGGCACTGGAGGAGCATGTGTATATTAAGGGTTTAACAAGAAGGTAAGGGAATTAATAAAAAGATGTGGAATATGTCAAAGGGTTAAGGTAAACAATGAGCGAAAGGAAGGGGCTTTAATAACAATTACTTCAGAGAGGAAATTAGAAAAAACATTTCTTGACATTTGCGGGCCTTTCCCACGCAGTGGAGGCAGGGGCCGATATAAATATATTGTAATCATCCTGGACCATTTCACACGTTACACTAAACTGTATCCTATCAGTAAAGCATCCACCAATGTTATTATCAAAGTAATCACAGAAAAGTACCTCATAGATGTGGGAACTCCATATTCTATAATAACGGACCATGGAACCCAATTCAAGGGTCGAAAATGGAAATTAGAAATGTCAAATCGAGGAATTAAAACCTACAAAACTTCAATTTACCATCCTAGTAGTAATCCGGCGGAGAGGGTACTCAGAGAGGTAGGGCGAGTCCTCCGTACTTATTGTTATGACAATCATAGAAAATGGAGTGAATTCATAAATGAAACCGAAACCTTTTTAAATATTGCCCATCACGAAACTATTGGTGTTACGCCATACCAAATGATGTTTTTAAAACTGCCACCTCGAGAAATTACCAAATTAATATAATTCCCTGAAGGAGCCGAAGAAGAACTTGACCTTACCCATGTATATAATAGATTACTCCACAAACTGGAAACCAGAAGGAAAAAACAGGATGCTACCCGAGAAAACATCATCAAATACACCGTCGGCGAAAAAATTTTAATAAGAAACCGTCAACAACCAAGCAGTTATGAAGGAATAGCAAAAAAATTGTTGTTATTATATGTTGGACCTTTTGTAATAAGCCAGGACAATCAGAACAACACATACGTGGTGTCTGACCCAATAAATAATAAGGTGAAGGGTACCTATAACCAAACAGAAATAAAAAAATACTTTGAGTAAAAGGATAACTTTATCACGGACGAACTATAAGTTTATTTTTACTAAACTTCATTGAGCCAAAATAAACTTCTTTCGAAGGGGGAGTATTATGTAATAACAGAGTTGAGGTTCCCGACGTTACATAAAAAACTGTGTAAACATGATTTAAAACAATGCCCAAAGCATGTTATAATTAAATACAAGAGGGCCCATCTCACCTGAAGAATGCATTAGAGGTACCTAGTAAGGTTACTAAGTAATAAAACATCAAAAGTGTACCTAAATCTAAAATATGTAATGAGTAGTATGAGATGTCAAACATAAACATTGTGTCTAGTGGGAGGAGTTTAATGTGTAGGAGCTGAGTATAATATACTGTTCAATTAATATTTAATATGTTATAAAATGTACTTGGTGTTGTGCTGTAGCATGATATAGTGTTTACAGGATATTTATTTTATGTTTTGTGGATAGTAAGTGTGGAGCTGTTGCTTTAAGGAAGTACTAAGTCCTAGGTACTCAATTTATTCATGTTAAAATTGTATTTAAATAATTAAGTATAAGTACATTTATTAGTTATGATATTATGTTAAATGTATTTACTTTAATTGATTAATGAAGATGTTTAAAATAATGTTTGTAAACTTGGCCAGGAAGGCAATAAGTGTTAATAAGTTGGCAAGTAGTTCTTATAGTTATGTTAAAAAACAATTAAGGGTTCAATGATGAACTAAATAATATAATGAATTGAGACCAGGAAATTAAAATTGATGTAAGTGGACATAAGCCAGTGACTATTTGTACAGTAGGTCAGGTAAAGAAAAATTAAGTTAAAAACAAAACAAAATTATAACAGGTGTAATAAAACCAATAGGCCTAAATCTAATATTTGTAAAAGGAATTTAATACCTTTTTAATAAGTCCATTCAGATGAAAATGTAGTAAAATGTATACGGTTTAATAAGGCAAATTAAGTGAGAGTTTTATGTAATTTGGTGTAATTCCAAGCATGGAGTATTTTATTAAATAAGAGTAGTAATATTTTCTAATTCTGGCTCTAGGATATCAAATATTATCCAATGACAGAAAGTAATGGTTGTTAGGCTAACTGAAATGCAAGAAATTTTGTTGATTTCAACATTCGATTGTTATATGCTATTGGGAACAGTTCAGTAGACAAATTTAAACAAAAAATAAAATAAAATAAAATGAATCAACCTTAATAAATCTAATGTATTAAAGCCAATCCATTCAAACAAAACTGATGAATAATTACTGAACTAGATTTCGGGAAATACAATTATACACCTCCCAAAAGTAGCGGAATTACTAATTTCTTCTTCAAACTAATTCCATTAAAGATGATGATGAACCCGATTTACAATTAAACCAAGATACTTATTGAATGGACAAGAAGTCAAAATTAATGCAAATATAAACCAAATATACACAAGAACCTTTGGTATTGGAGACATAAACCTCACTTCCAAGAGATTGAAGAAATTATAATACTACACCAATTCCACTGGGACCGGCAACCACGAGGATCGCGAAGAAGAACGAAGAACAGAAGAATTCCTGTTACACTCCAGGACATCACCTTTCAACCTTTATTGATAATCTGGACACATTTTCTGGTCAAAAGTAACCTCATCAGTACGTCTTCATGCGGTTGTAAACAGCCACGGCTATCTTGCGTAATCGCATTGTACGGTAACACCAGCTTATATTTAATTTTATACATTAAGAATTAATAACAATTTGTAATACTTAGTAACCCTAATTTTGCATTACCTGGCCTTACTAATCGTTAAAAGAATCACACGTACCCTGGGATAAGAGATAAACAAAAATTATATTTAAATTGTATTATACAGTACTAGTCCATTAACAAATCGATTCAGCATTGTACGATCGATATTACGATCAGATAAACTGTGAGGAAGACTTTTGGAAATTAAAAAATAATATAAATAAAGAATCCTTCTTGTATGTAATGATGTTCTGTGTTATTGTAGAATAGGTATTGTATTTTGATGGGGGAGTAATTTACAGATAAAGAAGGTGATTAAACTATCAAGTGAAACTAACTAACCTATAAAAACGAGTCAATTAAGAATAGCAGCTTGCTGCAGACAGCTGGTGGAAACGGGAGAGTGCCGAACTAACGTATTCTCTTCGCCACACTTGAATTAATTTAAATAATACGGACCGAATAGGGTTGGAGAGAATTATCGAATTATTAACTAAGATACCTGTAATATAGAGTTATTCTCTGGTAAAACACTTAGTAATTGATTAACACAGGGCTATGTTCAACATAAGAGTTGCAGCAATGATATAATAAATACATTTTTTTTTATTTGTTTACTGAATTGAAATATACATGTCGTTATATCATACTATCTGACTACCGCTGTGGATTTCTACAGCACTACTCGTATTTTGTAGTATCATTTCGTTATTTGCGAATAAGACGTGGTATAAAAAATATAACTTTTACTAGTGACAGGTATTTTATCATATTTCGAAGTATTTCATTTTCATACAGACAAAAACATTTTGTTTCATTCTACAAACATAGTGGCACAATGTAACGCACTTAACTACAGCATTACATTGTGCCGTGTTTAGAAAAACTCGGCGGTGGTTTTTTTTTACGGGAACGGCCTGCCCGTAATTTGAATTATTAATTTACGTATTTATTAACGTAAGTGTTTACGTAAGAATTTACGTGCGTATTATCGGCGTTTGCCGTCGTAGTAAATTACGTTCGCTGCGTTATCTTACCACCGGGCCGATCCGCGCGCTCTCTGTGTCCTGCGCTTCATACTATTTTTTCAGCCGCAGGAAAGGTCAGTTCAATTGTAGCATTCAGCGTATTAAGGTCCCGGTCCGGCTGACAGCATCGATGTAACATTTTGTCTACTATCTGCTACTATGTATAAGTAGAAGTCTACGCGACCTCCCGGTAAGTGTGTTGAGATATATATAAATTACTAATTCATAAAAATAAATTGTAATTACTTACTATTAACGCCGATGCAGGGCGATAGGTATTGCAGTAATTTATCAGCACGTGGCAGGCAACAGGTTAAATTGGTCCATGTATCTTTCAATGTTAACGCTGGCTAACAGATATTAATCCGTTATCTCATTAATTATAGAATAATGGTAATACTCAATTCATTAAATTAGAATGGAGCGTAAGTTAGTTAATTTTCTGAAATGATTGTACATCACGAACTTGTTAAAGTTTGCCAGTTCCTGTCAAAGGGGGTTAAGTGCTTCACGAAAACTTGTGAATAACTAATTATTTGAAATGATTATTAAGTTGAATGACTATATTTGGATATATTATAGATCATAATATTTAAAGGTGTTATTTTGAAGTGATTTATTTCATTCAATGGGGTTCTATACATAAGTGAATTTTCGGAGATTGTAAACTGGGCATGTCACGAAATGTCAGCTGGGTAAATGAGGTGGTGTGGTTTATTAAACCTGTAAGTAATTACCGATATAATTGTGCAGGGTTTCCGATGTAGACGATAATCTGTCTCGCTCCAGAGGATGGCCGAATACCTGCTTTCCATGATATAGATTCCGACTTCCGTCAGCTGTCAGCCCGGATGGACGGACACACACTCGACCAGATCCTCTACCCATATGCTGCTAATCAGGTGACATTTAAGCTTTTTGAACAAAATGTTTGTGGCCGATAAACTCTTTTTGAGACACTTGTGGAGATGCTCCAGTTTGGGGACTTAGTTCCGGGCAAGTCCCACGGGACAATTGCGTACATGTTACTTTGTCATTGTTTTTTTATTAAGGCTTACGCCTCATTAACATATTAATGTTTATCTCATTCAGAGAATTGTAAACTCAGCCAGGGTCATGCATCACCCGAGTTGATGTGAGTTTTCTGTAAATATGGTCGGCATTTCCGGCCACTAAATTATTTCTGTGTTAAGCATGCATGTACGGATGTATCGGTCCCCGTCGGGAAATTTATGGTTAATTATTTTTTCAGTTAATTGGGTTGTGTATTGGTTTATTAATTTAAAGGTCGGGGAGGTGTTTTAACCTGTGGACGACACCTGTAGGTGCCGTTCACTACAGGACGGTATCATGTCATATTTTGCTGGATCTCGTCCGGGCGCATGACCGTGCCTGAGGCCAACCTTTTTAATGAACACCTTAAGCATGTTTTAGTACATTAATTATATAGATTCTGCTTTCCGAAATTCAATTTTACTGTTCAGCTAATTTTGTAACCATTAAATTTTGCCATAGCCAGCACAATAATTGTTAAACTTTTATTGCTTACAATACCAATTAATTAATGAATGTTAAAGAATGCAAGACAAATCAGTACCCGTTATAAGTATTCATGGGTGGTCACGTTCCACTGTTTTTGCAAATTTTTTGGCAGGAAAATAAGGAAATGAGAAATGCAGTTATGCAACCGGGCATCCATGTTGACCTCGTGATGGCACTTATTATTATTATCATTATTGAGATCCGAAATTAATAATTAACTTTTGCTTGGTACTTGTGTGCCGTTCGGACTGTTTAGTCACATTGATTTTGGCTGTTCAGATACTTAGTATTTTTGGGGCATGTCTACTTTACTCTTTTGGGATTTATTAATTGGGTTTGAGTTTATTAATTGAAAATTTATGGTGGGCCGGATACTTGATCTGGATAAGAGGGTTGAGGGGGTATGATGACAAAATATACGCTGTTAACCAGGTGAACATGTGGTGTGCCATTTATATGTAAATGTGTATCTATGTTAATTATATGTTGTGTGTTATGCCTTATGTGATTGTTATACTTTATTATGCATATATATATATATATATATATATATATCATGTTATGATTTATGTAATGTACTGGGAGGGTCGAGACTATGCGCCATTTTCCATTATCATTATTTATGTGCCTTTATTATTCAAGCTCAACTAGTTGGCGATACCTATGTCTAATGGAATTATAATAACGATTGGGGGTTTTGGAAGTGAGCTATTCTTGATTATGAAACACTTGTAATATGATCTTACTTTTTCAAGGGCGCATATATTGTACAAAGCAGAATGCAATAAATCCTGTTATCGTTATCTTAGAGCAGAGTTTCATTTGCAAGTCCCATCATACTGGACCCAGCGCATTTTTGGCTTCTCTAGGCTCTTGCCTAGTTTTAATTAACTTGTGGCCTCTCTTTCAAAAAAAAAAAAGAAATATAAAATAAAAAAAAATAAAAAAAAAGTGAAGTTTGTTTTCTATATATAAAAAGCATAAAAGGAAAGAGGGGTTACAACATGACTATATAGGAAAACGTTCCGAAAAAAGCCTTTCCACCCAAAGTGGAGATGTTAATTAAACAGAAACCATAATGTTGGACGAGAAAATAATGGTCATTTTCTGTACTATAATACAGCTACTATTTTGAACACATCAATCTGGTCACATTGTAAATTACACAAATTACTAAATTTACACTCTAGTTACTGATCACTGCTTTATGAAATAATTTTATTACATCTGTTTGTAATAAGAGGGGATTTGATACATCACCCCTTTTCTGTAAAAGATCAACCGTATACGTAAATATGCTTACTGAGGGCAAATAACACATGAAGTTGACGCGCGCACAAAGAAGGCAATTGTACAATTAACTTACAATTTGTCGTTAGACAATATGTACAATTTACAAGTTCTTGGACAGTAGTAGGTATTGCTGTTGAAGTGGTTTATTAATGAACTAACCTACGATTGTTCTTTATTAAATGATACTTTGACAAGGTCTGTCGTATGGAGATAAGTAGACGTAATAAGGTAAGAAAAGAGAATAAAAGCGGTGCGAGGAAACAATACAAGAGAAAGACGCAAAGATGGACTGATACCACTGTTGGATATACGAAAATCGCGCCCAAATAAAAATCTGTGAAAATCGCGCCCAGTTTAAATATTCATAGCTAGCGTTAAGACCTGCTCCCTATGAGTCACTGCCTACCCCGGTAAATGGCCGGTTGATCAATTTAGAAGAAATTCCTCCCACTCAACCCCCTCCAGCTTTCTCTTTACCATCATTAATCCTGATCTAACTATCCTGTTGTTCAGTTCTATTTGGGTCATTCATTTTGTATGCACCGTGTGTTTGTATTGGTTTTGACATTATGGAAGTACCAAAGACCAGTCACGGTAAGCCATGTGCTCACTATGAAGGATACAGGTATAACTTTAAAAGAAGTATAGAAGATGGGTCTGTGATTTGGCGCTGCTCAAAACAAAGATCAACACGTTTCGAGGAATTCTCAAGACCAAAGATGGTGAAGTACTCTGTTCAAACGAGCATCAATGTGGAGCTCCGGATGACGGTCACTTAGAAATACTATAAATCGGGCGAAGAAGAGAGCACGCGAGGAAGACACTTCAATTTCTAAAATTTACTCAGAATTGAAGGTGACCCGCATAACAGAGATTATGATTTTGTTACGGAAATGCCTGAACAGCAAGTAATGAACAGGACTTTTATTCAGTCACAGAGCAAAATCACAAGGAAATAAAAAAAATCGAAATCATCCCAAGAAGTGGTTCTTCAAGCAGAAATCTAAACTATGAACATATACGCCCAAGAATACGTCTGATCGACATATACGGATCGTATTGGCGCGATTTACAGGACATCACACTTCCAAGAATAAGTTTGATTGACAGGTATACGGTAGGTATAAGGACCCTACTGGGTGGGATTTACAGAACACCACCACTGTTATTGTCTCTAGCAAAAAGTACAGATAAAAGCGGAGAGCAGAACGGTGAAGCAAATCTGCAACGAAGAGCATTCGTTCTAATGTTCGTTATACGTTACCTGGCAATACTACACTAACTGCAGAAAGAAAACGAAGGTTACCCTTGCCATTACAACTTTGTAACAAACATTATGGGAACCAGAATTTATATCAATTCTAACAAGAACCACTCTATTATTGACTGATAACAACAAACTGTTTTAATCTGACTAGGCACCTGGCAAATTACGATAGTCACGACTCGCTTTCTCACAACCATACTGGTGACGTAGTTTGTAACGAAAACAATGGCGATACGAGAAAATTAATTAGCCTATAGTTATAATCTTTTACTGACCTTTGGTCTGGTGTGCTTCCTCGATCTCCATATCTATATAACTGCCTATCACGTACAGTTTACCTTTATCATAATTCGATAAAGACGGAAAAGGACTTGACTCAAAACGTAAGCTATAATAAATGGTCTGATAATACAGTTCTGATCATTTAGTAACGAACTGATGTTGTTTTTCTGCTGTTATCATAACGTGGAAAAAGGTAAAACACGCAAAAACTGTACCATAATCTGATAATTTAAGTGTTTTCTTTTTAATTTCAGATACAGATATCTGCTAATAAAGAGTTAAAATTAAAATGTGAAAGGAGAAGGAGAAACAAAGACAGAAAAAGAGAGAGAGTACATTGATGAAACCTGACAAACGGAAAAGCGAGTGCACAACTTTCTACGACACTCAAGACTCGGTGATAAATAAGCAAATAAACGATAACAGCATTTCCAATAGCATTCTGCTTAAATCAATGTTTTCACCGACCTATGCCGTGAAAGCGAGAATTACAATAACGCCCTTACAGTACTACTCTTTCACTCTCTCTCCCCGGCAGAATGTGTGTAGAAAGTGCTACGAGGCTGTGACGAATACCCGTGTTTCACGATACCATTCTGTGTCTTGTTTCATTCTCCACACAATTCGCTGTGCCATTCATTATCACTTGTAACAAATTCATGCAAGGAACAAGTTTTGCTCTTGTATTATCATTTTATCACAAAACGTAACCCAAAGCCATATTAACGTGAGGTGCCTTTCGCGTTTTTTCGTTGACTGTCCTGTAGATAAATCAGAATCACTCGAAAAAGTCACGACTTCCTATATTTAATTATGAGCTGTAATGTTGATAATTACCACTTCAACTACTTCTTCATTATACCGTTTTCTAGTTTTTCCTATGTGCCTCTCGACACCAATAAAAGAATCAAGTGTTCGTCGAAATGTGGCGGTATGGTAGAATATTGAAAGTACACGCGGCTGAGTGTCGTGGGGAGAGAATCGGAAACATCCCTGCTGAAAAACCCCCCCAGAAGACTGGGTCAGATAAAATAACTTTATTTAGAGCAGCTGAAGACTGAAACGAATTTGTTACTGCTAGGAACTTACACCCTCATTAGGAAGTAGAAGATTATTTCTTGATCTCCATGCAGAGAAATTCCAATTACAGAGTACAATGCATTACGCAGTTCGTCACAAAGTAAGACCGAAATAAACCGCTGTCTCAGAGGGTACACGCAATACAACTGTAATATTGCAACTTTGAAGCAAGCAATTTCGGGTTTACAAGTAGTTGTCTACACCAAGATCAGACAATAGCTGAAACAAAGTGTCTTTAACACTGACAGTACCAGAAATGGCAACAAAACTACAATAAGAACAATGGCTGTGCTACCAACGTTATATCGATCGGATGTGTGCAGAAACTAACTAGCGGGTTGCATGGCCGTGACGTTTAAAGTGTTTGGCTCTCGGCAATACCCCTCACTCACAACAGGTGGTCATAACTCTTGCGCAACACACTCCGACGTAACCCACTTTACTTATAAGTACACTATATTTACCAATAGTAAACACAGGCCTGTATCAGTTGCCCACGTAATTTCATTTTGCGAGAAAAATTACAAATAATTAGGCTTAGTCAGACCCATTGGTATCTCTACAGCTAATACCTCATTAATTTGGAACACCATTTTCTTTGAAAGTCAACATACTTTATTTTCATGCAAATTAAAAAAATTTTATTTTCCTTATATTTACAGAATTAGTGGCAAGAATTTATGTGCCTTCTGTATAAGGGCTTAAATCGGTACACAGTCAGTACCTCCAAAAAACGAAACGGTCTACGTCTAATGATATTTGGTCCATTACATTACGCCTTCTAATGAAATGCCTATTTACCCATTCAAAATCCACCAGTCCATAATGTCTTTTCATCTCATGTCTATAAAGTTGGGTTTGGCTTTACATATTATGAGGTTAGTTGGAAACTTCGCGGAGGTAATTTAGCGGTAGAATTAAAATTTGTAATTTTGTTCTAAGATTCATATTTCATGTAAACCTCTATTAATTTTCAAATCTATCTGTCAATTCATTCATTGTTCACTACCTCCTCGAAATTTACGTGTCACGCTTGTTTTGAAAATGGACAAAACCAAACATTGTGCTTTGATAGAATTTTTTGTCAAAAAAGGTCTAGTTCCAATGAAAATTCACAAATAAATAGTAAATGTGTTAGGAGATGCTGCGCCTTCAATAACAATGGTTTGTAAGCGGTGAAAGTGATCCCCTCAGTGAACGCTCAAAAAGCGCGCAACAACTCCACATTACTTTAAATAATTTCATGTAGGCTACGTTGTTGAAAGACTGGCGATTGAGAGTGGTCAACCATTGCTAAGATAATAGGCATCTCACGTGGACTTGTGTATTATACTTTAACTCGAGAACTTGGTGTGAAAGAACTTTGTGCAGGGTGGGTGCCACATTTGAACTTGTTGCACTTTTTGAACGTTCCTGCGGGGATTATCTTTAATGCTCGTCCGACCACATTTCAACTCGAGAGCCCACTTATAAACCATAGTTTTTAAAAGCGCAGCATCTTCCAACACAATTGTCATTTCGTTGTGAATTTCGAACACCTGGTAAACAGTGAAAAATTGACAGAATTAGAAATTAACAAATGTTTACGCGAAATATAAATCTTGCAACGCACTAAAAGTTTTAGATCCACCGTTAAGCTATGGACTACGAACTTTTCTATTAATCCCCACACATGGGAACAAAGTGAAGTAGAACGACATTATTAATTGGACCGTTTCGTTGTACAATCAACTTAAATATATTTAACAACACTATAAATTATGTATACAATCCTTACGCATTTTTATTTTCATCTTTCGTCATTCTGTTTCGTAATTTCAATTCATAATTTATTGGTAAAGTACAATTACAATTCTCCACAGTCTTGTAAGCTTGACAATTTCCCACCGTTCCTTCTACTTGCCTCGCTTGAAGCTTATTTTCACTGCACGTCGTACACGGTGATAGCCATAGGTTATTATTCTTAAGTTTTTTTTTCTTGTAAATACCCAGGGCTCCCATATGGACGCACGATGAATTACCAGCATTTGCAAACAATACACGGCCCAAATTTCTTAAGCTTTCTATTATGCTATCAGGCATAAACTTTATACAATAAGGCACTTTGCTCATTTTGTCTTATTGAACCTTTTTTTATTTAGAATTTTCTATCCCTAGACATACTGACCTGAAATCTTTAAAGTTGTATACTACACTATATACTGTATGCCATACCATATGTAGATTAGACAATATGTAAATCACCTTAAATAATGTTTCTGGCTGTACCCGACCTCTTCCGTACATAATACGAACTCATTTAATGATATCTCATTAAACTGCAACAGCCAATATATTTTTAAATTTTTTCTTTATCTTAATACTTTTTTCTCTTTATGAACCATCCTACTTCTTATTTCCTTCGTACACATATACTATCATCCATTAATAATTCTAACTTAATAATCCGTCTTATCTAGACTGTTTCGTTCATATTCTCTTTAAACAAATTTGCTTATATTTTGTTCAAGGTCTTCCCAAAGCGATGCAATATCGTCATTCCAAAACAATGTGAATATGCAATTACCTAATTGTAATAGTTAGTGGACTCAGCACCGGTGTCAGTAGTATAAACCGCTAATGGCCATAATGGAACCGCAAAATAAAGCAAACACAGTCTGTTTTGACATCTAGTTTTAATAACAATACCATCGGATATAAAGGAGATACATAAGTGTTAATTCACTCAGCAACCTGTTAGGCCACATTAATTCAGAATTCTGAAAACTGATGTAATTCAATTTTGTACAACCATTACAGAACCAGTGTCTTGTTACGATCATTACAAAGCATAGGCCAACTCGCTTGAATGTCAGACGGATGTACTCTGTGAATGTAATGCGAGACGAAAAGCGGATGAAATTGTTAGCATAACCTTACTAATTCAGTATGTCGTATGTTAAATATCACCAAATGGTAGTCAACAAACTATAAATATTCGGTAGCAAACAACGGGGTCAACAAAGCTAGTAAGTGTTTACAGAGACACGATTCTCAATAATTAAATCGATCATATCTCTCGTGAAATTAGGTAAGCAAGATGCATTGATTAACTGATTTTTACTCTGCGCAACGTCATTGAGAATAACAAGACACAAAAACATTATGTTTCAAGAATGATCTACGATCCAAATAAATGAAACTGTAAGCCTTTTAGATTTATGATAAGGTTTTCGGTTGTCGATAAGTTATCGATAGTCTTAACGATGTATTCAATATATTATAGAAGTCGCTTAAATATTTACCGTCGAGTTAACCGCAAGAGTGTTAAAACGTAGGATCAGAATTAAAGCGCTACTAAATATAAATGTATATGAATGACACGACAAGAAAATGAACATAAATCTGATTACTTTCTGAAATACGTAGGCCTATATCGTTAACGATGATGAAAACGTGTCTGATGAAGAAAAAACGCACTGAAGTCTCATCATGTGTCCTAATAATGATAATAATGAAAACTAAGAAGTTTCTTCACTCACGTCGTACGGACGAAACTTTTCTCATCACTGCCCGCTTTTTTTTTGTGCGGTGAAATAATTTTTGCCCAGTCGTTTCTTCTGTTAAAGTTCGCTTCGAGACAGTATGCTTTTCTGGACAAGTATGTCTAATGACAAGAATGTTGTGATTTACCAGCCCCAGAGATAGCTGAAGTGTCCGATTGCTATTTCCAAATGATAGACAAAATAACGATAATGTATGACTTTCATTACCGTTATGCTGCCGTCGTAACGTTAGATTGCTAATGACAGATACAGGCAGTCTAATGTATAGTATTCACGTATAGGCTACTCATAGTACCATATCAATATCTGTAATGTTATTTATTTCCAACTAAAGTCAGAGACACCCCAGTAGTTTTTCACCTAGAACGTATACAAAACATCTGATTCTTGTGTGTGTGCACTTGATATTGCGTAAACGTGTCTGCTCTGCTCTATCTGAATATCCTCATGCAATAAAGGACGTGCCTCGGTCATTACGAATACTATGTCATGATCCGACGCGCGCACACACGAACACACACAGACGCACACGTAATCACACATCCGACGTGCACACACACACACACACACACGCGCGCGCACAGACGCATACGCAACGTAACCAAACACGCAACGCGCGCACAAACGAACACACAGACGCACACGCACACACAACGAGCGCACACGTTGGCATGAATCATGTTAGGTGCAATTACGTTGTGTCGCACTGACCTGATATTTATAGATGACTTCCATACAGAAGCAGATAACAGATTTAAATAATACTTTCATGCTTTTGGCTGTCCTAAACACATACCATATCTATTTCACAGGACGTTATGTATTACAGCATTTTTAATTTCGTTTAGCAACACTCGTAGACGGACATGGGCGATAGCTATTTCTGTATGAAAGTAAGCCATGTGTCAAATTAGAAGGTGAAAGTAAAATGCATCGATTTAGACACCAAACCTCTGAACATACATGCAATTATTTTTATAGTAATCAGAAATATGTGTGTGTGTGTGTGTGTGTGTGTGTGTGTGTGTGTGTGTGTGTGTGAGAGAGAGAGAGAGAGAGAGAGAGAGAGAGAGAGAGAGAGAGAGAGAGAGAGAGAGAGAGAGAGAGAGAGAGAGAGAGAGAGAGAGAGAGAGACAATTTAATGTGCATCAACTTTCAAACGTGTACGCTACCGCCGTATGATATATACACACACAAGACGACATATCACTATTTCTCATTTGTATGAGACACTCATCGTACAATCGACTATTGTGTGTATAACAACAACAACATTTAAGAGGTAAGTAAAAGATTTGCATATGTTACTAAGTAAACATAATTTTATTGAATATTCAGATTTTATTTAAATTGAGCTTATAGTCGTCTATTTGATTTTTTGGTCTGTTGCCTAATGAAGCACATGTGCTTAGGTCAGTTACTGTTGTCTCTCGATAAGAACGGGGTTTTTGTTTGATAGGGGTTTGACAGATATTTTTGGTGTGTTTGTAGATTTCCAATTTTAAGTGTTCTAAATACGCTGTCCTGTCATTATTATTATACGAGGTTAATCTGTATTATTACATGAGTCATCAATCGTTTAACATGAACATCAATCGAGTAACACCCGTAGTTATGTCGAGTTTAAGAATGACTACGACTCAAGAAGCGATTACCGGACACGTTTATGTACTAGACATTTAGACAGAATTTACTGATATCATGGGTAGGCCTACTTAAATACGTTCAATACAAAAAGGATTAATTGCCCTACACCTGAGTGCTGTATTTTATGAATGCGTGCGTATTTGCTACATAAGGATTAATATAATTACTCATACGTCTGATCAATAAGATCTTTTGTAAAACTTAATGATTCCGTTGAGATGACGTTTAGACAGAATTTACTGATATCACGAGTAGGCCTACTTAAATACGTTCAATACAAAAAGGATCAATTGCCCTACACCTGAGTGCTGTATTTTACGAATGCGTGCGTATTTGCTACATAAGGATTAATATAATTACTCATACGTCTGATCAATAAGATCTTTTGTAAAACTTAATGATTCCGCCTGGGTGATTGTACATTTATTCTGTACTCAGTTTCTGAAATGTATCAATGAAAATACTGTGAGAGTAGAATATATCGAGTACCAAATCCATCAATTTTCAAATGTTAATGAAACTGAACGATTGTGACTGTAGTTGAAGAACAATTCTGTAATTTACAAATGTAACGAAATTTAGAAATGCATTTTCTCATAACAAAATACAACGTACCCTTTCATTTTATATTCAAACTATTCTTATCTGAAACAGAACGTTATATAGATAATACGCTGTCCTGTTTTTAAAAAAAATTATTCAGGTATTAATCTGTTTGTTTAAACGTTGATCTATGTACGTGACCATACGTACTTGTTTTCGTAATGTTTGTTATAATACCTTTCCTGTTCTGGATTTATGGTATGTGCTGTGTGTGTGTGTGTGTGTGTGTGTGTGTGTGTGTGTTGAAAGCCTTATGTATGTGTATATATATATATATATATATATATAGAGCACATAATGTATATGATAATGAAGCAGGTACTGTTATTATTATTATAGGAACAAGAAGATGAATTCTTATCAGTGGTTGACTGCATCCAAACATACTGTCAGTAAACGGGAGGGAGGCGAGCAGATGAATATGTGTACTTCTCAGAACATTGAATTTAAATCTTTAATTGTACCCAAACACACTGCTAGTACATGCAAGGGTGATGAGGTGAAGACGAACTACAAAAAAAAAATTTTCAAGAAATTCCGTAAAGTATGTCTTTTCTCTTGTATTCACCTAATATATATATATATATATATATATATATTTTTTTTTGTAACAGCGCTAATTCTGCCTGTGTGTATGTACATGCAAAGCTTCAGGCGATGAAAGTGAACTTTCCTGATGACCACACCACCACCACCATTACTTTCACTAGTCTTCTTTGTAGCGAATATTCTGACATTGTTTGGTTCCACCTCGTTTGATACAGACGTCTTCACTTCTAATAATGTCGTTTATCACAAAATTCAACGCAGTTTCTGCTACTGAGTACAAACGGTTTGCAGAATTAACAGTGAACAAGCAGTATCCGATCGTTAACATGGTGCATGTGGACACGAGATATGGGAAGTCTGTGCTTGTAACGTTGGAAGATTGTGAGCGCCGCTATCGTGTATATCTACCTAAGAGGTATGCTGACGTCTTTACAGATGAAGAACTCCGTCATATAAATCCCAGCGACCTACATCTCGTGTTTCGAGGGATGAGGAACCAGACAGCGCATGTGGAAATAGTACCTCGTTAAGGTGACAAACTACTTTTAATAAACAATTTTTTTATCACTGTGTGTGCGTGTGTTTGAATGTAGTGCAGATTCTAATTTACAAAGTTTTGATGAAAGGACATTAACTTATGAGGAAATTAATTTCTATTTTTAATTTATTTCACTATACGCCTCTGAACCTATATGTAATTATTTGTAAACTGCGTTACCTGTTGCAGCAAACGATAACACTAGAACGATTATATTATTATTATTCAGTGATATATACATACAATTTACTTATTAAACACTTCATGGATTGTAACGTCTTACAATGACTATAGCATATTTAAATCTGTTATCTGTTTTATTGGACCTACATGTACATGATTCAATCCAAACGTGTGCACGTCGTATGTATGTGTGTGATTACGTTGCGTGTGCGTCTGTGTGTGTGTGCGTTTTTTATCACTGTGTGTGCGTGTGTTTGAATGTAGTGCAGATTCTAATTTACAAAGTTTTGATGAATGGACATTAACTTATGAGAGAGAGTGACACATAATTTAAGAAGTTACTCGCGTAAAGCGTTGATTCTGCCAACTATATCTGTGTGTGTGTGTGTGTGTGTGTGTGTGTGTGTGTGTGTGTGTGTGTGTGTGTGTGTGTGTGTGTGTGTGTGTGTGATATTAATGTTGTTGTATTGTTATGTTGCAGGTTGCTTCTCCTACAAGTACGACATAATTATATATAAACTTTCGAAAAAATATCAATTTTATAATGTATTTATTTAATTATGAATTGTGAATTTTATATTGTGAATTTTCAATTTTATAATGTATTTATTTAATTGTGAATTTTATATTATGAATTTTAAAATATATTTAATCATTTAAACAAATTATGACTTTATTTTATTTCACTCTACACCTCTGAACATGTGTACAATTAATTTATTTTTGTGAACTGTTACATCAGAAGATTTGTATGAATTTCAACCACCGTTTTCATGTGTGTATAATTTTAATTTATTTCGCTATACACCACTGAACCTATGTGCGTGTGTAAACTGTACCCATTAAACAGAAGTATTGTACCAGATTGCTACGCCGTTAACGTATGGATTTGTCATCTGTAACAGCACACAGGTAAGTAGTTCATTGACAACAACACACATACATAGTTAATATTTGCCAAATATATATATATTTCTAACAAGGATCAATCACACTGACTGCATTATAAAACTATTAATTAATTATTTAATACATTGAAAATGAAGACGGCGTTTTGGCAACGAGAGAGAGAGCTAAAATTATTTACTCATCACACCGACTACTCAATGTACACGGAGAGAGAGAGAGAGAGAGAGAGAGAGAGAGAGAGAGAGAGAGAGAGAGAGAGAGAGAGAGAGAGAGAGAGAGAGAGAGAGAGAGAGAGAGAAACAATTATGATCATATAGTTTGAATTTCCCACCACAGAAGAGAAAAAAATGTTGGCAGATCTGCTCTATACACACACACAATAATGTAAGATTGGTAACCCTGATCATATATTTTAATATATACACTATATAACACATATTTGAATTTCCCTCCCCCCGCCACAGAAAATGTTGACAACCCTGCTCATATAAAATATCTATACACTATAATAATAATACAAAGGTTGGTACACCTGATCATATAGATTTAATATACATTATAACACACGACAAATTTGAACTCATGCAAAGGTTGGTACACCTGATCATATATTTTAATACACACTATAATGCATCGAGTTGGAACCACCCCCACCCACCACCACCCACTGATATGAAATAAAAAACCACCCACCCAACACCACCCCCTGATATGCAAATCAGCTTTCTTAAAAAAATAAAAAATTATATTCACGGATGCTGGTGGTCCATTGAACCTCATCCCACCCCCTTGATATGCAAATCAATTTAATTAAAAAAATAAAAAAATAAAATTAAAAAAATTAAAAAATTTATTCGCGGAAATTCGCGGTGCTGTGGTCCATTGGGATGCTGTGGGTCCAGCGGTGGCGGCGTCATCTCTTAGATCATGTTTTTTAGTGTTTTTTATTGTTTTTTAAGAAGGCGGCATTCCTTTGTGCGTTTGAACTGTCATTATACCACTACTTATACGTTTATCCTTTTATCAAAAAATATCAATATCACTCGTCTACACACACAACTGACGTACGGACATACTGGTATATTGACATACGGACGTATTGCTACATTGGTAGGCCTATATTGACATATGATCGACAGTTATATTATAACAGTATACAAAGGAGTCAAATAACTCGACCTGGTCATTATTGATATTTACAATTTCCTCTGGGTTTTTAAAAAGTTATTGTTAACTTTAATATTTTATTACGAACTAGTAATCAGTAATTGCGAACTGATTGAATTATTACATTCGAGTCTCTTGTGTTACGTATAATTATCTTCAATTTTCAAATCAGACTATTAAATATTTAATTACTATTACCAAACTGACTGTTAATATAATAATTAAACTTTTTGTTCTCCAGACATTTGAATAATTTAGAGAATGTATATAATTGGTTAATTAAAGATTCAGAGCATTATTATTTTAACAATCGCTACACAGGTCCTACAAATTAATTTATAATATAAACGTTATGTAAGTTAAAACACAATTAAACCTGTTGTTAACGATTAGGAGCCAACACTGGGAATATTTTTTAAACCCGAAGGAATTACATATAACTACATTTCATTTGCATACGTTGGGAAACTTAGATTATCAGGAATGTATTAAAACTAAAGCTAACAGTAACGAACTTGATAGTATTAAGCAGCGTACGTGAAAACATACATTAGTGAGTAAAAGTAAAACCTGAACAATTATTACACTGATGTCATTGAAACTGCTTCCTTACAAACAGGTGTACGGGGGAAACGCAAGTGTTTGGCATTTGAAATGTCTACGGTCGCAACAGCTGGACGGCCACGTTCAGGGGATGGGTCAACGCGGACTCCTACATGAAAACCCTTTTAATACACAATAAACCAGGTCCAGTGCGCCTCCGCAACCGTTACTATTCGTCTGCTCTTTACTAAATATTGAAATTTATGAGAATAAACGTTACAAAGTACACGTACGACGATTAAGACAGAAATGTAACTCAAATGGCCTACCAAAATGTTTGTAACAAAATTATAATTGCGTTAATAACATATCCAACCTTTATTCACTTAACGATCGTTAGATGAATGTATTACAGTAATCATTTCTATGAGCACCCGTACTATTGAAGATCTTTATAACGTAATTCAACGGACACTAGAAAGAAGTGTCGCTATGGGAACGGATGAACAGATGGTGTCGCTATGGTGAGCCCTCTGAGTCCGGTGATTGTCAACTTCTACACAGAGCGATTTGAAGAGGCTGCGTTGACATCTTCATCCCCTTAGCCGAGGTGTTGTTCTCGCCATATGGACAACACGTTTGTTGTTTAGAGGCACAGCGCGGAGGAACTTCCGTTGTTTCTGGATCATCTCAACAGTATCCATCCGAAAATACAGTTCACCATGGAGATGGAAGCTGACGGAAAGCCGGCGTTCCTAGACGTTTTGGCACTAAAAAGAACCGACGGTGGCCTTGGTCACATCCTCTAAAAACCCTAGTATCCTCCACTAAATTTCCTAATTTCCCATTAACTAAAAGATAATCAATTATTGAACGAGATCCTCTTGCTTGCCAAGTACATTTATGTATCTCTTTATGCGGGAAAAATGTGTTGGTTATTCTAAAATTGTTGAATGTGACAAAATCCATGCGGCATCATCCATTTCTATTTTCCATTCTTTCGCCGAGACATTCCATGATATTTCTTATAGGGGAGTTTCCAACACGTGCATTGAAATCACCTGCTATTATCACATAATCATTCGTGTATATATTATTGACAACTTTCTGTAAGATCCTGTAAAATTCTTCCGAGTCTTTTCTGCGACAATCTCATTCGAAGTAGTCGTGCAACTATCCAATCGCGACGCTTGCTGTTCAGGGCGCCTGCCATGAGAATTGAAGACGGCCGCTAAGTCGGGAAGCAGGAGTTCTCTATTAGGCGGCTTATAAACTGCCACAGTCAATAGCTCCGTGGATTCTATGGTGGTGGTAGCCCGACCTTCTGCATTGCCCGACAGCACACTGAATTGGGCAATCGAACCGCCCAGCCGAGTCACTGAAGAGAAGGACGTCGTGCTTGAGTGGGACCATTAATACTTGGAAGTTCCTGGATTTTTCCCGCCAAATCGTTCGCATCCCAGGCAATGATGGGGAAGGTCACTTTTGAGGGCCTGACTCATAGAAAACCTACACAAGGGGCGGCTTCCACCAACTGCATGATCCTCACGGTATCATCTGCAGTCTCCATGCGTGAGCGAATGTAACTGAAGATCTGGGCGACTTGCGGAGGTCGTAAGCCACAAGAAAGTTGTGGACGACACGGTGTTAGGTGTCATCCAAGGAGCGGACACCAAGTCCAATTCTCTACAGACTAGAAGGGAACCGTCGGGAGACTTTGTCCGCTAGCCGAAGCCCCCTGTCGAGAACGCTTTGCAGCTTTCTATTACGAACCAAGGCCAGTCCTCTCCCAACACGGGTGCCCGATCGAAGGGAAACGGTCTGTGAAGTACTTGGGGGTCACTCGTAACCGGCGCTTTAGTTTCGCAGCCCAAGTCTCACAGTTCTCAAAGCCATGCTATTTCCTGTGCGCACTAAACTCTCTATCAATCTGCTATTTCTTAGAGCCACCCTGACATACGCAGCGCCCGCATTCTGGCGCCCTACGCTATTGAACGCTTGGAAGCTTTCCAATCCCGTACCCTCCGTTACATCTCCAATTCTCCCTGGTACGTCCGAAATAACGTTATCAGGCGATGGTTGTAGGTTCCTTCCGTTGATGAGTTAGTCCGCTCCCTTGAGCTCAAACTGTTCACACGAATCCCTACCATGAAGACATAAGCTCCCCGAGCCTTGGTCGATGAGCCTCCATCAGCACTTTACTGCCCCACACCGCCGCCCTTGCGACGCTTGACCACCCATTCCTTTCCCTTTACTATCACTCACAGTGCACAAATCTTCTCTCTTTCCTTTCAAAAAGTAAGAAAATAATGATAGGCCTATACTTCGCCATCGTTCCCTTCCTTCTTCGTCCGATTCTTTCCAAAAAAAAAGCCGCTGCGGATCACTAAGCGTCCAGAAACTTAACAACAGCCTCCATCCCTCCAAACTAGCAGGACACATTCCTTAAACCAGCACGTGGCTGCTCAGGTTAACTGAGTCATCGGGTTTGCCTGGACACTGCAACCACTGGGGCATGTCCAGCTGCTGCCCCTACGATTGGATTGGATTGCACTGAAGAGACTTGTTCCCTATTTAGTCTCTCGCGGGAATTGTTACCTCCTTCCTGCGCCACTGAGGAAGGCTATCATGGGCACAGCTGAAACGTCTAATTTTTGTTTTATTGTGAATCTTGTTAAGTTTGTTATATAATTTATGGGGAGTATTGTCATCATGGACCAACTTTGCGATAACACCCGTAATTTTAATGATGATGGACCACGGCAACTGTTTATCAACCAACTATAAAGAAGGCTTGTTAAAGACGCGCAAGTCACATTTACAATACATCACTAGTGTAAGAGATATAACCCACATTATTGTATCGAACGAAATGCTGATCCCTTCCTGTTGTAAAAAGAAATTTGTGACAGGAATTGATTTTTTTTAACGTATGTGAAGCTACCAATGCAGCTCCGTAGAAGAACCATGAACACACACATCGAAACAAAAGATGGAGCATGCTCTGCCTCTCGCCACATAACTATCTCCATCCGCTCATCCCATATCTCCCAATCATTTCTACGTCGTCTAACCATGTTCTCCGTAATCTTCTTCAGATTTGTCTCTCACTAGTCCGATACTCTTGCTCTACGGCCACCGTCCCTTATCACACGGCTCGGCCAACCTAATCTTCAACTTTTCATAAAATTAGCTTTTTGGATCACATGCTCCAGTTCATAATTCATTAGTATTCATGTCGATTCATCAACAATCTTGAATTTTATTTTCGTTTCATAGGAATAATAACAATTACTCCCACTTACGATACATGTTATTCCAAAGCTAATAGTCTTAGTATTTGTAATATGCAATCCCAAGTACCACAAATGTCAGTGCCTGTTAAGAGGATATATCCTGCAGAACTACGAACTTCAATATATTTCGTTTCTTAAACTTATTTTGAGTCCTCTATTTTCGCCTCTTATTTACTTTGAATTCGACTAGTATGTTACTTTTATTTTTACGTATTCTCATGTCAAGCGAAAAGTACACACAGTGGAAGTGTTACGCGCATTTAACGATGCCGGAGTATCTAGTGTTCCTTCAGAATTACAAGACACGTTGAGAAGCCACAAACAGGAAATATTTCCCATTATCCCAAGAAATTATTCAAGTTACACGATACTGTTATTACGTAATAAAGGTATTTATTTTTTTTAATCTTTGCCATCAATATCACATGTATTTGTATACAATAGAAATGACTGTATGTTTACGACTACCTTCCGGTGTCTTACTCTCACGAGATTCTAGTTTACATCTACAGGAAGATACATACGATCCTTAAACAGTAGTTATAGTACTTGGTTCATAGGAGTACATATCGATCTTAAAAAAATAACTCTTTCTAAAATCAAGTATTAAACTTACCACAGAAAAAATTGTTACGACGATTTACGTGTGACGGAGCAAATAGTAGGCTATAAACTATTTTTACCGGAAGATAAGACAACATTACGTTGCCGACTTGCAACTGCCACGAATTCCTCCCTCTATGTAATCGACTCATAATTCCTTAATCAATTTCAGATTTATATACCGTTAGTCAACAGTTTAGGGGAAGCAAGAAATTCCGCTTAGTAACTTGGAAAATGTATTAATAATTGACAACATAGTGTGCGAGAGAGAGAGAAAGATTGCGAACGCTGATTTAATATATTTCTTACAGTTGAAATCTTTCCTATGTTGCCGATTATTTTTCTATATCCATTCTATCAATCGTCTTCCCGACTCCTGTAGTGTTCGTTACAGTAATAGCAATTAGTCGACTGTACTAGATCAGAAATATTGCAACGGTTTTAAAACAGAGTACGCCCAAATAATAAGGAATGTTTTCGTAGTTGCTGATTCATTCCACTGTCACGTGGTTAAACGTTTCCTTTTCTCGCCTGTTTACACGATATTTTTTCCGATTCCAGTTTACTATCATTTTTCACGGGTATTTATTTATCTCTTTTGTAATTCTGAAGATTTTTGTACGTAATGTAGTAAAGAGTTTCATCCCTGTAGAAATCGGTGTTTCATCCCTTCAATACTTAAATTGAGACTGCTGTCCAAGAATTTACTAGACAAATTTTAGTACACGATAAAATACACTATTTTCAATATATTCCAACAACATACTCTCCTATTCTTCCGATTCAAACCTTTTTTTTTTACCTAGTTTAGTTCTCTCACAAGGTGAGAAGAAATTAGTAAGCGACATTCTTACGTACATAAACTTTGGTCAATATTCGTTTTGAATCGGCAGTGAACTGTTCTCGTATACTAATCGAAGAGTACATGCGTATAATTTACAAACATTGTAACTACTGGTGCGTCGTCTATGTTCAGAGATATTGGAAAGACTAAATATGACTTCTTCAGTAACTTTTTTAACATACAGAGGCGTAAAAATAAACCTACATTCAAAGGAATGTGAATAATATGTGTTTTGTTTCATACTTGCCAGTGCAGACATCTAGCCACCACGAAATTTTTAACAGCGACAAAACCGTTCTCACCTGAAAGAAAGGAAAACACTACATAAACAAAATAATAATTTACCCAGAAAAAAATCTTTATACATGCAGTAAGTATAAAGCTGTGAATGAAAAAAGGATATTGGTCGACCTGGAAAAACGCGGTTTCAGCAAGAAATGTATAGGCAGGACAAACTAAATATTCATTAAAGATTGACATTGAATTTACTCATCACATTATTACACAAGGCTTACTAGATCAGCGAATATGATGACCCATAACATATAGCCTACGTAGGCCTATATATGTGGGTCCCAGTTTCGATCACTGGAGAAGGGGCTATAATGAGGGGCTGAAGGGTAGAATGCCGTATTCTGCCTAAAAAGAGTATAGTATGTTAGTTAACTTTGTTAATTAATAAATGTTAATATATTTGTAAAGTCAGTGTAGACTATACAAAAGAACGGTAAACAGGAATAACAGGAACATAGGGGAGAATTACGTGTACATATTACAGACTAAATGTAACGTAAAAGACTGTTGGTAACAAAGACATCGTGATCTATGAAATCGGGCTGCTGTTGTTAAATTGATAATATTTACATAAACATGCGTAGCCTACATGTTGACACAGAGAGTCTGTAGACACGTTACCTTGTACACAGTGTTGTTGTGTTGACCTTCCATGGAATTGGGGGGAAAGTATGAGGTCGTCCCGAACAGCAACAGCCTCTACACGCAGCTGCAATTACTACACCGTATACATACACATACACAGCATTTGATATACTGTAGTCTATTACGTGAGGCATGACAAAGGGCCTATCTGGCGATTTTGAGTTAGTGTCCACGTAATTTTTTGATTCCTTTTGCTATCGCTTCCTAAAAGCTTCTAGAACAAAGTTAAGGGAAAATGTTGGCCCGCTCTCACCCCTATAAGGTTGAAAACTACCCCTAAAGGGTTGAAAATATGAAACGACGCGAGGATGCATTTTGAAGCCCTAAAATTAGGTACTTATAGGTTTTTGGGGGCGCTGATTACGATTCTGACGTCCAGAATTATATTCGACGCAAAGCGTAGTTTTAAAGGGTTGAAGTGACGATAATCAGGGGGTGTAAGTATTACACGTCGCGAGAATGCCGGTCAAAGCCTCGAAAGTGAGTATCTGTAGGTTATTAGGGGTGCTGATTACGATTTTGACGTCAAGGAATACATCCGATGCAAGGGTTCGACTTGAAATGGTTGAAAACATGAAACAACGCGAGGATGTACTTTGAAGTCCTGAAATTGGGTACCTACAGGTTTTTGTGGGTGCTGATTACGATTTTCACGTCAAGGAATACATCCGACGCAAGGGTCAGACTTGAAAGGGTTAAAAACCACCCCTAAAGGGTTGAAAACGTGAAACAACGCGAGTATGTACTTTGAAGTCCTGAAATTGGGTACATTCAAAATTCAGTCGAAAAAATATACATTTCATCCATACTTATAAAATTTAATCAAAGAAAAGTTAAACCATAACCATTATATTATTTTATTAAATTAAATATTCGATTGATATAACGAACCAGCAGTAAGACAGTGAAAAATTTCACAGATATTGTTTTGTTTACAATAGACGTTAAAAAAATTTAAAAAATACTTAATTCTATTGTCAATTTGAAAAACGTTTAGTTTCGCATAAATTAATAGGCTCTCAGGACCGCACCCGAACATATAACGTACGATAACAAAATCTAACTGTTGGAACGCGTTTACATTTTTGGTCATAACACGGTCAATATTTAAGAAAAAAATTTCAATCAAAATGCATTTTGTAGGAAATTTAAAGAGCTACAACTATTGTCCAATGCACTATAGTAAAAAAACCTACTGTACACTAGATATTTCGCCTAGAAGTCAAAAATGTTTTACACGATGTATGCAAAATACACCTTTAAACTGGTTTAACTCATCAAGTTTTAGTCATAAAGGGTTGAAACAAAATTTAAAAGTTTTGTTTTTCTATAAGCTTTATTTTTTATACATAACAATTTTTCGATAAAACGCATCATTACTGAGATATTTAATACAAAAGCCGAATTTTGGCGAAAATCCAAAAACTTGAATTTTCTTAAAACGTTACGTGTTACTGTACAGCAATAGATATATGGTTCAAAAAAATTGAGGACATTGCTAATACAATAGACAACCGAAAACTACAGTACCTCGGCTTAATATGCATATTTGAAAAAATGGCGGACGTCCCTTTTTAAATTTCTTGGAAAAAATTTGCAGAAATTATGATATTTTCCTACATAACTTAATAATATTTTAAGCTACACAAGTAATTAATCCAGAGTTTTTAGGAGATTAACAGAGCTTTCATTTAATACTAATCTGGTTACGATCGAACAATTTTTCAGCGAGATATATCAGTTTTAAGCACATAATTTGATCAAAAACCGGTGAATCGCCATCTTGTTTTGGCTGTGTCTCGAGAACCATTTGACATAAGAAAACCAAACAATTTGGAAAATGTTCGCCTGGTAATAAGCTTTAAGTTTGAGTTATACAAATGTGTCGCAAAATGGTGTCGTTTTTTTAGTTATTTGCAGATTAATTTAAAAAAAACGCGTTTTTTTTGCAAAACTCTGAACCCTTGTAACTCACAACCAACAACGCATTTTTCCGAAAAATTGTATACCACCTTTTTGCTTAGAATTTAATTCTATATCGAGTCCTGGGGTTAATTAAATTTTGTTTTTTTTTCACCCCCGAAAAAGGGGTGAAAACAACCCCTAAATTTAAGAGCAGGCCGAAAACTTTCCTTAACTTTATTTTATAACCCTTTATGAAGATTTTACAAAAAAAATCAGAAGGATCCATGGACACTAACTCAAAATCGGCAGAAAATTCCTCGCGTAATAGACTAGTAGGCTGGTGATTACAATTATATTCAAACGCCAACCTACTAGACTACCTACTAAACTTTAACGGCTCTGTTTCAATAAACAAGTTTCAAATCAAAGATAAATGTCGTCATTCTAGTTCCCCATACACAACCGTGCGCTGACGAACAAAGCCGTTCTTTACAATTGTGTCGACTCAGTGTCACTGCAAAGTTCAATAAATGCACTCAACTTATTTCTAGCTATATTCTCACTGAAACCTACCGGCTGACAACACATTACCCATTATATATACACGAAACCAGGGGCGGATTAACCATTAGGCTGACTAGGCTTACGGCGCCTAGGGCGCGGCACTTTAGGGGGGGGGCGCAAAATTTTAGCTAAAAAATAAAATTTTACAGCTAAATGTAAAATTGGTAATAAATTACAAGGATAAAAATTTGAGTTCATTATGAACACAGGCGCCTGTTTGCGAGAAATTATGGTAAAACTGTACATAAACAATAGAAGTGCTTTTCAAACTGTTTTCTCCGGTTATGAGTCATCGGCGGCCGGCGCTCATAGAACTATGCCGCCGTTCGACTGAGGCTACAGTCATTTACAGTGACATACATGACAAGTTTGGGTTCTTATGGAAATTACCTGAAATTTCGGAACTAAATAATGACATAAGACAAAAAGCATAATCCCCCTTCTAGAAAATTATGCTGTTGACTTGCATCAGACATTTCCTGATGAGTGTGTGCATTTAGCTCAGTTTTTAAAAGACTAAATAACCTGTCAACCCAGAACAAGAAGGAGAAGAAAAGAAGAAAAAGCGAGCTGAAGCAAAACCACTGTTGAATTTTTTGAAAACTCTTAACTTAGAATCAATGTTTCCTAATGTTCAGATAGCTTTGCGCATTTTCCTTACTATGGCCGTCACTAACTGCAGTGGCGAAAGATCTTTTTCAGCTTTGAAGAGGGTGTAAAATTATTTACGCTCAAATTTGCGCCAGAATAAACTGACCAGTGTAGCCCTCTTGTTCATTCTACAAGGACTTGATTTCTGTGAGGTGATTAAAACGTTTGCTCAATCTAAACCAAGGAAAAAGAATCTAGCTTGAACTTTAGATGAGTCTTAACAAATCCACAAGATATTTAACACAAGAGATTGTCTTCTTTGTGTAAATGATATTAAATGTACCCTTAATATAACTGTTATAATTCTGTAACTACTTAGTTAATTTTTTCTTTATAAAAGCCATGCAAACTAAAAATGGTTGAAGGTGTAACTCTAAAACAATCCCTGAAAAATATCCTCAGTTTTCAATTCTTGAGACTACTTCCAAAAACAATAAGATATTTGAAATATTCCTAACTAAGAAATATACTGTAGGGTGTTTAAAACTTCTTTCAGCCCCTTGGAAATAAACGTAAGAGTAGCGTATGGGAGGTGAGAGGGGCGCTAAAATATAATTAGCCTAGGGCGCCAAGATACCTTAATCCGGCCCTGCACGAAACAGTCAGCCATCTGCAGCATTGTGTACAGGGTTGACTATTTCCGACGCCTTGCGAGAATGATTTCAGCGTCACTTTAGCTAAATAGACAAATCGACAAATAAATATCCTTATTTATATAGATAATCCCATACTGTTCTTCTCGTACAAACAGATAGTACTTAATAATCTTTTAAAACTGTCTATGCGCGATATTCAGCCACAATATGAATGTAGTGTTCATTTTTGAAATTTCAAAATTTTGAAAAATTGAAGAATCCATCTGGGGTATCCAATAAAAGACAGTTTTAACCACAACCTGAATACAGTGTTCAGGTTTGAACATTTTTAAATTTGGGATATCAGGATCCAAAAAAGTGTAGCATAATTTTGGGAAAGTAAACAAAATTCATGCCAGGTATCAACTTGAACAGAACTTTAACCAAAATCTGAATTATAATAATAAATGTATTTCGTTCAAAACAGTGAGCGAGTTTTGCAGCACAGGAAGCTTAGTACTAATATTATTTTTATATGCAAGTATTTATTTTGTTTTATGTACTTTTCGTTGAACTTTTTGTTTATTAAATACATTCAGAGAAAAATTGACATATTTGTTTACTACAATGTTCAAGTTTACTACAACACAAAAATGTTACACTGTAGTAAATAAAGCCTTTGTAGTAAAGTAAATTTACTTTGAATATATTGAACAATAAACATCTGAACGAAAGTGCATATGTAAATACAACAAAATACATGCTTGTATAGAAAATAATATTATAAAAAATAAATTAATCACACACACTTCAGTTTTTATTGCATAGTCGTCCTATACTTTACTTCTTAATAAATAACAGTTGATTCTTGAACCACCAAAGTAGGTTAGGAGGTCTAGGCTGGCCAGGTGGGTCAGTACAAGGCTTCAGTCGCCTTATTCCATCGACTTATTTCCACAAGTTAAGTCGACCAACGGACCCGGGAATTGAACTGGTAACTCTAGATGGTGTCAAGTAAAGTAACTATACTAAGCTCTTTACATTTTACTTAATTATTCAATGAACAGGCAATCACTAAACAAGATATAAGTAGTTGCAAAAAAAAATATATATAAAAAATACTGGTCAGTAACTTATGATCCAGTAACATATGCACATTTCACTCTAAACTAGGCTAAAATCTATATGCAGATCACTATTATCTGTATACACTAAGTTGGCGTCTGGGCCGGCGACTACCTGGGGCTGGACTTAGTGTCGGCCGGCGACTACCCAGACGCCAACTTAGTGTATACAGATAATAGGTTGTAGCGCCTGGAACGTGAGTCAGAATTGTAGACGGGGGGCCGTGTTCCGCACTCGTTCACTCCTGCCATTAGCCGTCGTTCCAACTCTCGTCACCTGGGTATACTATGTAAACAACATGGTTGCTCCTACTCATTCTACATTTGTATTTGAAACAGAATAATGTTGCAACAGAAGAAATATAAATATAAAAGAAATATTTGTTGTCTTTTGTCTTCTGTTAAATGTTGCGTTTACGGAGACGTTCTAATATCGATCTACATAAAAGCTCAGTTATCAGAGTTTATAAAACAATAGATCACAAAATTCAATAAAAAATATTTTTGCCAATACGGTTACGGATACGGTTACTTTGCGTTCATACTCATTTCTCAATACGCGTGTATGCGTATGTGCACGCAATGGTCACATTAATTATGAATCACCGTTTAGTAGACACACAAGGACGTACGGCTCACGCCACTAGGACGATACGAACAAGAAATAATAACAAAACATACGTAGTAATATATATTTAATTTTCCATTGTACCTTTCTACAATAACAATTGTATTTCGATGTTTCTTTTTAATAAGTCTTAATAACGTATACAACCCCCCCCCCCCACACACACACACACACACACACGAGTAACTGATAAATGTTATAATTATATGTTTAGAATTAAGTTGGTAACAATTGTAATAACAGCTAAACATATAATAACAAAAATGCAATTACATTAATAGTATATTATGTATTACATTACCCAATAATAGATTACTTCTGGACGCGTATTTTTGTTTTATCAGTTTATATGTATATCTGACGCATATTTCACAGAATCAGTCTGTATCTACAGAGGTTTTAACGTAAATTAAAATTTTTCTGTGATACGCCCTTGAAGTATGCATATATACTGATAAAAAATAAAAATATATTTGCAGAAGTAATCAACAATTGGGTAATAAATACATAACATATAAATAGCACAAGAAACTTGAATCATCAAGAGTTACTTGCAAAGAAAAGATGAATACATTAACAGTAATATAATATATATATATATATATATATATATATATATATATATATATTGTTACGACGTCGCAATAGTGTTATTGTCAGGGGAAATTACTGTGCGCGTTCAAGTGGTTATTAGTTTTTAAGTGTTGTGTTTTATAATCGGACGGTAATTGTAACACAATTGTGTTTAATTTTAGTGGACATTTTATTGCGTGTGAACAATTTTTATTTGATTTGTTGCAGAGACTGTGGTGTTAATTACGAACTGTTAACTGTGGAAATTAAAGCTGGCAATTAGTGACTTAATTGGTGTCTTGTATTATGTTGCTTTCCACTGTACCTACGACGATCGAGTAGACCGTCGTAACAGTGGTGTCAGAACTGGGATAGAACGGTTAACAGTGGAAACAGTGGACACTTTGTACAAGACGAGTGTATTTCGTAATTAATCGGTAAATAATGGATGCCAGTCAGATGATGGAAAATTTACAGGCGCTGCTGTTACAGACGGAGAAACGACAGGATGAGAAACGCAGACAGGAGGCGGAAGAAGCAGAAAAACAAGACGAGAAAGCGGAAGCGAGACAGAAAACTCTCCTGCTTTAGACAGAGAAACGACGACGACAGGAGGCAGAGGAACGGAAGCGTAAAACAGAAGACATCAAAGCATTAATACAGGAGCAGAAACAGATGCAAGAACATAGTACCGCAAAATTGGGTCTCATACGAGGTGAGCTTAATAAACAAGTTACTAAAATATCGGAGGTACAAGAATCAATGACATTAAAAATAGCTGAAGTAGAAAAATCTGTATCGAGTGTTGAAGAATCGATGTCCACAAAAATATCTGACATAGAAGAAACCATGTCAAATAAAATATCTGCAGTAGAAATCTCAATGGCAAACATAAGAGAGCAGTTCCTGAAGTTACAACCAAAACAACTTTGTGAACAGACGGTACCAATGATAAAGACGGAGAAAGACACAGAAAATAAGTCAATAGAGAAGGTCACCTCGCCTGCGGTTCATGTCAAGGCCCCAACCTTTCATGGAAGCACGCACTGGGCGACGTATTGTAACGAGCAGAAAATTTTAAAAATTTTAAATTTTCACCTCGGCAGAGTACGTTCACACGAGGCAGTGTCAACGACTTATAGTTGGCGCAATAAATAAGGAGTAATGAGAAGATGTCAGTGAGGCGTCGCTGACTTGACAATAGAAACACATTAAGTTTGATCCAACTATAGAAATTGGTGGCGTAAGATGACAGGGAAAGTTTCGTCCAGAATTATTGCTCTCTGCAGCTGTAACAAAGTAAGCGAGGACATTCACACCCGTACCGAGAATTGTAGCAGATGTTGACCATGTTACGTCAGTATACGATAAACGACAAAAACGAGTGAAACTACATATTTCAATGGAACGACTGCACTGCACCTTAAGAAACAATACAGTAAGATAGGCCTGACAAAGACTAAAGTCATGTTACGCAGCTGGAGTTATCGTCTAATTGACAGACAAGAATTTACGAAGGGAAAGTTGGGGTGACTTCACCAGCCAGCAGATGTTCAAAATTGTTAATAGCCAGAAAAAAGGGATTAGAACTTGGAACAATGCGCCAGGAAGACTGAAAGTACAGATAATGGGAATCTATAGAAACACAGAGTTTACTCAGACAATAGATTGATCGACAAGTGTCTAATAGCCATAGTTTCGCCGAAACGGGTCAACGTTCGTCAGAGCAAAAATCGGGGAGACGTAGAGCCTATCAGATGCCCTCAGCCAGCGAGAAATTTGGTGGTAAGGAGTGTTTCCATAGCAACTGAAACGAAGGACCTATCGGGAGAACTATGACGTAGAATCTTGACATGGTGGGACAGTATTTTCCAAGAAAGCTAAAAACTGACCAATCTCGAAATGAAGTAGGCGTGAAGCGCGCCAGAGACAAAATTTTGAGTAGGGACGAATTAATAAAAACTATCTGCCCAAGACAGAGACAGTCAGTGATACTCAATTTTTAGACAGTCTACACTCAAATTTTGAAACAAGTAATATAAATTTTCGACAGTTTTTACTAAAGTTTTCAGACAGTTTTTTACACTCAAATTTTCAAATAGTTTTAACTTCAAGTGCGAGAGACGGTATATCATAAACTTTCAACAGTTTATTCTAATCATTCGGAGTTAGTATTATTTAAAGTTCAGAAGAGTACATTAATCGTGCGGAATATTAACTCGAGTCCGGAGTTAAAATTATACAAAGTGAACAATCAGACCGTTACACCAACAGACATCATCACTTAACGATATACAAAACAGTTGAACTTAATATAGTGTACTACACATTATTAACAACATAATGAACACGAAACATTAAACAAATTAATGAACAATACGAATGTTTAATGAAGCAGCGACAAGTGGAACTAGACATGTATATTAACATTAAAACGAAATCACAGCACACACAGTAAGATGAAACATTCTATTGAACACTGAACTTGAATTATTCACATATACGAACGCCTACGCGAGTGACCGGAAGAGTAAGTGTTAAGTGATTGTGAGAAAGCAGCATACGACGGAATGTGTCTACGAGCCATCTTCATCTCTGGAACTCGACTTCAACAACAATTAATGGATATTCGATAACCAAGTAACCATAATTATAATTATTTCTAATTAGTAACTTCTACTGACCTGGTTTCTTTCAAAGAATTCACACCTGAGAAAATTATTAAGAAAAGTAATGAATAAATCTGAATAAAGTAATTAATGAATGTATTAACAAAAGCTTATTTGGGATTTAATGAACGCATCAAATAAGTAACATGAATTGTTATATTGTTTGATTTATATATGTATGTATGTTTTCTTTGTTTTCAGCATATATTGAAACACGTATTTGTTATTATAAAATATGTATGTATTTCAGGTACAGGGACGTATCATATGTACAACTATAATGTATTATGAATGATAATTAAACTAGTACTTTAAGTTGATCATAAATATGCGTTCATTATTACCAAATGCAACCCAAATATTAACCTAAAGTTTGAAGGAATACAAATAGATTTTAAGAGTTTCATGTGTTCAAATAAAGTAAATGAATTGATAACGTTAATCTATTAAGTGATATCACGTATGTGCCGATGAGAATCAGAATAGTTATACATAATTTTTAAATGGCTGTTTCACACACGGCATGAAATTAATCAATTAAAGCAAGTGAATACATATTATCTATTGCATCTGAATTATATAGAATTCATTGTATAAACTGTGTTCCAACACGCGGGCATAGATAATCAGAGTAATAAATAAGATTCAATTATACACATACATGTGAGAGATCGATAAATTTATATATTTAATAGCAAACACACTTACATAATTAATTATCACAAATGGAATTCTTCATTTACATTTATTTTGCATAAATTGACATTTATAAATGGCGCCCATTCGCACGGCATGATACGTATTAACAAAGATTGTTAACACGTACGGCTTTGGTAAAGAACAGGCAGTAGAAGTAGTAGATAAAGTAGTGTCATAGAAATAGAAGTAAGATAAGTGTTATTAGTGTAAGTCAGTTTGAATGATTACGCGTAGGAGGGCAAAAATGGCGAGCAATTCCGACAGCGTAGAATTCGACATTAATAACCAATTAGGTACAGTAAATACAGAAGACAATACTACACCTAGCGAACCAAGTAGCGTTGTGGAGAGTCCAGAAGATAGGGCGCGAGGACAAACATCAAAACTAGAATATGTAAGTCTACAAACGTTGATGGAGTTCATCCGTCAACAGAGTGAAAAACAAGAAGAAAGTAGCAGAAAACAAGAAGAAAGTAACAAATTACTTAGTGAAAAATTCGACCAGCATAAAGAAGAGATGAAACGAGAGACAGCGGAACAGCTTACGCAAATAAGGTCCGAGATACGTGAGTACCAGCTGACCTGGGAAGGTAAGGTTAACGAACTACAGAAGAAGCAAGATGATCTCGTGAAAGACTTGAGAGAAGAAGCCAATAAGAAGTACGTAGAAGTACAAGAAAAACAAGAAAATGATCGTCAAGAATGGATGGCAGCAATACACACTACCCAGACGACCGTTAAAAAGATTAATCACAAGTTCGATGTTCACGTCAAGGATTACAATAAGAAACACGAAGAACTCAAGGCCGAGATACACGATACCATACTGCAGAAACAACAGGAGCAAGAAGGAACAAATAATAATATTATACAGAAGTTGGAAGAAGTTGACGGTAGACAACGTTCAACAGAACAGAAGTTGGACGAGACTACGAAAGAGAAGACAACGAGGATCGAAGAGTTAAAAGGACATTTAACTAAAGTGAAAGAAAACCAGGAAAGACTGCAGCGACAGTTAATGGAAGGTGAGTGTGGTATATTAAATCGAATTAACGGGCCTAACCACAATGACCTTAAATACAATGGCACGGACAGATTCACTATGGAATTCCTCAAGGAATTGTCCGAAATACAAGGGTTATACTACCCCGCTGACAATATCAAGTGGATTGGAGTTAGACGCAGGAATTTGGTGGCGAGTGATACGTAACCAAATATCAAATTTCGAAGAATTCAAGGAAGCGTTCTCTCTGAAATATTGGGGCCAAGAACGACAAGACAGTATCCGGGATCATTTGGAGTATGGCAGGTTTGATTGGCGTGGACCAGTTACTGCTATTCAGTATATTGAACGTATCTTATTGGAGAGTCGGCAGTTAACACCCACTCTGACTGATAATCAGCTTATACGTAAGATATCTCGTCACTTTGGGCGTGAGATTCAGCTCGCGGTGGTCACAAGAGGAATTGTGACGATACCAAACTTCGAATCATTGATCATAGAGTATACACAGATTCAACCGAGAAATAATAGAGAGTCGAACTATGTGGCGACAAACGAGGGAAGAAATGCCTATAAGGAAAGTGAAAACGGTTTGAACAAAGGAGGTGGAGTGCAGAAGAAACCTTGGGGTGACAGACCGGCCATAAATACCCAACAACATCGTAATGCGGACCGACGCGCCGTCAACACAATAGAGTTTACAAACACGACAGCTGGCGCATCGGGCACTCAACCCAAAAGGAACCGTCAACAACAAGAAGAAAAAAAAAATCCCTCCACTCATTAACGGAGATAGCCGACAAAACAAATGACTACCAGACGAATATAATCCTACCGGACTTACGAAGCGATTTATTATGTAATGATGATGAAGAGATTCCCCAACGAATAATCAAGTGTCCAGAGATAAATATCAAGTTCAACAATAAGGTTAGTGTACAAGCGTTGCTCGATACTGGATCCATTATTGCCGGATTATCCGAGTCGTGGTTTCACCAAAACAAACATAACATTACACCTTATGAAATATTACCGATGTCTAACACATTAATAGTTAGCGCGGTTGGTAATAAGTCAAAGCTAATAAGAAAACAAATATTATGTGATATATATATATATTGAAGAAATTAAATATGAATGTGTTTTTCTCATAATACCAGATTTGATAAAACCTTGCATATTAGGAACCAATTTTCTTCAAGAAACAGGATGTCTCATTGACATGGGAAGAAGGATCGTCGAGTTAAGAAGAGAGGATGACGAAGCGACGTACACAGTGCCAATGATGCATATAAAAGTGGTGGACGTAGAAGAAGAAGAGGAGATCATCAGAAACATTGACAAGAAGATAGAAAGTATTGAATGCGGAGATAAAGGAACGTTGGAAAGATTAAGGGAAATTCTGGTAAGGAATAGGAGTTTATTCAGAGAATGCCCCGGAAGAATCGGAGGGTATGTTCACGAGTTCCAAGTCACCGACCAGACACCGTACTTCCAGAGAGGATGGCCTGTCCCATTAGCGTATAAAGGGAAGGTAGATGATGAGATTAGGAAAATGTTGCGGTATGGGGTCATTGAGAGATGCAACAGCGCATATATCAACCCACTTGTGACTGTAATTAAGAGGGACGGTAGTGTACGGTTGTGTTTGGATGCGAGAAAGGTGAACAGCGTGACTATCCCAGACTACGAGGGTGCTCCTCCGATAAACGACATTTTGGCGAGATGTGGCGAGATGAAATATTTATCCACCGTAGACTTAACTAGCAGTTTCTGGCAAGTACCACTGAAGTTGGAGTGCCGGAACTTCACCGCTTTTATGTACGACGGCAAGTGTTATCGTTTTACAGTGACACCATTCGGACTGAGTACCAGTTCTGCTGCATTAACCAGGGGATTGGACGCAGTATTAGAAGATGAAGTTAAAGAAAATACCATTATTTATGTCGACGATTGCCTGTGTTATTCAGAAGATTTAGAAACGCATTTGTTACATTTAGATTTATTATTATCCAATTTAAGAAGGGCAAATTTAACCGTCAATTTGGAGAAGTCGCAATTCTTCAGACAAGAAATCGCGTACCTTGGGTATCGATTAACGACACAAGGAATACGAGCAACGGACGAGAAGATCGATGCCATTATGAAGTTCCCTAAACCTCGGAACCAAAAACAATTAAAAGGTTTCCTGGGTTTGACAAATTTCTACAATCGTTTTACAGACAAATACGCTGATACCATTAAACCATTACTTGAATTGTTACGGAAGGGACAGAAATTTACCTGGACACAGGAGTTAAATGAATGTTTTCAACAGGTTAAAAGGTTATTCGTGGAAACAGTTGTCTTAAAATTTCCCCGAATAAATCAAAGATATTATATGCAGTGTGACGCCAGCAACTTTGCATATGGCGGACAATTATATCAACTGGACGAGGAAGGAAAAATTGGAGTAATAGCTTTTACCAGCAAGACATTCAAGGGTGCAGAAATAAATTATTACACTACGGAGAAGGAGCTTTTGTGTATTGTACGATGTCTTGAGAGGTTCCGTATATACATACTAGGTCAACCGCTAACTATCATTACTGATAATAAGGCACTGACTTTTATGAATAAATGTCACTTAAACAACTCGCGAATTACACGCTGGATCTTAAGTATCCAGGAGTACAAATTCGACATTGTCCATTGTAAAGGTAAGGACAATATTATTGCTGATCTGCTAAGCAGAAATCCAGAAGATGCCACGCTAGAAGAAATTAGTGACAATATTTCCGAATACTTAATTAACCACATGACAATCAAAATGGATAAGAAGGTAAGCAAAATCCTAATGGATATTGGAAAGTACCAAATTCAAGATAATAAGCTTAAGAATGTTATTGATAAGATTAGGGAAGAGTGTATAGATAAGGAAATAAATAAATTTTATAGATTCGTTGATGAGAAATTGTACAGATTACGTAGGAGGGAATGGAAACTGTACATACCGAACAGTGTGTCCGGCGAAATAATTGCTGAAATACACCGTATGTATGGTCATCCCGGTGCTAAGAGATGTATTAAATTATTGCAAGAGTATTTTACCATAGACGGTATGTTGAAAAGGGTGAAAAATTACGTACGGGCTTGTGACACTTGTCAACGGAAGAAAGATGCCGGCAACAAAAACTTGTTCGGGGGAACGAGAGCCATTATACCGTTACGCAAGGGTGACATAGTGAGCGCCGATTACTTTGGCCCGCTACCTGCTTCGTCCGCCGGTGTAAGATATTTGTTTGTTATGGTTGACAACTTTACCAAATACGTACGACTTTTCACACTTCGGAGGGCAACGACCGCAGCGACACTGAGAAGGATACACCAGTATTGTAAAGAACTGGGGTCTCCTAGAGTAATTATCACAGACAACGGAACGCAATTTTCATCTAAAAAATGGTTAAACGGGTTAACTGAACTAAATATTCAACCAAGATTTACCGCAATAAGGAACCCTTGTGCGAATCTGGCTGAAAGAATCAACAGACAGCTTGGGAACTTATTTAGGATCTTCGTTGGTGATCAACATACAAAGTGGTCGAGTTACATACCAATCGTTGAGAGTTGTATTAACGAAACGTACCACGAGACGATAGAAGTAACACCGTACGAGGCACAGCACGGGAAGAAACCTACCAGAGCGTGGGAGAAATACATAAACAAGGACATACTTCTAGTTAAAGGAGTGGACCATAACCAAATATTCATCAAAATGAAGGAGAAAAGGGAAAAACAAGCGAAATTATGTAATGAAATCAAGACCATTACAAAATTCAAAATTGGTGAAAAGGTGTTAATCAGAACATATCATCAATCGGACGCGGTCCAGAAAAGAATTGAAAAATTTTGCGAACTGTACTGCGGACCATATAAAGTGCATCAAATTCTCGGAGAAGCTACTTATCTACTCGTCGATTGCGATGATGACAAGAAGCTCCGCGGAAAATTTAATGCCAGACAATTGAAAAAATACCATGAACCAGAAAATTGAAGATGAAGGAAGAGGAAGAAATTGAAGAAGGTGTCATAAGAAGCTAGCTGATGCTGATGAATCATCTGCGTTAGGGTAATTGACGCGTTGATATCATTCAAGCTGGCTTAACCAAGAAAATTATGTACTTTAATTGTCAAACATAACATAAGAGTGTATTTAGTTAATTAAGCACTAATTAAATGTTAGATAATAAGATAAATTAACATTTTGTGACATTTGTAAAATATTGCAGTGAATGCAAAGGACATTTAATTGCCATCACTTGAATCACATAGTAATAAGTTACTAGGACAAAGTGAAAAAAGGGACACTTAAAATCAAATAAGTGATATTATTTAAAGAACTCGATCGTGAATGAACTTTATTAATGTGAGCGTATATAATTAATAGGCTAAGAGTGTAAATGATGCTAGAATGAAGTAGGTAAATCATTAAAACAAAATGTATTACGTGTATGTAAATTATCCAAATAATTACGAATAACGTAGCGAATATGTTAATTAACAATCTAATTTTAAATAACCTTTTAAAAGATTTTATTGGTAAGATCATTAGTAATGCACAAAAATGTATATGTATAGGAGATTTTTTTTGATGTCATGTAAAGTGTTACACTGAACCAATTGATTATTTGATAATATCTTGTGAATATGATATTTTAGAAAGTAAAATTTTACTCAATTGATTAAATTATTTAATTGCTCATTAAATTTATGATTTGTCTTATAATTATAAGGATTAGGTATTTATATGTAAATACGAAAATGTGAAATGCGTTCAGCTATCCCAAATAGCTAGCAATAAATTCAGAGAACCGAGTAAAACCAAAAGGGGGTGTACCACTTGTAATGTAAGCCTTTAAGAATAGGTTATCATGTATTGCCCTTCCCTTTTGAAGAAGATGAACACGGCGAGGCGACGTACAGGGCGCAGAATTTAGATTTGAGTTGTTCCCTGAGGCCACATCGTCAAATCGAAATTGAGGACACTGTAACGAGCAGAAAATTTTAAAAATTTTAAATTTTCACCTCGGCAGAGTACGTTCACACGAGGCAGTGTCAACGACTTATAGTTGGCGCAATAAATAAGGAGTAATGAGAAGATGTCAGTGAGGCGTCGCTGACTTGACAATAGAAACACATTAAGTTTGATCCAACTATAGAAATTGGTGGCGTAAGATGACAGGGAAAGTTTCGTCCAGAATTATTGCTCTCTGCAGCTGTAACAAAGTAAGCGAGGACATTCACACCCGTACCGAGAATTGTAGCAGATGTTGACCATGTTACGTCAGTATACGATAAACGACAAAAACGAGTGAAACTACATATTTCAATGGAACGACTGCACTGCACCTTAAGAAACAATACAGTAAGATAGGCCTGACAAAGACTAAAGTCATGTTACGCAGCT
Source organism: Magicicada septendecula (assembly GCA_034769895.1). Taxonomy (NCBI): domain Eukaryota; kingdom Metazoa; phylum Arthropoda; class Insecta; order Hemiptera; family Cicadidae; genus Magicicada; species Magicicada septendecula. Next base: position 381,751,431 of record CM068368.1, read on the forward strand.
GGAGTTATCGTCTAATTGACAGACAAGAATTTACGAAGGGAAAGTTGGGGTGACTTCACCAGCCAGCAGATGTTCAAAATTGTTAATAGCCAGAAAAAAGGGGTTAGAACTTGGAACAATGCGCCAGGAAGACTGAAAGTACAGATAATGGGAATCTATAGAAACACAGAGTTTACTCAGACAATAGATTGATCGACAAGTGTCTAATAGCCATAGTTTCGCCGAAACGGGTCAACGTTCGTCAGAGCAAAAATCGGGGAGACGTAAGAGCCTATCAGATGCCCTCAGCCAGCGAGAAATTTGGTGGTAAGGAGTGTTTCCATAGCAACTGAAACGAAGGACCTATCGGGAGAACTATGACGTAGAATCTTGACATGGTGGGACAGTATTTTCCAAGAAAGCTAAAAACTGACCAATCTCGAAATGAAGTAGGCGTGAAGCGCGCCAGAGACAAAATTTTGAGTAGGGACGAATTAATAAAAACTATCTGCCCAAGACAGAGACAGTCAGTGATACTCAATTTTTAGACAGTCTACACTCAAATTTTGAAACAAGTAATACTAAATTTTCGACAGTTTTTACTAAAGTTTTCAGACAGTTTTTTACACTCAAATTTTCAAATAGTTTTAACTTCAAGTGCGAGAGACGGTATATCATAAACTTTCAACAGTTTATTCTAATCATTCGGAGTTAGTATTATTTAAAGTTCAGAAGAGTACATTAATCGTGCGGAATATTAACTCGAGTCCGGAGTTAAAATTATACAAAGTGAACAATCAGACCGTTACACCAACAGACATCATCACTTAACGATATACAAAACAGTTGAACTTAATATAGTGTACTACACATTATTAACAACATAATGAACACGAAACATTAAACAAATTAATGAACAATACGAATGTTTAATGAAGCAGCGACAAGTGGAACTAGACATGTATATTAACATTAAAACGAAATCACAGCACACACAGTAAGATGAAACATTCTATTGAACACTGAACTTGAATTATTCACATATACGAACGCCTACGCGAGTGACCGGAAGAGTAAGTGTTAAGTGATTGTGAGAAAGCAGCATACGACGGAATGTGTCTACGAGCCATCTTCATCTCTGGAACTCGACTTCAACAACAATTAATGGATATTCGATAACCAAGTAACCATAATTATAATTATTTCTAATTAGTAACTTCTACTGACCTGGTTTCTTTCAAAGAATTCACACCTGAGAAAATTATTAAGAAAAGTAATGAATAAATCTGAATAAAGTAATTAATGAATGTATTAACAAAAGCTTATTTGGGATTTAATGAACGCATCAAATAAGTAACATGAATTGTTATATTGTTTGATTTATATATGTATGTATGTTTTCTTTGTTTTCAGCATATATTGAAACACGTATTTGTTATTATAAAATATGTATATATTTCAGGTACAGGGACGTATCATATGTACAACTATAATGTATTATGAATGATAATTAAACTAGTACTTTAAGTTGATCATAAATATGCGTTCATTATTACCAAATGCAACCCAAATATTAACCTAAAGTTTGAAGGAATACAAATAGATTTTAAGAGTTTCATGTGTTCAAATAAAGTAAATGAATTGATAACGTTAATCTATTAAGTGATATCACGTATGTGCCGATGAGAATCAGAATAGTTATACATAATTTTTAAATGGCTGTTTCACACACGGCATGAAATTAATCAATTAAAGCAAGTGAATACATATTATCTATTGCATCTGAATTATATAGAATTCATTGTATAAACTGTGTTCCAACACGCGGGCATAGATAATCAGAGTAATAAATAAGATTCAATTATACACATACATGTGAGAGATCGATAAATTTATATATTTAATAGCAAACACACTTACATAATTAATTATCACAAATGGAATTCTTCATTTACATTTATTTTGCATAAATTGACATTTATAAATGGCGCCCATTCGCACGGCATGATACGTATTAACAAAGATTGTTAACACGTACGGCTTTGGTAAAGAACAGGCAGTAGAAGTAGTAGATAAAGTAGTGTCATAGAAATAGAAGTAAGATAAGTGTTATTAGTGTAAGTCAGTTTGAATGATTACGCGTAGGAGGGCAAAAATGGCGAGCAATTCCGACAGCGTAGAATTCGACATTAATAACCAATTAGGTACAGTAAATACAGAAGACAATACTACACCTAGCGAACCAAGTAGCGTTGTGGAGAGTCCAGAAGATAGGGCGCGAGGACAAACATCAAAACTAGAAGATGTAAGTCTACAAACGTTGATGGAGTTCATCCGTCAACAGAGTGAAAAACAAGAAGAAAGTAGCAGAAAACAAGAAGAAAGTAACAAATTACTTAGTGAAAAATTCGACCAGCATAAAGAAGAGATGAAACGAGAGACAGCGGAACAGCTTACGCAAATAAGGTCCGAGATACGTGAGTACCAGCTGACCTGGGAAGGTAAGGTTAACGAACTACAGAAGAAGCAAGATGATCTCGTGAAAGACTTGAGAGAAGAAGCCAATAAGAAGTACGTAGAAGTACAAGAAAAACAAGAAAATGATCGTCAAGAATGGATGGCAGCAATACACACTACCCAGACGACCGTTAAAAAGATTAATCACAAGTTCGATGTTCACGTCAAGGATTACAATAAGAAACACGAAGAACTCAAGGCCGAGATACACGATACCATACTGCAGAAACAACAGGAGCAAGAAGGAACAAATAATAATATTATACAGAAGTTGGAAGAAGTTGACGGTAGACAACGTTCAACAGAACAGAAGTTGGACGAGACTACGAAAGAGAAGACAACGAGGATCGAAGAGTTAAAAGGACATTTAACTAAAGTGAAAGAAAACCAGGAAAGACTGCAGCGACAGTTAATGGAAGGTGAGTGTGGTATATTAAATCGAATTAACGGGCCTAACCACAATGACCTTAAATACAATGGCACGGACAGATTCACTATGGAATTCCTCAAGGAATTGTCCGAAATACAAGGGTTATACTACCCCGCTGACAATATCAAGTGGATTGGAGTTAGACGCAGGAATTTGGTGGCGAGTGATACGTAACCAAATATCAAATTTCGAAGAATTCAAGGAAGCGTTCTCTCTGAAATATTGGGGCCAAGAACGACAAGACAGTATCCGGGATCATTTGGAGTATGGCAGGTTTGATTGGCGTGGACCAGTTACTGCTATTCAGTATATTGAACGTATCTTATTGGAGAGTCGGCAGTTAACACCCACTCTGACTGATAATCAGCTTATACGTAAGATATCTCGTCACTTTGGGCGTGAGATTCAGCTCGCGGTGGTCACAAGAGGAATTGTGACGATACCAAACTTCGAATCATTGATCATAGAGTATACACAGATTCAACCGAGAAATAATAGAGAGTCGAACTATGTGGCGACAAACGAGGGAAGAAATGCCTATAAGGAAAGTGAAAACGGTTTGAACAAAGGAGGTGGAGTGCAGAAGAAACCTTGGGGTGACAGACCGGCCATAAATACCCAACAACATCGTAATGCGGACCGACGCGCCGTCAACACAATAGAGTTTACAAACACGACAGCTGGCGCATCGGGCACTCAACCCAAAAGGAACCGTCAACAACAAGAAGAAAAAAAAAATCCCTCCACTCATTAACGGAGATAGCCGACAAAACAAATGACTACCAGACGAATATAATCCTACCGGACTTACGAAGCGATTTATTATGTAATGATGATGAAGAGATTCCCCAACGAATAATCAAGTGTCCAGAGATAAATATCAAGTTCAACAATAAGGTTAGTGTACAAGCGTTGCTCGATACTGGATCCATTATTGCCGGATTATCCGAGTCGTGGTTTCACCAAAACAAACATAACATTACACCTTATGAAATATTACCGATGTCTAACACATTAATAGTTAGCGCGGTTGGTAATAAGTCAAAGCTAATAAGAAAACAAATATTATGTGATATATATATATATTGAAGAAATTAAATATGAATGTGTTTTTCTCATAATACCAGATTTGATAAAACCTTGCATATTAGGAACCAATTTTCTTCAAGAAACAGGATGTCTCATTGACATGGGAAGAAGGATCGTCGAGTTAAGAAGAGAGGATGACGAAGCGACGTACACAGTGCCAATGATGCATATAAAAGTGGTGGACGTAGAAGAAGAAGAGGAGATCATCAGAAACATTGACAAGAAGATAGAAAGTATTGAATGCGGAGATAAAGGAACGTTGGAAAGATTAAGGGAAATTCTGGTAAGGAATAGGAGTTTATTCAGAGAATGCCCCGGAAGAATCGGAGGGTATGTTCACGAGTTCCAAGTCACCGACCAGACACCGTACTTCCAGAGAGGATGGCCTGTCCCATTAGCGTATAAAGGGAAGGTAGATGATGAGATTAGGAAAATGTTGCGGTATGGGGTCATTGAGAGATGCAACAGCGCATATATCAACCCACTTGTGACTGTAATTAAGAAGGACGGTAGTGTACGGTTGTGTTTGGATGCGAGAAAGGTGAACAGCGTGACTATCCCAGACTACGAGGGTGCTCCTCCGATAAACGACATTTTGGCGAGATGTGGCGAGATGAAATATTTATCCACCGTAGACTTAACTAGCAGTTTCTGGCAAGTACCACTGAAGTTGGAGTGCCGGAACTTCACCGCTTTTATGTACGACGGCAAGTGTTATCGTTTTACAGTGACACCATTCGGACTGAGTACCAGTTCTGCTGCATTAACCAGGGGATTGGACGCAGTATTAGAAGATGACGTTAAAGAAAATACCATTATTTATGTCGACGATTGCCTGTGTTATTCAGAAGATTTAGAAACGCATTTGTTACATTTAGATTTATTATTATCCAATTTAAGAAGGGCAAATTTAACCGTCAATTTGGAGAAGTCGCAATTCTTCAGACAAGAAATCGCGTACCTTGGGTATCGATTAACGACACAAGGAATACGAGCAACGGACGAGAAGATCGATGCCATTATGAAGTTCCCTAAACCTCGGAACCAAAAACAATTAAAAGGTTTCCTGGGTTTGACAAATTTCTACAATCGTTTTACAGACAAATACGCTGATACCATTAAACCATTACTTGAATTGTTACGGAAGGGACAGAAATTTACCTGGACACAGGAGTTAAATGAATGTTTTCAACAGGTTAAAAGGTTATTTGTGGAAACAGTTGTCTTAAAATTTCCCCGAATAAATCAAAGATATTATATGCAGTGTGACGCCAGCAACTTTGCATATGGCGGACAATTATATCAACTGGACGAGGAAGGAAAAATTGGAGTAATAGCTTTTACCAGCAAGACATTCAAGGGTGCAGAAATAAATTATTACACTACGGAGAAGGAGCTTTTGTGTATTGTACGATGTCTTGAGAGGTTCCGTATATACATACTAGGACAACCGCTAACTATCATTACTGATAATAAGGCACTGACTTTTATGAATAAATGTCACTTAAACAACTCGCGAATTACACGCTGGATCTTAAGTATCCAGGAGTACAAATTCGACATTGTCCATTGTAAAGGTAAGGACAATATTATTGCTGATCTGCTAAGCAGAAATCCAGAAGATGCCACGCTAGAAGAAATTAGTGACAATATTTCCGAATACTTAATTAACCACATGACAATCAAAATGGATAAGAAGGTAAGCAAAATCCTAATGGATATTGGAAAGTACCAAATTCAAGATAATAAGCTTAAGAATGTTATTGATAAGATTAGGGAAGAGTGTATAGATAAGGAAATAAATAAATTTTATAGATTCGTTGATGAGAAATTGTACAGATTACGTAGGAGGGAATGGAAACTGTACATACCGAACAGTGTGTCCGGCGAAATAATTGCTGAAATACACCGTATGTATGGTCATCCCGGTGCTAAGAGATGTATTAAATTATTGCAAGAGTATTTTACCATAGACGGTATGTTGAAAAGGGTGAAAAATTACGTACGGGCTTGTGACACTTGTCAACGGAAGAAAGATGCCGGCAACAAAAACTTGTTCGGGGGAACGAGAGCCATTATACCGTTACGCAAGGGTGACATAGTGAGCGCCGATTACTTTGGCCCGCTACCTGCTTCGTCCGCCGGTGTAAGATATTTGTTTGTTATGGTTGACAACTTTACCAAATACGTACGACTTTTCACACTTCGGAGGGCAACGACCGCAGCGACACTGAGAAGGATACACCAGTATTGTAAAGAACTGGGGTCTCCTAGAGTAATTATCACAGACAACGGAACGCAATTTTCATCTAAAAAATGGTTAAACGGGTTAACTGAACTAAATATTCAACCAAGATTTACCGCAATAAGGAACCCTTGTGCGAATCTGGCTGAAAGAATCAACAGACAGCTTGGGAACTTATTTAGGATCTTCGTTGGTGATCAACATACAAAGTGGTCGAGTTACGTACCAATCGTTGAGAGTTGTATTAACGAAACGTACCACGAGACGATAGAAGTAACACCGTACGAGGCACAGCATGGGAAGAAACCTACCAGAGCGTGGGAGAAATACATAAACAAGGACATACTTCTAGTTAAAGGAGTGGACCATAACCAAATATTCATCAAAATGAAGGAGAAAAGGGAAAAACAAGCGAAATTATGTAATGAAATCAAGACCATTACAAAATTCAAAATTGGTGAAAAGGTGTTAATCAGAACATATCATCAATCGGACGCGGTCCAGAAAAGAATTGAAAAATTTTGCGAACTGTACTGCGGACCATATAAAGTGCATCAAATTCTCGGAGAAGCTACTTATCTACTCGTCGATTGCGATGATGACAAGAAGCTCCGCGGAAAATTTAATGCCAGACAATTGAAAAAATACCATGAACCAGAAAATTGAAGATGAAGGAAGAGGAAGAAATTGAAGAAGGTGTCATAAGAAGCTAGCTGATGCTGATGAATCATCTGCGTTAGGGTAATTGACGCGTTGATATCATTCAAGCTGGCTTAACCAAGAAAATTATGTACTTTAATTGTCAAACATAACATAAGAGTGTATTTAGTTAATTAAGCACTAATTAAATGTTAGATAATAAGATAAATTAACATTTTGTGACATTTGTAAAATATTGCAGTGAATGCAAAGGACATTTAATTGCCATCACTTGAATCACATAGTAATAAGTTACTAGGACAAAGTGAAAAAAGGGACACTTAAAATCAAATAAGTGATATTATTTAAAGAACTCGATCGTGAATGAACTTTATTAATGTGAGCGTATATAATTAATAGGCTAAGAGTGTAAATGATGCTAGAATGAAGTAGGTAAATCATTAAAACAAAATGTATTACGTGTATGTAAATTATCCAAATAATTACGAATAACGTAGCGAATATGTTAATTAACAATCTAATTTTAAATAACCTTTTAAAAGATTTTATTGGTAAGATCATTAGTAATGCACAAAAATGTATATGTATAGGAGATTTTTTTTGATGTCATGTAAAGTGTTACACTGAACCAATTGATTATTTGATAATATCTTGTGAATATGATATTTTAGAAAGTAAAATTTTACTCAATTGATTAAATTATTTAATTGCTCATTAAATTTATGATTTGTCTTATAATTATAAGGATTAGGTATTTATATGTAAATACGAAAATGTGAAATGCGTTCAGCTATCCCAAATAGCTAGCAATAAATTCAGAGAACCGAGTAAAACCAAAAGGGGGTGTACCACTTGTAATGTAAGCCTTTAAGAATAGGTTATCATGTATTGCCCTTCCCTTTTGAAGAAGATGAACACGGCGAGGCGACGTACAGGGCGCAGAATTTAGATTTGAGTTGTTCCCTGAGGCCACATCGTCAAATCGAAATTGAGGACACTGTAACGAGCAGAAAATTTTAAAAATTTTAAATTTTCACCTCGGCAGAGTACGTTCACACGAGGCAGTGTCAACGACTTATAGTTGGCGCAATAAATAAGGAGTAATGAGAAGATGTCAGTGAGGCGTCGCTGACTTGACAATAGAAACACATTAAGTTTGATCCAACTATAGAAATTGGTGGCGTAAGATGACAGGGAAAGTTTCGTCCAGAATTATTGCTCTCTGCAGCTGTAACAAAGTAAGCGAGGACATTCACACCCGTACCGAGAATTGTAGCAGATGTTGACCATGTTACGTCAGTATACGATAAACGACAAAAACGAGTGAAACTACATATTTCAATGGAACGACTGCACTGCACCTTAAGAAACAATACAGTAAGATAGGCCTGACAAAGACTAAAGTCATGTTACGCAGCTGGAGTTATCGTCTAATTGACAGACAAGAATTTACGAAGGGAAAGTTGGGGTGACTTCACCAGCCAGCAGATGTTCAAAATTGTTAATAGCCAGAAAAAAGGGGTTAGAACTTGGAACAATGCGCCAGGAAGACTGAAAGTACAGATAATGGGAATCTATAGAAACACAGAGTTTACTCAGACAATAGATTGATCGACAAGTGTCTAATAGCCATAGTTTCGCCGAAACGGGTCAACGTTCGTCAGAGCAAAAATCGGGGAGACGTAAGAGCCTATCAGATGCCCTCAGCCAGCGAGAAATTTGGTGGTAAGGAGTGTTTCCATAGCAACTGAAACGAAGGACCTATCGGGAGAACTATGACGTAGAATCTTGACATGGTGGGACAGTATTTTCCAAGAAAGCTAAAAACTGACCAATCTCGAAATGAAGTAGGCGTGAAGCGCGCCAGAGACAAAATTTTGAGTAGGGACGAATTAATAAAAACTATCTGCCCAAGACAGAGACAGTCAGTGATACTCAATTTTTAGACAGTCTACACTCAAATTTTGAAACAAGTAATACTAAATTTTCGACAGTTTTTACTAAAGTTTTCAGACAGTTTTTTACACTCAAATTTTCAAATAGTTTTAACTTCAAGTGCGAGAGACGGTATATCATAAACTTTCAACAGTTTATTCTAATCATTCGGAGTTAGTATTATTTAAAGTTCAGAAGAGTACATTAATCGTGCGGAATATTAACTCGAGTCCGGAGTTAAAATTATACAAAGTGAACAATCAGACCGTTACACCAACAGACATCATCACTTAACGATATACAAAACAGTTGAACTTAATATAGTGTACTACACATTATTAACAACATAATGAACACGAAACATTAAACAAATTAATGAACAATACGAATGTTTAATGAAGCAGCGACAAGTGGAACTAGACATGTATATTAACATTAAAACGAAATCACAGCACACACAGTAAGATGAAACATTCTATTGAACACTGAACTTGAATTATTCACATATACGAACGCCTACGCGAGTGACCGGAAGAGTAAGTGTTAAGTGATTGTGAGAAAGCAGCATACGACGGAATGTGTCTACGAGCCATCTTCATCTCTGGAACTCGACTTCAACAACAATTAATGGATATTCGATAACCAAGTAACCATAATTATAATTATTTCTAATTAGTAACTTCTACTGACCTGGTTTCTTTCAAAGAATTCACACCTGAGAAAATTATTAAGAAAAGTAATGAATAAATCTGAATAAAGTAATTAATGAATGTATTAACAAAAGCTTATTTGGGATTTAATGAACGCATCAAATAAGTAACATGAATTGTTATATTGTTTGATTTATATATGTATGTATGTTTTCTTTGTTTTCAGCATATATTGAAACACGTATTTGTTATTATAAAATATGTATGTATTTCAGGTACAGGGACGTATCATATGTACAACTATAATGTATTATGAATGATAATTAAACTAGTACTTTAAGTTGATCATAAATATGCGTTCATTATTACCAAATGCAACCCAAATATTAACCTAAAGTTTGAAGGAATACAAATAGATTTTAAGAGTTTCATGTGTTCAAATAAAGTAAATGAATTGATAACGTTAATCTATTAAGTGATATCACGTATGTGCCGATGAGAATCAGAATAGTTATACATAATTTTTAAATGGCTGTTTCACACACGGCATGAAATTAATCAATTAAAGCAAGTGAATACATATTATCTATTGCATCTGAATTATATAGAATTCATTGTATAAACTGTGTTCCAACACGCGGGCATAGATAATCAGAGTAATAAATAAGATTCAATTATACACATACATGTGAGAGATCGATAAATTTATATATTTAATAGCAAACACACTTACATAATTAATTATCACAAATGGAATTCTTCATTTACATTTATTTTGCATAAATTGACATTTATAGTATTTACGCCAATTCGAAGCTGCTGCATGCGCAAATAATTGGACGGAGGAAGACAAGGCAGTCTCACTCGTTCTCGCATTAAAAGGATCTGAGGCAGAATTACTCCAGAAAGTCCCACCTGACAGCCAGAACAACTATGCCGAGTTGATAAAAGTTCTAGAATTACGCTACGGTGATAAACATTTTCGAGAGGTGTACTACGCTCAGTTGAGAACAAGACGACACCGTTCCGGGGAAAGTCTTCAAGAGTTTAAAGCAAGTATCGACAGATTGATTAGATTGGCCTATCCGGAAGCACCAGAAGATTTTCGAATACGGTTTGCGGTGCAGACATTTATTGATGGCATCGGAGATTGTGAACTCCAGCAAGTGTTACGAATGGCAAGGCACCGAAATAGCTCAGAAGCTCTTGTTCACGCCCTAGAGTTTGAAGCTGCCAAGTCAGCGTCCCGCTACATTAATGGGTTTGTGCCATCACATTGCAGTCAGAAGATCCCTGTATCACATTGCCGTTACGATGAGTGCAGAAAAACAATGTTGTCGGACAAACAATTCAAAAGTTCAAGAGAGTCGCAACGATTTGAAAAAGACAGAAGACCGAAATGTTACAACTGTGGAAAACGTGGTCATCTACAGGTAGACTGTTGGGAGAAGAAGATACCGAGAGAAGAGAGTGATCGCACCAATTGGAGAAGTAAAGCCCCAGAACAGCACACAGTTTCCACGCTACATAAGACCAGTGGAAACTTGATTGTTAATGGATTTGCGGAAGGTAAACCAACATCATTTACAGTTGACACGGGCGCAACTGTCCATTGTGCGCCCTGACTTAGTCAGCAACCGCCAGCCTCTAATTAGCTATTGTACAATACAGACTGTGACTGGAAGCCCCGTCAAGGTGCTAGGAAAGGTAGACGTACGTGTACGCCTGGGTCTTCTCGAGTTTAGCCACCAAATGCTCGTTGCAGACATTGTCGATGTAATGATTTTTGGCATTGACATTATGAATGCCTACGGATTCGTTGTGGATTTAAGAGAGAATGTCCTGAAGGTTGGCCAAGAGAAGATAAAGCTTTGCATGGCTAAAATGACAGGGTCTACCAACCATTCGATTAAGCGAGTGGCATTAGTCGAAGAAAAAGTCAACAGGTCTGGTCAAGAGAAACGCACCCTATTGCAAGCGGAAATGGAGGAAGAACTAGCAGAGGAAATACAAATAAGTGTACGACAAAAGAAGTGATTGGAAAGCCAACTATGGGTTTCGAGACAAAACTCTTGCTTGTTCCTGAGCTGATAGAAGCGCCCGAGGGAAAAGTGGCTGAAGATGAGGTTACAAAAGAGGCTGTTGACGAGAACCAAACAAACTTGGATCAGCCAGTGGTGGTTAGGTCATCAGTACATGACACAACGGGAGTGATTCCAGCGAAACTAGTGGTTGAGCGGAAGACTAGCATTCCTGGGAACGTGATGTTCGGATCACACGAGACTGAATTCGAAGAACCGGAGAATTATCTTTAGCAAGGACGTCCACCTAGACTGCCTGGTCGAGTATTACTTCAGAGACGGTTTGCCAGTTCGGGACGAACAGGCTTAAGGAGGAGGAGGTGTTATGACGTCACAGAACAATCTACGAGTTTATCGAACGTTCCAGAGAGATCCAGAATGTAAGCGTGTGGCGTACGTGCTTGTAGACGCATTTGCGAGAGTCATCTCGATGCCGTTAGCCATGCGAAATGTGTCAAGGCCGCAGTTAATTACGTAGTTCATACGGTCGCTAACACGCAATTAGGAATCATCTAGATTTTCGGCGGCTATAAATACAATTACTCAGGGACGCTCAAGTCAATATTAGTGCGATATATTGACAGCGCGGTTCGAGAGTTATTTTCGGGCGAAATTACTGTGCGCGTTCAAGTGGTTTTTAGTTTAAGTGTTGTGTTTTATAATCGGACGGTAATTGTAATACAATTGTATTTAATTTTAGTGGACATTTTATTGCGTGTAAACAATTTTTATTTGATTTGTTGTACAGACTGTGTTGTTAATTACGAACTGTTAACTGTGGAAATTGTTAGGCCTATATAATAAAATATACTTTACAATATTACATGTTATTATAGATTTTAAACCATAAACCATATAATTTAATACAGTGTATGAAGAAGACGTCGGAGAAGCATGTTAAAGTACACAAATTACAATGCAGTCACGTCTGGTAGAATAAGAATACATACATCACGCTGCAGAAACGTGTAGGGCACATGCGCGCGAAAGCATGCATGTGTGAATTACATACAAAAAAACGACTCAACTACAAATTATATTCATTAAAACCTCTAAGCGATGGTTGATTTCTTACTAGTAAATGCTCTATTCGGACTGCTTCCATCGTAATATTTTTGTGGCTTGACGTTTCCATGAACAACTGGGTCTTTCAACCGCTACTCACAGCTTCTGAAGACGATCCCAGATTCCACCTACACCTAACAATGAGACAATGGATGATAAAAAAGTAATTCTTAATTTTAATTTATATTGTAGAAGAATGTTATAACCTAGTAAGGGAAAATGCTTAAAGTCACATCAGCTGGCAACACCACGACATTCCATTTTCACGTCGCTTTGTAAATATGGATCATTAGGCTGTAGGCTGTCTGTGGTTGGCAGTTGTCCGTAATACATGCATATACTAGTAAATGCAAACACTTTCTGCCATAACACTAGTTGACACAGTTATGGTACTTAAATACCGATATAGCGGTAGTCCTCTTAGCGGACTCTTTATGACATTCACAAAAAAATGCTTGTTGCTATTCCACTAGTAAACGTTTACTTTTGACGAAGGTTCAGTAATGTCTTGAAACGCGCCACAAGATCCAACATTTATAGTAGAATAGCAACTACCATTTACTGATAGTCATTATACTATTACTCTTATAGTTGACATGAAAAATTCGAGTGAAAAATGAACATCACGCTACAACTTCGTACAATACAAGACTGCAGATACCGCTGGAGTGAGAATGTCGGAAGAACGGACAGTTATAAATTACCAATGTATAAAAGCGTATCTCCTACGGCCAAAAGAACAGTAGAAAGAGGCGTTTGGCTGTGAGAGGCTAACAAACAATCCGTTATTAGATGAAGACGAAGACGATAAAAGTTAATTTCTTTTTAAAATGTGCTTACAGCAACAATGTCAATTACACAGAACTTGTTTAATTCAGAAGCACGGACTCAATATGATTAATATTATATATACAAAATAAATCACTAATCTTACAATGTTTTATGCAATTTAAGTGGTAGATGAGTATATTTTAAGAATGGTGATGGTTCCATAGCTCACTCACTTTATGTCGTGTAAAGGTGAGCATTGTAGAAAATCGTAAACTAATTTAATCGTTACATCTTTAAATGTACTACGATTATACTATTTTAATTTTCAAACTTTTACAGACCTGTTTATTTTTGTAATATATTTCATCACACGACTATTCGACAAATCATTAAACTATTTCCAATGATGTGGTCTAGTTCAAAACTATGAATCTCATGTTGAATAAAAATATAATAAAATTTATTGTACGAGTATAATCTTGTTGATGACAAACTGTTAATTGTGATAATTAAAGCTGTTTTTAGTGACTTTATTGGTGACTTGTATTTTGTTTACGACGATCAAGGAGACCGTCGTAATAATATTATATAAATAATATTGTTATAATACCTAAATGAAATGTAAATAGCTTAGGTGCTAGGTTTTTCTCAATTTGTTTTTGCCTACAAAATATTTCGAAAAAATGTTTTAGTGCGTTTTTTACATAAAGAACTAACCATTGAACAATTTGGGACAAACAAAATAATTTTTATAAATTTTTGGCCATTTTCATTAGGGACTCTCCTTAAACAGACTTTGACATGAAGAATAAACGCGACTACAACAATATAATTATGTACAAAACATTACTGGCACACCCACAGCTGCAGTCAGCTACACGTAGTCAAAAACATAAAAATACGATTAAATTCGATTTAGTATTAAATAATGACAAATGAAATACACAGATCTGAAAACCACGCAATGTAAAAATACTCTGAACCCGTCCAACAACCAAGACAATACGCAAGGGGTTTCTGTTACCCAATTTGTGATCAACATGAGGAGAGTAGTAAGTTACGTGTACAGGTCACAAGAAAATCAGCTTAAAATTACAGATCATTGCCAAAAAGTTAAGTTTATTAACAGGAACCGTTTGAATTAGAATTACTCTGGCGTGATCAATAGCACAGCACTCATCTCCATTTGGCACGGCGCCGGACGAGACAATTAATAACATAGTTACAGTAGCAAACCCATACAACATACTAACACGTACACTGTTACCACTGACCGCATCGCGAATAACATTTTCCTCTCCAGTTCACTAAGAAAAACTAAAAGAAAAACAGTTTCAATTAATCAAACTTTCACATTTTTAACTGGAGTCGCGAGAAAGGTAAACCAACAATTGAAGAAAACAGATAAAGAGATTTTCTATTAACAATGTAAAGTTACCATACACAAATTAAACTTAAACGAGATTTATACCTAGGAATGCAGGCGTGTGAGAATGACCGGTAAGTTAACAAATGGCAAGGACAGGAAAATGGTACCAAGTATTTTAGACTAATGATGTTTACAGACAGAAGCGTTGGAATTAGTAGAGATTGTATAATGACACGTCACAGACGTTGGATACCAGGAAATAAAATGTTCAGTAGAGAAGCGACTGGAGGCATCAACACTACAAAGGGATGTGCGTGAGGGGTGGGCAGAATATTCAATAGCGATACCGATTCTTGCACTACAAGAAAGGAGAATTACTAGTTACCACATAAGCCCCATCTGCATGTTGTTCAATATCTTTTTACACTTGGTCATGTTTTATTTGTGCTAAGAGACGCTATCAAGAGTAAACGTGACCACAGCGTTGTAATACGTTTGTTGCGACGGATAATGGGAAGGATATTGTTATCTACAATTGTGTACTTTGTAGACATCTTATGTTTTTCTACTAACAAGCATTAGAATTTATCGAAATGTCATTATAATGTTTAACGTAAAGTAACAAATACACTACCAGAATACTACGTTCATGGATGAATATCAGTATCCATGAACGAATAATCGAACTATAAAGAGGGGAAGAGTGGCGGAGTCGCACACGCGCACACACACACACACACACACACACAAAGAAAATATATACATTCTGTTTTATCTCGTTTTTTTGCTGGCGCGAGACGATGACTCCGATAAGATTATTGATTCGTGTCCCCGGTGGCTGGGAGTCTAGCAGCGGTATGCCCCACTTGCGACCGACAGACTATATGCGATGTGGCAACAAGTTACCATCCCCCTAACCCGTCTACGTCTACACACGCATGCTGCGTGCTGTTTCGAGGTGATATCCCCCATCAATCCGTCCTAACTCCTTCATGTAACAAAACCCCTCCTACATGAAAACAGAGGAGTTCACAAATTTACATCGTCTAAATGTATGTATGGAGAAATAAATATTTCTCTATTGTCCTGAGAATTTAACTGTTTCATGTTTTTTGAAGGCTTGTCAAGATATAATTGACCTAATCTACATATGATGTTGTAATTGTATAACACAGTAATTCTTTTGCTGTCGTATCAATCTATCCACACACATATTTTAAGTTGGCACAGTTCAGCTTCTCGTCGTAAATTAAGAACTTCATTTCCTTACCACTCATTGTTAGGTTATTGTATTGTAATGCGACGCACATTTTGATGTCATTCACTTGTAGGCCTATGTCCGTGTTCTAATGGATTCAGAAGATCATCAAAATCTTCAACTATTTATTATAATTAATTCGCAATTAACATATAATTAATATTAAGTACACAATATAAAATACTGTCTCTTAAATTTATAATTAATATTATATGAAACCTTATGTAATACGCAAACACTCAATTCATAGAGTAAATTCAAGAATGCTACGTGAAGATTCCTAAAACGCTAATACGGCCGCAATCCAAGAGATATTCTTGGCATTCTTTATTTCAATACACAGAATAAAGGTAAAGAGACACGAATACACACACGTAACATTAAGTCTGCGAAAGTCTGTTATTTTTTTATCTTCGTTTAGCAAATGCTGTACATCCACACACGTATAGCCTACTACAGTTTAGTACACGGCAACTAAGTTTCTACACGGGCTAATCTGGAATAAACACTTTAGTTTAGTGAAGAGGAAAATAAATACTCCAAAGAACACATGAAAACGCAGTCTACTGTGGAACACCTAATAAATAAAAGAAGAAATACAATCGCATTGAAGAATTAATATATGTAATGAAATAGCTTCAGTTTATTCATGAGGACCAAGTAAACAGGAGAATAAGGGAATAACATGTTCAATAACAAGAATGTTGGTGGAACGAATATGTCAGTGGTTCAACGGTGTGCCATGTTAAACGAATAGCCGAAATTATATGTCGAGAAAAAAGATTTTAGTGTTGGCTCCAAGAACAGTTAAAGGAGGATCACTTCTGTCCGAGCAATAACCATATTGTCCGAGCAACAGACGATAAAGGTTTTGCCAGAGTACAGTTTAAGGAGGAAAGAAAGACTAACATTTAAAGGAAGTCATTTTTGGTGGAAAAGTCACAGAACAATAAAATTATAAATCCACAGACCCTCATTTGAAAACAAAACAGTAATATTAAATAATTACTGAAATCACGTTTTACATAATAAATACGTCAATGTTCAAGAAAACATTGCTTATGTTTCTCTGCATAATAAGTACACGATCGTCAAAAATAACATACACGAACAGTAGGAAGGAAGGAAGGAAAGAGATGTATATATCAACTTTACAAGTCAAGGTGAGGAAAACTGTACGAAGACAGCCATACTAGGCTAGCACACTCGCCGCATTTGAATGATGCTCAAGATGCGCTTATGGTAAACGGAATACGATCGTGGTAATAAGTACACGATAGTCAAAAATGACATACACGAACAGTAGGAAGGAAGGAAGGAAAGAGATGTATATATCAACTTTATAAGTAAAGGTGAGGAAAACTGTACGAAGACAGCCATACTAGGCTAGCACACTCGCCGCATTTGAATGATGCTCAAGATGCGCTTATGGTAAACGGAATACGTGCGCACGACGGAAACATTATGGCCAATGTTACAAAGAAACGTTTCAACAGGACAAAAATACAAATTTCTATAGAAATACACATGTTTATACTTTTCCTCCTCCTATATGCACATCACTGAACAGCACTGTAAGAGAAAATTGATTTATTACACTACCACTGAAACGAATATAAATAGCAACAACAGTAATGGGTAAAGAACATGTCAAATCACAATGAGTCGAGTCAGCTACTAACACACACGACGTACAAATTCATTTGGCAAACGCGTCGCCTCACTAATAACTTGGTCTGTTACTATTACTGAGAATAATTGGCAAGATTCCGCAAATTTTAATACGCGGCGCGTTGCGGGAATATGACCATGTAATTTGGGAAGTGCATACATACCTAAGTCCGTTTCTCAGAAAACACATTATTACGATTAACTGTTATGAGTGAACGTATTCGGTAGCTCCGAAATTAAGAGCCTAATTGTGATACCAATGAAGTCGTATATGATTATTGTAATTAACTGTGAAACAAAATTTTGCGTGTCCAGTTAACGTTACAAAGAAAGAACTTTACGTGGTCTTTGTTACTCGAAATGACAGGAAAAGCACAGATGAATCACTTCTATGATTTTCCACCTCAACACAGTGCGATAAATCACCTTCTAAAGTAAATACTGATGGGTACAAATTTTATTGTGGCCGCATTAACACCATTTATTACATACACGCAACAAGCAGACGTATACGCCAGACAGGCCGAAACTGTAAAATAAATCAGTAATCCTTGGGAAGGCGACACTGTAGCTGCAGCTGAAGCCGGCGTACCTGAAACCGCAGTCACTATAAGATATAAAGCCCCCGGTGTAGAACAGTATACACTGGAGTTGCTGAAGACTACCGTAAAGGAAGAAGGGAGATCAGAGAATTATGCCCTCTATATGTGTCGTGTAAATAAAATATAATTTCTATATAATTTTATAAATTTTAAAGCAGGAAAATCTGGACATAAAAGTGTGTACATTTACATTATGTTACTGAAATGAATTCATAATTCATTTTAATCTGCAATTTCGAAGTGAATTGTAAAATTATTGTATAATTTTATCGTACTCTATTATTCTACGAGTGTACTGTATTATTGTAAAAGTATTGTATCTTCCCGTTCAACCTATATCTCTTTATCGTCTGCTTACCTCCCGTTCATAACTCTTTACTGTATAAGATATACATTTTTAAACATTAATTTTTAATTTCATGCTGAACTCCATCGTATTTAGCGTCTAACGGAAAATATGAAGGAAAAAATATACTGTGTTGAGAAAATGTAGACACGCGAATAAGCATGCACATTTCGCATGTTCATATAATAGCCTATGCATACATTATAAATTCATTCAAAAATCAATCTTACGGTTTAGATCATTATTGGAGAGTCGTATCTTCTTAAATTATGGTAGAACGAAACAAAAAAAGTTCTTGACTTAGATGCTAGTAATTTAAACTATAATCCCGTTTGATATTTTTCAACTCTCCTTATTACGTTTTTCTACACTCGCTTCTCTGATTTTAAATAAGACTCCTTCACGTTTTTAAATGAGGTTAAAGAAATCTCTTCAACACGCCTGCTTTTAAATAAATTCTGGAGTTATTTTTTGAGTTGTGGTCCACACACTTTTATTAATCGCACATCCCATAGTAGTTAACTCATGAAGTTTTAAATACTCCTATAAATCTCGTTCCTGACTTTAGGCAACAGTATGCAAAATTCACCACTGTAGAATGTAACTAATGAGTTTAAAAATATAGAAGAGTTAAACAGAGTAGAGCGTCAGTTATAAGCAACGTCAATATTCCAACTAACCGAATAAGATATTCCCAAATAAGATATTAAAAGTATTGTTGAACATCATATGCGTGACGCATAGCGAATTTCTTTCCCCATAAACGATTCAATTTATGTGAATTATTTAATGACTAGAAAAGGAAAAAATCATAGTACTGTAATTAATTTTTTGAACGGCAAAAATTCTGTAACGTGTAGATAGGAAATGAGTAAACGATATTACGATATGGGCGACAGAAAAACGAATGGGATACTCGAATTGCTTTACTGGAAGATTTCCGTTTTTTAACTTAATGACAGGCATGTGACAACGTATGTATGACCGAATGTGTTATAGGCCTACCGTGAGTTACAGTCCTACGTATTTTGTTACCTGCGAACTGCTATTGTATTTCGTTGCTTTTATTTACTGCTATTCCAGCTTTGTTACTCTAATAACCATGGCATCTTCTGAATCAGCTAAAAGGAAATATAATGTTTTAACCGTGAAAACAAACAAAAAACAGACCGTCCTTGGCTAAATCTTATAACCCTGCAAAGACCACTACGAATGATATGAAAACTCATAAAGAAGTAATCTCAAATATGTGTCAAATCTCGAGACTGATGCCAGTTCCAAAGAAAGAAAACTTTCACATGACTAATAGCACATCCCGTGAAAAAGCCCTTTATTTATGTTTATTTGGAAGCCCAATTAAGCCGAACTAACAGGGTTTTGGTACGTGACAAAAGCATTTTATGTGATCCTCTTTACCGTGATCAACTTTGTTTTTTGAAACTATTACAATCATAGTAATAAATACCGCATCAGCATCTATTTCTAGTTCGTTACTGTAACTGTTGTTTTGTATCAGACATTCCTCTTTACTCCTGCTCGATATGGTGATGTTCGTGGTCAATAAACATGTGGTTGCCAAGTACGCTCTACTTGCGGGAACGATTTGACAGGTCTAGAAAAATACCCTACAATCTGAGTACCCTTGTTTCTTTAAATTCACACTTTATTGTTTAATAAAATGGTTGGTACCACGTTCAAAACATTTGACCTTAGTTATACAAAAGCTGCACCTGTGAATGCAATTACAAATTATTAAATTTTAAAACCCCGTTAAAATTAAATATGGTTACATTTTAAAATTCTAAGTAGGCCTGCTCTTATGAAAGTAAATTGAAACCTAAGAAAGGTCCGGACATATCGTGTCTGACAAATAATAATCGAGTTACACTCCATACGGGCAACCTGCCGAACGCCAAATTCTCGATTCGACTGTCTGACGGAGAGTATCACAAAAACTAGAAAATCTTTACAAAGGAAAACCATATGGATTGATAACGCTCACGCAAACACTACCAACACAATCTCTCTCTCTCTCTCTCTATCTGACACACGCGCGCGCGCGCACGCACACACTGTCTACCACCAAAAGAAATCACTATAGCATGAATCGATTCGTGTAATACGCTGCAGCAACGCTTGTTATCTTACCGTAAGTTAAGTATACACCGGTACTTATTTTCTCCAAACCACAAATACTGTACAAGTGTTACTTCAACATCCACACCTTAATCTCCTTCAACTTATTCCAATCACTTGCGGCCGCTTGCCAAATCTTACCCGTAAAAGAGATTATAAGTATCTCATTGGACATTGTCCTGCCAACGGGTCCTCGCCCGTTGTCTTTCATCTGTCCTTTCACTCGAAAGGAGTTTTGAAATTTGAGTGTCACTCATTCGCAGTAGATGTCCTGCCCATCTAAGTCGTTTTAGCCAGATATAATATAACTGCTGTATTCTTTGTACGTTTGTTTTACTTCGATATTTAACCTGATACGCTATTATTCTCGCCGTTCTCTCAATCTGGGCCAAAAATGATTGTTAGTAATCTGCATGTCTTCAGTCTTCTAAGCGTCGAAGTTTAGCATAAGTATAAAGTATGAAATATATACAAACATAAGTTTAATATAATTATCAATACAATATATAGATATCGTAGACGCCATCAACAAACAGACTTAACCGACTAAAATTATTTCAAACGAACACCAACAAATTTTTATGTTAAGTGAACTTACGCCTTAAAGTACGTATTCTTTAGAAACTACTCATTTTTTAATATTGAAAAACCTAATTTCAATTTATTGTTACCCATGTACCTGATTCTTATTTTAAAATTTCTACTAAACGAAAAGAATATATTATAGTGTCGTTCGCAAATTATGTTTGCTTATGATTTTTTTCTTCTTCCTTACAAAGAGGTCACGAATCATGTTTACTAGCGAGACCAGTTGTGTCAATCCGCTCGACACTCTGCCGAGTATCGCGCGACATCTGTGCTACACATGTCTCGTCTAGTCGCTTGATTGCCTGGTATTCTGTCTGATTTCATAGTAGAGGTACTCAAGAAAGTACCTCTACTATTGTGCCAAATGATATGATTACCAGTCGGCTCAAGACTATCATTTGAGCGTCCTCCTACCTATAGTCATCGTTCTTTTGGAAAGTCCTACACTCACAAACATGTAACACAGATGGCAAAGAAAGAGCGCTGAAGATATCGACTCGTTTAATCCTCAGAAGAAGTACTATGACGCCATTTAGTCGCTTGTACTTTACTAAATTAACAATTTTGTTTATCTTATTAAAACATTATTATTTAGGAGACGAGTTACATCGACCCAACATCTCTTCAACGATTAACAAGTCTCACCTTTACCCCCCCCCCCGCCCACACTGATTCTACTTCTTGGAAACGCGTGTGAGTGTGAGGCGTTACTTCTATTAAAGGGCCTCCTCCATAATCACCCAACCAGCAACTTGTTTAATAATAGTTAATGTCGAATTCATTGCCACGCTAATTAGCGGCGTAGACATGACAACACTGCCTAATGTATACAACAATGTACGTATTTACAGAAAATTACGCCTTAGTTATATATGGTTCCTTATGTATTTGTCTAAGCTCAGACGTCTATGACATCAAAGTTTTGACATGTTAATAATAAAGCTAATACTAATTTAACGACAGGTATTAAAATAGGCATCAAGGACGAATGGGTTGGCACCAGTCAATGCGTGGAGCACGCATTATCACACTGGATACTACGAACAGCATACACGAAACACATTTCACAACACCACGTTTACCATACCACAGGCTCTTTATATTCTAGATTCCAAATGTTATTTTCTTCATGGGGTACTAAAAGACATTTCAGTGAGTTATTTGATGCCTATGTGATTTACCTATATGTATAAAGAGGTTTGTGTAATCTATACACGCATAGTCTATCTGTATAGTATGTACAGGCCTCTGGAAAAAAAGAGAATGTTCTTGTGTAACGAACTTCAGGCAATTATAATACTTGCTAAGGACAAGAACAAGTTCACTAACATGGAGGCAGAAGTTAAATAATATCGAAGGATGTGAAATGAGAGATTAAGTTTTCAAATTCGATGTGAATTAAGAAGTTCTGACAATGGGAGAATTAAAGGGTGCCGTTTCATAATAAAAAGAATACAAAAGAAAATACAATTTAAATTAGAAACGTACTGTTCAATAATTGACTATGAAACACTTTCGATGGGGTTAAGAGAAAAACTCCCTACATACAGAGATGTGTTAGAATAACTGACACGTTGAAGTATGGGAAAAAGACAGAAACGTAAATAAAGATGTAACGATCATGTTATGCAAGTTGAAAAATTGAAAGGTGAGGTATCAGGGAGCTGCAGTCTATTAAAATTAAGTTACTAAGATCGCTAAGAGGTTGTACACGATTCTACACAAGTAGAATAAATAGTATAAGATACTCATATTATTGAAAGTAATAAGTCGATATTCTAGAGGGCATTCCACTCGTACAAGAATGGATAGCATCACTTTCCGAAGCAACGATTATTTACAGATAATAAAATCAAAGAGCTCTAGAACAGTCAAAACATCGCTGGATTAACCTAATGTGAAACCGGAACACAGGCTAATCCTTCTACTGTATTAGATTTACTAATTCTCTGTCTGTTCACATATGCCTCAACAAAATTAATCAATTGTGCCAGTTCACCGACGCTTTTGTGAAAAGGTCTTCAAATTTAATTGAACGAGCAAAGCGAGTTCTCAGTTTTAACTCGACCGTTTGGCATTTATCTGCCCTTCTATCTGTCACTCTATCTAATCGGGAGATATCTCATTATAACGGTTGAATGCATCAACCGATTTTCGTAAAACTTGGCATGTGTGTCCATACTTTTACCCCTCAGATCTCTATTGCTTTTGACACTTATCCAACTTAAAAAAAGATGGGCGGAGAGGCATAAATATGAGGATCAGAAATCTGAAAAAATCTATGTAGGGTACCAAATCCAAGAGAATTTTAACCAGAATCTAAATATGACTTGCAAAAATATGAACTTAGTGTTCGATTTTTGTAATTTCAAAATTGAATAAATGGTAAAGTCCATGGTGGGTATCAGATTAAAGGGAATTTTAACCCAAATCCGAATGCAGTGTTTATTTTGAAAACGTTTTTATCTATAGGGGTACGCAAGTTAAAATTAAAACCAAAGTTTTTAAATTGTTTACAAACTCTATGTGGGTCACCAAATTATGAGTTTATACAGAAATACATATATTTATACTTTTCATCCTTTTATACGTTCATCGCTGAACAACTGATTTACGCTGAAAAAGAAAAATGATTTACTACCATTGAAATGAAGTATAAATAGTAAATTTTGAGACGTGAACAGGTCCACAAAGCGACTAACATTCACAGAACTCCACAGTGACGTACACACACACAAAGGTTCTAGAGGTGCATACGCGCGCGCATATGTACTCGTGTGTTATTACACGCGCGCGCGCGCACACACACACGCAGTTTTCATAAGTAAATTTTTGATATACACAAATCCAAGTTAATGTTGTCCGATTCGATAACAGTGGGAACTATATTTTTAAATTCCTTATATATTCTAAGCTATAACATAATTTAACACAGAAAAAATTGAAATAATCGTATAAATAATAAACATGCATTCAAACATATTATCTCGTTAGTTCTTAAACGGAGCAAAGTTTTGTCAAATGCATCTCAAAGTTGAAGGTAGGCCTACGCACTGACCACCTTGCTGTAATGTATCGTATGTTATGTCATTGTTTAATTGTTTACTACGTCACAGGCAATGTGCCGTACATAATTCATACGTAGTTACCACATGAAATTAAGTAAAACAAATTACACCGCACGCAACAGTAGGTACAACGTTTGCGGTTATAGTACAAATAAATCGAGTATAGCAATTGGAATATAAACCACAGCCGAGGTAATAAACGAGCAAATTCGTTTGTATGTATGACAAACCAGTTAAGCA
The DNA here is from genome assembly GCA_034769895.1 of Magicicada septendecula. Classification (NCBI taxonomy): domain Eukaryota; kingdom Metazoa; phylum Arthropoda; class Insecta; order Hemiptera; family Cicadidae; genus Magicicada; species Magicicada septendecula. Next base: position 381,776,131 of record CM068368.1, read on the forward strand.
CAGATTACGGAAAGACTCTAAACAAAAATATTTATATTACAACACGTACTGTATTCAATTGGTTTGTACTATTAAATTTGTATTTACAATTTTGTTTTAAAAATACTGCTGCTATGATCACTGTGAACTCCTAAGATGACGTGAGCCTTATCTTTGCGAAATTACGTTAATGTATTACATTGAAAATCATTATACATGGAGAACGCGAATTCTCCGTGAGATGACATGGGGAGGAACAAACCATTTCATCAAGAAATTATATCTACGGAATTTTGAAAACAGTTTAAGAAGAATAAAAATAAATATTTACATATAGCAAAAGATACAGATGGATAGCATCGTATTGAGACTTGACTAATGCGACAGATAAATAAACTACCAATATTGAAATCGTTCTGATAACAAGCAGATTAGATCGAATTCTCTTGCAAAGTCATTCAAACGGGTAAACACCTCTATACTAACAAAAAACGACAATCGCATTTCCTATTGATAATGTGACACACGGTATCGGTACTTCCGCGTATGGATGTAAAACAAACACTACAAGCTATTAGTTTGTGAGTGATAGAGCAAACAAACCTGTTTTACACAGTGGATTGACAATTGACCTGTATCTCCGGCACCTATGCCCATCAATATCGAGCCATCTGTTCAAATTTGCACAGTGCAGAAACATAAAAACAGTAAGTAAACTATTCACAGGTATATATGATACCAATTTATGATAGCCTAATTACTAACAGTTATCTCGAGGTTACATGTTGTCCTATCTACTCCAGTCAAAGCGTTCTTCGTCAGCATTTGCTATGTTTACGGCAAGCCAAATGTGCTGTTCAACTTTATTTCATTTTCTTCATTCTGTATGACTGTGATTGCGTACTGCTTTTATCGTTTTACTATCTCTTCTTATTGCTCGCATAATCCTTCTCAAAGTTTGGAATTTCATTGTTACTTTTCTTTACACTGATCAAGTTTCTGATAATAAGCAATTGTAGGAAATATACACTGATTAAAAACGTCTCTTTTTAAAACAATGGGGCAGTTATTATTATTATTCTTCATAATATTGTTAATGTTTCTGTAGACAGTCCAACTTTATGTAATTTTTGGCACTGCTCGTTACTAGTGTATCAAAATATTTTACTTTATCCGTAGCTGTCAGGCAGTCAATTTTCACTTCCTCCTGGTGTAACCATGTTTAAACATTATGTATGCGTTTTACACATACGTTATCACAGCATTTATTGCTTTTGTTTTTCACAATCTTCCATTACGTTCCATATTTCCGAATGCCGTATTCCATCTATTTTAATTTCTTGGTGTTCTTGCTCTAATTGGTTGAACATACCAATTACTGTGTGTCAATACATTGCGTCTTCGGAATTATTGGCTGTATGTAGGCGAGACAAGTTCTTTGCAGTACGAATGCAAAATCAATATTCAGCAACGGTGATCCCATAACGGTTACAGTTAGAATAGTAAACAGAGATACCAATCATTACTCATCAGTGCTGCCTATCTGACCTAGCAATTGAATGAACGAAATTAAAAGTTATGAAATTATATGCATACCTTATCATTTCGTAGTATCTAACTGTAGTATCCGTTTAATTGGATACACATTTTTCGGTCGTTAAGAAAGCACTAAAACTGCTACGGTTAGCTGCCTATAAACGTTCCGCCGCATTTATTTTAAACTTCCAAACCGGGTGGCTTACAGCTCAAGTAATGGCCTCAATAGGCGATCCGCTGGTTGTGTCTTTGCCTATTTGCTGTGCCATTACCCACTGTACATTAAAGTTTTCTAGTTAGTCGTATATTGGATTACACAGTAATTACAAATCACAGTTCTTTAAGTAACGGGATCAATTAAGTAATGAGATTTATTAATTTAATCGAGTCGTCGTACAACTTAACCACACGCGGCAACTACTATTATGGGACAATACATGGTCTGCAATAGTATCCCATAAGCATGTAAGAATGGTTTTACACGTGTATGAAGTCTAACAGTGAGTTTTCTGAATATATCATTAGAAACTAAGATAACGAAGAAATTAGAATGGCCAAATAGAAGCTGGTTGGTTATTTGAAGGGTTCGAACTCCTAATCCAAGTAGCGACGACAACAGAGCTCCGTTGTTGTAAGCTTTTTCTGCATATTTGTTTATAGATATATGCAAATTTCATTTCACGGGGGGGGGGGGTGTTCAACCAAAAGTGAAAAATTATGGTCACCCATCGCCTAACAACATTTCTGTGGATGCATAGAATACACAGAATTAATAATGTTTGGTAATTTTAAATAATATTTAGATTAAAAAAAATAAAAAATAACATTCTCCTACTACCTTAGAATTACTTTCTGTTACAAGTAATTACTTTTTGTTAACTAAGAAATTTCAGAGGGATACAACACCCCCTGCATGGTTTACTTTAACAGAACACAGGATTGAAATCTGTGCTGACAATACTGTCTATTGTTTTAAACACTCCACTGTCAACTAAAATCTACGTAATTAAACAAACGTTAAACGATATACAGACATACACTGTCTATGGGGCATAACATCAACTGAAAGATATACCAGCCTTGCTACTACGGCTTCTGTAGCTGATAGCTCTTTACATTTACAAAACTAACCACTGTAATAATTCTGATATACGTATCACGTTTAAAATGAAGAAATATCAGTGAAATGCACACTAAGCTGGTTAGGGATGATAAGGCTGGGTACGTGTGAGTGCGGCCCGTATCTACACGTGTCACAGTCCTGTCAGTACTGATCGTAAAGTATTGGCTATCCAATGCTTTTTATAAAATGTGCACAACCGACATTTTATATACACGTATATCTTTAATCTCGTACTAACCCTCCAGACATTTTGCTCTCGACTTACAAATTGAATGAAATAATACATGTGGAGGAGGTTCGTTAACTACTAGTATAGTTCGAACAGAATTCGATACAAGTATCCCAGTACTGTCACAACTGCATACGTCTTTATAGTAGGAAGTATAATTCGTGTAATGTAATTATTTTTTCCATAATTTAGGTTTCGCAGAGTCGACGCATGATATTTTTAACAGATCATTACAATATATTTCTATTAAATCCTTCGACTGATTAAGAACAAAGAGATCATAATTTTCAAACACTCATGAAGTATAACGCAAAAAATAATACATTCACGACCATTTTTAGGTACGCCCAGAATTGAAAACGAGGATGTGTACTCAGATCCTCGTTTCTGGCGTATTCTCACATAAGCTAGTAATAATAAAGTGAAATTGCCAGGGCCCCATAGTTAAACACGAGATTGTCGGACTATTTACGGAGTCCGTCCCAACTGGAAGCGTTATTTGTGCGACTCGAACACAAATACTAGTACTAATTCTTGTGTAAGATGATGAGTATACGTATTTTTATTCTACGATCTCTTAACCACTTTCTCACCAACTATCATCCCCGAGCTTCGCATTTTAAATTAAGGACGATAAGCTTTTTGACCTGTAGACTTATCTGATTTTCTTGTACACACTAACAGGGTTTTCCTGTTTACTTTTTTTTGTTTCGCTTCACCACTGCTTCCGTTTATCATAGATTCACGTTTCATACAAGTAAGCCCTCAACTACAAATGCCCAGTATAGAATAGTGAAAACCCCATCGAAGTCCGCATCCATACAGTGGTTCACGAGATTAGCCCGGAAAATATACTATACAGAGATGCTTGACTTTCACTAAAACATCTTCTGCAGTATGCAAGCAAATTATATAATACAAACGGCGTTTGTTATCTTAATTTGACATCTGACGTGATAAGCAATTTATTTTGATAACTAAGTGATTATTCATTTACAAAATATAAAATGATTTAAATGATTCGTATTTGCAAAAGTGCCACAAACTGTGACACAAAAACGCTTACTGAGGTGTACCTTTTAAAGACAGGTTTATGTTGTTGCGGACGATTCCGTACAATTTATGGTACTCACCAATTCTTCTGTATACCTTTGTGATATATCTTTAACGGTTTAGGCACCGTAAACCCATAAAGAGGTAGGAAGACCGGCTTTCTTTGACCTTGCTTTACTAACATCGGCTTCAGACCGTTTTGTCATATATTAGATGTTTCATACACATGCTACTCCGATGAATGCCAGATGATGAAACCGCATAAAAATCCACTCAGTGGTTCTCAATGGCTGGACAACCAGACAGACACCAATCGGGACCATTATTTTGTATTCGAGACGTAAAAAATAACACACACACACACAGAATTTTCAAATTTTTAAACCCGCTACATAGCATTCATAAATGGTTTAAGGGCAAAGTCGATTAGCCACTTTACAGTAACATCGGGAATTACTTGTTACCAGCTACTATTGCGTTAACATTTCATTACTGCATACAACTCGTTTGATTGTTTGTATTGCTGTTTAACTTTTTATTTGAATAATTTCGCGTTTATAAGAAACAGTTATTAATCGTATTAATCCTTAGCTGCAAAATAGTGCAACGGTACCAATTTCCGCTAGTGTTTTCGTATTGAGACGAATTTTTTGCCGCTGGATGTTATGCGCAATGATGCAATGATAAATAGGAACACTAGCAATGCTGAAGTAGCTGGTAAACCCTTACTGTAAAAATTGTGTAGGGGGCAGGATATCGAACAAATGACGAAGCACGCCTCGTGTGAAGAAAGAATCGCCAACTGAAGCTATGGAGTTAGAAAAAAGCCCGGAAAAAACGCAAATCGATTGTAGATTTTTAGATAAAGACGCTTGTACGAACGCTGTTGTAACGATTGGAACTCGGTGTATCAACATAAATGAAGTTAACACAGCCTGTCTGTCTATAGTTTTATCAGATGTCGAAAATATATCTTCATTCGCATAATCGTAACGATATTTAAATACAATTTATTTTGCTACTATAGTTTTACATCGTATTTTAAAAGACTTATATTATTAGTCACGCTCGATATCAATTGGGACGACAGAGACCGTAATAAAATAAATGAAAAATGTTCTTGGATTATGTCGCAAGCGCTGATGTGGCAAACAAGTGTCGATGACGATGATTAATAATAAAAGCTATAATACATAACGATATTAAATATAACAATATTTACCTTCTTAATTCTTCTGAAATTTCCTACGCATCAGATAATATCAATCGCTAAAAGTCATCTCTCATCACAATTAATTTGCATTACGACTCGACGTGAAACTGAGATACTGAATAGTCTTAGCAGAGAGAAGCCGGGTTCATTCATTAGTCCGTCTTTCATAGTTGAAAGTTGGGACATATTATGTTAAATTCTGCAAAATCTGTCTCCTCTGCGAATGAGTTTTTCTAGCCACCGCCTTGAACATACTATTTCATTTGATAGTTGTTCTTCTGTTTTCCCCGCGATGAAATTTTTCCAGATTATCTCCATCTCGCCGAACAATATGTCCAAATAACTGTAGGAGCCTCTGGTAATACATGGTGCACTTCCTCTTATTCATTTTGAGTTCTTTGGGGATGGAGTAATTCGTTTTTTGCCCATCAATGATACTCGCAATATCCTCCTATATGCCCGATCACGAAAACTCTATTCTTTTTTCGGCTTCTGCCCTCATGATCCACGTTTCTGTTTCACAAGAAAACGTTGGAAAGACCAGTGTCGTTAGGAGTCGTAGTTTGATGGTTCTACCGACGGAATGAATGATCCTTCCACATGACATTCAGTTTTGACACAGCATCTCTAACAAGCACTATCCTTCGCCGTGCTTCTTTAGTGGAACCACCACCCTTTCCCACAAACAAACGAAGCGATCTAGTAGATCTGTCTGTGGTAGGCAATTAGCACGGTATATTATCATAATTTTCGTCCTATCTTTGTTTACTTACAAACCAAATCCCGAGCACTGACTTTCAACTCTTTTCAGCAGTTCCTTCACTTCACATTTCAGCTTCCGATTCAGCACAAAGTATGGTCAAGTCCACAAATCTCAGATTACTGATTCTTTGTCTTCCCGCCCTGACTCTACCGTTCCAACACTCTAAACTTTTTCTTATTTAGTGTTCTCTGCAGATATTGAATAGAGCTGGAGATAGAATGCATCACTTACTCCTTTGGAAGGTTCGTAAAGGATATTGTGCCATCTAGTCTACTACTCTAGAATCACCAAATCACCATATAAATTTCAGAGAGAGAGGGGGAGGGAGAGAGAGATATGGTCAGGAACCCCCCCCCCGAATTCTTCGAGTACATTTCACAGGTTTTGCCATCTAACACAGTCAAATTCCTGTAGTCAAGGAAGCGCAGCACTACTTCCTTGCATTCTGTGTATTCCCTGCAGCAGTGTTCAGTGTGTGACAATTTTCTGATATACTATAATTAATTATAATTTTTTCCACAATATTGTAACGGTACATATAACCAACCCAATACCAAAATAAAACAAACTGATTATAAACAATCCAAAGCAAAATAAACAACAAAATGGGAACATTAAAAAGGAACATAGGACGAATTGTGACTAATATAAGGGAATAAAATAAATTATAATTAACAAGTAATGTATTACAGAAGAAACGAAGACACACGACTAAAGACAAGACAACGTTGACCCAAATACCCAATAGATCAGACAGTGAGAAGAAGACAACACCCCTAACAAGAAGAGATTTATTAAGGATAATAAAAGAATCAGTGCAACTAGGGAAAATAAAAGGAATTCAACTACAAGAAGGAACTAATAATGACAAGAATAAAATAAACCATGAGAATATAAGTTATTGTTAACGATAAAGAAAATAGAAGTAATTTAAAAGTTGATTTAAAACCCTATGCTGTGACTTGACACTGACATCAAACTATTAATAAACTAACTTCAATGACTTGACAGTATAACCAGAACTCACAGGTAAAACAATGATGATAGAAAATAAAGGGGAGAGTGAATATGAGAGTTGTAAATGTATAAATTAATAATGTATAAAAATAACCACTAAATGATGTCCAAAAGACTAGTTCAAATGGTAAAGTAGATATAAAATTATAAGAGACAACTATTAATCAACAATAATGTTGAGATAGTCACAAAAAAGAAAAATATAACTATAAATAATAAAAATTAGCATTGAGTAAATGTAAAGAACTCAATGCAATATATATAAAAAACAAAATCTGAGGTTCAACCATTGTTGGGGATCCAGGTGAGGACACATAACCTGAACAACCAGCAAATTTCAAGTAGAATTGCACAAAACCAAAACAGGAATGCTCTTATACTAGAATGTATTGTAATGTAAACAAACTAGACACTATAAGGAGTATTCCATTTACAAAAATTAATAATATAAAAAGACTTGTGTACATTATAAGTGTAAATTAACATGCTCAAGAAGTACAGCATAGTACTGGCACCTTGAACAATAAAAATCACACATAAAATGATTATAAAAGAAAAGGGACTCAGTCCATTATATTAACTGAGATGTAATACTATTAATGTAAGCCAAATCAATGTTTACTGCCATAAAAATAATACTAATGATGTATATTATATATAATTCATAGCTGAAACTAGATGCAGGAAGCATTAGACAGGTACCAACAAATGTCAAAATACCAGAGCAGAACAAAACACTGCCAAGCATTAACATTACTATAATAAATCTGATACAAACTAAACCTAATCAAAAGATGAAGGTGTAATGTCAAATAAGAAAAAAAGTAACACTCAAGAATACTGAATGATAGTCTGAGGAAAAATGTAAATAAAATAAAATACGACAATACTAGTTAATACTGAGATAATCAGAAGTTATAATGATTAGTTCAGTATAAATAGGCCACAGCAAATATGGTTTAGAAACCCATAATATTATAAAATGAATAATAAACAATTAACAAGGCCATAGACCAAGTGTCTAGCCAAAAGAAATATAATTGTTATGGATAATAGTTAAATAATTATGTAAAATACTACTGTGCAGTAATTATAAGCTATCACAGAGAACAAAAGTGAATAATAATAATACAATAAATATAAGAATCCTTAATATAAGAAAGGGACAAAGAAATAGTAAAAAATATTGAAGTAGTCCTAAACTACTAGAGACAATTTTTAAAGAATTACCACCTGAAACTTTAATGAGAAGGTGTGATAATTAATAAATAAATAAAAATGATAAGAATTTATCAGGGAATGGACATAATAAATAGACTAAAGTAGAAAATAAGATATGTAAATAGAACGTAAGAAATAGTAATAAATTTATTTTGTCAATCCTTATCAAAGTTATATGGTGTGGGTGACCGAAATGCTCGTGGTAAAAGACAAAAACGATGGGAGTAATGAAAAAAGGATTAGTGTATTTATAAGTGAACAATTTAAATTATAAAAAAATAATTAATTACAGCCCGTGGGCGTACAATGGGGAACCAATTTCCCGTAATCTCGAACCCACCGTGATGACACCAAGAAAGCGTCTACTTTGCCGAATAATACCGAAAATACACGGAAATTACAACAATTGACCAATCAGAGGCCGTTATTAATTACTAGGTACGAGAGTTTGACACAGGTAAGATGATCAGTTCATCTCGAGACGCCGACGAGGACTCCACGCAGGTCATCGTCACCAACAATACTGAATTGATAGCCGGCAGCTGACCAAGCGTTCTAACCTCGAAAACGAAGTTGAGGTTAGGTCGGATATAAACAGAGTGAAAGTTTTATTTAACCAGTGTTCTAATCCGGAGTATATGCGCATAGGCAGTGAGCGATAATGAATTATTAAAATAATTTAATTCAAATAAAAATTGTTTAATAGTGATACTCCAAGAACGACTTAGAACGCAAGTATAAGTGACCATGAATAAATATTTAAAATAGTAATAAAATATTCGAGGAACGCTATTAGCGAAATCAATTAACATAATTAGATCAATTTTAACCAACCAAGATTGGAAAAGTACTTTAACCATTAAATCAGACAATTAATAGTGAGAGATTTAATCGAAAACAAACTTTAATTTTAGAAGTAATTCAATGGACTTACTGAGATAAGAGGCATTAAACAGTTAATGATGAACTTAAAAGAAAACTTTGAACTATTGTAGAATAAGCATTATGTAGTGTTTAAAATTAAGATTATTACTAAATGTGTAATACTTCTCAACCCTATTAGTGGGGAGTATCCAAATACCTGTTAACTTTGTTTTTATCCAATCTAAGAAGGTAGATAATGAAGTTTATCACTAGATTACATTCATAACCGTATTGTACGAAGATGTTAGAATCGTTAAAGAAATATTAGTTGTTTAAAGTTGATTAAGTTATGTTCCAATGAAACCAGTTTAACCTCAAATTTCAATGATAATCACATGTTTACTTTTTATATTATTCGTTAAGGAATTTTAATAATGTTATCACTCTCCTACTACTAAACCACGATAGTAGTGCATTGTTTTAGTTTATGTGTATCTTGCAGTCTCAAAGAACCTGCTTTATTTATTAAATAATGTAAACGAAATTCTTAGCGTCCAGAGTGACGAATAGTTCAATCAGACTTGTAACCCTGGGATATAATCATTTTAAAGAGTCCATCAGTAACATTGAATTTAAAGGGAATTAAACCATATTATTGTATGTTAATGGTAATTAAAAAATGAGTTCGGAGAATAAAAGTAATTCATAATCCATACAAGAGTTTTGACTGATTATTTTACTATACTAAGACGTTGCAGTTTAGGTGAACGGCATCCATGGTTGGCAGCAGTGTGGCGGCAACAAGTGTGTTTGAATAATTTTAACTTTATGACTAGCAATACCCATCAACATTACTAGTAAACCACCATTACAAGTAAGTATCTGTATAACCAAATACTTATATTTTCAGCGAGAAGGCACACCAATCGGTTCATCTTAGCAACGAGTGAAGGTCAAAGTTCAATTACGAACTCAGCGAACCCGAGCAGTACAATAACCAAATTATTTATTTACTAAACCAACGTTTGACGCTTTAATTAGGTAAAAGATTTCAACCTAATTAATTCTAAATAAACAAGACTTAAATATAATAGTATACTTCGAGAGGTGAAGACCTACGTAATATAACATATGTCGATCCCAACGCTGGGCTTAACACACTCCGTATACACGTAATATAACTCATGGCACCACAACTTGGGGCATAATAAATAAGAACACGAGGCTCCGAATGCTCGTAATATAACAATATCTGTAAACAGTCAAATACTGACCGTTATCAAATTGACTGTGAAACGTTACAATTCGTAAGTGCTCCAAACATCGTACGAGGAGTGAAAGCTGGAAATAGATGGAACATGTCACCAACACAGATGCCAATTTAGAGGGCCTGAACAACTGTGCACCTAGATATCCACTGTGAGTCACTTACCCGCAGTTAGAAAACTGAAGACAAGGCGTACGTAAAAACTAAATATACTATCTTAAAAATTAAATATACTATCTTCTTATATTTACTAATAAAGACTGCGAATGTGATGACAGTACCTCTACAAAGTGATGGGTGTTAAACGTCGAACGAAAAGTAGGAAACAAGATCGGGATTAAAGAGATAATTATTTGACAGAACTCGAACCAAATGGAGATATGACTCCTGTTCATTCTGTGTTCGTAGGTTAGAATGAAGGTGGCCAAGGAAAAGCTACTGGAAATGATTATCGGTTTTATTATGCCACAATGTCCTTCAAATAATTTTAACAATTAATAAAACAATGGAATAGGTTCTAATTGAGTCTTCAGGCTGGAGCGTGAACCGTTATGATTTTCACATCGTAGTCGAGTATAGGTTCGGAGCGTTTATTTAATTTCTTACATCGGAACAGGTATGAAAAGCAACTTATATAACTTTTACAGAAATTATTGAATACACTGAAACAAAAAGCAGATGGTTATATAAATTACCCAACGTGATGCTCTACGTCCGAGTACGGGATGGATCGGCTGATGTACGTATTTTTGTTCGGCGGCAGCTGCTTTCACGTTTCTCGATACTATTCTTCGTTAGACTACAGTTTCTTGGGCTTCTTACATAAGCCATCACTCGCTCTTGTGGCTCGTTTAGATTTGTTCCACTTTTGCTTGCGTTCAGTCTGCAAATTCCGCGGCATCGTAAAATGGTCATACGTTCACACGAAAACTTATATTCCGTACGTATATATGAGCGCGCGCGCGTGTGGTTTTGAACAGATCTCGGTGAGAGCTTTAAAACGATACAACACACAGTCGAGTTGCATCATGGTAGGTGAGATAAAACTAATTTAAACGCGGCTGTACATTCCCCCGCACAAGGGGGTGGTAGGGAGCGTAGCGTTCACGATGAATTACGCGGTACGCAAATTGGACTCCATGCTGTTTACTTATATACTAACACTATTACTGCGTGGCACGTTATTACACAGCGATTTCAATTGGGACCTACTTTTGTCTTGGCGGTCGGCCCTAACTACCTGTCGTAGTAAGAAAAGAGAAGCAAGAAGCCGCAATCTTACCATAATGATCACCGGGAAGGGTCTCGGGTAGTAAAATATCGGTATGGAGAACCATACATGACTTCCATATTCTAAGATTTATATTTAAAATCATTTTCAGCCAAACAGCCAGGCTGTGTCTTACCTGCCTTTTTATTGCTGTATTAAATGAAAAATATTATATTACATTAAAATGAAAAAATTATAATTTTATTGCCTGGCAACAAAATTATTTTATTTTTAACAATTACCATTGTTTCAAAAAGTTTAAATAAATTTTCAAGTACTTTACTCTTGTTAAAACGTAAAAGGTTGCAGGTAAACTACCCCTTCCCCTTAACCGATCTTCACCAAAATCGAAAGTCATTGAGACCTCTACAATTCAGGGACGTATGCAAAAAATTATTTGATTCTGTTTGAATTTGCGGCTGTTATCGTTTGCCATAGAAAATACGCTTGATAAAAAAAACGTTGCAGGTAAACTACCCCTTCTCCTTAACCGATCTTCACCAAAAACAATAGGTCTTGAGTACTCTACAAATCAGGGCTGTATGCAAAACATTATTCGATTCTGTTTGAATTTGCGGCTGTTATCGTTTGCCATAGAAAATACCCTTGTTAAAAAAACGTTGCAGGTAAACTACCCCTTTCCCTCAACCGATCTTCACCAAAAACAATAGGTCTTGAGAACTCTACAATTTAGGGCTGTATGCAAATAATCTTTTGATTCTGTTTGAATTTGCGGCTGTTATCGTTTGCCATAGGAAATACCCTTGTTAAAACATAAAACGTTACAGGTAAACTACCCCTTTCCCTTAACCGATCTTCACCAAAAACAACAGATCTTGAGAACTCTACAATTCAGGGCTGTATGCGAAACATTATTTGATTCTGTTTGAATTTGCGGCTGTTATCGTTTGCCAAACAAACAAAATTACCCTTGCTAAAAAAAAACCGTTGCAGGTAAACTACCCCTTTCCCTCAACCGATCTTCACCAAAAACAATAGGTCGCGAGTACTCTACAAATCAGGGCTGTATGCAAAAAATTATTTGATTCTGTTTGAATTTGCGGCAGTTATCGTTTGCCATAGAAAAAAAATCTACAGACACACAGACAGACAGACAGACACACAGACACACAGACACTTTTCGGAAAACGACTTTTTTTCATGTTTTGAGTGTAGTAGAATCAGAATCTGCAATAATCTCGAACACGATTTTTTTTGCCATCACCATACTTCCATTCCTTAAGGAATATGGAAGTAAAAGTACTATTTGTTTCCCACCAGTTTCTAAAACGTAATAAGAAAAATTAAAACAATTTCAACTTGCATTAATACGTCTCACGGACTGCTTTTGTAAGAAAGGGGCAACTTTAGGACATTGAATTCAGGACGTTTTCTTCAAGGCTGATAAACCAATCCTTGCTCTTGTTTTTCACCAACTTTTTTCTATGCTCTTATGTCATAGGGTCAGAAACTTCTAAAACCATGGCTGAACGTGTTCAATATAACCACATACTGTATATACTACAATGTGGCATATGGCGAACATACAACAGTTCACGTTGTGCTTACGATAAGGAGTTTACGGTTTTTTGTCACTCATTTTTTAGCAGCAATTTGTCTTTCTCATTCGCTGTATAAACGTTTATGTAAAAGCAAAACTATAATACGAGTGACTTCAAATATCAGAACAAATGACCTGTATGTTTCTCACGGAAGGAAGAATGCGGATCGACTGAGGCCTAGGATGATGACGTTCAGAATAAGTAACGGCGCTTACGAATGTCGCTTCGCAGGACGATGACTAGCAATGTACAGATCTGCTTATTCGAGTACGAATAAAACTGTGAAATTATACGAATTCGTAAAGACACTTTTAATGCACTCAGGAACTTCCGATTACCAGCGATCTGCAAACGCGGCAGCAATATTATTACCCATCAGTGAAAAGGACTGGACGTTTAGAATGAGATAGTCATGTTTCCCTAGAGCCTGGAATGAGCTGAAGTTATCCCAAGAAATTACCTCATCTTTGTCCCAAGAACAAGGAACTTTCTATTTCACGATTTTGCGTGTAATTGCCTGTAGTTTACCGTGAAATCTACGCTAATAGTGGGATTCACACTATTCACACTGAAATATTTCTTACGATTCACACACGACTGTATTTATCATAATGCAGTCATCATAGTTAATATCACCATCATTATCACACTCACTATGATAGACTTGCAAAGATCAGGTCCTAACATCTAATCCAGTAACGTAAATCACTTAACCTTTTTAATGTTCTACCCTTTTTCATTTCAGTTTTGTACCAGCTTTCCGGACCTTCTGTGCGTTAGTGTCTTTACTATAACTTAATGTACGTCCTGATTTTTCAAAAAACCACTTTCACACATGGTTTCCAATTTCGACTGAATCCATTGTTTGTGACAGACGGAAACGCCTGTGACATTATAATCTTTGCTTTTAATATTGCTACGCCGTGAGTTATGCAATTGGCGTAGTAGCGTTGTGACGCTGGACATGTATTATGAAAGAGGGTGGGACTTTCATGTGGCATGTTCTCGCGAGTTCTGAAGCTGATGTGAATCTTTATTTTTCCGAAATACGTTACAACACAGTGGAATTTTCTCATGCGTATTGCTCAGTTCCTGGCCGTGTTCGCCGAGTTAGTCAGTCTGAGACTGCGAATCGAAGCAATAAGACATGTTATTGGAATTCCTATGACTTGCGATTCTTGAAAACTGATAACTGTGAAATTTTGTATGCGGACACCTGTAACTGTTACTAGTGTCTGTTACATCAGTATGTGTTGGCAACTTGTAACCTTGAGGAACTGGTGTATACGAATGTAGGCATATCTGTTCATTGAAACTGGTATTACTGCCACGAGTAACGAATTCCCTAGTGTTGAATTATTTTAGTACGCTGTTTGAATATGACGATCCGTGTGATCGCCTTAACACAATTATAAAGATAGGCCTATTTTAAGCTTTTTTTTTACTGTTTGCTTAAGTCAGTACAAATCCAAGACGACGATAAGAGTTTCCCGCAAAATGATTCACCAAAGCTTGGCTTCTGTGTAACCATTCCCACTTACAGGACACTAGCTTAGTCATACACGACGCACGCCGTCAATGAGTTAAGCTATATAAACAAGCGCCGGTCATCCACAAGTGGTTTGCCCGGGCAGGTTACTTCATGTGGAAACGTAACACAGACACGCGCACTAACGTATTAGGGGAAAGCAAAATAAACACTTCGCGCTAATATCTACGTTTATGAATATAAATCTGCTTAAAACATTACTTGTGTTATTTTGCCTATAACACACTACATTTGTTACTTCATTAATGTAGGCCTATGTCTAATTTTAACCACGTGTGCGCGCTGAACATTTATCAATTTCTTGATGGCGTCGTGTCAATTAATTATACCGCTTGCCATACAATTATTCAATTTAATCTTTCAACTACCAACTTTTAACCTTTCTCTCATAGCACATCCCTCAGAAATCGATCGCCTGATCCTTACGCCCACATGGTCGGCACACTTGATTTCCGTGTAAATATTATAACATTGCCAAACCCTGATCACATTTGATATAAATAAGTATGTAAAAAATGCCAAGAAACAATATATTTTGATAGATAAATGATAACGAGAATGAAAGTAGTAAATATAATCAATAGTGAAGGAAGAAGAATACAACCAAAGGTGGTTACAAAACAAGAAAATACGAACTAGACTGACAGACAACTGACATTGACCCAACCCCAGAGATTGGCCAGATATTAACCAAAGTAAAGCGAGACAAGAAGACAGTGAAGAAAAAAGAAAAAAAAAATTACATGGCAATAACAATTAACTCATAAGATTGTTTTAAAAGAGCATAATTTTTTATTATTATTAATAATTTATGTTTAAATTTTTATTAGTGGTAACTTGTAAATGACAGTATCTCAGCAATTGTTATACATAAAAAACCATGTGTAGATATGATTGTATGTATATCCTTATCTATAGGTGATGTGTCAGCTGTTATGTTTAAAATTACACTCATACAGACAGGGAATAGAAATGTGTGCGTGATTCAATCAGAGAACAAATTGTATAGCCTACTATATACTTTGGAACTTTTACTAGGATTATTTCAGCAGTATGTATGTTATTTCAGCATTATGTGTTTGAAAGTATAAGGTTTTGGAGAGTTTATTTATTCGCTAATATTATTGCTGTTGCTACAGATGTAGTATGTTTCAATTAACACAATATATTTTAACATTATTAAATTGTTGTTATTATTATTAATTATGACATTTCAGACCAATTTTTATCACTTTAATGACAATGTATACAAAGTTATGTTTTATTAGAAAGATGTATTTACAATACCATGTTGTTTGAATATTATAAAATGATATGTGGCAGTCTGAAGTTAACAAAAGAGACATGAACTCATTAGATACAAAAACTTTGTAATAATAGTGAGATCGTGAGAAATATAAGGGTAATTAGAGATAGGTAGGGAGTGACAAAGATGAACAGTGAAGTGATAAGTGTAATAAAATAAACAGCATATAATCTTAAGAAAAAAGAGTTAAACAAGTGTGACAAACCCAAAACATAAGCACATGTTAAATGAGCAATTAAGTTAAGTATATTAGACTGAAAGACACAGAATAATTGTGAATGTAAAAAAACAGAAAAAATGTTATCTCAGTATAAAAATCACCAGGGTGGTTACTGTTATAAAAGAGATGGTGTAGGTATAACACTCACCAAATTTGTTCATTTGTTAATTTAAAGAAAGAAGTTATTGGCTTAATGTTTAAGGCAATAAATACCAAAAGAAATAGTTTTACAGTAATATGTTAGTATGTTTTAAGTAAGTAAGGAATTTATAAAGAAAATAATAGCAATACCTTTATAAGAAATAATAGGCAAAATATAATAATTATGTGTAACGAAAGGGAACATGGCAGAATTATATTAAAACTTAGAAATAAGTAAATTATGTATTAACATAGTATTATCAATTTTGGACTAAAACATTAATACATGGCTTAGACCAATCTTGTAAGATATGAAACTAATCTTTGAAAGAAAATAGGAACATCTATGTAAAGATTACAACCATTGAAATTATCCCCAAGTAAATATAGCCATTATAAAATATTTATTCAAATTAAACAAAAAATTCAAAGTTTGATAACAATGTGTTTATTTTGAGATCGACCAGGGAGAATAATTACGTTACCATGGAAACTGTGGAGTAACAAGCAAAAATACCGTTAGATTTTTTTACTGAATGCATGACGCTTTAATGGTATAGACGCTAATTTTCGAGTGACCAAAATTGTCAATTAAAACATAGAAAATATCAGAAGAAGTTACTACTAAGTGTATACTAAGACGTAAGACAATAAGACTGGAACCATATTATAGAAGTTGAGGCCAAATTAACGAAAAAAGAAAATAAATTACTACCAATTAAACTGGAAAAGATGCCTGATGTCCTGAACCAAGCAAATTAAAGAAGATTGTAGTATAACCCATGAATAACAGATCGTATGAATTCGCCATAACTACGGAAGTGATAAGTACCTATTAAATTACCCAAAATATATAAATAAACTCACGTTAATTATTTCTCACTAAAGGTCGAAATCTCACTGAACTGAAATTAATTACTTTCAAAGATTAAAAAGAATACTAAGTCACTGACAATTTATAAACTAACCAATATAAACTGTTGTTAATGATCCATAACTTGTAAACACTTTTACTACACTGCGCTAAACAAATTATACCTACACAATATGTTAGTTAAGTTTACTTGATGTAAGGGTGTGTATTTTTATTGTTTTAAACATTTGTAATCCTTTTAACGTAACCTCAAGAACCTGTGACAAACAAACATTAATAACTGATGTACTATTTACAACAGACGCCATTATTAAACGTCTGGTTATCAATTCAAATATCGATTTGTCAAACCCTGTAATTGTCTCATATAAACAACCGGAGCATTTGTATTAGAATAATTTGTATTAAATGAATAACAATCACTAATAAAAAATGTGTAAGTATTGAGTGTAACCACGGTGTTATAGGAGGTGCACAATATTTTATGTACATTTTAGCAGATGACTAACGATTTACACAGCCCACGCATCGAACTGCTGTGCGCTCCAGTGGGCCTAGCTGGCGGAAATATTTGAATTATTCAAACCGCCTGAGCTGCGCTGGTCATACACCTTTGAATTTTATTTTAATTGTTTTAAGAAAACAATTTGGCGCCACCGGGATTTTCATACCCCTAGTGAACATCAGGTAAGAACATCAAGACCTGGTTATTCGTACGTTCGCAACGGACGAAATCTGCGGAAGTTGCACGCATTTGAACTACGGATCGAGAAGACACGTTACACCCATTACACACAAATTGTACATTATCCACATTTTACAGAGTAAAACGGTAGCCGTACACACGACTATATTACAAATTGACGACCAACCGCTGGAGCTAGAAGAGAGAGAAATACGAACTTCTAACGGCGAGAAAAAAGGTCGAATAATAAGTATAAAACGGTTCGCTACACACTATTCAATAATAATTAACAGGAAAGGTAAACCGTTATTATACAAAGTGGCGCGCCAACTAGTGGAGCTAGAATAATAAAGAAATTATACAATTAAACCCTATAAATTCTAGCGGCGATTACGGAAGGTTACAATATGCACACCAGAGGATTGTCGAAAAAGTTGGCAAAGGAGAAGGAGATGGAAGGAAACAGAGGGGAAGAAGAGGAAGGAACACCGATTGAAGAAGTGGAGACAATAATAACCACAACAGAACCAAGCCAAGACGAAGAAATGGAATTACAGGCGGGCGACAAGGGAGAATTTAGAGGAGACCCGAACATACTAAAATTAATGGAAATGATGAACAATAATTTGAAGGAGATGAACAATAAATTCGACAAGAATGAGGAGAGCTTGAAGGAGATGAACAATAAATTCGACGGCATGAAGAAAGAAACCAGTGACAATTTGAAACAGATCAATGAAAAAATAGTGAGTACTAAGGAAGAATTGAGGAAAACAGTCAACCAAAATAATGAAACACTACAACAACGATTGCTGGAGGAAATTCAGCAAAGAAACGAAGAATTAAAGGAAGAATTGAAGGAACAGCTGAAGAAGGACCACGAGAAAAATAAAGAAGAAATGAAGCTGCAGATGGCACACCAATTAATGGAGTACCGAGAAGAAGCAAAACAGCAGGTTGCGGAAATCAATGACAAATTAGAGGAAACGTTGGAGAAGCTAGAGAAGACCAACGAAAATGTTTCTGGAGTCCGCAAGGAAGTACTCGATAAAATGAACCGTCTCGAAGGAGAAAATAAGAGAAGAATTGAGGAAGGTCATGAAGAAACAGTCAGAAGATGTACCCAGATAGACCAGGACATACACCAAGTCCGGGAAGAAAACCAGAAAGAGGTAGCAGCTGTACGAACAGACTTGGGAGAACGAATGGAAGGAGTTTATAGTAACTTAAATAAAGTAGATAGCAAAGTAGACAAAAACCAACAGAGGATTGACGAAATGCGCAGAATAGAAGAGTCATTACGGGAAGAAGTGGATGCCTGGCGTGACCGACCATGTAATAATAGTCATGTCATGAACACAGACAACAGAGATACTATTAATTTCCGTAATTATAAAAGAAACCCTATTGAATTCTTGAAGAGGGTAGAAGAGTTAATCATCAAGAATCGAGAGACTCGATGGACTACAATAAGAGGGATGTTGGACGAAATGTTCAAGGAGACATACGACAACTGGTGGACTGCCACTCGACCAGACATCCAAAACCTTCAAGACTTTAAGACTCAGTTCAAGGCTAAATACTGGTCTGAATCAACTCAGAATATGGTCCGCAATAACCTGAGCAATGGAAGGTATGAAAACCAGAATGGACAATCCCTTACCTCCTACTTCTTGGGAAAAATCTGCATGGCCAGGAATTTGGAGCCACGTATACCTGAAGAGTGTCTGGTAATACAGTTATCTTACCACTACGACGACGCCATCCAAAAGGCACGGATGTACAGCCAGGTAAAGACCATCCAAGATATGGCTAGCTTACTAGAAAGCCATGAACATGAGTGGCAGTACAGGAAAAATAGAGGGTACAGTTTCAGAAATAATAGAACCAATGAGGGACAATTGTCACAGAATCAACAGGGAGATAATAAACCACCGATAAATAACCCTAACAATTACCAAGGGAACACACGGGGCAATAACGTGCCCAGAAATTTTAACAGAAGTGGAAACCATAATAATAACAACTTCAGGAACAACCACAGGGGTAATTTCCCGTCGAATGGTTACAACAACAATTATCGCCCTGGAAACAACAGTAATCAGAACAATAATCCAGGATACCGGCCACAGGTAAATTACATAAGGGGGCAAAGACAAAGGAGCCCAAGAAGAAACTATCCCTCATCTAACTATCGGCGAACGTACTATAACCAGGTACCCGATACGAGAAGTCACCCATTCGAAGAAGATCACAGGCACAGCGTGGATGACCGGAATAATCAACAGGAGCCGAACGCTAACCAACCATCAAACACTACTGATGTTGGGGGCAATGAGGTCAACCCTCATTTAAACGCTTAAGGCCAGTGAAAACTGCGGACAGCCCATCACTGGACCAATCTCTGGGTGAATATAAGACAACACATGACAAGAAGATCACAATAATATGTACTAATTATTTGAAAAATATAAGGGACGATTTGATCGAAGAAAATGATAACATGATGCCCATTAGAAACAATGAAATAGTGTATGTGAGTGCCCAAATAAATGGAATTCTATCAACCATAATGATCGATACAGGGTCTAATGTCTCCCTGATCGACCAAATAGAATTAAATAGACTACAGCAGGGAAGTAGTGTACCCATATCAACCCTGCCCATAAACAATATAACTATCATTGGTGCTACCGGCCGACAAAACAAAACCGTCCGGAAACAAGTATCCTTGGAACTTAATAGCAAAGGTATAATAGTAACTATGCCATTTCTTGTTGCCAGCGGCCTACCTTTCTCATTACTTGTTGGGTGTGATGTACTCAGACAACACTCTGCCATAATTAACCTGCGGCAGGGAGAAGTATCACTAACCACAGAACAAGGAATATGGTCAGCCGATATAGTGAATGGTGGCAACTTATCATTGATAACAAACCACTATAACATGATCCAAAACAATTATTGCCGACAATCACCCGAAAGAATATTGACAGATTGGAAGAATGAAGAATTATGGTCAAGCAAGCTGGATGAGATCAGAAACTTCCAACGAGAAGAACAAGATCCACAGATTAGTGTGCAACAGTCAGAGGAACTCATAAGTATATACAACAGATATAAACACATTTTCTCTGACGCTCCAGGCAAAGTAAAGAATTATCAATGCCGAATACGATTTAAAGAACCCGTTGACTTCAAGAAAAAATCTTACCCCATTGCTTACTCACAAAGAAATGCAGTGAGGGCAGAAATCAATCAAATGATGGAAGACGATATCATTGAATTAAGTCAATCACCGTATACAAGTCCAATAGTGGCGATACCAAAAAAGGACGGAAAGGTGAGAATCTGCCTCGACGCCAGAGAAATTAATAAAATGATAGTGAACGATAGAACATCACCGGGTGAAATAGAAGAAATCCTTAAGAAGTTCCACGGTATAAAATACATTAGCTCTTGGGACACGGTATGTGGCTACTGGCAGGTGGAGCTACATCCGAACAGTAGACAATACTTAGCATTCTTGTTCGATGGGAGGAACTATCAGTTCAAAAGACTGCCATTTGGACTGATAAATTCGGTCGCAGTATTTGTTAAATGTATGGACCAAATACTGGGACAAGATGTACTGAATTTTACCACCGTGTACGTAGATGATCTGTTAATAACATCATCAAATTGGCAAGAGCACTGTGCCAGAGTGGAAACCGTACTAAAAAGGTTATCAGATAATCACGTAACCCTTAAGCTGGACAAGTCAAAGTTTATAGCCCGAAAAATACAATTTCTAGGATTCAATCTAGCAGAGGAAGGCATATCTCCTTCGTCAGAAAAAGTTGAGGCGATACAACGATTCCCCACGCCAAAAAACAAAAAACAACTTCAATCCTTCCTGGGAATCTGCAACTATTACCGTAAATTTCAAGATAATTATTCCAAACTAACAGCAAAATTCAAAAAACAATTATCAGTTAAGGACAAGTGGACTTGGGGGTCCGAACAAGATGAAGTATTTAACCAAATAAAAGAAAAGTTCTTGAACACCGTGATCTTACATCATCCAGACTTCAAAAAGCCATTCTTCATGAACTGTGATGCGAGTGATGTCAGTGTAGGTGCGGTATTATACCAAGAAGATGAGAAGGGACAGCATATGGTTATTAGTTTTGCAAGCAGAATTTTAAATGGATGCGAACGAAATTATCACGTCACGGAGAAAGAACTACTCAGTGTCGTGTTCGCCTGCAACAAATTTAGGACTTACATTCTGGGATACGATATAACAGTGAGAAGTGACCATAGATCCATTTCATTCCTTAAGCAGTGTAAACTCAGCCACGGAAGATTAACTCGATGGATATTGTTGCTACAGGAATATCACATAAACTGGGAGTACATCCCAGGGAAGCAAAACGTAGCTGCGGACATCTTATCCCGTATAAACGTCCAGCAACAAACTTTCGAGGGGGAGAAAGAACAATTAGTTAAGGTGTATAACATTATTAAAAACAGAGTAGATCTAGAAAAAATAACCCAAGAAATAAGAAGATGTCAAACTGTGGATCCAAAAATAATGAGTATCCGGGAGAGAATGTTAAAAGATGAAGAAACCATTATACAATATTATAAAATACATGACAACTTGCTATTTATTAAAAACAATCCTGCAATCGGAGAATGGAAACTTGTAATACCATCTACAGTGGAGGAACAATTGATACTAGACTACCACATTAGATACGGCCATATGGGGGCTGTAAAAGTGATAAAAGCTTTACAGGAACAAGTTTACATTAAAAATATTTATCGAAAAGTAAACAAAATCATTCAAAAATGTGATATTTGCCAAAAGGTAAAATGCAATAATTCAAAAAAGGAAGGTATGATGATACCTATCACATCAAGTCAGAAATTAGAAAGGGTATTCCTTGATATATGTGGTCCGTTTCCTATCAGTGGAGGAAGACACAGATATAAATTTATAATCGTTATGTTTGACCACTTCACCAAGTATACAAAGTTGTACTCCATTAACCGTGCAACAACAAAGAAAATAATTGAGATTATCTTAACCAAGGTTATACCAGAAGTGGGAAAACCGACGGCCGTTATAACAGATCATGGAACCCAATTTAAGGGAAATCTCTGGAAAAATAAGCTCTGTGAGCATAATATTAAAACTTACAAAACATCCGTTTATCACCCAAGCAGCAACCCAGCTGAAAGGGTACTCAGAGAAGTGGGTCGTATACTGAGAACCTACTGCCACGATAAACAAAGAGAATGGCACAATTATGTGAAATCCACTGAAGAATTTATAAACTTAGCTTACCACGACTTTACGGAAGCTACCCCATACACAATGATGTTTGAGCGGCCACCGCCTAGAGAGATAACTGATATGATCCAATTCCCCACCAACACCGAATATCAATTCGAGAAAAAAAGATTCTATAACAGAATAGCCGAAAAGGTAGAGCAACAAAAGAATAAATACGCTAAGAACCAGAAAAAGACTATTAAGTACGAGGTAGGAGAAAGGGTACTTTTAAAAAACAGAGAATTACCCAGCTCCATAGAAGGCATCACTAGAAAGTTACTATTATTATACGTGGGACCATACACTATAACAAAAGACAAGGGCAATAACACTTACGAGATCACTCACCCCGTCACCAAGAAAATAAAGGGGGTATACAATCAAGCCTCAATTAAGAAATATTATGACAATCAACAATAAATGTAAAAAACAATTTAAAGTAAAAAACCAACAAAAATACTTTAAATAAAGAAAAAAAAAATAAAGTGACAAACAAACAAGTCTGCCAATGTCATAAAGAAAAGATCTCTAAAGAATGTCAAAATTCCAAAACATTCGTAAGTACAGCTTACACTAAGCATTAGAGAAACCATTATGATGAATAAAAAATTGTAAAAAATCAAAAAAGATATGTAAGAAAAGCTTACCCAAATATCTCGATAATATTTTAGAACAAGTAAAAATGGAGAGATAAAGGTTACAAGGCATTCATACAAAGTAAGAGCAACCAACTTACTACAATATTTAAATAAAAATTAACAATTGAGGAGTGTAGTTACGAAACATTCCTACAAAATAAGATTAAATTACCATAATGTTTAGCCAAAAAAATGAGGCATGAAAAGCATGACATACTATGAAGGAATAAGCTACAAAAAATTCCTAACTAGTAAGAAGCAATAACTTACTATGATATCTAAAAAATTATGAAAAAAAAATCAATCAAAATGATCAGCTTCCACAACTATTTAGAAAGAGGGGAAGTAAAATTACCCAAACCAATGATCACAAAACAATATAAATGAAATAAACGTTCTAAGAGTTATAATGTGAAATGAGATGAAACAAAGAGTAATTAAAAATGAATAAAAATGTGAATTGTATCAATAAAAAACAATGCTTCAAATAGTATCTATAAAGAAAGATGAAACAATATATGACTCGAACTGAGCAATAATGAAGTATAAAAGTAAAAGATTCCCAACAAATATTATGATTATGATTATTATTATTATTATTTTGAGTCACGAGTTGACTATATTTAAGAATTATTAATTGAGATTGTCTGTTGAATGAACCAGCAATCATTTTACTGAGCAGGGATGATGTTCCCCTGATATCAGTATAAGAGTAGTTTTGATGAAAAATAAGATTTATAGGGAATAAGTTATAATAAAAAATCAATAAGCCAGTTCGCAATGTGAGAAAATAATGAAGAAAAGACTAAGAAGAATAGAAATAAAAGATACCGAATTAATTATAAAAAATGAATGAGAAGCAGGAGAATTTGAAAAAAAAAAAAAAATTGATACGATACAATTGATAATTTCATCAAACTTAAATTCACGTTTTATAAAATGATCAATTTTGGTGGAAGGGCATTATATAACATTGCCAAACCCTGATCACATTTGATATAAATAAGTATGTAAAAAATGCCAAGAAACAATATATTTTGATAGATAAATGATAACGAGAATGAAAGTAGTAAATATAATCAATAGTGAAGGAAGAAGAATACAACCAAAGGTGGTTACAAAACAAGAAAATACGAACTAGACTGACAGACAACTGACATTGACCCAACCCCAGAGATTGGCCAGATATTAACCAAAGTAAAGCGAGACAAGAAGACAGTGAAGAAAAAAGAAAAAAAAAATTACATGGCAATAACAATTAACTCATAAGATTGTTTTAAAAGAGCATAATTTTTTATTATTATTAATAATTTATGTTTAAATTTTTATTAGTGGTAACTTGTAAATGACAGTATCTCAGCAATTGTTATACATAAAAAACCATGTGTAGATATGATTGTATGTATATCCTTATCTATAGGTGATGTGTCAGCTGTTATGTTTAAAATTACACTCATACAGACAGGGAATAGAAATGTGTGCGTGATTCAATCAGAGAACAAATTGTATAGCCTACTATATACTTTGGAACTTTTACTAGGATTATTTCAGCAGTATGTATGTTATTTCAGCATTATGTGTTTGAAAGTATAAGGTTTTGGAGAGTTTATTTATTCGCTAATATTATTGCTGTTGCTACAGATGTAGTATGTTTCAATTAACACAATATATTTTAACATTATTAAATTGTTGTTATTATTATTAATTATGACATTTCAGACCAATTTTTATCACTTTAATGACAATGTATACAAAGTTATGTTTTATTAGAAAGATGTATTTACAATACCATGTTGTTTGAATATTATAAAATGATATGTGGCAGTCTGAAGTTAACAAAAGAGACATGAACTCATTAGATACAAAAACTTTGTAATAATAGTGAGATCGTGAGAAATATAAGGGTAATTAGAGATAGGTAGGGAGTGACAAAGATGAACAGTGAAGTGATAAGTGTAATAAAATAAACAGCATATAATCTTAAGAAAAAAGAGTTAAACAAGTGTGACAAACCCAAAACATAAGCACATGTTAAATGAGCAATTAAGTTAAGTATATTAGACTGAAAGACACAGAATAATTGTGAATGTAAAAAAACAGAAAAAATGTTATCTCAGTATAAAAATCACCAGGGTGATTACTGTTATAAAAGAGATGGTGTAGGTATAACACTCACCAAATTTGTTCATTTGTTAATTTAAAGAAAGAAGTTATTGGCTTAATGTTTAAGGCAATAAATACCAAAAGAAATAGTTTTACAGTAATATGTTAGTATGTTTTAAGTAAGTAAGGAATTTATAAAGAAAATAATAGCAATACCTTTATAAGAAATAATAGGCAAAATATAATAATTATGTGTAACGAAAGGGAACATGGCAGAATTATATTAAAACTTAGAAATAAGTAAATTATGTATTAACATAGTATTATCAATTTTGGACTAAAACATTAATACATGGCTTAGACCAATCTTGTAAGATATGAAACTAATCTTTGAAAGAAAATAGGAACATCTATGTAAAGATTACAACCATTGAAATTATCCCCAAGTAAATATAGCCATTATAAAATATTTATTCAAATTAAACAAAAAATTCAAAGTTTGATAACAATGTGTTTATTTTGAGATCGACCAGGGAGAATAATTACGTTACCATGGAAACTGTGGAGTAACAAGCAAAAATACCGTTAGATTTTTTTACTGAATGCATGACGCTTTAATGGTATAGACGCTAATTTTCGAGTGACCAAAATTGTCAATTAAAACATAGAAAATATCAGAAGAAGTTACTACTAAGTGTATACTAAGACGTAAGACAATAAGACTGGAACCATATTATAGAAGTTGAGGCCAAATTAACGAAAAAAGAAAATAAATTACTACCAATTAAACTGGAAAAGATGCCTGATGTCCTGAACCAAGCAAATTAAAGAAGATTGTAGTATAACCCATGAATAACAGATCGTATGAATTCGCCATAACTACGGAAGTGATAAGTACCTATTAAATTACCCAAAATATATAAATAAACTCACGTTAATTATTTCTCACTAAAGGTCGAAATCTCACTGAACTGAAATTAATTACTTTCAAAGATTAAAAAGAATACTAAGTCACTGACAATTTATAAACTAACCAATATAAACTGTTGTTAATGATCCATAACTTGTAAACACTTTTACTACACTGCGCTAAACAAATTATACCTACACAATATGTTAGTTAAGTTTACTTGATGTAAGGGTGTGTATTTTTATTGTTTTAAACATTTGTAATCCTTTTAACGTAACCTCAAGAACCTGTGACAAACAAACATTAATAACTGATGTACTATTTACAACAGACGCCATTATTAAACGTCTGGTTATCAATTCAAATATCGATTTGTCAAACCCTGTAATTGTCTCATATAAACAACCGGAGCATTTGTATTAGAATAATTTGTATTAAATGAATAACAATCACTAATAAAAAATGTGTAAGTATTGAGTGTAACCACGGTGTTATAGGAGGTGCACAATATTTTATGTACATTTTAGCAGATGACTAACGATTTACACAGCCCACGCATCGAACTGCTGTGCGCTCCAGTGGGCCTAGCTGGCGGAAATATTTGAATTATTCAAACCGCCTGAGCTGCGCTGGTCATACACCTTTGAATTTTATTTTAATTGTTTTAAGAAAACAATTTGGCGCCACCGGGATTTTCATACCCCTAGTGAACATCAGGTAAGAACATCAAGACCTGGTTATTCGTACGTTCGCAACGGACGAAATCTGCGGAAGTTGCACGCATTTGAACTACGGATCGAGAAGACACGTTACACCCATTACACACAAATTGTACATTATCCACATTTTACAGAGTAAAACGGTAGCCGTACACACGACTATATTACAAATTGACGACCAACCGCTGGAGCTAGAAGAGAGAGAAATACGAACTTCTAACGGCGAGAAAAAAGGTCGAATAATAAGTATAAAACGGTTCGCTACACACTATTCAATAATAATTAACAGGAAAGGTAAACCGTTATTATACAATATCTATCCTTGCCGAACGTTGCTACGTTCACTAAAGAAAAAATAAAATAAATTTATAAATTCGTTTGATGCTAATAGTGTCAACGTACTGTCTCCCGCAGTCACATTCTTTTTGCAAGCTCTTTTCTCAATTTAGACTACTTGCGCATAAAAATAATTCTCTGCTTAGCTTTCAAAAACGCATTACAAAAATTTTAACACTTTAACATTATTCAGTGTCCACATTATATACATGTTCAGCCACACTGTAGCCTATAAACAGTTATTGTATTAGTATACAAAATGGAAGTTCTAAATCACTGAAATGCACAGATGTTTTGCTTCCAGTCTTTTGTTCTTCGTCACTAACATTGATAGATCCCCGTCCCTCTGAAAAGATAAGAGTTTTATCCGCTTGGTTAGTTGAAAACACTATGATGGCTCCTTTTGCTCCATGCAGGCACACGTAATCAACAATTTCAACTATCCGCCCACCAAGTCTCACACTGGATTTCCCTTGTAACTCTCGATAATTGTTACCTTATTTGCAATACTGTGAATTTATATTTGTACTGCGAGTCTGTTTGTGTTTTAACTTTCTTTCTTTATGTGTGTTTCATTCGTAAAAAACAAACATCTAGAAATTTGTCTAATCTCACACACGATTTTTCCCATTTCGACAATTAGATCTTCTATGAGATATCTTAAAATAAAGGCTACCAGATATACGTACTGATTCTATTCCAAAATACTGCCAAATGAACCAAAACGCCAACCTTCATGAGATAAGAATATAAAATGAGATGAAAAGTGATTTAAAGTCAGTTAATGGTTTACTTTCACTAGTCAGTATCCTAGCAGCTGAGCTACAGAGATCTATAAAATATGTTCCTTCTTACCCAATCCGACAGGCAACATTTGTATGACCGATTGACTATCCACATTTTTTGACATATTTCAACTCTGCTACTAATAATATCGTGTGTGACTTTGCACAAGTTTCCAGGAATACCAGCAAACTCATAAATAGAGTACAAACACGCGGCAAAGCCGATACATACATAACTTTGTTACGTAACTAAAATGGGGAAGAATACACTGTTTACTAACACGTTCCGATACGAAAACAGCTGATACAAACACCCTGTCATATGCTGAGATGAACACGACGGACTCTACTGTGCAGTATTCTCGATCACTTCAAAACAAAATGATATATAGACTACGTAAACTGAAATGACAAATTTTCGATAAAGTTTATTTGATCAAATTGAGAGATGTTAAAAAATCATATTACGAAAACCATAAGTTTTATGTAATTGAACATGGTCCCACATATGAGAACAAGATCGAGAACATAGTGAAATAGACGATACAAAGAAATTAACCACAATCACTACACAAAGAAAACAATGTGATCTATACAGAAGAATCTGAATGTACGGTATAATCTATATGCCATAATTAATGTTAACATCACAATTAGCAAATATAAATAAGTTAATTTTATTTTGTTAAATGTATAATTAATATTAATAACTGTTCCCTTCACTGTTGTAGTAGACATTTTCAACCTTGAACAACATATTCAAGATTTCTCTACAACATCTAGAGTAGATTGACAACCAACAAAGACTCGTGTATATTCTGGTGTACCATTATGCCTTTCTGCGAACTGAAGACATGACAGTGTTACTACAGGAAAACTGTACGTAGGATTTCTTAATGTCATTAACTTACAAAGTAAGTCGTGTTGAACAGACGAAGAACGAGACTAGGGATAACTGGCGGCAGAATGTGATTAGTTGGACAGAGAAAAGTGGGGAATGAAACGCGGAAGCGCTAAAGACTTTACGTTGCCGGTTTACGCACAGGCCTATACGTTACATAAATTGTTAAGTAAAGTTTTGTACACAAAAATATATGTTTTTCTTCTGTTTACACGTTATCCATAATAAGAATACGCCGTCCTTTCTTTCAACAGCCTTCTACTGACCAAAAATTTCAAGGCCTATTTGCCACAGTTCTTCGTGGTCGTCTCTTACCTTCGTTGTAATTCCGAAGTTCGTTTCGTTTGTTCTACTTTTACAAATCAAATCTCCTATCGGCGTTACCGTTTAAGTGTTTTGTATTAGAATACGTGGTTTTCATTAGTTCAACACTAAGCCTACAAAAGTATGTTCTCATGGTATTAATACAATGAATTCTCAGGACGTACATATAGCAAAGACACTAACGCACAGAAGGTCCGGAAAGCTGGTACAAAACTGTGTCTCCTACTTTAATCAACACTGGGGGCCTCAATTATCGGCTGTGCAAAACACATTTCACATACGTTCTTTAATAAAACAGAAAAGTGCGGAAGACACCACGTTCGGTTGAAGTCTGAACAATAAAGACGTCGTGCACGTCAGATATTTTAAGGGTATGATAATCGCTTCTATAAGTATGTTGTACGACTTTCAGTGTTGGGGTGTATTGCCTGAAAAGTAAAAAAGATCCTATATGTAACGCAGATGCTCATTTTTAAATGGTATTTGGGTGTTCATTTGTGAGGCAGGATTCAAAAAAAAAAAGCTTACATGAAGATTTGAACCATAAATGAATACTGTCTTCGGCAATGCGCAGGAGCGTAGAAGTGAAGGCATAAGAAACAGTAAGTATAGGAGTATAACGAAATCATGACTGATGGTACAAACGTAACACAGACTGACCCATATGATAAAAACAAAGAAGTCTTTGTAGAAGTTTACATGTGTGGACCTGCAGTGCTTGGAATGAGCCCTCAAGACTCATCGGACAAAGGAAAACAGAAGGACAGGTACTTTACTAAAGTATCGCTGATTTTACTAAAGAGGAATCTGTACCTTTTTGGGTCACAAAAATAGCAAAAAAGCTTTTTCCATTAGAAGATTCTCCATTAAATTCTGTTTAAGAAAATATATAATATTATATACTTTTAAGGAATATGTACTGGCGAAAAAGTACATTAAAGTGTCGACATTGTCCGAAGACTTACGATGCGTTCACAGTAAACGCGTGGCACACATAGGCCTACTTTCCGCAGCAAGTACAGAAATTTTCAGTTACCATCTAATGTACTCAAAACTGTGCAGTTAAAAGTTTTTGCTTCGTTACATTTTTTGGTTTCTTAGGTTGGTGGTACTGCATGCAAGCTGTCAGCTGATCACTGTATTTTATTTACAGATGTTTTGTTTTGGAGTGTTATTGTGATAAAGTTGTGAATTAAGTGTATTTTAAATTCATAGTTTAGTTATTTCATAAATATCAATGGCCTAGGAATTGTATTTAGAAGCATTACTAATGACGCGCAAGTAACTGAGAAACGCAAGTAAGTCTTCCAGTTCAATGAAACTCAGAAATTCTAAGCATCCAAAGGAATTTAAATGCAGTGAAACTAATATAATTGTAAATTTGGAACTAATTTCTAAGTTAGTTCAGTCATTTGCTAATTGTAAATATTGTGACCGTACCAACAGTCTTATACTTGTGGTGGATAACAATTTCAAATGTGGTTTAGCATACCGTATTATTTTGAAGCGCACCGTTTCTGACAAAGAGCATACACCATAACCTCTAAAAGTATTAAAAATATGTAAGAAGTTAATATTAGATACGCATATTCTCTTCGGTCTATTTCCAAAGCATTGGAATCTGGGAAATGTTTCCTGCTGTTATGAATATGTCACCTCCAAACGCAAGATCTGAAAAATGTAACAAACAACTTCTTAGAGATGCAACAGTGGTTTATGAAGCATCACTTAGGAATGCAACCAGTGAAGCAATACAAGAGAATGAAGGAATTGCTGGTGTGGCTGCCGCTTTGACGGTAGTTGACCACACATCTATGAACAGGGTGGTGACAATGACTTCGTTTGATAGACAAGTTTCAAGTGTAATATGGCCAGGCTACTAGAAAGCGTTATCTGGTGTGAACGATAAAGCAACAGAATAAGAGTATAAGCATGAACATTCACTACCAGTAGCAGTAATGAAAACTATAAAGCCAATTTTCCAAGATTTTTCGACTGAAGATCTATTGAGATGTTTACACAGATACAAAACCCAAATGAAAGGTTAACATCGTAATTTGGCACAGTCTTCGGTCTTTGTACGCCTAGAGACCTTGATACTGTAATATGTTTTAACGAGGGGTCTGTTGTTAAAGCAAACGTTTTTGAAAGACTAGCCATAGATCCCATAAAGTTGATGATTGAAGGACTGATCGAAATCGACAAACAGTAAACAAAAAAAAAGAAGGTAAAGAGACCCAAGAAGAAAACAAACAGAAAAAAATGAAAATGAGATTGTTGAAAATGAAAAGAGAAGACAGTAAATGTGCTGATTACTGCCCTGGGGGGATTTTAATATGAAGTTAAGTGCTTTTTAAATTTAACTGTTTTCCGAAAGTACGGTTTTGTAATATTTAGGTACACTTTTCTCAAAAAACGATGTGACTTAAAACCATGAAATTTAGGTCAACAATCAATACGACTTTCATTAAAATTGAATGGATTTTACTATATTACTATATTAAAAAATTCTACAAAAGTTGTTCAAATTTTGTTTTCTTAAAAACTAAAGGTAAACATTTAATAACTTTATATGATATAAAGTAAGTAATATGTGTAAAATATAAGGTTGAAATTTCAAGTCGGTGAGTCTATGAGTTTCTCACATAATGGTACATAATTTCAGCTGTTTCCCCATTTAAAATGCATTGAGACGCAAAAGGTACAGACGCCCCTTAAAGAGAATAAGAATAAATGAGAAAAATAAGTACAGAATACTTCATACACATTTTTCTACAAGTGCCTGCTCAAACGCATTTACTTCTCATTTTGTACACCTAATTTAACCACTAGTAAGTAGCATCTATTTGAGTACCAATCGTAACTGATACGTATTTGAGTACCAAACATCAGAACATACAATGAATGGTAACCAGACCGAATACTGTTTCTTGGTCAAGACGAACTGACCTATTTTTCATGTAGATACGAGAAGACATGTAGATACCTAACATGAACTGTTTGTCATTGTACTTGTACAGGGGCATACTTTTAATTCGCATAATAAAACGACAGTCCATATTTCCTAGTAAACAAATATTCCATAGAGATTACATTTAGAAGAGTGAGATGAAAAGAGAGCACATGACAGTTGAAAAGAGAGTAATTTTCAGTTACTCTATAAGGTCGATTCACAAGATGTAAAGGCAGTGATTGCGCATATAATTCACAGCTTAAATAGAACCGTCAGGGTTAGAACAAAATAAGGAGATTGCTAATTTCTTCACATGGCTTTAGCTAGTGATTTGATACTGTGAAGGAATTATAGTCACATCATATTTCGATCTTTTTTCAGTGAATCGTAATTGAAAAATTTATTGATTGAACTGTAAAACTAAAGAATTACCTAGAAGTAAAAAGATCTATAAATACATATATGAGATATGAAACTCACATCTGGATTCAAACCAACGTACTGTTCGATATGGTGTCACTATATTTGTTCATTTCTTTTAGCATGCAATGTAATTTTTTTATTTGTTAGATTCAACTTATCAATATAAAAGTTGGATTCAATTAAGGTGTCAACAAACATTTTTAAACAAATAAACAAATCAACAAACGTTTTAAGAATTCTCTCGTAAAACACGCATTTATATACAACTTACAACTAAAACAACCGTAGACATGTGAGACCAGTAAATAAAGTTCATTGCGAATAATTTGTTTGTTTGACAAAGAAATCGGACTCCCTGGGGGTTTGAACGGCTCAGCGAACAAACATAATGGGCATAGAGACCACGGCAGAACAATCTTACGACTCATCCTCTATAACCACGAATACTACAAATGTAAATGACGCGGCTATGAATGGGGCTGCACTCCCTTTCAGCGTCCCTTTCCCCCATCTTTCTCACTGTACACTAGTACCGCTAGTAGGCACAGACCAATACCAGTTGTATCTTCAGTTCAAATACAACAGAAACGACTGACTACAGCTAAACAAGAATACAATTCTACACGGTCTGACAAGATGCTGTTTCTTTTCAATGAAACCTCATTTACTTTTCTAAGTTGTATAGTTTCGCCCACAGTGTAAGCGCAAAGCCAGCACTACGTAATGCGATGGTCATTTCCAACACTGTACAGTCACTCGCGTAACAATACGAAATATGGTTCTGCGTTACAAAACAAAACATTTACTTTAGCATTGCGGCTTAAAGAGTTAAGCCAGGAATACATAAACAACCGTAATACTCAACGGACTATGTGGAGAAAAAGAGAAAAATATCTGGGAGGGATAAGACAAAGATGTAGTACACCACATATGGCAAGTTCAATGCATCCCATATGACTAAAGGAAAAACCACGGGGGAGGAGAAAACGTTACGCTATCTGGTTGCACCATTTTACTTAAGCATCACCTGAAAGTCTACAGCTGAGACAAACAATGAATGATAGACTGGATACATATCGGGCTGTAAAGTACGCAGGAGGGCTACATTCTGTCTCAAAGAATACGGTCTGAGCAAACAGACAGTAAAACTTAAGGCGATCCACTGAGGACAGAATGTCACTGCTGTTATTTTCAAGACATTTTCGATATATACAATTTATTGTAATTATAAACAATATACGGTTCGAGTTAATTGTATTTATACATTTTTATTGTTATTAGACAATCGTCTTGTTAATGTACTGTTTAGATTCCTATAGACAGCCGATAAATGGGTAATGCCCAATTTACAAGTGTCCAGTAACTAAGGTGTACTAAGGCAAGATGCTAAACTGAGCCACTTAACTACTTCGTTTAGTACTTGAGGAAGTATGAAGATTAGTAAATTGTTCAGTAATATGAATAAACAGCTTTTCTATTTTCTCGTGCAAGTCGCTACTTTTCTTCATGAATGTGAAACTGTACAGGTGTAGGCATGCAGTTTAGCGTTCAGAATACTTACTTGTCTTATATTACTGTACACTTTTTAAAACAGTGCATTTTATTTTGTCGAGTAATTGTAGTTTTGTTACTCTTAACACATTTTATATATTTCCAAATCTTCAAGGGCACGTTCTTTCTCTTTCAATAATACAGACGCAGAAACACCGAGTTGGTCTTCCAACACAATTGCCGGTTTTCCAACGCCGTGTATGAACTTTTATTAACGGTATCTGGAGTTGCTGGACTTTTGGGGCGTCCAGTGGGAGGTCAAGTACAACGCTAGTACGACAACATTTAAACTCGAGTACCCACTTAATGGCCGTTTTTGAAGGCACAGCATCTCCTAACACCTATATCCTTTCGTTGTGATTTTCCATTGGCGCTACACTTTTTTAACAATTCAATCACATCGCTACGATGGATTTTGTCCGTTCTTTAAAACGGGCGTAACATGTAAATTTCGAAGAAGTGATAAATGATAAACGATGCATAAATTGGCAGACAGATTTGGAAATAAACAAGTGTTACAAGACATATGAATCTTACAATACACAAAAAATTTTAGTTGTTCCGCTACGTCGCTTCGCGAACCTTCCCCAACTAACCCTCGTACTTGCTGCTTACTGGTTAGTAACTAGCTGTAGCTGCTGTATACGTGTAAGTCGGACTTGGAGCTTAATAATATTTAGCTTACTGCA
The DNA here is from genome assembly GCA_034769895.1 of Magicicada septendecula. Classification (NCBI taxonomy): domain Eukaryota; kingdom Metazoa; phylum Arthropoda; class Insecta; order Hemiptera; family Cicadidae; genus Magicicada; species Magicicada septendecula. Next base: position 381,811,658 of record CM068368.1, read on the forward strand.
GACAGCCTACGTTACAACTTACATGTTACCCGTACTCAACTCTTATTACGCAACGTACATTGTATATTACGGGCATCCTATCCACGTAAGCTAGGCGTTCCTAGTATCCCTGCTTACTCAGGCATATATCATAATAATGATATATGATAATAACTAGGAAAAGCAAGGAATGAAAACTCGAATAAGCTGAATTTGTAAATTTGAACGACAACGCCTTTGACGATGAAGACAAAGTGTTTGTACTGCAGCATCAATCCTCTTCGATACACAGATGAAAAGATACGTTTCATTGTTACAGTGTTTCAGCCCATGACGACATTGATTTCATACGTATATCAACCGTAACATGTCTAATATCAAAGGTGCTAAGGTGCCAACACACGAACACTATAATTTTCACAAATTCGGTGTTGGATAAATCAATTACGAGACGCTTTGTACCAGCCTTATCTTCTGTAATTGTTATCACATCACTACTTATCATTATTTCTAGGTTTTTATTTGTTCCTCCAAGCCAATTTCCTATTGGCTCACAGATTTTTATCATACCTTACAAACATGTCCGGAAACCTTTCTTCAAGCATTCACAAAATGAGTACTTGCAAGTCCGCGAATGTCACGTCCGATCACTGTCTTTCCCAAATTAAAATGAACTTCGTCCCAAACAGGAAACCAAAACCCAAACTTAAAATCCCCAAATTTAATTAGGAACTTCTCAAAGAAAGAGCCCAGGAATGCCAAGACGGGCTTCGCCCCCTCCCCTCAGAACTGGAACCAAATCCGAGACAACTTCACATCTCGAGCCAATGAAATTGCTCCTCTACAAAAAACATCCCTGGTGGAACCAAAAATGCGAAGATACTGTATCTCAAAGACTTAAAGCCTGGAAAGACTGGCATATAGGAAAACGCCACGGGACCTGGACATCCTTCGACTACTACGCAAGAAGTCCTTAGATCTCAGAGAAGAAGATTCTTGAAGGATCAAATTTCCCAAATGGTTCCGGACTTCCACAACAATAACTCCAGAGATTTCTACAGAACCTTCCGCTCCAGACTCTCCAAATATATCCAAGTTTGTTTTCAAAAAGAAAACGGTTCCCTCGCTCTAAACAATCAGGCAAATTTTCAGATTCTGGCCCAATATTTCCAAAACCTTCTCAACTGCCAAGGCCTATCTTCCAAGCTCCAGTTTCAACAGGTTCCGCAAAAACCTAATTCGCGGCCGCCAGATGAAAAAGAAATCTGGGAAACTATCCAGTCCCCTTCGGAACAATAAAGTGTCAGGTGAAGATAGTATCACCGCAGAACTTTGGAAGAATATCAGCAAAGAGTTTGTTTCCGGAGTCATAGCCTTATTTCAGAATATATGGGAAGGAGAAACAATCCCTCCACAGTGGAAGTCCGCCCCCATACTCCCTCTCCACAAAAAGGGCATTAAAATAGATTTGAATAACTACCGGGGTATTTCACTTCTCCCCTTAACTTATAAAGTCTTCTCTAAGCTCCTCCTCAATAGACTCGAATCTCAGCTCGATTACTACCTTGGTGAATATCAAGGTGGCTTCAGAAAAGGCAGATCGTGCCCGGAACAGATCCTCAGTTTGAAGATGATCATTAGATATTTCCTTCAAAGAAATATCTCCTTCTTCATATCCTTCATTGATTTTCAGAAGGCCTATGATTCAGTGGATCGAGAGAGCCTATTCCAGTGTCTGCAGGAATGCAGTGTCGATCCCAAAACTCTAAATTTAGTTAAATTAACGTTAACCGACACAGTTTCCAAAATTGAATTCCTAGGAGAACTTAGTGACCTCTTCCCAATCAACATTGGCGTACATCAGGTGGGTGGACTCTCCTCAATTCCCTTTAACTGTGTCCTAGATAAAGTCATAAAAACCTTCCATAAGGCCAATTCCACTAGGGTTAGAATAGGTAACAAATACAAAGGCGTAGAATAAAGCTATTTATCTTTCGCGGATGATCTTGCCATCTTCGCTCACACGGAAGAAGAAACAAGAAAGCAAGTAGAAGATCTCAAAGACACAGCGGAGAAAACTAGCCTCCAAATCTCCTTTGCTAAAATGGAAATTACGACCACCCTATTTAAATCCCCGAAAACGTGCTTGGACACTACGTATGGAGAAATAAAATATACTAACAATTTTAAATATCTTGGGGAAAACATATCCCGAAACGCCTCAGACAAAGAATCCTTTAAGATAAGGAAACTCAAATTAGCAAAAGGCCTTTACTCTAACCCGGGAACTGTACGGAAAGAAAAACCTTTCCAGAAGTGTGAAAGTCCGCCATTATAGCACTGTGATCAGGGCGGTGATCGTGTATGAAGTGGAAACAACGTGTTTTCAAAATTTGGAACCTCTTCTTAAAATTGAACAAAGAATTCTTCGGAAAATTTATGGCCCCAAGAAAACTAAAGATGGGTACAGGCACAGACCCAAAGAAGAGCTGTACAGGGATGTGGAAGATCTGGAAACGGCTTTCCGAAGGAAAAGACAGATTCCTTGGCCATACGGTTCGGATGGATCGGTCCAGATTAAATAAAGAAATTTTCAAATGTATTTGGCAACTTTCTAGTCTGATCGGATACACCAAATAACTCAAGGAGAAAATGATAAAACTGGGTATCTCTTTGAACGACTGTGTGGATAGAAATACATACAGAAACAAAATTCAAAATCTTGAGGTTCTCTGGGGTGAGAAGAAGACGAGAAAGGGGTAGACAGAGGAAAGGAAGGCGGCGCATAGTGTGCGAATGAGGGCCTTCTGGCGGAAATGATATTCGCGTAGTCCACGGCTGGCCTGTTCGTGTAAAAAAATAATGCATTTTATTTAAAACTGTGAGCGAGTTCTACAGCTCAGGGAGCTTCTTAGTTTCATTAATTTTTATCCTACCCCTAAATTAATTTTTTTTTGGATCATTTAACTTAACTTAAAACGTTACTCTTAGTACGATTGTCGTAATGATTATATAGTAATCTTCAAACGAAACAATGTTGTTTCTATTATTAACGCCCCGCCCCCTTCTTTCGTAAAAATGACACAGGTGATAATTTATAACATTGAACTGGTGATTGCCACTTACAATTATCTTTCAGGAATCTGTTACCCTTAATGATTAGGATCTATAATCCTAATCCCACTTTCACAGCGGCAATTCAAAAAATCCGCTGTACTTTTCCTACCTTCCATCAACGATAAGTCGCCCAAATAATCGATTCGTTCTTAATAATTCTGAGTTTGAATTGTGCAAACTAAAGTGCCTCCTGACAATTTCACAAAAAATTTCATTAAGCACTGTTCAAGACGTCTTGAAAAAAAAAGGTTTTTGTTTCAAATCTGTTTTAAAACTGTGAAAACAACTTACCATTTTCATCATTTTTAAAACATATTTGAAACAACAATCAATCGTTTCAGTAACAGTCTTACTGAATTATAAAGACCTAACAATTCTGGATCTTAGCGAAACCTGAATCCTTACAGAAGCTGACTGTACAGAATCTTCTGTATTTATCTGAATGGTATAGAACAGTCAAAGACACTACAAGTATGATTTACTGTAATCTTAAAACATCAATAAATTCATTATTCATACATTCGATTAAACGATTAGTAAACATACGTATTTGTTGAGAAACGTAGGCCTATATATACTGAACGTGAAAAACTTGTTTTAAGTTTCCACACCAATTTTCTTTTAACTACTAGTATTGACTGACACGCTAGGCATTATCAAACATTATGTGAATGGTTTATAAACAAGTATGTTGAAAACACTGTAGTGTTATACTCACCACACTTATTTTGAGTGACTTTGTGTTGCACTTTAAAGAGGTTACGTAACTGGACTTGTGTCAGAGTGACAACAGGTACTGAGTACAATAATGAAAGATAACTGGTTACGATAAAGTACTGTAATACAAGCAGGCAATATTAATTTTGGTTTTTGTTTTCACTAATATTATTTAAAGTGCGCGGCGTATTTATACAACTGCACACGTATGCAGAAACTATACAGCCGTTAGTAATTTGGCTACGCTGCTGCTACTGTACTTACAGATTGTTTGTAGCTGCCGCGCCGCACTTTACAATTATTGAGCGACTAGACTTTTGAAGTACATATTTGATGACGGATATAAGATGTTCCAGCTCCAGTTAGGCAATGCAAACATTATGTCCTTTCTTCCGAGCATAATTCTGTAGGTAATTTTATTGTGAAAATTCTACTCAGCGTGTTATACTCACTCAACATTTTTCAGTATTAATTTTTGTATAAAGTTAATATATCCATAAGTACATTAGCAAGGCTGCACAAAACTATTAAAAACTTTTTATGTATCTATAATATATTACATAAATCATTTCATATTTACAATGTTTTAGTCCTTTCAGAATACCATTTCCGACGTTTTGTATACATGAATATCAAAGTAAAATATGAAAGGGATCAAACGACTCACCGCAGTTTCCGAAAGCGAGTACAAGAATTTTACAACGCTGTTGAGCGATTCTGTGAAGCAGACAGTGAATAGCCGGGACAGTGGCAGCAACAAAGAAGTAGAAAGAGTGAAGAAATGATAGTGAATTTGTTAAACAGAGTTTATCTAATTTAAGGTACTCCCTCCATTCCTCAAAAGACGGGTACGATATTTGAAAAGAAACAGTGGACTCAAAGTGTATACAATATGCGTATTTCAACACACGAACTGCGAGAAGAAAGATTTTATATTTAGACTATCGATCTATCATTTACAGCCAGATATATTTACAAAGCGGTAAATAGCAACGTGTATACAACCCACTCTCCCTCTCTCGTATACATCTCAGCGGCCGACGGTTTTTACGACAAAAATATTACATAAAGGCGAGCGTGTTACAGTCGCATATACCTCAATACACCAACGCGCGCCACAATTTCTTAGACACCAACATCTGAAATATTAAATCCGTATTTCATGCGCTCTGTCTCGAGTTTTGATGACCCTTTACACTTTTAACCAGGATACTGCGTACGGAGCGTTTTATCCTCTCAGAAGGAAACACAAATCGACAGAGGAAGGAAGGAATTGTTTAAGCATCTTTTCCCGCCTTCAGTAACTCAATTGCGGAATGTCCGTTATACACACATACTACGAATACGAAGGAATATTTGCTACGGTAGCCACAGAAGAGAGCGAATGCTAAAGAAGAAAATTCTCCAATTTTAGCCAAGTACAGATGAAATACACCTCGGTAACACTCTACAGTAGTTAGTGTGTGGAGCAGAAATGTTGTTCTATGGTGGCGAACGAAATATTACCAACAGCGTCCTTTTCACTGGCAACAAAAAAATTGATTTGACCTCGTGACGCGCACGAGAATTATGATATTTATATCTTCACGTGATACAATCAGTAATTTGGAATTTATGAAAAGCTATTACGTAATACACCGTGTACACAGAGTACAGGAAGTCCGCTCTGACAAAATGATCAGGGTTCTGTGATGAGTGTGAATTCAGATGTGGTATTATCACCCTGCCTCGGGGTTTAGAAAAACCTGTATCGATATGTCACTCTAGGACTTACAAGTATCCAAAAACGTCTTAGAGAAGTGTTCAAAATTACTCAACCTAAAGTTTATATCGTTCTCTGCATATTTCTCCGCAAACCTTAGGTGCCTTCCCCACTCACAAAGCTACAAGTACTTTAATATGCATTATCCTAAAGAGGAAACTAGCGAATGGAAACGATTCTGAGTTACAAAGTGTTCTGAGTAAACTTCCAAACTGGAATAAACACCAGGAAAGAATAAGTTTTGTGACCACTCATATTTATGGGATGACTTGGCCCATAGTTACGCAAGTCGTTACAAGTTGCTGGCGAAAGTGATTTATTTTGTGCACCATACATTAGTTGAAACGGAGCCAAAGCCGTGAGCAACTGCAGCCGCCGAATGCGTCTCTCTGTCACGCGCGCGCGCGCACCTCCGCCAACAAAATACTTGAGATTTATAAGTTGGAAAATCTATCCGAATTTACAAGCTTTTTCTTAACATGATAACCATTCCTCTATATTGTTTATGATTCTTTGATTCTCACAAATCTTGTCATACTCTCAAATATATAACACATAATAGGTATTCTTTTTGCAGTAACAGTTCTCCTTCCAGTAGGTGTTACGTATCGTAACCAGTTACATTTTTTCGTCATAATATTTTACTGCAGGTATTACTGGAGGTCTATATCATAGACAACACAAATGCTTCTACATTCTGAAAGACTCTTTATTGCTCAGTATGCAAATTTGTGCTTAACATAATCTCTAAACGGAACAACAAAATTCATCTGTACTCGCTGATTTAACACAGGCAGAGGATAAGAGCAACGCCAGAAACTCTGGACTGTTATAACGAACCTAGTTTTTTATCCTCATTATATGGTTGGACAACTCAATGTTTTTATTCCCAGTGATTGAAGTCTTATAAATCTTAACCTACAGTTTCTCTGAGGTCACACTGCGCAGCGTCGTTATAACAGCCTAACGACTGGAAATTGCGTTTCTATGTCGAAGATTGCGGAAAGTGCGAAGATTTCGATTTCGCACAGTTGTTTATGTATAAAGCAATGATCGGCAAACGTGTTTTCAAGTTATCTGTGACGGTCAGATTACAGAAAATGATCATGAAAAAACCATATGCCAATATGACTCTTATCTACCTCTTTCCTATTCGAAAAAGAACATTATGGTTTCTCCTACGTATTTAAAGAAAAAAAATAGGATGAAAATTCTTATGCAATTTAATGTTTACTTTTATTCATAAGAAGAAAGTAGTACATGAAAGACACGTGGACTTTTATAAACCTAAAAGGTGGAGACGGAAGAAAATAATTGGAATGATGCAACATGGGACACTTTTTACCATGCAGAGTAATGGAAAGGACCTACCGTAAAATCAAGCTTTATTTTGGAGCTCGTGTTGTTACCCATGATCGTCTCAGACGTTTTCTTCTAATGCAATTTTACCAATGAAGTTGGGAACATGCTGATATACGATTATCAGGCACGAACTGACTTTTTGTTACAAACAAGGATAAGAATATTAATTTAATGGTCGATAGCTCATGCCCATAAGTGCTAATAAAGTTGGGATAGAAATTGACTAAGACGTGGCCAGTACTACAGATCTTACGAGAAACATACCGAAGACAAGACGAATTTCACTTATAAGACTTTAAACCCCTCAGTCTTTATAATGTCAACCTGCTTTCTAACGCTGACAACCTGTTAGCACAAACTCCCGTTTTGGGAGCTTAAATTCATTTGTAAGCATACTCTTCTAACATTAGTAAAGTCCTTTGTTACGCCTGAACCCCCTTTATGTTTGCCACTACCCGTTCCGATCCCTGCAGGCTGACCATCATATTCGCATTCTCAAGAGATCTTCAGTATGTTACCGAACAATCTACCGTCTAACCTTCCATTTTGCTGTTACTAATTATAAGCTCCGCCATCATTTTTTAGCATCTGGGTGTTTCTCATTAGCTCATTAGATGTTTAATTATGTTGTAATCAGGAATCCTATACTAATCACATGTTTTTGCAAAAGCTTAATCCCTAAGGAGCGGCAACACATAATCAGGGTAACGTTTGGGGATCGTAATTTAATAACGAGTGATTAACATCAAATAAAGCCTGGTTATTGAAAATTCTAACCAAAAAACATGAGAAACTATGTCTTGCTTACTCTGCTATTAGTTACTCATGTAGTAGGCCTACACCCTGCAGTATCGACATGTTTGCATTATCTATGGCGATAATTAAATATCTGCGCCGGTTGCCAGTTGCCATTCACAGAACATTATAAGCGAGTGCCGCATCGATTCCCCTCCCAGTGACGTCGACTTACTTAGACCTCTAATCATACAGTTACCCTTGGGCTTACGTAACATTCAATTAAGATTACCCTTCCTGTCATCGCTGCTTTACGTAAATGGAAATCTTAATTGCTTGTCTCGTCTCTTTGTTTACTAGAATACCATCAATATGCAAACAAAATTAAAAGACGAAACAGATTATGATCATTATCGTCAGCAACTGACGATCGATCAGTTTCAATCTCGTGGATTAAATTGAAAGCCAAGTAAATTTAGCTGCGATCTGACACCAACAACCGTCAAAGCAGTCAATGGAATACACATAAAACGTATGATTTATGCAATAATCTATGCATTTTGCAATAATTATGTCCATTTGCCCTTCATACAAATACAGACAATACCAAATCATACTTAAAATTTGCTATTCACCAAATCTACGGTTTACATGAAGCAAGATAATATTACTGTCAACCACTGTTAAAAGTTAGTTTTCAATGAAAAGTGGGACAGAAAGTAGACGATGAAAAACCGAAAATCGAATCAAAATATTCATTCAAGAGGGTGGAATACAGTAATCACTGTGTATTAAGTCGACGGTGTTTTTGTAGAAGGCATATAGAAAATGTGTGGAGATGTAATAACACCGCTAAAAAGCAATGTCAGGTAATGACAGTGTGTTTGTGAATAAAATGACGGGAGGCTATACGCTTAACGTAACACTATTAACAGACTTCAGTATGCAAGGAGTAACGTTTGTCGCGAACGTTGGTTCTTTCATTGCTCGACACTAATCGCAATGAAGGAGTCAAGAAGAAGACCAATGACGTTCTGGTACGCGACTTCCCTCGGTGAACTGGTGATCCACAACACACAATAACACCGTTACGACAATATATCTTCAATATCTTGAAGTTCGATTACAATTAACAATACTTTCACAACACGATCAATGTCCATCATTGTAAGGATGACGTTAATGACAAATTTAGTAAAACTAATACCACGTTTAGTCTGCAAAGACGTCTGTAGATGTCAGCAGAACGTGAACATCATGTGGAAGTTTACAGGGTTAAACAGGCATTATGAAAAAATGTTATAAATATAAGAAACAATGTCACTCTATCGTTACTAGGTTTAAGTGATAGGATACGAAATTATGGACAATATGGCCATACGCAATAACAAATTTATCAAATGGAAGAAATCAAGTGGCTTAGCTAGCAGAGTATAGAAAGGAATAAACAGTTTATTTTTAATCTTTATAATTGGTATAAAATGTTTATATTGTTCCTAATTCTTCAGACTCTGGAGCATCCGTCTCAAGATACATCTTGGAACACACAGGGATTACGTGCACATCAATCAAGTGAGTCTGATATGCTCTCTGACGTACTTTGACGTACCCTGACTTGCAAAATGCCATATTCTTCACAGTCAAGAAAGTCCAAAAACCTTCTGCAGTACGCTGCCTGCCTAGCATTACCGCCAGGTCACAATTCATGCACAGCTGTAATTTTGTAAGGATAGGCTACAGATCATCATCACCTTAAACAAGGATTAAACCAAAAAATTGTGTTTTCCGACTCCACGCAGATACACTAGAGCTGGTCACTCTAACGCTTCTTCGGACGCCTCACACTTTTGCGAAGATCTTCTAGTCTCAGAATACAGGTCTAGGCTAACCTTATAAATTTAAAACGTAAATTTAAAGCGATAACGACCATTTAATACTAAACATTTATACATTACATTATGTATTTCTAAAAATATTTTATTATTAAAATAAAAACTATAATATTAATTAAACAATAACGTAAGGAACTGGAAACGAGGAAACTACGTAGCAGTTCATTTCATCAATCCGTCAACTATTTTTAAAATGGTTTATACTTTATAAGAACATCTTGTTGATGCGATCAGTTAAAAACGAAAAAGGTTTGGCAGCTGTCACAAATGTCTGCTACCGTAGGGAGACTTCTAGTTTGCAGGAAGGTCCACAAACGTTTTGAAGGAAAATTGCTTGATAAAGGTAAAAGGGTCACAAACGACAAGGACCGTAAAATAACAGAAAAATGGCATTAATGCGATGGCATCACAGAAAAGATGTACAAATCACAGCATAAAGACAAGGCAACGTAAAGCTTGGAAACATATTTATAACCAAAATAAACAAGAGATTCTGCAGAGAATCTAAATTACCCGAAAATCACATTTTTTCACTGTGATGTTTATACAAGCAATAAGTGGCTTTCTTTACAAATATTGCGCATTGTGAAGTATCCGACTTAAAACCGATATTCTGAACTAATTTCATATTGAAAATTAAGTTTGTGTATCGTTTACCCCAGACGTTCTGATAGTGGGATCTCTGTAAAAAACAGGAAGAGACGATTTAATGCCGTTTTATCACACGAATAAAGAAATAATGAATATTATGATACTAATGACATTTTAATATCTACAACTTTGAGCAAAGTAAACTCTATTCTTACGAACATTCCGACAGAAGAAAAACCTGTACGCATTACTTACATTCATTCATATAATGCTTATTACAATACAAATAATACGTATGTATATACCCCACGTAATCGTCTTCATACTACTTCCTCTACGTTTCGACATCAGTCCTGAAGTCTTCCTAAGGAGTATGTGTATTATACGCATATACAGGGTGATCGAAAAGTCACGCACATCAGTAAAAATAACAAGTAAATTTTTATTATTTAAAACACATACACATACAGTACTTACAAATAATGCTTATGTTTGATGTTTATTATCGTCTTTTCAACGTCTTATCTTTACAACATATGCTCAAAATGGCTGCCCTGTCCAGTAATGCATACGCGAGCTCTTTTTACCACGTTTGAGGCCACTTTGTGGAGCACCTGTACACTGATGTTGTTAACCTCCGTCGTAATGTTCCTCTTTAGCTCCTCAAGTGTATGTGGATTGTTTTTATAGACCTTCTGTGTAAGGTGAACGCGGGGGCCATAATCCTTTCGAAATGAGACGCTCACCAAAAAACTCACGTAAGAAGCGCATGGTTTCATTGGATGTGTGACATGTGGCACCATCCTGCTGTAACCAACAATAACGTTCATCTTCTTCAAGAAGCGCAATAAACTGTGTAATGATGTCTTGGTACACTACACTGTTCACTGTGGTTTCAAAGAACAAGGGGCCCACTATGCGACGACGTGATAGAGCACACCACACTCCAATTTTCTGACAATGCAAGGGTCTCTCATGTAACACATGTGGATTTTCAGATGACCAAATTCTACTGTTCTGACTGTTCACGTAGCCACTAAGGTGAAACCACGCTTCGTCACTGAAGAAAACCCGATCAAGCTTTGCAATTCCATGGTTGTCAACAAATGCTCGAAACCATGTGCAATAATCTAAGCGTTTTCGTTTATCCAGCTCTTTCAGTTCCTGAACACAACGAACATGATATGCACGAAGGTGTAACTTCTTCATCGCTTTCTGGGCACTTCCATACGAAATCTGTAATTGCGCGGACACTTTCCTCAGGCTTGTTGAAGGCGAACGAAGCATCTTTTGCCCAATATCAGCCATTTTAGCCTCAGTCAAAATAACCGGTCTTCCTGTTCTCTTCCTGTCTGCAACTGATCCGCATTCCCGAAAACGTTCGATTAATCTTGTTATCGACGAATTGTTAGGCACTGCCGAATCCGGATAATTCCGACGAAACTCGTCTACAACACGTGCATAAGAACGACTGGCGAAATAATGTTCAACAATGAAAACTCGTTGCTCTTGGGAAAACAACATGTTTGCCAAGCAACAAACACAACTCTACTGCAGTCAACGTGTACTCAATTCACAACGAAATGGCGACTTGCGGTCGGTGATCGAACTATTTCAACTGCATTACCATTTGTAGTAACGTTCATTTTGTTGTCGTGACTTTTCGATCACTCTGTATAAACGTATACATAACTTACGTATTTTACAAGCACATATCTCTTACTCTTAAAAGTAAATCGAATCGAATATTATAATACAAAATCACATTTATTACACTTCTTCCACCAAGTTAAAACCTATTCTCGTACGTATAAAATATTAGACAAATAAAAAAATGATAAAAAAGTTAATATTATGTATCATTTACTCTTCAGTAATTTCCCAGTTTCATTTATATTGTTTAAACAAATAAGTAAAAAAATCTTAATTTTAAGAACACGTAAGGTGAAGGAATTTCTCTGAAGGATCATTATACAAACACGCGCACGTAGCTTGAGTAGGCTTATACTATATTAGGTCTACATACTACATTTCATGTAATAGCTTAAGTACCAACCAACGTGTTCGTTAATGACTGTAACTCTTTACCTTCAACAAACATTTCTATCAAAAACAGGAAATAGCAGAAATGGCTGTGCCGAAACTAAGCGTTTCCATATTGAGGGGCGATAACTGCCCCAGTCTGCAGCCAACTACCAACTGAAGCAATACGAAACCTACAATTTAATAATTTGCCAAAACATTTAAAAATACGACCATTTTAATTTAACACTGAATAAGTGAAAAATTCGTCTAAAATACAGGATTGTCTTTTATTAAATAACTGGAAAACTTGTTTTATCTAATTTATTAAACACATTGGACAAAACAACCGTATAACAGCAAACGTTTAGCTTTTACTTGAAACAAAAATAGAAAAATCCACACGTATGATGTACTCAATGCATAAGTCTTTTGTTAATCATCCACAAATCAATTAGGCCCAATATTTATTTCGATTCATTTCTGTTATATAACTAGTCGGATATAACATTTTATATTATTTCGCACTACATAATCGTGTATTTGGGGGAACGTATTACTTATTCAATGTTAAACATTAAATGTACCTTTTAAGGATCTTTTTTAAATGCTACTTATTTTTTGGTATTAGTAAAACGATACTAAATTGTAGGTTTAGCACTACTTATGTGTTTTAAATTTCTTGCAGTTTCAAAATCTAAAAATCATCATTTGTCACACATTAGCATACATGTGAAAAACCTGAAACCAAAATTATAATTTACTTTTACTTTAAAATTTGCATAAATAAACTGTAACTTAAAAAACGTTTCCAGAACTAAATTTAAATGAACTTTATTCTGTATTTCCATCTGATGAACATGTCCTGACGTGTAACAGTATTTGTCTCATCGTCTGCACACTTTTCCTGATAATTTTGGGTTTCCCGTGACCACGTTAAGGACAAAAACAAGTACTGTGTTCTAAAACACACAGACACACACAAAACCATATAAGTATTGTGTGTGTGTGTGTGTGTGTGTGTGTGTGTGTGTGTGTGTGTGTGTGTGTGTGTGTGTGTGTGTGTGTGTGTGAAAGAAAAGGGGGAGAATAAAATGTAGGACTTCACGTTGTCCATTTTTGTTCAAACTATGTTTACATTACTTGTAAAAAAATTAAAAAGGATAAATAAATAAACAAGGTGCTAAAATCAAGGTCGCGTTCTAGCGGCTGTACTGAGAATTACTTTAATGTGAAATTAGCAGCATATCATAAAAAAATAATAAAATACTCGTATTTCACAATAAAGTACAGCAACAGTTTTTTTTCGACCATCCAATTTGACAGTAACGTCAAGAAAAACACAGCAGTTTTACATAACATGATAACTGCCTCCAAAGTGTCGCGTGTTACAACCTACGCCATTATTAATAAGGTCAGATTTCGTGTTGGTCTAATGTCAAAGTTCACATGCAGTGTGGGGACAGCTACACGTGAACACTTTTTACGACGATCACATTGTTACAACGTCTCAGGTTACAACGTAATCCGATTTTGAAAAAAAAAGGACAATATGTCGCACCTTCTTTGTAAGGTTATACCCTCCAGCGTTTCACAGATTTATCTCGGGACTGGCAGTTTTTAAGAATCTTGTATCATAAAATCGAATTCCACGCCGAGCACGTGATATATGAATTCATTATACCGTATACCGTATCTTAGCTTAACATTGCAATGTTTATCCAAGTTCTGCTTCTTAATAATAAATTAAAGATAATAAAACGTGATTATGTATGGGCCACATTTTACAAGAAGTTTAATTTTAGTTTACGGTTTGTAACATAGACAAGAAAAGAAAAACAGGGCAGACATCTAGTCTGAGAACCACCGCATCAGACAATCCGCATCCGTGATGTTTCCCAATAACTGAAGAACTCTTGAACAGACGATATTCTTACGAAAGCCACGCCTTAAGAAGAAAAAAAATAGTATCCTGGTCAATTGTAAAAGCAGTTTTAGACAAAGTTTTAACTTTTTTTTATAATACAACACGTTAGACCGTGACAAGTGGTTTTGTCGATTCGCGAAAATACAGTAAAAAAATTATGTAGTTTACAAAAAATATATTAATGCCCGGACAATAGAGACAGTTGAAAGACTAACAACAGAAATATGTAAATGTGGTGTTATGGAGAATGTTAAAAATAAAACGGGTGGACAAAGTAACAAATGAACAGGTTCTTGAGATAATGGAAAGGAAAACGTTTGTGGCGAGCTATAACGAGAAGACGTGAGAGGTTGATACGACACTGGTTGAGACATGAATGGAAAGAACTGCAGAGACAGGCAGAGATTAGAGTACCCGGGATACACTGTTGAGGACGTGGGATGTTGTTGTTGGGTCACGATAGGAGCAGCTGGAGGACAGCATCAAACCAGTCAGGTGATTGATGATCATCATCATTACGAGAGAAAGAGAGATTTACTTTACAAACCGAAGCTCCTTATATTAGTATCATCGTGCGTACTCTAGAATATTAGAAACAATCATTGTGCTTCCAGAAATTTCAGTTTGAAATACCAACGCAGCTGTAGCATAAAAACTTTATCATGCAGCCGCCACCCACGTAATGCATACAAACATCACACACATGCGCGCGCTTGTACTCATCGTGTAATTAACACGTTACACACGTGAAAATGGAAGAAAGTTCTAATCTAGCGGCAGAATTGAATAGTACCCCCCCTCCCGAGGGGAGATGGGGAATGAAGCACACGCGCACATACGCATAATGTACCAGTATCGAATTACTCAGCACGCGGAGCAAATTAAATCGCCAAGTTCAGTCAATCGACTATACGGTTTGTCACAAGAAGAGCAGGCAGCACAAATTAAGAAAACTGCTTATTATGCATTCACCCTACTCTCTAAATAATCTATTATTTAATTTGCAGAAAGGGCGGTCCGAATGTTAATTTGTATAAAAGCGTTTGTGAAGAAATATGGTTCGCTGCGAAAAATACTTTAGTACCTAACTGTACGACAAATTTATAGACAGAACTGTGAACAATTCACAGGCAAATTACTAATAACGTTTTAGTTGCTTAGGCCTAAGCATGCGTTGAAGTAACGCATAACTATAAACTGGTTTCGATTGAAATACTGCTGTTTTTCAAACACACAGAATGTACAGACGCTCTGACTAGCCGCGGCGAACACGTCTATAGATAACCAGTTTTCCGATAATGATATTACTTTAACACATCATTTTACACAGTGCAATCGGTAATGTTATTGCTCATAGTAATGTTCTAATTAAACTTAATAAAATCGTCTTGAATCATGAAATCTATACAGAACAATTTTCCGAGGGCATGAATCTAAACGTGTAGCCCTACAGAGAGCAAGTGTCTCAATCTTTCTGTGGACTTTCTCATGTCCGCGTTCTCAATCATAGCGCTAGATACGAACGGCGCACGGGAGCACGCCCAACACACACACAACCGGCCTATACCATACTTCGTATTCAAAATCTTGTGCAAATTATTTCCTACCTTTTGTGCTGTCAACTTAATGAGGTAATGAACTCTACTCATTAATTTATCAAACACAGGGAATATTTGTAGTTTTTATAGCACATTTTCGTTTTTTAACTATTTCTTTTTCAATCTTTTAACGTTTCAAAGTTAAAAAAGCTGGAACTGCCGTGGCCAATATACGTCTTCCTGTATAAAAACACAGTTTTTATATTATTCAGTGCCAGTGGTTCTGTTCTGCACTGGAAGTAAACGTATTTACCAGTATTTTTTAAAAACTATCTTTCCATATTTTTTGCGATCTACGTTCTGAACTCTTTCCTGTTAGCCCTTGACCTCGGCTGTAGTCACAACATCATTTTACAAATTCTTGTACCGCTACCATCTCATTTGTCTCCTATTATTTCTTCATTTCAAATGCGATATCTCTGACTTTCTACTATAACTTTCAATGTTTTAAATTAAAATTTTTTTAGAAGCTACTCTTTACGTCTAAGTTCGCTCTCGTTTCTGTATTTTAGTATACACAGCTTTTGTATACTTATTAGCTACTTTACTTTTATTTGCGTTCACTTTTTGCACAATCATGCTTGTTTCAACAACTGAACGTAATGTCCGTGTACACTTCTGTAATACGAGCATTTCATCCTATTTTTACAATAACTACGCAGACAACAATGTAACGAACACCATAATTAAGTTAACAAACAAACACATGATACGCACAGTGACAACGACATACATCACACCGAGTACGCGTGTCGCAGTGTGTTAATTTAATTAACGGTCACGTGTCCAGCTGAAGGTACGCATAACGACAACGGTTATTAATGGTTATTAATGCACAACTGGCTCACTGATTTGAACCAAGTACCTTTATTATTGGATAAATTTTGATATGAGATAATTTTCAAATGTCAGAAAAATTACGAACGTCCCGATTACCTTACTTTAGAATTTCTGCGATTTTATCTAAATTTAGAAGAATGAGCAGTAAATTCATATTTTGGTTAAAATTTCCTTTAATTCGATACCCACGTGGACTTTCGTGATTTTTTTTCATTTTTTGTGTGGGGATCTAACTCAAAAGAAATAGAGGTCTGTAGGGTGAAAGTATGGACATTCGTGCCAAGTTTTACGAAAATCGGTCATGCTTTCACAAGTTATCGTGAGACATACCCAAGACGGTCATAAATGCCAAACGGTCAAGTCCAAACTGAGAACTCGCTTCGCTCCTTCAATTATCATCATTGAAATCAAAACTCTGCAAATTATACCGGTACTTTACTCGATCTGCTGTATGAACACTGCGACACATACAGTCTACAGGTCTATACGTCAGTAAATCACAAGACCGACTTGTCACAGCTGAAGCTTTCTCTGAACCACTCTGTTAAGAACGGTTGACGAGTAGGTTTAGAGTAGGAGTTCAAAGCGACACGCTGGCCTGATTATGAGACAAAAGTGGGTTAAGTGGTTGTGTCAGTGCATCATTAAGGACTTGTTATTTTGTACCCCTGTACAACGTGAGTCCAGCTGACCGCTAGTTCCCCATAGGACCTTACAGTCTTATATTATTTAGGTACCCATTTATTAAGGAGACCTAAAGAAAAAACCAGCAGTTGACACATCTTTAGAAATAAGAATTTAAAATAGAATTTGTTGTCAATTCGCTTTGTATGTCTCTCTACCTATGCAAGCAATCTACACTGACTTATAATGTCAATCACTAGTAAGTAAATAAAGTTTAGTCATTTCTCATTTTAGATCTTAATCTCAATCTAATTTCTATGAATATGAATTATTTTAGAATTTTACAATCTTCCGCATTTGTTAAAACGTAGGCGTATTAAAAATTAGATAACTATGAATTATTTAATTAAATAAAATTAAAAATAATTCTTATTTAGCTACGACCGGTAACTAATTACAGTGTGGTCCGATTTAACAGTCCTCTTACAACCTGCGGTAGTCTTTTCTCTGTTCTTCACACTAGTACTTTTTTGTTCTTTATCCTGAAGTACATTCACCGGTTTACAGTTATAACGACCAGACACTATTGGTTGCCTGATTTTGTAAAATAAGAACAGTCTATGTATGACTGAAAAATAAGCACAAGTTTCCATCATCATAATGCCTCCAGTCGCAAACTTCTCTTCTGCTTCTCCACCTCACATTTCGGCAATGTTATGCTTCTTTCCTCACGTTTCTTCTTCAGTCTAGGTTTCTTTCTTACGATTTACATTTCCCTGCTATTTACTAAAACGTTAATTCCTTTTCTTTGCCTAATTTTATTTTCCTATTCAAACTAAATAATCTTATCTCCCAATTCAAAAATGATATTTCAAAGTGCTTCACTTGTGTGCCATTTGTTGTAATGACCCTTCAATAAGATCCGGTAGGCTATCTCTCCTAGGAACCTGATTGCTTCTAATAATAAGCAGAACACGACATCTAAACATTATACGCCCATTATTTGCCCGCTCTGTTTTCTCTTGTAATGTGTACAGAGAAAACACGTTTTTTTAAAATCTGGCCGTATATTATCAGGTCTCATTGTCTTTAGATGTGAATAAAATCAATACAGGAAATAACCTCCGAAATGGTATAACTACCTTTAACGTCTCTGCTGTATAATGTCTAACATTTGAAGTTCTCTGCAAGCTGTACATAGTCGCACGTCGCTTCAGCGATCCCTGACCTAGTACCACAAACGAGAACACACGACGGCCTTGCCGGCTACAACTGGCTATGGGGGCGACACTAGCAAAAAAAAACAAAAAAAACCGGCGCTCGTTCGGTCACAATGCCAACACGCAAGCACTAACATAAGCACACTCGGTTGTCGCTATAATGAAAACACGAACAGTTGTGGCTAGTTAGCACATGGTCGCCTTTGCAAATAACTTGGAAACGACGCTGCCAAATATTTCTCAAAACGCGCTGCCTCGCAATGAATGTACAGGGAAAAACTTCTATGTATACAAAATGATAACGACGTTCTCGTACCAAAATACCTTCACCGCTGAGCACAAGTGATACACAGTAATATTTTTAGCATTGGATACATTACTATTAGACCTACTTGTACAAAAATAACAACAACAAAATATAGCATACAAATTTAACAGAACCTGAATTCCACCAAACACATACGCACACAAATATTAGAGATTAATTAAATACGAAAATACAAAAATTAAAGTTAATCATAATTTTAAAATACATCCTGAAAGGGTAATTGCAAGTTTACCTCATAAATTATATCAGTGTGTGCTGGGGAACTGGTTATGAGAATTGCTAAAGTCTTAAACATTCTAACGTACAGTACATAGGAATTGTAATATTCAAATATTACAAGTATGGAATTCGAAATACTAGAAAAGGTTAGGTGGATTCAGTAGGCGGGAGGATTACCTGGTCGGCAATGATAGCATGAGCTCTCTGATCATTCTGTGGCATATCTGTCCGTTAGAGGGGTTTGCTGTTATACGGGAGAATCTTCGTCCTGTACTTGTGTTAATTTCCAGTTAATTTTTTCTTATTAAATATGACGTTACCCAAATGGTTTTTATAGGTAACGTGAAGGGAAATCGTTTATTTAATATAATTATTTTAGTTTTTCTGGTTTTGTTATAAAATTATATTTATCTAAAGGGATTTGTGTTACAACTTTTGTTGAATCGAAATACTATAATTTTCAATTAAGCTTACTAAGGCAGTAGGAAGTCGTGTCTATTTGATACGTCTAATTCACATACGCACAGTTGTGAATGTTACCACGATGAATCATAAATAAGATGTCGAGCAGAATATTCAGTTGCATCAGTCATTTTATACCCAATACAAAAAAAAACACAAAATGAAAACGCAAAAAATTAATAATTCAATGGAATCCAGTGGAGTAAATCACGAAAAACAATCATTTCGGACTAACAATCCGATCTTATCTCGGAATTTAATTCCTACTTTTGCACTCTATACAATTTCAATTGCAGTGTGGAAAGTCCGCAAAATGAAAGCACTAACCCTAGGTGGTAACTTGAAAGAGAAATCCTCCATGGCATCATGCCATGCATTGGGACCAAGGGTTCTGGGGGGTCCCAAGAAAGTGGACTGAAGACAGGAGGAAGAGACATAGTGAAAAGATAAAAAAATATTGGAGAAAAATAAAAGAACAAGGAATAAAGAACTGAAATTGGCATGTGGTCCTCATATGGCCGATACACAAAAAAAAAGTAAAATAAAAAATTCAACGGATCGCAAACGACAGAAACATATAAATCTTCTGGAGAGCTGGAATATATCAATGAACAAAAGTCTCCTACTTATAAAATAAATAAAAAATATACTCGTATCTACACATATGTAAACAACATGCCTGAAACATACAGACAGCTTTGCATGAAAAACGCAGACTCAACGTTGCAACACTATAACAAACGTGAATATTTTCAGTACGATGTAAATAAAAAAGTAGAAGCCACAAAATATATACAGACCATCAAAGTGTGTCCAACAAGTTTTTAAAAAAGAAGCACAGACATTCTGTAAAACACTTAGGATGTGGTTAGACCAAATTCTAGTTCAAAGGCGGAAGAAGTAGCTGCATAAGTAGTATTATATATACTGTATATATAATAACAGTTTTGTGAAAATCGAAATCATTAGGTGCTTGGGCCGACTATCAACGCAGCTCTCTAGACGAATAAAACGAAGTGATGAGAATAATACCAATCGAAAGATACTGTATAAAATGTTCTGTGTAAACTGACTGCATTGAATGAATTGTCGGTTTTGGTCAGTAATGGACAGCAAGGATTGTGTATGAGTAAGTTTGGAAGACAACATACGTACAATTGTACAACTGAAACAGCCAGAAAGGAACAGCTGAAATATTCTAATCTTGAAATATGTGGACACGTAATTTAGATTATCCCTAACAATACTTGTATACAATTACAACAAAAGTTCTGTTATTGCTGCGTTTTTCTACTTTATTCGATTTACAATGTTTTTACCAAGTATCAATCTATGAACGCTATTAATGACTATGGCAACGACTATTTAAATTTTATTCCAATTGTTTAAGAGCTTCTTATGTTTTACGTTCACATTATTACCTACTTAATAGACTACACATAGTATATAGACCTAACATACATTTTCTTTGTATACGGAACTTATGCATAACATAAAACCCGTAAAACTGTTGTAGGAGATTACAAAAAGAACAGCACTTACTTGGGATCCTGTTATTTCGTACAATTATTAAGACATTTGAAAAGATTTTATAACAAAAAGTATAACGGTTCATATTGCAATAGGTAGAATCTGCATATCAAATAGTAATTTAACTCTAAGCGTATGACAGCATGTTGCAATGAAAATTTGTCTAGTAAATACTGCAGGTTAGGACATTACACCATAAAAGACATGTTAAATTTGTTAGTT
Organism: Magicicada septendecula; assembly: GCA_034769895.1. Classification (NCBI taxonomy): domain Eukaryota; kingdom Metazoa; phylum Arthropoda; class Insecta; order Hemiptera; family Cicadidae; genus Magicicada; species Magicicada septendecula. The sequence goes on from CM068368.1 coordinate 381,832,805, forward strand.
TAAGTTAATTTTTGACAGTAAAAAAAAACAAGTAGTGTTGTGAAGTAGTGCAAAAATATGAGTAGGCATATGGCGAGTGAGCTATGTATAACTATGTTACGGGATAATTATTTTAAAAAACACATTAAATTAAATAACTTTCGTGAAAATGAAAATTCTGACATGAAACTTACACCAGAATACGCATAAATAAAAGACCGATCGCGTGGTAATATTTGTTCATAAATTAAAGAAGTGTTTCTCACTTGTGCGCACGAGCACAAGTCAGAAAGTTCGCGAGTTGATTGAATATCGAGTGCTATCCGGTATAGTAAAAGATCGTCCGCATAGGCATTTAAAAGGACACTCTAAGTTTGCTGGAGTATTGTATATGTTTAATACACTGAATAAATTACAATTACAAATTAATTGACTACAAATTGTGGAAGTACCCAACCCGAGAACGACTCTGAACGCCGGACAACAGGAGAAGATCGCAGCGATATCCTGAACGTCTATCCAGAAGGAACAACCACAGCTGTATTCCAGGGATCACCGACATCTCATCATCCATCGTAAAGAGAAGTGAAATTATTTGTTATAAACTTTATTAAAAACCAGTATACAATTAAAGACAAAAGAACTCATATAAATAACATATTTTCTATTAGAATATAAGAGAAAATTATTTAAAATTTGTAAAAAAGGTCAAAGGTGACAGTTTAAGTAATTTTATTTTGTTATCGTAAACATATTAAATTAATAGTGCAATTTAAAAGAAATCAATAATAAATCCGAAGCATTCCAATATACGATATTAGCGACTACTTATTCTATGCGACCCCTGTACATCGCAATATATTCCCGATAAAAAATAAAATATTTCCGTTTCTATACTAAAATATTGCGAAACGTTACGGTTTGAGGTCGATACACCAACGATATCGCGAAAGAGCGCTTCTGTTGCGTCATTTATTGACAATCCGATTGTTCTTCTCACGGCCATTCGTCAATTCGAACGCGGATAACTCAAGAAAACTGCAAAGCATGTTTCACACCTAAGAAAATCTCCCAAAGTCCACGCGCGCGTGCCTGTACAGGTACATGTAAGATTGTAAAAAACACATAAGAGTTACTTATTTTCTTTCAAAAAAACTTCAGTAATAGGCGTATAGTTTTAGTGTTTTTTAAGTTTTTTTTTTTTTTTAGTTTTAACTACTACGCTTCCAAATATTATTCACAATTCGGACAGTACTAGATTCATGTTGTAAACGTCACAAGTAAATCTTCTGATATTTTCCAATGCTTCAGTGATGCACTTAGGCAGACACAGTGACCCTTTTACAGACACTAACATACAAAATCAATGAGTACGATCACAGTCCCTGATAGCATGGGCAGTGGTGCAGAGCCGCCCCCTCGTACAGTTACATGCTGCAGAAGCCGTCACTTGCTTAGAAACCAAAAACTTCACCGAAGGTCACGGGAATCAAACCGAAAAACAAGTATTTTCCACCCCCCCACACCTCACAAAATATTACAATACCGTATGTGATTATATTTAGCGCAAATTAACGCAACATTGACATCTGGCAGGCGGACAGACTACGAATAGAACATACACCAAACAACGCCTTGCCAAATTGTGTTTACAAAATGAAAATATTCCTTCTTAACAGTGAGGTCACGCGTGTGTTCCGGGCGCCAACTATGAATGAGAAGAAACCGTTGTTCCAACAATTAATCAAACACTTAAACCGAAACAATGGACTCGTATGTTCATTGTGTACTGCACATAGGTCAGCACGCAGCGTCAACACTACTGTGTTATTCCTAGTATGATTACCGTAATCAGTACATCATAGTAAGTTAGTATATTGCAGCATAATATGTTACGTTGGTCACAATATTATTCGTATTACTATATTATAGTCTTTGTCTATGCATACCCTAAGGAGGTGCATAAGGTTAATTGACTACTATGCCTGAATGCCTGACCGGTTCAAACTCACCGTTCTTCTTCCTTAACCTTTCTCGTTGGTATATTCAATTCAAAGTGTAATCGCCGTCGTTGGGAGAACGACTAAATTCTTCGACAAAGTGAAACGCTTCATCGGCCATTGTCAATATTACAACAATATAGATCTTGCGGTGAACACCACGATAAAAGCGCGATTCTTACCGCAGGACTAAGGTAATATTAATTTAAAAATAATCTGAATGCAATATACTTCGTGTGGAAGTAAAAACAGACATAGTTTTATGTCACTAACGTGCCGTTACGGTTATGTTTATTCCATTCCACAAGTTGGCAAACTAATAAACGCTGCATAGAATTGAAAAAGTAATGCAGTAATGTATGTGCCCGCGCGTTTTCTAATAGAGAGAAATACCAGTAGAAGAGGGATGAAAAGAGAGAGAGCGAGAGATAGCACAATAACTATTACGAATTGGTGACAATCCAAGTTGGAAATATATTTAGAAATGCTTCATTTTCACACACACAGAGCAGTATTGTTTTCTTCTTGGAAAAACAAAAACAGCTGCTGTTCAGCCAACAACCACCCACTACGCTGGAACTAGAACGGTTTCAGACAATTTACTAGAAAACGCTATTGACAGGCAATCAAACGCTACGAGTGCAACAAGCCAACGTATCTATACGCTTATTTGAAGCACGCTGTTCCCATGGGATGGACTGGCTGCCAGAATATTTCCGTTACTGGTTCAACTGGCTCGCTCCGGTTAAGTCCTAATATTTTACTGAGAGGTTTAGGGAAAGCAGGCTGGGAAATCATGTTACACACTAGTCTTCAGACACTTGATAACCCAATGTGAAAGACCAGTGCGGGTCTGCCGACGCCAACGGTTACCCGTGTCTACTCATTTTCAGCTGGTATTCTTCCCCTATCTTCAAACACAGCTGATCAATTGTGTAAAAGTCATATGCTCGCGGCTCCTGTGGCAAACAGTTGAACATAGGTCATGCCAATTGTTTGTCACTATGTAAGTCAACAGACATTACGAATAACAAACATCAATAGGATCAAACGTTACCGATGAGAACGTTACACGATTTACCGGCATAAATTCGAAAACGAAACCACTCACAGTAATGCCTTGCAGGCTTAATAAGGGTGCGTGTTATTAGAGAGCGTCTGTAAAAGAAAGATGCAGGTGTAGGCATTCGCAAAATCAAGATTTCAAAAAAGTAAACACACTTGATACTCTACAAATTGATAATGAGATGATTCTCGAAAGCTTTCACCAAAATAAGGCTAGCAGATTGTAAAAACGTTATCAGTGAGTGAATTATATGTTTCATTTGATAAAAGAGAACTGACACTTGAATCATTACCACCAGAATCCACAAAACTGTACATTTTTTACCTCAAATTCATCCTCCTTCACCAGCGAAACAACTGAAAGATCGAAGCCTCGTCAAAATACTTCTAACTAACCTGCAAACAGAAATAAAATGTTACTGTTAGCAATAATATTTTCAAAAATAAAAACAACATAGTGATGATGGCAAGAAAATTTTCCAGAAGATGGTTATGATAATTATACAGATTTTGTTTTCGAAATTATTCAGTAACATTTATTCAAATAATTTTTATTGAATCGTATTATTCAAGTTCTAATGCTGATCACATTTAAGTTAGCAACTCATCAGCGTTCTTTCTGATGTGTAGGTAGAATATAGATATCTCAATAAACAATGTATTTATATACGGTACAACCATCTTTTAACATTTGTAATCACAAAAATAACTTTGGGTCTGGCATCCTGAAGAATGTCAGTGATAATCTAAATGGATTTGATTCACCAAGCGAGAAGGTTGCCTCAAGCTTATACAAATCAGTTGTAACACACGAGAACTACTACTATATTACTTTAAAACTATTTGGCCGTGGTCTGTTACTGCCATTGTTATCGTCAGAGACGGGACTGGAAAATGTCTGCAGAAACGTCGGTAACATTTACCATAAAACCATTAGCCTCTCCTCTCACAATAACGGACCGCTTGAGGCGTTGAAACGTCAGACAGTAGCAGAGCAGACCACCAGATAGCCTGATAGACTTGACACAGGTCGTGTAAATCTACACTATACACAAGAAATACTGTTACAAAGGCGAGCACATAAATAACTTCATGCGTAACTTCGTATGCCCTAACTACATTGGTATAATACTAATTATTACGAAATATAAGGGGTAATAACAAATATAAGAAAAAGAAATACTACAGTACACGCAATTTTTTATTTAAAAACTGAATTAACATTCTGACAATTTATAGTTGCATGAACAATTATTTTTACAAACTGATGACCAAACGACAAGGCATATCCCATGTCTCTTATATCTTCATCAGGGAAATACATACAAACCCAAACTACTATGCTAATTTATTGTTGTATGTCTTAAATAATTTTTCAAATACCGTAATGATAAAAATTATTTCTTACAACAATTCCGCCTTGTTGCTTCCTTGGAATAAACGTTTAATTACCATTTTTCTCGTTAGATGCATTCCCTAACGTTAGTCGTGTTCCTCTCGGTGGATTCAAAGTCCAATTTGTATTTGTGGAGGTATGGAGAGCTTACGCTACTTTTTTCAGTCCAAACTAGATTCGGCCAACGTTTGCTGTGGCGAAATAATGTAACTTATTTGTTAGTATAGACAAGTTCGTATAGACTCATCGTGTGTTAAACAATATCAATTTTTTTATCTAAAAGAAAATTAGTTTGAGCAAGTGAAATCTAAATGCCCAGCAAACTGCCAGACAACTGGCGAGAGAACAGACTGCGGTCTAAAACCACGGCCCAGTTCACAAAACATGCACGAATTTTGTAGCCCAGTTTGGACTTTGGATTCAAGGAAAGCTAGAATTTTCGTAAAGTCAACTTTGTCGCACTTTGTTGCCGAACTGCTGAACGAGCTCTTTCGGTGAACACGAAAACCTGACTGAGACTTTTACGTCAAATTTTTGACTTTCCTTCCCTAAATCGATATTAGCACCAAAAATTAAAAATTTTTGTACAGAGATGTTTAATCACAGAAACGCATCACACGCTAATAGAAGTAAAGGAACAGTACGTCAGAATGTTCAGACCGCTATTAGTACGCTTTCTCGTGAAAACAATTCCACGAGGGTACGAATTCAGGGAAGGAGGGACTCTGCAGAGGGAGAGGAATACAGATAATTAAGCTGACAACAGCAGGACTACGCTCATACATTGAACGGTTCCATTATGGTCGTGCACCGCTAAAAAACTGGTGTACCAAGTCATTTCAATTAGACCGACCAGTACACCGGCAGCCTAACATCCACTTTATTACACAGTGTATATAATTTATTCATTACAAAATAATAAATAAAATTCTTCGTAAATACTAGTATTATAATTGAAATAAATATCTATAATAAATCGCTGTTTATTTTCATAAAACCATACATAAATGGAATAATACGGTAGTTGTATACTGAAGAACAGGCTTACGCATCCAAAAATAATATGCCCCCCCCACACACACAATTACGAAAATTATGTTAATAAATTACATTTAAACACAAAAGACGGCTTAATTTATAACAATGATTTTAGAGAGCGCTGAAGAGGTAGTAGAAACAGTAACGAGGTACATGGGGGTAGATCTTAGTGTAGGGGAAATAACAGCGGAAATAGGGCACGACTACTACAAGAGGAACGAAAACATGCATCCTGTACAACGATGTATTTTTATCGTTTATCGGTTGGTTTATCTTTGCTGGCATTTTACCAAAATAAAGGACAAAATGGTTGCCGAATGAATGAGTTTTAAAATAGAATTTCATTTTGGGGCAGGGGTGAAAAATGCTCTGACGCACTGTCAAATCACCTTCCACGATGTAAGATGAAAATGGAGAACAACTATTGATAGGAAAAGTGTAAAATAAATAAAATTTGTTATATAATGTCTACTGAAACGTTAAATATTTTTAATACCATATTAAAACTATTGAGCCCACAAAAAATACAGGATTCATATTAATCCGTTTTAAATTAAGCTTCATAGATGTTTAACAAACCTTTCATATACATGTATTCGTAGACCCAACCTCCACACGTGGATACCTCTAGTAAAACGGTACAAGCTTCCATGGTAGGCACGTCTGCGAAGTGAGAAACAAACGTGCTTCAGAGTATTATCGACGTGGATAGATTGCATGAACCACAGTTTCGAACCCAGGTTAATGCGTGTAGGCTGGAATCCCGTCTTTGTCTGCATTAAACAACTGTATAAATTGCATGAGAAACCAAAGCCAAGAGAAAATCTAAAGTACAGAAACTATTTAACCACATGCAACTCCCACACATCAGCTGTTACCTGTAGCAACGACAGCATTAGAAAAGCAATCATGTAGTAAACCGACTAATAAAACGAAGACTATAAATTATTGAATGTTCCCGACATATTCGAAAAGACTTGGTACACCTCCAGACTCAACATAATTATGTAAAGAAAATTAATGAAATGTCTCATTTCTGTCCGACACAGCATGCGACTCATATTCTGTGCGCATTGTGAAACCTGTAGCAGAGGGGGAAGAGACAGGGAAAGGCTGGCAGAGGAAGCGTGCCACAGTTCTCGGCGGCTAAAACTTATCTCACGTAGAAGCAACCTCTAATTAGGTGAAGGTAGTTTAGTGGCAGGAATATGAAAAAAACCAAAACCTAAAGTATACACGGATTAAGCGCGATAAGTGAACTGTAAGAGACTTCGTAAGTTTCTCTATGAAATATTTAATCACCTCACCGTAAGTCCTCGCTCTCGTCGATTTAATCTCTTATGAAAAACTAATTAGGCGTGTTGTGGCCGAGAGTTTTAGATGTGGAAACAGCAGTGAGTGAGTGAGTGAGTGAGTGAGTGAGTGAGAGAGAGAGAGAGAGAGAGAGAGAGAGAGAGAGAGAGAGAGAGAGAGAGAGAGAGAGAGAGAGAGAGGGGGGGGGGGAGTACGTTGGAGTTTTCGACTTACATGAACATGAACTAGCTTTTTAAGTATGTGCTAAACGTCTGAAGGGTATTATGACTTTCCACCCCGAGAACGTTTATAATTCCTACCCGCTGGCGGTGAAGAAAATGCACACGCTAATACATGTGTTAACGGATGGCGGATTAAGACATATGTTGATCATCAGGTAACGAATGATTTGTCACAACAAACTACAATTAAATATGAAACTCCTAATAATGACCGAGTTCAATTATTTTATCGTTGTTTTGGAAATGATAAACAAATATAATTACGTATCACTGACGGAAAAACTGAAATGAAATCCTCAGTTTCAAAAATTACAAAAAAACCAAGGTAACGGGGGAACAAAGATATGAAAAGAAGATATTTCAATAGTTACTGCAGGGAGACGGAGACGTGATAGATCATATTTGAAATTGAAAAAAATTACGTAAATACGAGAACATTACTTAATAGCGTGGAAAGAAGAGAACTGAGAACAGAGAAGTGAAAGAATAAGTCTCGCTAGTAAAGTTTCGTGGTTTTCGTTAATAATAACAGTTTTCCAGCTGAAGACACGTCTTTTTATTTCTTTTAAAACCAAATGTTTCGGCCATACTACGACGAGGCATCCTCAGTGGCTCGACTAAGACAAAGCATAAAGTCTTAACCCACCCCTATTATTATATGGGAAAATAAAAGATTGTGGACATTTTTCAGAAAAAATTTCAAAGAAATATGTGAACTGACAATGTGAGGAATATAATGGCAAACGTGTAAATCTAACAACAAACGTCTCATCTTAACCCTGCAAAGGTTAAACAGGTTGAAAAATCAACCACTTTAATAAAATAAAGTCATACTATAGCGACTTCTAATTAGTAAATAAACTTTGTTTAATTGTAGAAGTATATCAATTAAATGATAACCAGACGTAAGAAATATTTTTTTCTTTTCTCCTAAACAAGGACGACTGGATCTTCGAGAGAAGCAACTTTCATCTGCAAGAGTCTTCTTCTCCTCCGAAATACAGTTGGCTGACCAGCGTCCACTTTGGTAATATTTGCAACATATGACATTCCATGAGAACGATGGTGCTGTCACCGCTTTCATATACGGCGTTCATGTATTTATGCACTTTTGTAAATTCTCGTGTCAATGACTATCACGTAAAGAACGTTATTAGACGTCACGACGTAAAAATTAAATAGTAGAGGACTGAAGCATTGATGTACTTACCTTGTTGATCTGTACCTAGAGTTTACATACGTTTAGCGAATTTGGAAAATCAAGGAGAACCTATTATCTTGAAGCAAATACGGTATGAAAGGTGTTGTTTATGGAAGGTGGTGTGAGTCCTTGCAAAAGCACCGTATACAACAGATTGATGTAACAATGATTACAGATCCATCTATTAAGAGTCTTGTACAGCTACTGCTGTCTATTGCATTCTGCGTACCAACCTTCACGGTGCAAGTCTCATTTCGACGTATCATCAAAGATGTCTTCTTTCCATCAAGTCCTGCGTCTAGCCCGTTTCTGTTACGTAGGTGGAACCGAGTGTAGCAACTTTTGGGGGCCAACGGTCCTCAGTCATCCATTCCACGAAACCGTATCATACAAGCCACTTTGCATTTACGCTGTCTAAAACTGTCTTGTCTCCTGATAATGGAGTGGAGCCTGGACACCCCACAAGACCTTCTCCAGAAGTCCATTTCCACTGCTTGCAGCCTTCGGGAATTTCTTTGATTCATAAACTAAGTATATTATTTTGAACTCCACTCATCGTTACGATTGAATTAACACGTTTCGACCACTACAAATCAGTGGTCGTCGTCAGATGAGAAAAAACTACATTAAAACAAACTATATACCGTAGAATAACAGACATCGTATTCTTCACTGGAACAAATACTTTTAGCACTAGCGTGTGGAGTTTTTAATAGCACCCGTTTCAGTGAATGCGAATGATCCTAGTCTTTGTTAATATACAGTCCTTTGTGAGTAGGTTTGTGATAGACCGTAGAACAGACCTTTGAACTGTTGCGTCTCAGTAATTCATCCAAGAATGGTAGAGTGTCCCCCCCCCACACACACATATTCCATAGCGTCTTGTGACATTTTCGTCGATCTTCCTCGTTTTCTCTTTCGTTGTGGTGATCATTTTCTCTTTCGTTTTTTGTTCATGCTATAGCCTATACGTTTTTCGTTATGACATCATCTTCTTCTTATGTCCTATGTATCCTATCATAGGTGGCCTATGTGAGAAATCGTGTATTATTAATGATCGGATTTTGCATTTATTTTTTGTCGTAAATTAACTTATTTTTTCTTTTTTGCTTATCTTCGTTACTGTTTATATTTCCTATCCATTAGTTCATATCACAAGACAGCGCATAACACGGAAAAAACGTATGTCCCTTTCCTTACTTCGCCATAGTTTTCAACCAAACTATTCCATTCAGAATTCCGGTAATGTTTTTATATTTTTATTCTGAATTAATATCTAAAAAACATCCCCTTATAATACAACAAAAAAAAGATTATAAAACGTACGTAAATATTCATAAACATTTGCACCACGTTACTTGGTAATGTTTGTGCTCAATCTGTTGTGTGTGTGTGTGTGTGTGTGTGTGTGTGTGTGTGTGTGTGTGTGTGTGTGTGTGTGTGTGTGTGTGTGTGTGTGTAGATGAAGCTGAAAGATGCACACAAACACTCGAACAGAAGATATTCTAACAAATAACTATACACTTCGTCCTGAGCGTCACCATAAGGAGGAGAACGGAAACATTTGTAAATTTTCATAAACGTAAACACAATCCTGTGAGAAGCAGAACCTTGCATGATAAATTCTTGCCGTAAAAAAAACTTCTTTTTACTCTGAATCTTCTCTTTATTTATCTTTCCGTTCACAAGCGCGACATATGTCATTGTAATGTTCACAATACAGCGATTTCTTCTGAACAGCAAGTCCATAAACACCGTACGTGATAACTGCCAGCCCAGCAGTGTGCTCAGAACAACGCAGTAAGCCTGGTTCACAACATTTACATAATTGCTTGAGAAGAGAAGGCAGTGAACGTCTAAAATTTTTATTGCAAAGCTGTCGTCTACGTAATATAATGTATGTATTCTTTATAAGATATAACATATTACACATACAATAATTATTTTACGTCTGCACACTGTAAGTATTTGGTTAGCCCAACATATTTTCAGACATTACTTTTATATATCTGATTTACAACTGTATAAATAAAGTTTCTGAAGATGCTTCCTATACTACCTAACGAAATACGTAGAAATTAGAGAAACTTTAATATAATTTTATAGGACTATATACAATATATTGCATGTAGTTAATAATCTTCATATTTACTCACCTATTCTTGTCATTTATATAAATAATAAACAATACTTAATATGTTTAAATGTATTCTTGTTTTTAAAAATATAAAGTATTGTTTTACTAATTATTAATATGTATTTATATCTGTATAATGTGCATTGTATATAATTGATAACAATGGTACGGGGGATTTTTATTCAAACGATTGATTCCTGATAGATATATGCACTTTACTTACAGATAGACTATAAGTCTAGGTACAAACTCCATTCTATCTTGTTAATACAAATACTGTAGAAAACAGATCTACATTTGACCTAAGAGAAAATGTCTGTTACACTAGATGCAAGTAACAATACAAAGGAACACGGGGGGTCTGTCCAAGACAAGCCTACTGTATACGCACCAAAGTACACTCGTTGGTCGTATGAAGAGAATTTATTTATTTCTTTTTTGTGGTCTGCGCAGATAATGGACCCAGCGTGTTGCAAACTTACTTTTTCAATCACGAAACAATTAGTGTTAAGTATAAGTATATGTAAATTAACAAATAATAATAATAATAATCATATCAACATAACCATCATCATTATCATTATACAGTAATCAAGAAAAACAGCTTGCACAGTGTTCACAGATTACTTCACAGGTAGAAAGAACTTCTTATAGGCTATTTGTAGGCCTCAATTTCCGATATGGTTATTCGCTTACAGCCTTTAATGTTCTGAAGTTACTTTCGAGGCTTGAACCTTACAATAGATATCTCTTTAATTAACTAGTTTCTGAGCTGTATAAAATCGCCACTGCCTTATAAAGCTGAATTTAGTAATTACGCTATTACTTTAAGTATTGTATTTGTATTGTATTGTAAGTTAAGTATTGTATTTGAAACGCGCGATTATATATCTCTGTACTAAAACAGATTTACAATTTACATGACGTTCGACAAGTTGTGTTATACTAATTTGAATGATAAGCTACGTATAATATACAGTATATACTATTTAGTCAAATTATTGTATTACACTCTATGCGTGTCTTATGAACTGAATTAATAAAAGACACATCTGTTACAGAATGGACGGTTGAAGGTAAACGAAGAATGGGACGGACCGAGCTAAACTTGTAGACCGATGTTAAACAAACCTAGAGATGGTGTTTTTATGGGGGTAGAGGTTAGCATTACAGTAAAGAGAGAATTTCCAAATAGAAGTAATGATTCTCAAAACATGATACCAAATATGTCACATAGCATACGATTTTTCAAATAATCCGTTTACTTCATCCAGTTATTGGGGCACTACAGAAATAACAAGTACAGACAAAAGGTGCTGAGGACGTCAATATAAAATGGAAAAAACACTTAAATTTAGCGTATGGAATTACTAGACGTTTCTGATTTAACGTTTTTCTACAATTATTTTATGTACCGCGGAGAAAAAGCCCATAATTGGGTGTATGTATAAAAACTAGCAGTTACTATTACCACCACAGAGGATAATGGGGCTGACTGAAGGTAAGAGTTTGACAAAACCAAGACATGAAATTTATAGAAGTTCTGAGAGTAGTATTTACGCAGTGATCAAAACAGAATGGCACAAAAGGTTTCTTGGAATTAGCCTTCTTCCTATGTAGGAAGTAGATATTCGGTTTCGCTTTTAATACGATGGATATGTATATTTATTATTCCAATTTAAAAACCTATAAACAAATCTGGATTGGTTTTATGGACAATAAGAATATATTGGCGACCAACGGTAATTTCCAGTTAATTACACATAAACCACTCGTCGAAATTAAAAGCCAAAACTGTATTGCAATGTAGTTGTGTATTCATATCGGTGCGCGCTGTGTGTGTGTGTGACAAAACGTGATCCTGCATTATGTCTCTACGCTGATTCACAAGTGCGCCCACCACGTGTTTGTATAATTTATTTTCGAACACGCTCGTTTATTATTAAAATTAATCTTTAACATACGTTGTTAGCTTCACCGTATTTCACACCACCACTCTTACTCGGTAGTTAAGCACGTATTCTTCAGCAACTGAGGCCGATTTGGTTTGAAAATAAAATAAACAAATAATTGATTTAAAACATAATATACGGCTAATGAAACCTATATCTCCAGAATAAAGCCTATTTAGCAGTCAAAGAATTTTCAAAAAAGTGTGCAGCGGGCAATGGCAATAAGGCAATGACAATGTTAGTTCTCCAGTTCTTCAAACATGAAGAATGAATAATCCGAAGAGGAAAAATGTTGGAAGGAAATCGTTTCCATAGCTGGAAGGAAATCCCTAATCTTCCATTAGGTGCGGTGCTATTCTCCAAGCGCCGGAAGGAACCGTAAGAGCGAGTGAGACTCGGCAGGATGTACTTGCCCTGGTCGAGAGAAGTAAAGTACGTTGGTGTCCTCCTAGATCGTCGGTTCACCCGGCATGCCCATTCCAACGCATCCGAAATAGAGCGTCAGCTCGTCTGGGCTCTCTGATTCGATACTTGCCAACATCATAATCCGCAAGCTGGGTAAGCTGATCGTCAACGTGCATCTGTTGCCGATCATCACCTACGCTGTCCCCGTTTGGTGTTACTTTGCCCCTGCTTATAAAAGAAAGCTGCAAAAGCGTTCTCAGCAGGGGCTTCAGCTAGGGGCTTCTCGTCTTTTGAGAAGTGGACTCGGTGTCCGCTCCTTGGATGACACTGTGCGACGTCTTGCGCGTAGATTTTACGTTCGAGCGGCAAGGACCCACACAAACACCCTCATAGCTGGCCTTGGCAGGTACCGACCACGACCAGGTGATTCTTGGACGTGTACTAGAATACTGTACTAGAACGACCTAGTACGAGCATGCCGTTGTAACGGCCCCTAAACAGCTAAATAATCCGTTTCTGGACCGGACCTCAAGCCAGGAGCTCCTACCGGTAGCTCGGAACTTGATATCCAAGGGGATGTCCAAAGACGCACATCCCCTCAGAGAACCTATATCACCACCGACCCTCTGAAGGCGAGGATGATAGCTTCGGGCAGAATACAGGACCTTAAATCTGCTGCACGTGTTCTCTGTCGCTTTGCAGCGGCTCAGAAGAAGATTCCCGGTGGCTGAGATCGAAACGTCAGCCGACTAATGTCGCACTATGTTAGCAACCGACCACGGCCTAATAGGCCCGATTTACAACAATTTAATAATATTGACACCAGCCGTGCAAGCCTACGTAATCGAACTTCTAATTGAAACTTAGGGCCTTATTCGGATTCCGTCGAAAAATATCTTGATTTTAACAGAACTCAACATTAATTATAATTCTCTCCAGCCGACAACTCTGCGAAGTACTCTGAGCTTTGTGGGACACACCATTTATCGATATTACGGTATACTGATAAACTAACCATATAAGATGGGAATAGAAAAAAGTAGATAATCGAACGGAAGACACCCCTAAGCATCAAACTTCACAAGCATCGCAATACTTGATATCATTATGACCACTGAAGACTAGTAATACTCTGTATAATGAGTCACGGGATGTTTGGTACGAGAATGAGGACTACTATCGGTTACAGCACAATCAAGTAGACCTACTGAACTGACCAGCTGCTGCTATTCAACTTTATGTTACTGCATTCACAAAAGTACACTTTTTTTAAGCATCTGTACACGGCACTTTGAGAATTCGGTGTGCGATTCTCCCCTAAACAATGACTCTAATACACACCCTATTATAGTGGTAGGGCTATATTATAGCGTTATCAGTGCGAACTGTCCGGTGTCTGGTTTCTCTGGCCTTGACCAAATTCAACGCCCATCGGTATGGCGATACATCCAGAAACGTTTTCTCAAGGTTTCGATCGCGCGTATGATTATTACAGCTGCAATATAAATTAATACTTTGATTTTCCATTACACTGGCATTCCATTAAGTTTCTTTCTTGCCTCCTGTTAAGTTTATTAGCATCGTTCTTCACGGTAAAAATCCTAAGCCTTTAAAGGTTTCAAGCCACGAACAGATTTGGTTGGCATAGCATAATGAAAGAATTATGGCGTTTCCTTGTATGGGAATAGATTTAGTTTGATGTTAATACTGTGTGTTTCATTTTCAACTAGTTTCATTTGTTGAGGGAGAGGAAGATGTTTATTTACAAACAAAAGTAAACTATGATCCAAAAGATACTAGAAGAAAGAAAGAAAATACTTATGACAGGAAAGAAACTAAATGTATAGTTATTATATTCAGGGCCGGCCCCGGCGCTTCTGCCGCCCTGTGTAGTATGAGTGCCCTCCCCCTTCCTATTTTAACTCTGAACACATTCACGCACACTAGACCTACTCTAAAGATACGGCGATTCCCTTTTCAAATGACGACTGGGAATGCTTGCATTGTTGTGTTTATCAGATAACTAGAACTTATTCGCGTTTACGATGGGGCGAACGGCTACAATAAAAATTGTAGAGATAATACAAAGAATCGTGAGACAATAAAAATGGATGCCTATGTGATGACTTAAAATTAAAATACTACCTAAATATTCATTATAACTGAAATATAACAAAAGTAATGTATCATATACCTTAGTTAAAAACCAGACCACTCAGGCGAGTCTCAGACATACTCGATCTGAGATAAGTTTTAATAAGTTTTAGCTTCGAAAAAGTCCTTTCTCCGCTTGCCACGGTCACAGGTAATGTTAGCAAAATTCTTAGAGCGACACCAACATCTGGCGCCAACCCATACTCTTGAATAAATTTTAAAGTCTCGACAGGCGTACCATTTATACATAAAGTAATTCTTACTGATCTTACATATTGTGATGAAATTACGTGAATAATTTTATTTTTCCCTCAAGTTCAAAACTTAACATCCCGGAATCTGCCGCCCTGGAGCCGGGCCTAATTACATTACTTGATGCTTTCAGGCTCTAAGACTTCGCGTAGAAAACCATTTTTAAACCTATAGTTAAATGGTCTTCAGTCACGCCCCACACCATCGGACTTTTAAAACTGGACCCTAGTAATCCTCCGAGAATGTATGTCTTTTGATCGATAAAACATATTACAATTCAAATTATAAATTCTCCAATAAAGTAAGTTTATAAAGGAGTTTATACATAAAGACACAAAGGTGAAACTATGACTCAGAAAAGAAAAAGAACAACTACCGTTTTTCCGAAAACAACGGTATTGTCTTTACTCTTAGTTTTGTACTAACTGTAAGAGTTGGTTAATATGATAAGATGTTTGCGGAAATATTGGTAAGGAACTTGTGTTATATAAACGGACTGATAACGTTATTTTGACGATTAAAAGAATTAATGTGTAGTTTCGGCAGAACATGGCTACCATCCTCAGATTCAACAATCGAAAGTTTTTAAAAAGACAAAACAACAGCATCAGCCATTGTTTATATGTTTACAATCACATGCCGTAATAATCTTATTTATCAGATAATTTCCAACAATACGTTGATTTATAAAGTATTGGATTGACGCGTATCATGTTTATAAACCGTGTACACTTCCATGTTGTAAACACATATCTTCATTAACATTTCACCGTACTAACGCTCTCTTTAACTTACATGTCTGGCTACACTTGAACTGAGCATGTATCTTTGCGTGGGAGTGATTTTGGGGGATCAAAAGTGGCGGATGAGGTGGTAATCGCCATGTTCCTATCTGCAAGTGACATAACTCTTTTCAAGGAAAGTGAGAGTGATCTACAGACCAATCAACTTACTATACGTGACTTCATGATTTCCATGTAAATATTACGAAGTCTGTAGAGGGGGGGGGGCACCTTACCACGGAAAAAATCTTGGTCCACCTGGCTTCGCATGATACTACAAGTTATAAAGCCCCTGTATAGGGTTACTAAGTGGCAACTGATCAACCGTCAAGATGACGTCATTCCCAACGGTGGAAGCAGCGAATGACAATCATGTGTTTGTCGTTTATTATTAGCTGCCAGTCCCACCATCACGCTTAACCTGTATAGCGGTCATAACCTAACCAAAGGAACCACTCCATACCAGCCAAAAGGACCAAAAGGACACTGAAACTTGGTCCGTTCTAAAAAGAGGTGGTTGGATTATCTATTGAATCTGAAGCTCTGCAAGGCTTGAAGAAGAAAAAGATAACGATAATTCGAGAGACACAGGTAAAATGAATATTCAAAATGGGATACTGAAGTTAAATACCCGGTCACAAAAGACACCCACTGTTATTTAGTGATAATAAAATGGTGATTATTACGTGCACATAGAAGTGATATTAAAAGAAAATGTTCAGTTAAGGTAAATGACAAAAAAAAATTTCTCCACAGATCCGGCTTAAGTGTAATAATTTGTGTTAAATTCTTCAGTATAGTGTATGTGCTTGGGACATTCAATTTTCACTTCTAAACCTGTAACGTTAAGACAAGTTGATCTTAAAATATCTGAGCTTCTCAGATGAAAGAGGCTTCACAAAACGTTAAGTGTAGGATACTACGCTCAATACTTACATTTCTTTTTATGTAAAACATGTACTGCTAATTTCACGACAGAATGGGCTAAAAGCAAAAGCACACGATACAACGAACAATTAAAGCACTTTGAGACGACACAGTAGCAGAGCTCACTGCACGAGGCATAGGGTGAGCAAAGCGTTTCAAAGGATAACTGAGAAAAATAATAAACTATTACGGAAACGCGACGACGTAGGAAATGGCTGAGACACTGTGTCTGTGGTATTACAAAGAAATGTAGATGGGAGGTATGTTAGAGGAAGGTCAAATTGTGTAACTATAGAAATAGATTTGTACGGATACAGGGTTTTAATCGAAGAGCGATCAACAGGACTGACAACTTCAGAAATGTCTGTCTACCAAATCTCACAATAAGGTTGCAAAAAAAAGGTACAGTTTTTCTGACTGAAAGAGCATAATTCGGTTAAGACAAGCATATTAAAAATATACGTCACAGTGACCACACTACTGATTAAATAGTGCAAATTAAAGGAAAATTAAATTAATGGCCATTAATAAAGTAATTACCAAAAAATTTAATTGTAAAAGACAATTGCAGTAAAAGTCGTAGTACGAAGAAATTTCTAAGCAGTCTGTCACATACAATCTAAACCAGTGTGCACGAATTAGTTTCCTATGAAACAAGTTTGTAACATGATACGCTATTTAAAACGTGTATGTGTATTTAAAACATACGTACTCTAGTAATGGTTAACGTGACAAAATAAGAGACACTGTTAATGAAGGCATCGAGGATTTCCAAATTTAGCCGTTTGAATAATTTGAAAACCCGTAAGCAAGCACCGATCATATTCCCAGTATTTATGTGGCTGTACAAGGCAAACTAGAAGGTAAACTATATGGTAAGTGGAAGTCGTCGTCAGAATTCTTTCACATTTAAACAGCACAGCTTATGTTTACGATGGGGACGCAATACAACGAAAAACAAAGGGATGACGATTTTATGTTTGCAACGGTTTTTGTTTGCTGATATTATTCATCAGCATATTTTGTTTCCTTATCAATGTTATCAGTACTATTGAAAAAAAAAACATACTAAATTTAAATTTCACACTCTTCCAGTTAAAGCATCTTTACTAGAATATTATCACATGGAATAGACACATGGCATGGATACTGATTAGTAATATTAATACAAAGAATTAGTGGCATCAATAATAAAGTTTCTTATGAAGTAAAAGGAAATCAAACGCTGCACTGTTAGAAACAATAGACAGAGAGAATTGAGAAAGAGTGTGTGGTGTGAGAAAACATAAAAATAGCTCCACTCGCCATTGTCATGGAAACGGTGAATAGGTAATCACTTATAAAACGATAGAAAGAGGAACAGGAAACTAATATAGACACAGAACCCGAAACATTTTTGTCGTATAAAAGAAGAAGACGAGGGGAAGAGCGGACACAGAAAGATGATGAAGAAGAAGCTAAAGTCACAATGCACGTTTTTGCGCGAGGCCCACTCTCTTATAAACAGTAACCTTATTAACCTGGTTCCGTCTTTTCTCCTGCCGTCCACTATATTACTGCTGTCTTGCTCGTGATACAGAAGATTGTATTTACGTAAAATGATAGTACGGCCACTTACAGACCTTATCACGGCGGCGTACGTGTAATTTCAGTAACAGTTTACTAGCGTGGAAACATAAAACGATCGTATTTCACACTTAACACCTGCGTCTCGTGTCATTTCGTATGCTTTACGTTGTTATCAGCGAGCTCTCTGTCTCTTCATTTTGTCGGCGGCCGAAGTTAATATATCGCCGACGCGTTTCACATTCACGTGTAACCATGATACGCTAGTGGTTAGGCTACACCTACTTCATCACAACAATCCCTCAAGTGGATTGGGGGACATCTGATGAAACTATTACATTACTTTGACACAAGTTACGTTAGTGGTGCGTCTGCCCTCCATTGTTCCTCTGGCAGAGTGGACTGTGCACGATGCCACACTGAACAACAGCCATCGCACCAACAATATGTATGAAACTTGGAACGAAAGGTTCCGGGATATCATAGGACTTCATAATTCTTCTATACGGTCCGTTTTAGATGCTGTTAAGATGCGGCCCGATAGGACCAAAAAAAAAATGTTAACGTTAGGAAGAATGATGCTTGTGGTGCTATTGCCAGGATACAGAATAATGACGATAGTGGACTGTATAATACATTTATTAAGATTGTTGTACACTAAATTCTGAGCGCTGAGGTTGGCTGTCTGGTTGAGATTTAAGTTTTAAATGAACGTGTCGCTAAGAAAGCTAAATGGTAGATGAGGCGCAAATGTGCGGCACTCAAACTACATCAAGAAATGTTAAGGCCAAAGGCCTATACGAATGTCGTAGATTGTCGTCAGACTTGAGGCGCGAGTACGCGGCACTCAAATTACATGAAATCGAGAAATTAGCAGTGTATCGCTAACTGGTGCAAGTATGCACGAAATGTTGTGGCCTAAAGCCTACAATGATTGTCTGACGACAAGAAAAAATGATGTATGACAGAACACGCGAGCAAACGTAATAACGTCTGCCGCCTGCCGTAGCTCGGACAACTGTAACGTTGAACGTTGTATAAACATGATAGCGCAATATCAGAAAGCACAGATTAGCCAACCTATTAATGCGAAAATTACCACATTATTGTCCATAACTGCCCGCAAAAATCAAAGGATTTTTTAATACATTTTAATAACTTATTATAGAAAAATACAGAGTCCTTAATAATAAAGTCAATCTCAATAAGTTGTACTAAACCTTGAGTTTGAATCTTAGATAACAGTTATGACATTAACTGTTTAGAGATAAGCTTGAATGATGATAAGAGTTGAACAGGCCAAAGTCGGCTTGCAACCTGATTATACACTGATTATACATTTGAGTATAAATGCAAGATTAGCAATGTATTGCCAATATATATTGTATGTAATCGGTGACTCATCACAAGATGGGCCCGATAAATTGTAACATTTGTGTAAGTCACAATGGTTATCTTGAACCAGATAAGGCCAGTAGACCTATACAATAGTATGAATACAATGAACAAACAAAATTGTTATAAAATTATACATGTAAAGACAAGCTATACATAGTTGAATGATTGTAAGCACAAAGTGTAATGACATGTATGTCATAATTAAAGCATGAATAATAATTGTGCAATACATGAACACAAATACCAATACAAAATACAATATAAAAATACAGGCGTGGCGTATGGTTATAGACAGTAGATGTGGATAAAACAATGTGTTTTACATAGATACAAGTTATACATAATAAATACGATAGAAATTGGTTTAGATAATTACAAATATATGAATACAAGGCACAATAGCATAAGTGACAAGTACAACAATGTGGTTATACAAATGTAATACATGGTTTGTATACCATGCGAATATTATACCAAAATTTTTACATAAAAACAATAGTAAGCAAAGACATGAGGCATAAATCAAATGTTGCATATACGAAAATACAAAATAATAATTAAAGCTTTGCATATTAAATAAACTGACACTTGCTTGAATAAAACAAACAGTTTCTGAATCAAAAATATACAAATTAAAGCTTATGCTAAAAACAAAGGTGCTTATAACTAACAAAGTCTTCTTTGAACATCTGATTTATGTATTACAGATTACAAATATATACAAAGGAAAATAAACCCTTTTTTTACTGTTCGTCCCTAGTAGGGACCAAACATAATTCATGAATTGGTCGGCTTAGGTTCGTAGGTGCCAGTAGGCGTGCGAACGTCAACTACTCTAATTAAGTTGTCTGGGCCGGGAAAAGTGGCGGTAATTACACCAAATTTCCACGCTAATGGAGGTAAGTTATCCTCAATCAGTAAAACCAGGTCAACAATGGAAACGTTGTCCTTGGCGAATTTCAATTTGTGACGTTGTTGTAGTTGATGTAAGTAGTCGCGAGACCAAGCTTTCCAAATGACTTGGACAAACTTCTGGAGAAGTTGCCAACGTCCAAGACGAGAGATGGGAATGTGAGATAAGTCTGGATCAGGTAACGCCGTTAATGGTGCGCAAATCAAAAAATGGCCAGGTGTAAGTGGCACCGGATCATTTACATCCGATGAAACGGCAAATAATGGACGTGAGTTTAGACATGCCTCTATCTGAGACAAAACTGTCGTAAACTCCTCGAACGTGAGTATAGACTTGCCTACCACGCGGCGCAAGTGATACTTTAAACTCTTTATACCGCTCTCCCAAAGACCACCAAAATGAGGTGATGAGGGCGGAATAAATGACCATGTAATACCCTGAGAGGTCGTAAAGGATTGGATTGATGAGGTGGCACCCTTATTATGCCAAAGATTGTAAAGGTCATGCAAAACATTGCGGGCCTTCCTAAAGTTCGTGACATTATCAGAATATAACTGGCTGGGTATGCCCCTACGGGACATGAAACGACGTAAGGCAGCTATAAACGCGTTGGCTGTAAGGTCGGAAACTAATTCCAAATGAATGGCCCTGGTTGCTAAGCAGATGAACAAAGACATACGATTTTGACAGAGTCCTAGATTACTGCCCGCCATGACGAATCATGAAGGGATCACCATAGTCAACTGCGCAGAATAGAAACGGCCGCGAAGGAGTGATTCTGGGAGATGGCAAAATACCAAGCCTCTGAATCTGATGTTTGGCACTAAACCTGAGGCACTTGACGCATCTACGAATGATAGAGCGAATGACTATCTTGGCGTTAATGATCCACCAACGTTGACGAAGTGAGTGATGCACGAGTTGAGCACCAGCGTGGAGTAGACGAATGTGTTCGCGTTCAATAATAAGGCGAGTAATATGAGCCGATGGATGCAAGACAATAGGATGCTTATTGTCATAAGGTAGTTGCGACTGCTGTAATCGTCCGCCGACGCGTATTACGCCAGACTCATCAAGGAACGGGTCCAGAGAAGACAACTTGCTCCTGATAGAGACAGAAGGCCCATTACGCAGACAATTAATCTCGGCAGCGAAGTGGATGGACTGAGATTGTTTTATGAAAAAATTGAGAGTGGAATGAATTTCAACGGGGGTAAGAGCGCCCGATATTTTCTCAGCCCTGGAGAGTCTAATGTTTTTGATGAATCGAAAGCAGTAAGCGTATACGCGAGTCAGACGGCGCAACGAAGAAAAGTCCTTAGAAAGATCAATAGCCAGTAGACATTAGAGAAAGTTTGGGGGTTTGTTTTTCCTCCGCAGTGAATTCAGAAGACGACAGATTAGAAGGTAAAAAGGGTGGAAAAAGATTGGACTCGGAAGATTGAGACAAACAAGCGGGACCATGCCACCAAAGCGAACAATCGCGCAAAACGTCGGGGTGACATCCCCTAGAAATAATATCAGCAGGATTATGTCGAGAATTGATGTGATGGCATGTGTAGGCTTCCGTAAGACGCTGAATCTCGGCAACACGATTAGCGACGTAAGTTTTCCACCTAGAAGACTGGGCATGAATCCAGTAAAGGGACACCATAGAGTCAGAATAGAGGTGAACACTATTGATAAAGGAATGAAGAGCAGGGGCGACCTTGAACAAGAGTCGCGATAACAACAAGCAAGCGCAGAGTTCAATGCGAGGTAATGACACCTGTCGTAGGGGGGCTACGCGAGATTTAGAACACAGAAGGTGACAAGAGGCCGATGAATCTTGATAAATGACTCTAATGTAAACGCAACACCCATATCCCCTAGCAGAAGCATCCGAAAACCCATGTAATTCAACTATCCTTGCTTTAGACTTGCAGCGAATAGAACGTGGGACAATGATTTTACTGATCAGACATAATTTATCGCATAATGAATGCCAATGCAAGTGTAACTGCCCGGAGATTGGCTCATCCCAACCAAGATTGCACAGCCAAAGTTGCTGCATAAACTGTTTGTACAGGAAAACAACGGGACCGACGAGTCCGAGTGGGTCGTATATACCTGCGATAATCGATAGGATTTTCCTCTTAGAGATGCTTGATTCAACGGAGAATGATCTGATGTCAAACAAAAATGAATCGGTAGTGTTATTCCAGAGAATGTCCAAGGTACGCACATCACCCTGTTTGTTTAAAGGGAGTGATAAATTGTCATGATCTGCGACCACATTGGGTTCATTTGATGCCCATTTATGTAGAGTGAGACCGTATTGACTCAACAACGTACCTAAGTCAGATTTCAACTTGGTCAGATCAGAAATGGTGTCTGCACCGGTTAACAAATCGTCGACATAGAAATCATTGGTTATAGCTGACGCAGCGTCAGGAAAAGAAGTTTGATGATCCTTACCAATCTGATTAAGACAGCGGGTACCCAAAAACGAAGCACTAGCAGTGCCGTATGTTACAGTTCGCAGTACAAAATGTTTAAACTGTTCGAGGGGAGAGTCACGCCACAGAATACGTTGATAATGACAAACCTTCTCAGCTACCAGAATTTGTCGATACATCTTCTCGATGTCGGCGATGAGAACATAGTTATGCATACGAAATCGCAAAAGAATAGAAAAAAGGTCTTGTTGGACGTTTGGGCCTACCAACAAAATGTCATTGAGAGAAAGGCCATTGGTAGTTTTGGACGAGCCGTCAAAAACGACGCGAAGTTTTGTGGTAGAACTAAAATGATTAAAGACGGCATGGTGAGGCAGATAATAAGTATTTGAAACGCCTGAATTTATGGAGCAATCGTCGACAAGCGTCATGTGGCCAAGATCCTTATACTCCTGTATAAAGTTTGCGTATTCGCGCGCAAGCTTAGAATCACGCATGAACCGGCGTTCTAAACTCAAGAATCTTGCTTCAGCGGTAGCATAGGACTCACCCAACTGGGGATTGTCTGACTTAAATGGTAGCGCAACAACGAACCTACCCTCTTGATTGCGATGAGTAGACTTAACGAAATGCTCCTTACAAGCTGACTCGTTATTAATGGGTGTATTATCAGGGATAGTTTCGGTCTCCCAAAATTTCTCGAGAGACGCTAGTACTTGACTGTCGTTGTTCCTAGCCAGGAACGAAACAGCACGTGTTTGGGCAGATTGCCTGCAAGAATGTAGCCTAACTTTGCTTCCTGTATAATAGGAAAATGAGAACCCCGTACATATTTGTTAGGTAAAATTAAATCTAAATAAAATTGCGCTCCTAACAGTATATCGATATCAGCAGATATGTTGAACTGTGGATCGGCGAGATAAACGTTATCTGGGACATTAAACTGATTTATGTCAAAAGATTGTGCTGGCAATTTATGGGTTAATGCAGATAAGACAGCACACCTTGTCTCGAAGCTAAATCTTTGATAGCGAGAGATAATGCGTATAGACGCAAGATTAGTGGCACAACACGCGATGTTATTTATACCTGTTATCGGTATGTTAGATTTAGTCAAGTTAAGCCGTAATTTCTTGGCAAATGATTCCGTACAAAAATTTATCTGTGAACCCGCATCCAAAAGAACTCTTGCGGGTGTCTGTTGCCAGCCTGGTCAATGACAAACACAATTGCTGTTGATAAAAGAATATTATTTGTAGATTGTAATTTAAGTGAACAGTAGTTACTGCTGCTGGCAGAGACTGGCTTTGACACATTGTTTATGTGCAACAATGTATGGTGTCGTTTTGAGCAGATCTTACATGATTGTTTAATCTTACAATTAGATGAGAAATGATCTGGTCTTAACCAATTTGTACAGAGTTTATGATTTAATATAAATTGCCCTCGTTCTGATGTGCTTAATGCACGAAATTTGTCACACATGTAAATTGGATGACTAGATTTACAGCATAAACATGAATAATTATTTGACGCTGAGTGATAACTTTTAAATGCAGTGCTGCCAGCAGCGTTTCGTGATTTATGTTTGTCAGATTTATTATTGAATCTTAAAGTTGACTTGTTGAGCTGCTGTCCGGCATCGATAGGCAGTGTATTTTCTAGCAACTGTCTACGTGCGTTTTAAAAAGTGAGTGAAACCTTGAAAGTTAGGAAGATTATCAGGGTCTATAGACTCCTTCCATAATTTAAAAGTAGTATGGTCGAGTTTCGCTGACAATAATTGTACAGTGATAAGCTCGAATGAATCCACTGACAGTTGCATGGCCGCCAGTGAATTAACGGAAGACGTTATTGTATTTATGAACTCTGCCAAACTTTGGACAGAGTCCTTAACTGTTGACTTTACTTCAAGTAAATTCTGAATATAATACTTAGCTAGTATGAATTTGTTGTCATATCTAGCGGACAGCAAACTCAACGCTATCGAATAGTTTTCGTTACAAATAGGTAATGCCTTAATTAAATCTAGCGGTTCATTTTTCAGAGACGAATACAAATAGTGTAATTTCTGCACTGAGGTTAAATCAGATCTGGCGTGCACCAAGTCCAGAAATATTGAATAGAAGTGCTGCCATTCTAAGATATTACCTGTGAAGCAGGGCAAACTTATCGGTTTTAATTGTATGTTGCTTGTTAATACGGGAGATACAGTCTGAACGTTGAAGCTTTCTATCAGCTGCAAGATATTGGCTTCTGTTGAATATAACAGCTCTTCAACCTCAATTCGGTCTTCTTGAGCAGCGTTTATGTCTTTAGCAATGAGTTCAATTTCGGACTGTACCTCATCGTATTTTGTTGCCAAACTTTTTAGACTTTCGAGTCTAACTGTTAAAAAATGTTTTGTGTTAGTGTTTTTATCAAAGCTAATGATAGCCGAATTAATACGCACTATGGCAGACTTTATGCCGCCTCTCTTTCTGACGAACACTTTGAGGCCTTCTTCAGCCATTGTACGCACCTGTTAATGATGTGGTACCTGCTATGCGATGTCCTGGAGCGTCGAAGTCGTGGAGAAGATGGCAAACACACAGACCGTAGAGATGACTGCTCAAACTGGAGTGTAGACGCTAGCACATGGATGTTCTTGCAATGATGTCGTCATGTCGTCACGAGGCTCAATGGCGATGAAAGAAATGCTGAAGTAAGTCCCGAGACGGTCGGATCAGCGAATGTGCTGAATCGCCCGTGATGGCCGCAAATTGGGGCAGAAAAATGATGAAACCGCTAGAATATGTTGCCAAGAGGTGAATGACGAATCCAGGCACGGAGCGACCAAAAAAATGTATAATCCGTACCGTGAGGACCAAAAAAATGTTAAGATGCGGCCCGATAGGACCAAAAAAAAAAAGTGAATGTTAGGAAGAATGATGCTTGTGGTGCTATTGCCAGGGTACAGAATAATGACGATAGTGGACTGTATAATACATTTATTAAGATTGTTGTACACTAAATTCTGAGCGCTGAGGTTGGCTATGTCTGGTTGAGATTTAAGTTTTAAATGAACGTGTCGCTAAGAAAGCTAAATGGTAGATGAGGCGCAAATGTGCGGCACTCAAACTACATCAAGAAATGTTAAGGCCTAAGGCCTATACGAATGTCGTAGATTGTCGTCAGACTTGAGGCGCGAGTACGCGGCACTCAAATTACATGAAATCGAGAAATTAGCAGTGTATCGCTAATTGGTGCAAGTATGCACGAAATGTTGTGGCCTAAAGCCTACAATGATTGTCTGACGACAAGAAAAAATGATGTATGACAGAACACGCGAGCAAACGTAATAACGTCTGCCGCCTGCCGTAGCTCGGACAACTGTAACGTTGAACGTTGTATAAACATGATAGCGCAATATCAGAAAGCACAGATTAGCCAACCTATTAATGCGAAAATTACCACATTACGGTCCAGATGCCACAAGAAAAAATGAAGCCCTGGAGAGGACTCGAGAGTTGATTGGAAAGACACCACGTAAAAGAAAAAAAAGTAAATCTTCAGAAAATATGACACGCTTTGTGTTGTAACTATGTATCTGGTAGAGTAGGTCTTCACAGTTTCTTGGAAAGTATCGGGAAAACAATCAGGTATAACGGATAGAATCGTAAGAAACACAACTCTTAGTCACTTAGAATTTTCTAAATTTAACGTGTATACATTTTATGTTACACTGATTTGTCATCCTTCACTTTCACAAGTCTAACTGTTCATTGTAAGTATTGCTGTAGTTACTTAAGTGCTTTTCTTTTTTATCTGTAGTTAATATATTGTACATATGTGTAAATTTCAGCAGTCGACTAACCGGATGATGGATAATAATTCTTGTCTCTACGTTTGCTTTAAATTGTTTAGTTCTATAAATCTATAATTATTACACAGTTCATCGGTAATCTGTACTTTTTATGTTGTCTCTGAAATTTTGGTCGCAAAAACTAAATTTGCTTTTTTTGAAAATCTCACATGACTAACTGTTGAATTATAATCGTATGTTTTATTGTCGTTACTTACGTTTTCCTTGTTTCTTATACGCCATTAACATATATGTGTTTTCTATATACTAAGACTAAACGGATAGTAAACTACTCTTATATTCCTAAGTGTGACTTTTACTGTCAAGTTTTTAGGATTTCACTGGTATTTTGAACATTTTTCGTTTGTATTATTTGTGTTCTTAGATATTTTAGGCCTAAATACTAAATTTGCTTTTTTAAAAATTTCATATGTCCCACCACTTAATCGTTAATTACAAGTTTTGATGTATTTTAACTTTCTTTCTTTTTTGAATATGATAACATATTTTATATAAGTGTAACCAGACCGACTATACCCTGATTAACGAAAGAAAGTGACTGGCGGAGCGGCCGCGCGGCGACCGAGTTTGTAGTAAAAACATTCCACTTAATAACCTCGTGGAAACGTAAAATGCAGGGCTAGAAATGTCTAATGAACTGTATTTTAATCATGAATTAAAGACGTTTTTAACAAACTTTTCTAATTTTTAAAATCTTTTTTCAATTAATTTACATTGAGAGTTAAATAAAAAAATACACGAATTTGAATTAAAAATTTAGGGTTTATCGTTTTTATTACGTAAGAACTCAGAGGTTAAGCATCGGAAAAACATTTCTTGTAGACAAATGGTAGTCCACCTTCTTTAGTACAATATATCAAAAATTGAGATTCCTACGAATAATATTAACGACGTTATTAATTTTTTCCAAATGTACTGTTAACTCCGTTATTAATAATTTTTTTCATTGATTTTTTTCACAGTAAGCATAACAAAATTGTATTCATCAATAAAAAGTGCTATGTAACCTTCAAATACTACGAAATATAACCGCAATCAGTTAATATAGGAAAATTAGAACTAACATCGCTCAACGGCGCGCCATCGAGTCAAGGTACAGTAACAGCCCAAAGAAAGTGGTGCATACGCTCACGGCTCACGCATTGACACAGCCAACTTGCTACGAGTCACCGACCTCTCATATAAATATACAGAGATTTTAGTTATCTGTCTACTTATTTAATCTAATCTATCTACCTGGAGATCTGTCAAAAACTTACATCTGACCAGACTTTTGTGGTTTAGTTGAACTACATGCTTTTTATAACAGATGGTCTTGAATGATTGTTTATTACTCTTTTGCGGTACGGTATTTATTGTTTTCTTGTTAATAATGTATTTTTGTTTTGTGATCAGCTTTAATACTACTAACTGAAGTGCAATGTAATTACTGGGAAATTGTTAATGCCATTCAAATTTCTCAACAACTAATTATTTAACTATGAAATACAGTTTACAGTTTAAAACTACCGAGCAAAGCTCGGTCTACCAGATATTGCATAATTATAACAGTATTTTACTGTTATAATGTATTGAAATGTAAAAAACAATTAGTAAATTACTTGTTATTAGCATTGACAAATAAATAATAAAGACAGTAAGGTACTTACAAGTATTGTAGTGTTCTTCAGCTTTTATGGAATCCGCTCATAAAATATGTGTATAAATCATAAAAATACACTATTAAAACACTCTATAAGAAACACTTATAGCTGTGAGTTAGTAGTCTTCAAACGAAGACGGTAGCGCGCGAATAAAATGGGTCCACTAGGTTCTGACTGTACTTCCGCCGCAGAGCGCCACGCACTGCTCTCTGTGAAATTCACTTTATATATTAATCCAATTGTAGTATTCCTATCACGTACAAGGTGTAAGTTGTGTATGTCTTCTACACTTAGTTATCTAAAGAGAGCGTCACGCAAATCTCATTCATGTACAACTTTTAACAACTGAGTTAACAGGACTTTAGAAAAAAATTAATAACGTCGTTAATTTTAATCGTAGGAATCTCAATTTTTGATATATTGTACTAAAGAAGGTGGACTACCATTTGTCTACAAGAAATGTTTTTCCGATGCTTAACCTCTGAGTTCTTACGTAATAAAAATGATAAACCCTAAATTTTTAATTCAAATTCCTGTATTTTTTTATTTAACTCCCAATATAAATTAATTGAAAAAAGATTTAAAAAATTAGAAAAGTTTGTTAAAAACGTCTTTAATTCATGATTAAAATACAGTTCATTAGACATTTCAAGCCCTGTATTTTACGTTTCCACGAGGTTATTAAGTGGAATGTTTTTACTACAAACTCGGTCGCCGCGCGGCCGCTCCGCCAGTCACGTTCTTTCGTTAATCAGGGTATAATTGGGTAGTAAATATAATTTACCTTATGATTTCCGTCAAGTGACTTCTAACGTAATTTGAGCTGGGTTACGCGTTTCAGGTCATATGACCCATCTTCAGACCTTCACTCCAAAGGAGCTCGTTATATATTAAAATCCAGGGTAAAACAAACACACAATAAATAAACACGTAAAATACAATGAGTGATCATATTATCAGCGCACTAGTAACCGACACGGTGCACCGCGTGTAGTATGTCAAGACTGTGTCGATGGGCACTATTATTTAGTTTTATCTTTAAGCGATCGCAGCGCGGTATCATACAGTGGGTTGGACCTGAAGTTGAGTTTATCGTTGAGTATGTCGTCACATACATCGGGGTTATTATGACCTCTATAAATCTCGAATTCTTCGAGTGCATCCATGTAACGGCCCCTACTACAGTAATGTAGAGGTATAAGGTTAGCGTTGAAATTGGTATATGAATGATTGCTTGAAATTAGATGTCGTGTAAAATTAGATTTAATATTTTCTAAGGAAAAATCACCCCTGTTAAAGTGGCTGTGTGGTGTGTGTTCACGTAATCGTTTGATGAAAGGTTTACCTGTTTGGTCGATATAAAAACGGTCACAATCGTCGCATATAAGCTTATAGACTCCGGTTTTAGATTCAAGGTCTGTTATGAACGGACAACCACGGCAATCCCTCAAGCGAGACCTCGAGCTCGTGGCGTGGAACGCCAACGGCCTCGCTTCCCGGCATTCTGAGCTCTTAGAGTTCGTTGCCCGTCACAAGCCCGACGTGCTTCTTCTTGGCGAGACGCACCTGACCCCGCATCGTCGTTTCCGACTACCCAACTACGTGTGCCACCGGGACGACCGGTCGGGTCGCGCAGGAGGGGGCACAGCCATCGCGGTGAAGGCGAGTCTTCGCCATCACCGCGTTGTCCTGCCTCAGCGGCGGAACCTCGAGTGCACCGCGGTCGAGCTCCATGGTGCTCTCGGCGGTCTACTCGTGGTTTCCGCCTACAAGCCTCCACACACGGAGCTCCTGTCGAACGATCTGGAGGCCGTCTTTGGAGCACACAGGAGGGTAGTCCTGGCGGGCGACCTGAACTGTACGCACCCCGATTGGGGGAGCCGCTTGGCGAACCCAAACGGGACCCGCTTACGCAGGTATGCTGATGCGGCTCGGGTCACAGTCATGGGTCCTACCGGGCCTACGTACTATCCCTCTAGGGCTAACTCCCGCCCTGACGTACTGGACATTGCCGCGGTCAGGGGCGTTTATTCCCCGGTCCACGTCTCCGTCATTTCGGAACTGTCCTCGGACCATTGCCCTATCAGTGTGCATATAGCTACCCAGCACGCCACCGTCCGCGACGAGCGGCGGGTAATCGAGTGGGACCGCTTTGGCCCGGCGTTCAGTCGCCGCCTACCAGAGCATATCCCGCTCGACACTACCCAGCATGTCGATGAGGCAGTTGCTGTATTCGACACAGCCGTAGTCTCGGCGGTTGACGTGTCCTCCCGGATGAAGCCGGGGCTCACGCCCGACTATCAGCGGATCCCCAACGAGGTGTCTCAGCTCGCTTGCGAGAGGAATCGCCTCCGGAGACGCTGGCAGAGGACTCGTGACCCGGCTGACAAGGCTGCGTTCAACAGAGCGTCCGGCAAGTTGCGTCGCGACATGCTGGCGTTCCGTAGACGCAACTGGGAGCTAGCTGTAACACAGATGGATGGCCCTGCCGAGGACCGTAATGTCTGGCGGATTCCCAGTGCCCTAACGGGAAAGCGCAAACGCGCGCCTCTCCCCGCACTGGCCGGACCAGGCGGTCAACCCCTTGGCCGCCCCCTCTTGGCTGACAGTTTAGAGCGTCAGTTCGCTCCCAACCCATCCAAGAACCCGGCCTTCACTGAGCAAATCTGCCGCGAGGTAGAGCGCTTTCTTTCGGCCGATATCACAGTCCAGCCGGAGCCCATCTCCCCGGAGGAGGTCTCTGAGAGGATTGTTCAGCTCAAGCCCCGGAAGGCGCCTGGCCCGGACGGAGTCATGAATTCCGCCCTCCATCGCCTTCCGGAGCGAGGAACCCAGTTCCTCACTGACCTGTTCAATTCATGCCTCAGACTGGCCTATTTTCCGGTGAAATGGAAAACGGCTACCGTCATCGTGATACCCAAGCCGGGAAAGAATTCTTCTCGCGTGGAAAACCTCAGGCCCATCAGCCTCTTGTCCGCGACGTCCAAGGTTTTTGAGCGTCTGATCCAGCGTAGGATCCGCGACCATCTAGAAAGACTAGACGTGCTGATCCCCGAACAGTTCGGCTTTCGTGAGCTGCACTCCTCGACTCATCAGCTGATGAGACTCGTGGAATGCATAACCGAGGCTGGCTGCCAGGGCAAACAGACGGCTGCGATCTTCCTAGACGTAGAGAAAGCCTTTGACCGCGTGTGGCACGAGGGTGTCCTTTACAAACTAACGGAAGTCCTTCTCCCAGACTGCTACGTTCACTTGATCGGCAGCTTTCTGCGAGACCGTAGCTTCCGAGTGAGAGTAGACCACGCTCTCTCTTCGGAGAGGCGTATTACCGCTGGTGTCCCTCAGGGAAGTGTCCTTGGGCCTCTCCTGTTCTCGTTGTTTGTCAACGACACGCCCCGAGTTCCTGGAGTGAAACTGTCGCTGTTCGCGGACGACACTGCGGCTTTTGCCTCAGAGCCGAACGCGAGTTATGCGGCAGTTAAGCTCCAGCGCCAACTCGATGCGTATGTCGGGTGGACCGATGACTGGAGAGTTGCCGTTAACGCTTCCAAGAGCGCCGCGGTAATATTCTCGCGAAAACGCAAGCGGCCTCGGCCGCTTAAAGTAGGCCCCGTCGAGGTGCCCTGGACCAACAGCGTCAAGTACCTCGGGCTCCACGTGGATTCCCGACTCACCTGGCGAACCCATGCAAATTACATCAGACAACGCGCTTCGGCGCAACTCAGTAGACAGACGCCTGGCGCGACGATTCTATGTTCGTTCCGACAGAGTGACCCACAATTCCCTCATTGCCGGACTTGGTAAATACACCCCGCGACCAGGTGAGTCCTGGAAGCGACCTCGTTTGCTAGTCCCGGTGGTATAATCCACCAATCGCAGGTCGCTTCAGACCCCCCCCCCCCATAAGTAGATAAACAGTATATATTGAACTCCAACAGACCCAGTGGCAGGAGTCCTTTCTGAGACTCGGGACACTGCACTACTCGCGACCCGCGATTCGCGCGGGCCGCGCAACCCCCAGTTGTGTTTTAGATTCAATGTTGGTCTGAACGACTGGACGAACCAAGTTCCGTAGACGGTTGTTTGTTTTAAAGGCAACGGTGTAACCTATTTTACTTAAGGTGGATGATAGGATCTTAGGCATCAACTCGGTGTATGTTGTTGAGATGAATTTGTTATTAGGTGTATTATCCTGTGTATGTCTGGAACGACGGGCTTTGTTTTTTAACACATACGTTAGAAGTCACTTGACGGAAATCATAAGGTAAATTATATTATTACCATACAGTGACTTGGACCGCATTAATTATGTTTAAAATGGGTAGTAAAGTATTCTTATCTCCAAATTAAGTTTGAAATAACAAACTTTAATTGTTATACTAGAAATGTGTTTTTAACCTATGCAAATTTGTGCGTTCAAATTTTTAAATCAAACGAATTTAGGTATTTCATCCTCTGACATGAGTTGTAAATTTATAATATTCACAGTTTATATGTGATACATTTTCTGTATAAGAAAATGTTATTCAGATTTAAGGAGCTCTATTTCTATTTAGGACTATGGTGAGGTCTGTAGGAGAAAATTACCCTGTATAATTTTTTGCCATGAAATAATATTTTATTGCAAGCCTAGTTTAACTACATATTAACACAAGTTTCGTATAAGTTACACAATCAAAATTACGTCACTGCAAGTTACGATGCGTACAAGTTCTTATTGCAAGTAATCTTTGAAAATAATAAAATTTATTTTTTTTAAGTTACGACGAGGTGTTTCAGTTAGAATTTAAGTAAAAAGAATATTTTATCTATTGAGGCAATATTCGAAATATATACTCTTTTGCGCTTTAATATTAAAATTGACAGTCAACAAGAAAAACAATCAGTCACGACGTTTTATTAAAAATACAAAAATAAAGACGCAAAGACTGAAAAACTACACTAGAGGTAAAACTTACACAGCAGTCATGGCAAAAACCATTGGCAAACCAATATAAGCGTCACGTTTTTACTTTAATAATTCCTCAAATATAATAACCATACTTTAAACCCATATTGCTCTTATTTCGGTAATACGAGTATAAGCCTAAATGGACTCTACTTTCCCTTATTTTTCTTTACATATTAATAAATTGTTTTACTCTGCTTGAAAGTAAAGTACAACGTGAAGAGGCGTCTGGCAGTCAGGTGGAGGCAGGGAGTTAGTGCTAGATCAGTTGTTGAGGGCCACACGTGTTAATGGAGGTTGACGTGTGAGCAAAGGCAACCCCCTGAAAATATTTTTATGGCCCGTTCACCTAAATTCGTAAGGGGTCGAGTATCTAGGGTAAAAAGATAAACGTACGAGATGAATATATTCTGCCTTCGTTTTCTGGCGCGCGCATAGTGGTTTTTTTATGGTTGCAAAATCCGTACGTTACTTACCAGATGCTGAGTGCTTATTATTATTAAGAAAACTCTATTGAATTACAAATATTGTAATTCCTTTTAATTCTACAGTTATTATTATAAGTCTTAATTTAACACATGCAACTGGCTTAGAATATCCCTACGTCGTAATGGAATTTTGTTGAACTTTCAATGGTTATGGGGGGGGGGACTGATCCCCTGATCCCTCCCCGTACTTACAACACTGACCACCGCTACATGCTAATATAATTTAATAAGTCTTCCGTCTTTAGGCAGGACCTCCAAAAAAAAAGATAGTAGCTATTTGAACGCTGACAGAAACATGTGTCCAAAGAAACTTGTGTATAACAACTGCCTGCATAAAAAACCATCGCCGGGGAGGGGAGGTCTCTTCCTAACACTTCACATGTCTCTACTAGTAATTTTGTACAAACCACTATGTTGTCTTTGGTATTGACGAGCGCTTTCGGCAGTCAAGCCACCTGGTTGGTAAATGACCTGAAGATGGCTTGACTGCCGAAAGCGCTCGTCAATACCAAAGACAACATAGTGGTTTGTACAAAATTACTAGTAGAAATATTTGAGACCACTAACACTCCAATACAACAATAAACTTCACATGTCGTTCCAAACAAGTAATTCCACTTGTCGCCTTACTAATTTGTTTCTAAACATCTCCGCCTTCTCTATACATTACCCACGTACAAATTACATTCAGTAGTTCTAGGATTAACCGTTTGAAATTTTTACTAATTATTTTTATTATATTGTATTATTTTTGTTATTTGATAATTATATAAGGCCTATTCACGATGATTGATAACAATTTTCAAATTGTTGAGGCTCCTCAAACTCTTACAGTGTCATAAAAGAGAGGAAGAACATCTGGTAAAAAGGACTCAAGGAAGCGAGGTAAACACGTCATTACCAATGTTGTAACATTACATTTGGCATAGCTTGATATCGTACCAGATTTAATGAAGATCATGGATAAGAAACTTAACAAGAAGAAACATATCTTTTAAAAATGATAGTGAAGATGAACAAATAACAACTTTAGACTGACTTAGACTATAACTGACTGTACCCAAATTAATATTTAGGTAAAGTGATGGAAAATACCAAGATGATGAGATAAAATTCGACCAATTAAAATAATAATACCTACGAAGCCAGACAGCATTATGGACCATTACTATCAGTAAAACAAATTGTTTGGTTAAATGTATCATACAATATAGAAATAATCAAAATACAAATTGAGGGATAATAGGCCCAAATACACAATAGAATGTAAAAAAAAAAAAAATACTAGCAAAATGTTAACTAACCAATATAATTGAATAATACAAGAACACAATCATTATAGATACATGAAACATACAATTAAAATAGTGTGATTAATGGTGGACCTAATGTTATAAAATAAATACTGTACAACCAAAGAAGAGATTAAAAACAAATAATAAAATATGGACAAAAATATAGAAATGCCAATCCATGTGTAAACAAGGCTTAAGAAATAATAATTATCAAATGTATATGACAAGATGAAAAAAACCAGTAGAAGTACCTAGTACAGCAATGGCTGAACTGTCTAAGACAAATAGAAAGATATAAAATCATTATTAAATGATTAAACTTTTTCTTTTAATGTTTGAAAGTAAGAATACAGTTGTGTTTATGTTATTTATAGTTTTGTTAGGTAATGAGTGGATAATATCTCTTATGCAGGATTTATGTAACCAGGCATATACAGATGGTTTGATCACAAAATGTGAATTATGTTTTTTATAATGTTCCAGTAATAATTATTGTTGTAATTTTAAATAATAATACTAATAGCGTTATAGGGAGTAGTTTTGATGGTAGTTGCATCGTTAATAGGTGTTACAATAACAGAAAATAGAAATTTAACATGTTAAGACGTAGGCCTATAAAAACTTTGGAATTTTGTAAATTTTAGGAAATACATTTAGAATTTTATAAAACAAATGTTGTAATATGGATAGGTTTCTAATTAATAGTATACACTGTAAATATGGAATCGAAATAATCAGTTTTAAATTATTTAAGAAAATTCAAATAGCAAAAATGTAACATCAGAATTTCTTAAGCAAAAATGGGCATGTTTGGTGTCTATGTGTCACAAATGTTAAGACAAAAATAATGATGCTATTAGTTTTAAATTCCCAATTAGTATAATTTTGTTACTAACACTTGTTACTGGTGTGTTGTTACTTGTTAGTGTAACTTTGTTTGTTGTTAAAAGTTTTGGCCAAGTTCATGCAATAAAATAATCAATTTGTATGACAATGTATACCTGAATCAACCAACCGGATTTCAAGTTGTACCTTAGCAACCGAAAATTCAGATAAATAAAATAGGGACTTCTTTAACAACCATCATTGAAAACAGACGCGTTTTTATAACGTCTTAGCTAATTATATTTTAATAAGAGGAAACCTATACCAAACATAGTAAAACGAATCAGGATAGTTATTGAAGAACATTAGAGGAACACAAGACCAACAAGACCCCAATTCGGAAGAATTTAAATCCTGGAAGAAGAATTAAGGAAGATTTGGACCCCATCTTCGTCCTGAACGAGTAAAAGAAGAGGATCTGGGTGAATCTGTATAATTTTATAAACTTATTTAACAACACCCACATCTGAGCACACGAACCACTTAGAAAACTAAACAATAAAAAACCACATACACTATAATATACACCAACACTAAAGAACACTTGAAGATAACACAAATTGATTATTACACCTTTCGAATACCAAAAAACTGAACGACAACTAATAAATATCTAAAACTTTTCATAACCTAGAACTGTGGACAACACAACTACGACTACTAGTTTGCACTATAAAACCATCAAAACCTTTTTATATCCTTATCTTGTAAAGTTTGTATTTTAATTTTAAGAGTTGTATTAATTGTTTAACCATAACATTCGAACCGAATACGCCCTGAGATTATTTTATTTAACAGAATAAAAACAACGAGCATCATTATCGAGGTTGATCCCAGCATAGTTATTAGTAACTACCAACTTATGAACGAAGGCGACATAATTTTGTCACAATTTGTATTAAAATAAAGAAAAAAAACGTAATTGATCAATTCGTTTGAATAAAGATTGATTAAAGGAGTACATCTGTTTGGTTTTTTTTTGCATTATTATTACTGATAAAATTAAAAGATACGATAGCACAGCAAAGCGGACGGAGCGATAGGTGGCAGCTCCGAATTACGTCACTGGTTTTGAGCGCCGAGGCGGGAGCGAACGGCGGAAATAGTGGAATACAACAGTAAATGAATTTACTTACATCTTATTATTCAACACTATAGAGAGTAGTTGGGTTATAATGTTTACAACTTTTTACAGAGTCTCACGGACGATCCAAAGAAAGTTGAAAATTTGAATTTTAAAAAAGTTGACTGCCGAAGTTTGTGGGGTAAGTCGATCAACAGTTAAAAGCGTAAAACGAGACGCTTCCTTAATAAGTGTGAAGGAAATGAACCTAAGTTTGGTACACCGCGGAAGCATTTTAAAATGAAGCCGACAATAACGAATTTGGACAACTTTGACGAAAATGTTGTGCGAAGATGTGTTTTTAGTTTTAATGAACTTGGAAAATACCCAACATCGGTAAATCCAACAGCAGTTGCCTGAACAAATAAATGTTAGGGGTTCCAAGAAATCAGTGCAGCGAATTTTGAAACAAATTGGATTTAAACGAAAATTGTATTGAAGGCCGAAAATTTTTAATTGAAAGAGTAGATACTGCTTGTGTTCGCGCTACTTTTCTGATAAAAATGCATCAAATTCGGAATGGCAGTTTAAAGAGGCCCATGTTTTATCTGGACGAGACATAAGTGAACCAAAATCACAGCAAATCAATGATTTGGCAACATCCAGAGGAAAGGAGTGGTTTAAAAGTGCCAGTCAAGAAAAGGCGGCAGATTATTTGTACTTCATTCGGGATCAACTGAAACAGGCTTCGGGAAAGAATGCGAATTAATTTTCCACGCACAGAAATCTGCATTAAACACAGATTATCACAACGAAATGAATTCGGAACTTTTTAAAGAGTGGTTCCTGAACTTCCTCTATTTACAAGAAGAAAGTTCTGCCATAGTAATGGATAACGAGAGTTATCTTTCCGGACTTGCTGAGAAAGTTCCTAAATCAAACTGGAGAAAAAAAATGGAAATTCAAGAATAGCTGAGAAATCATGACATTGAATTTTCGACACAAGACAGGAGGGCTCAATTGCTAAACAAAAACGAACTAAAAAAATGCGCTGAAAATATATGAAATTGATAAAACAGCCTAGGAAATGGGTAATGAGGTATGTCTTCCACATGACCATGCCTATTACAACCAAATTGAGTTGGTGTGGGCATAGGTGAAAGGATATGTGGCCGATCTTAATAATACTTTTAAAATGGCCAACCTTGAAAGACTGATGGACGAAGCGATAGTTAAAGTAACGGTTGAAGACTGGAAAAAATGCGTTCGACATTCCGAAGAGCCTCAAAAGGAAGACTACATGAATGCTCTCGAGACTTGGCTATAGAACGTATGGTGATTACAGTGACGGAAGAATGTTCAGAAGATAGTGAATCCAGTTCTGATTGAAAGAATTTAAAAATAATTGTAATAAGTAAATTTTTATGTATAATTTTTATTTACCAAATTTGTTTAAAAATTAAGTGTTTTATTAAACAACACATAATGTAAATGCCTGTTTAAGAACAAATAAAATGTAAGCAGAAGAGTCATATTAATAAAGAATAAAGCAAACAATTACTTATAAAATTGAAAACATTTTTTAGTTTCTAGGGATATATTCCACTAGTTATAAGTATTGTACTCATTGTTTAATCTTTATTTTATATAGTTACATAGTTATTTTATATAAATTACATGTGTTACTCACTGTTTATATTATAACAAGGTCTTTTCCTATGCACTTTCACTTCACAAAATTCTAAAAACTTATACACTGCTTTTTAACATTAGTCATTGTTATTTTCACCTTTCTTACATTATGTAGTTGGTAATTATATTTAATATTATTAATTTTTTTTTTTATATTACTTATAGTCTGTAGTGAGATTACATACAATAACTGCTTGAGGTTCGCAGACCTCTATATGGTTTGATAGACTCATACCATAACAAATGTTTTTTTACTTAATTACTAACTTATTAACACTTATCCACTATATTTCTATTTACATTAACATTTATTTTCATTTTTTTTTTATCAATTGATCTTCCCTCCTGGGTGTAGTAGTCATAGTAATGTCGTCTGATAGTCTTGTCATTGTCATTAAAATAATTAATTAATAGGTTTTTATTTCCTATACCATTGCATGTACTTATCATAATATTTCCTTTTATAATACTTTTTACTCATTGAAATTATTATTTATTTTCAAATAGTTACATCTTATTTTCATTCCTTTATTTGTTAAATTGTTACTTTTCTGCATATTATCTATAAGAAAGATTGCGTTTAGGCATAATTCACAGCGAATTTTGATTAATTTATATTTATTCTAGGGCATAATCTTTGTTATGTTACAATATATATAATTATATGCACACACACACACACACACACACACACACACACGCACACACACGCACGCACGCACGCACGCACGCACGCACACACACAGAGTTTTGGATTCGTAACGTCAACGAATCGTTATCGGAACGTGAAATCGTGAAGCAGGAGGTAGCACGTGCGTGTGAATGTTACGTATGGTACGATTTACTGCTAATTAACTGAAGTTGGTGGCGTAACTGCAGTGGCCGGTAATCGTTCACGTAACAGTCCCAGAAGGCTTGTTACACAATTCGCGACTTTACCTCATCAATTTCACCGGCCGCATGCGTAATTTTTTTAGGTACGTAGTAGATGCTTGCAAGTATGTCCTTACATACAAACCAATATACGATAAATATAATACAACGATAAGTATTAGCCTACAGTCTGAAAGTAGGTCTAATATATGACTCTAGATTACAGAGAGGTGACAACAGAATACCTAAGCTTAACTGTGATCATAACAGTACTCTGGAGCTACGTGAGAACAGTTTAATATATGAAAGGTGCTTTCTGCCCTATAGCCTTATTATGATTACTGTCCGATGGAAGTCCAGTACTAGACACCACTGATTATTTGTCACCAACTGTGATAACGTAACTTTAACGTTAGCGTGCATCTGTGAATACTGTGTATTGATTTGTGAAAGAAGAATAATTATTAAGTGAGAGTTGGGGTAAAACTTGTGAGTATTTCACTATTTCCGGGGTTGGCAGTTTGAATGTACCCTAGCAGACTAATGTAATCCACGCAAGTAACATCATTCAAGTAACAAAACTGTATTCGTCACAGTTTCCTCTATATACGAGTAGCTAAGATCTTATGTCAAAGGTTCCTTGTACAATTCGTAGATCATTTGGATTTTTAGATCAAGTAACTCCAGAAAATAAATAATTACGGTATTAGCAATTAAAAGGTCGTTATACCTACGTAAGAAAAACGAAGCGCGTTTAACATTTATGGTGAGAAGGAAGACCTTACTAAAGGTGACTGAACACGTACATAAAATTTCCCGTAAAATCAGCTAAATATTAAACAAAAGATTGAAAGAATTGAATAATCAATCTCCCACGACCCAGGTAACAGCCGATCGGTTTCGCTCCATCAACCGAGAGCTTCATTGTCCGACGCCGTCCATCAGGAGTTCAAGACATTACATAACGCACCCAGCACACGATGGTCGTTTCAACGAATACTACCACGCACCTTATAGCTGGCAGTAGACGAAATGACAGGTTTCCTATTTTGTGGTCACTATTCGACCAGAATAAACAAAATTGATAGTGGAGTTGATTGTAACAATATAAAGGAATACTGGTCGCTGATGCGCATGCGCCCCATTATTATGGCAACCAGTTTGTGTTCATCAGCGACTCGGAGGTTACAAGATTATACGGGCACCACTGCACAGAAGTAACCCCTCGAAACATCACGCAAACGAAAACACCACAACTAAAAACAATACTATACCACAGCCAAACTGGTTTTTGCAATAACTATCACTGGGCGTCCTGCAACAAACTGGGCGTTCATGACAAACATTACTGTTCAGGTTATTAATGCAGAATTTAATACTACATATTTCTGAACAATATTATGTTAGGGAGTGCTGAAGACGCAAGTTCAAGCTGACTTTTACTCATTTTGTACAGTACTTTAGAAAGAGGATGAACATTCAGAATGTAGAAATAACGCATTAGATACGTACCGCAGAAAATGCAGCGGGAACTGATCAACACAGCTGATGAAACACTGTACTAGCTGACGACTAGTGTGGTTACCGGGGCACCAAACACATGACGTATTGCCTAGCAAATAGCAAATAGTGTGGGGAAACACATACCGACAAGAAGGTTCATGTGTCGTGGTACCTCCCCCCTCGCAGCACTGAGGCTCAGCATCTTACACTGAAATTTCGTTTCCCGTCCACTAAAGGCCGACGTGTAATAATCAGAATTGCAGTTCGAACATGTTTTCCCCATCACCAGACACGAACGTCATCAGAATGTCATTAAAAGCATCCGTCTCCACACCGAATTACTCCTAAATATCTCGCCGGTAATCTCAACTTTTTAACTAGCCTATTACTTTTTCCAGTTTTACGTAATTACGCATTTTCCATTAAACATTTAATCCTCCTAAAATGGGACGCCTGTTACAAACATTTCATACAACAAATTTCTATAAAAGAGAAATCCGTATAATTTTATGTTGCATATTAATCACAAGAGGCGTAAGCAACGGATTCACACACTACAGATCCTATCCACATACCTAACTTACCTAAAAGTTGTTTTCGCCGGTAAGCCACATACCCACATTCTATAATCGTAAAATTCTACCTTTTAGGATTTGCCCTCAGCAACTGTGTTTGAAACCACAATGTTACACGGGCTAACTGTTGTTTGTGCGCAGATGCGAACGGTTGGAACTAATAATAATTCATCGTATAATTCATGAACATAAAATAATTCATTGTATGAACGGACATTCATGCACATCCAGAAGTAAAACTGAAACTTGCAGTGGACGATAGCAGGCAGATACTGGGCCATTACATGCCAGTTAGTAGGAGAGGGGTTGTGCGAGACGAAGGGCAAGCCCGTCACCCGCTCGTGTGATACGTTCCGAGCTTTAAGTTGAGCTCCTGCCGCAGGGACCACAAATGTTCTGGATTTTAAAAGGGTGTGGCCTGCTACCGGCCGTGGGGGTTCAATTAGTTACCTAATTGAGGGTGAGTGTACGCCGAGGCCGGGTCCAAGACGGGTTGCGACTGAGGGCGCTAATAAGGTGATTGCCCTGGAAGCGGACAGTGCGGCGAAAGAACTTTTGGGAAAGCGTCCGTATAATAGCGTTCAGGGAAAGGACACGCAGGGATTCTCGAAAAATTTTATTCGATGTCAGGCTTACGCGCTGGGCGCTGTCCACACCCAAGCGCAATCCTCGGTTCAGGAAAGACTGAATCTTTCGCTTATTGCTCTTACCCAAGTAGCCCAATACGGGTATCGCGTAGGTAGTCATCGGCACCACTTACGTGTAACGATGAGTTTACCTAGGCGGCGGGTCATAGATTTGCTGCAAAAGCAGGAGACGGGAGTTTATATAAACGATGGGCGGTGCTGCGGGCTGCTTGCTCGGAGTGTGTCTGCCAGGTGAGACGACGATCCAGGTGGAGCCTGAGATACTTATACTC
This sequence comes from Magicicada septendecula, assembly GCA_034769895.1. Taxonomy (NCBI): domain Eukaryota; kingdom Metazoa; phylum Arthropoda; class Insecta; order Hemiptera; family Cicadidae; genus Magicicada; species Magicicada septendecula. Next base: position 381,875,692 of record CM068368.1, read on the forward strand.
GACACCAGGGGAGGGAAGTATCGCCTACGTACAGTCTGTCAGGGAGCCTTCTACGTCTGGAGAAGACTACGGCTGTGCTCTTGGCCGCGTTGATAGCGACCCTCCATTTTTCTGCTCACTCAAGGTATTCATCAAGCTGTTCGGAGCCAGATAACGGCCGTTTCAGCTCGACGAACGACGGCATACACCGCCGTGTCGTCAGCGAACATGGCTAATCTGGTGCCGGGCAGCTTAGGTACGTCGTTAACGTACACAGAGAAAGGCAGGGGGCCGAAGACGCTACCCTGAGATACACCAGCCGTAATAGCCCTTTCTGAAGGAAGGGTGTTATCTACTTTTACGCGGAAGGTTCTGACCCGAAGAAAGGTAGGAATCGAATGAGTGTAGCAATCCCGAAGCAGAATCTCCGTGAGTTTGAACAGTAAGCCTGGATGCCAAACACGATCGAACGCCTTCTCGACATCAAGAAAAACGGCGAAGATCTGTTCCAGCGAGCAACCGGCCTCCGCCACGGTCTCCACGAATCGCATTAACTGATGTGTCGAGGAGCGCCCGGCTCTAAAACCGAATTGCTCGGGGACGAGAATGTCAAACCGTTTTAAGTGATCTGATAGCCGCAGCTAGACCAGTCGTTCGAAAACTTTCGACGTGGATGACAGCAGACTGATAGGCCGGAGGTTCTCGGCGAACTTGGAGTCTTTACCCGGCTTCGAGATCATAGTAATCATCGCCTTACGCCACTTCAGAGGAAAGTAGGCGAATCGGAAACAGGCATTGAACAGGTCGACCAGGAAGCGAACCCCCCAGTCCGAAAGTCTTTGTAGGGCGGTGGTAGTGACACCGTCCGATCCATGGCCCTTCCGGGTCGAAGCGTTAAAAGACTGTCCGTAACCACCTCTCCGAAGTGAGCTCGGGGTCGGTGGTGATCGGGTTGCCAAGATAAGCCTCAATCTCGCCTTCTACTCCTCATCGCAGTCTGGGTCTCCGGACGGTTAGGAGCGAACTGAAGCTCCACGCGCCAGGCCAGGATTTTTCGTCCGGCTTGGCAAGGGGATGCCCCCCAGGTCCATTGATGGCCGGGAGGGGAAGACGCACCTCTTCCCGGTCAACACGGAAGTTATCCAGTAAACATCTGCCATCGGTGAATCGTCTGCCATGCGGGGACCGCGAACTCCCAGCAGCTTCGTCGGAAGGCCTGCAAGTCACGACGTAACTTGCCCAACGCCTGATTGAAGCTGGCTTTGTCGGGCGGATCTCGTGACCCCTGCCACCCTCTCCGAAGTCTGTTCTTCTCTAAAGTGAGAAGACGGACTTCTTCTGTGATCCGGTGGAAATCGGGCGTGAGACTGGGCTTAATCCGTAAGCACACCTCGACGGAAGAGACCACGGCATCATCGAACGAGGTAACTGCCTCGTTGATGTGCTGGATGGAATCGAGCGGATACTCCTTGGGAAGCCTTCGACAGAAGGCAGCCCCGAAGCGGTTCCACTCGACCACCCGTCGCGCTCCTTTACCAATCATGTGTCGGGTAGCCACGTGCACTTCTATGGAACAATGATCAGAGAAAAGCTCCGTTAACACAGATATCTCAATCTGGGTTGCAACTCCCTTGACAAAAGCAATGTCCAGTATGTCAGGTCGAGCGCCCCGACTGCGGGGATAGTGTGTCGGTTGTCGAGGTCCGTAGGCACGCAGATGGTGGTCGTGGAGGTACCTGCTTAGCGCTCTCCCGGATGACGTAATCAAACGACTACCCTAGTCAGCATGTTTGCGGTTCAGGTCACCTGTAAGGATCACCTTCCTAAGCGCTCCGAAAAGAATGGACAGGTCGGCGTCTAAAACTGGTATGGTCGGCGGTTTATAAGCCGAAACCACGAGAACACCCGCAAGAACTCCGGGGAGTTCTACGCCAGTGGCCTCGATATTTTGACGAGGAGGCAGAACTACGCGGTTATGCGCGACGCAATTTTTCACCGCTATGGCTGTACCTCCCCCGCGTTACGCCGAGGTCTATCGGTAGAACACATAATTGGTCAAACCCACGTTGTCGTGGGCCCGAAGAAAGGTCTCAGAGATGAGAAGCACATCGAGCTTGTGACGGGGTAGGAACTCACAGAGTTCCTCGAGACGGGGCAGAAGTCGATCGGCGTTCAACGCTATTATGGTTAGGTCACGCTGTAGGGATGAATCCTATTAGCATGGAACATTTAAAAAAGACCTATGGCGGCTGCACTTTCCGCGAGGAGGAGAAATCTCTCGGTCGGGGTCACCGTACCAAGAGGGTCCCGAATGGTCTTGAAAATACGAGTCATTTCGCCGAGGACAAATTCCTCTAGGAAAGAGGTAACGTCGGCGATGGCTGATTGGGAAAAGGACGATGAAGAAGAAGCAGACACTGGGACTGGGTCCCTGCGGGTCAGCTTTACCCGGTATTGGTTGGATGGGCGCTCAGCCTGAGTCTGCAGCAGAACGGGTCTCAGGTTTGGCCTGCCAGGGCGCTGTGTTTTCTTAGATGGCTTAGGTCATGTCTGAGGGGCAACTGGACCAGCGGTTTGCCGGTTAGTTAAACGTTTTAGAAGGGGCCGACACTTCACGCTCCCATGACCTCCAACATCATTCTTTATGTAATGCTCATACGGCATTTAGCTCCTTGTAAGTCTATTACAAGACATAAGGCATGTAAGTCTATTATAGTGTAGTAAACGGTCCAGCCCGGGAATGATGGTTATTTCCTTTTCCTTTGCAAGTTCCAAAGTTATGGTTTATGCGAGTCACAACTACTGTTCCTAACCATACATCAATCGATGCTTACTATACGTAGTATTATTAACCGACTCTTTAAGTTCCACCCCAAAAATTATATATGAACTGATTTGAATATTCCTTGCGGAAGAATTTTTGTAAATAATCAATGATTTCGTGGGGCTCGGCTTTCCAAACTCCGGCAGAAATTTTATGTAAAGCCGCGTTCCGTTCTCATAAAAACGGCGCTAGTGAATAGCGGAAAAAAATAACCGATGGAAGAAAGTTAAAGGGTAATACAATAAATGGGGGTCTCAAATTTGTTACAAGTAACACGGAATAACTGTAAAGAAAATTTGTCATGAGATTCATGCCAAGTCCATATGTTAACAGATTCGTTGTTGTTTTGCCAAAACTAATGTTTACGAAACACTCAATCTTGAAATACAGTTGCATGTATTCGAACATGAGTTGCATGAATCTATTACTGGTCACACACATTTGTTGATTTCAGTCTTGTCCAGTGTTGATTTCATATTTTAAATTAACCGAATACATTTTGTCAAATATTTATCTGAAAGACACTGCATTTTAAAATTTCCAGGACACTGACGATCACAGAGTTAAATCTGAAGAATTACCAGACAAGCCACGTCCAAACGTATTTTCCAAACAAACATTACATAAGGTATAAATTGAAATTAAAATATATTATTCATGATAAGTTAATATAATTATTAATATATTGGATTATTACTAACTTATCAGAATTATTGATAATTTCATTATTATGAAAAAATGTTCATCTTTTATTATTTGTTTAGTAATAAACGGTTTTTACCGAGTTTAATTTAGTTGGAATTTTATCTAAGTAATATCTCATCGTGTACACCTTGAAACAACGGTTATTCGGAATTGAATTACTGCCAAATTAAATCTGAAGGTTTCCGATGTTAAGTACGGAAATTTCCTGTCAAAAAATTTTAGTTTTACCTACGTAAAAAGTGTTACACACTAAATACTGTATTTGTGTACACCACCAATAATATTATGTATAGCACTTCAGGACAATATCAGGCATTTTATTAGGGATGACAATAGCCACATGTCACACAGAACAAGGCACATCAAACAATACATGCGCAAACTAGCACTCCCTCCCCAACAGGCAGACACAAGTCAGACTTACAGATAATGGATTCCATTCACTCCACCAATAATAATTAGTGTACAGCGATGACGCCACGCCGGGAGGTCAGGGCGGCTGGAATCATCACATCACCACAGTGACAGTTTTAACCAGCTCAATAGACAACAATTAAATCGGTTTCGGTAGACGTCCCACGTCGAGCGTCAACGTCAGTAAACTGGAGTCTGCACATATGCAAACGCGCGCTCGCATTTAACACATTTTACTACTACATTTTTCGTACACATCGTTTACCTTTATTTTTATGACTTTAAATATTTTTTTTATTAATATAAATTTATGTATTGTCTACGCTTCATATATTATTGTGAGAGAAAGAGAGAGAGAGAGAGAGAGAGAGAGAGAGAGAGAGAGAGAGAGAGAGAGAGAGAGAGAGAGAGAGAGAGAGAGAGAGAGAGAGAGAGAGAGAGAGAGAGAGAGAGAACACTACGAACTGTAAAGTACTTTTACAGTTGAAGTAGGAATTTATAGAAGCAATTTTTTCATTGTTTTTTAAAAATACTTACTAGACCCTATTAAAAACACATCAATTAGTCACTAGATATAGCAACCCTAGGTAATGGTTAAAAAGTAGTGAAGATTTGTTTGTACTAATAATTTTTGAAGTAACAATTTCATCAAAATTTTCCTGTAATTTGAGTTTTATGTTATTGTATAATTGCGGTGAAAAGTAACTCCTATCAATTTTTTTTCCTTATTTCTGAGTTAATTTTAACTGTAGGCTACTGATTAGACAGAAAACTACGTGGTTAATTTAATCACGGGAAATAATAAACTCTTGCGTTCACACCTTTTGAATTTACGTTAACTTAACTCACGCAATATTATACTCCTAACCGTAGTATGCACACCGTGAAGACGAGAGTGGAAATCATGCACGAAGGTGGCAAGTAATGTCGTTAACATTATCCTCAAAATCCCAAAAATTACTCCATTTCATTTACGTAACGATCATAAACGAAGATAAGGGTAAGAACACTGGTAGACTGCAGCTTATTGTTAAGGGTACGAACATGCCGACGCAGCCTTAAACATGTATGTTTACTGTACTACAGTGATGCCATAACAAATGTATAGCTTTAAATAGGAGTGAACATGTCGAAGATGCTTACTGTACTACATTACTGTGCAGAGTGAGACAAGAACAAATTATTTTGTTTTTGCCTCATTGAAGACAGCAATGTAGTAAGGTAGCGCGCTACCTGACTGGTTCACTGTGATCACATGACTTCCCTCACTCAAAACATCTGTATATCCAAACAATATTGAGTGTTTCAATTACAAAAACACTCAACATTGTCATCTAGTTGTTCAAAGACCTACTTCGGCTTCAGTATTGTCGTATAACCGTTAATCTAGCAGGTGGAAATGTTCATAAATGAAACGTTTATATCACAGTTCATAATAGATATTTTTATGTTATTTCATTATTTGATCGGAACAGAAATTTTTGAGACATAAAATTTTGAAAATTTTTTGTACAAACAAATTATTGTGCAGTATTTGTAAAATTATGTAATTTTTTAATTTTTAAGTTTTTTATCTTATGCCCAAGACCAGTGTTTCTACTGCCAAAACCGAAGTCGTCTGATAGTTGTTCTTGCATTTTTCAATTTTCATTTTGATACTTCTGTAAATATATTCAAATGTATCAAACGCCATTCTCATATACGCATGAAATCTCTCTGGATCTTTTTTTTTAGAGTAGCTGATGAAAGTTGTTAAAGTAGGTGATGATATTTGCCCAAATCTTGTCTTCTCCAATTTATGGGGTTGGCCCTATATTGGTGGTTTGAGAAGTTAGATATTAGCCACTAGTCTGTACTTAAAGACGTATACGTGTCGTCACTGTCACTATCACTCGATAACATTGTCAGTTATACATTAATGAGTATATTTCAATCAATCAATAAAAACATGTGTATACACATATACATAACAAGTAAACGTATAACTTCCGGGAATGTATACGAAAAATCTGTATGAAAATACGTATAGCCTATTAAGCATAAGTCTGTCCAACATAACAAATCGGGTGTGGTATACATGATCATAAGCTGTAAGCCTACCCGTGTGTCTATAAGCCAACACCGATATAACAGCTGTTCACATAACTTTTTTGTAGAAACTGCTCTTTTCGACTGAAGTCTTTTTCATTTTAATACGTTTTCACTATATTTGGGTTGCGCACTATTTACAGTATAGGCCTAGATCATAATGAGGCGCCTTAACAAATTATTGCACAAGCATGGCGATGTACGAGTATTTAGTGAAACATCATCTGTCACCAATGTCTATGAACTTAAGATTATCATCCAAGATGAGTCGAAGTTTTACCGGAGAGTATTTCCCGATGCATTTTCAGCAACGTGCTGATCGTGAAATACAAAGGATGCTTGAAAATAATATAATCGAGCGTTCTGAGAGCAACTTCATTAATCCATTAGTGGTCGTGAAGAAAAAAGAATGATGATATAAGACGAAACATGATTAACTAATAATGTCAAAAAATGAAGGGTGTGGTCAGAAAAAACACATGTTTCGTGTTTTGTTGAAGACGATAATACGGTTACTTTTAAAGTAAAATCTGATATCGGTTGGTTTTGGTAGTAAACAGATAAGACACGAAAACGCAACAACGGCTGATAAACACGTGCAATTCTGAATGCAGTTTACACGTAGTGAGGAAACACATGGTCGACAAGCTTTAGCGCTTACGAATAATAAATTAATGATCAACGAGTGTACGGGAAAGAATGTTGTGCTCCTATAGACCTACGTTACTTACAAAACACTATAGGCCTATATGCTCAGGTATCGGAAAATGATCACGTCGCTGCCTATGCCGTTATTCACGTTTACTTGGCCATATTCGAATTTTGGGTACGACCATCGTCCACTTAAAAGTCTAGACTTGTTTACTACCTTGAATATTCATGAGTGGTATGATTCCAACCGTTCGTCTGTGTACCATACAACAATTAACCCGTTTTAATGTTGTGGTTTCAAACAGCTGTTAAGGGCGAATCGCTTTCGTAAAAGATAGCATTAGTAACGAGAGATGCCGTGAGTATGCGGCTTACCGGCTAATGACAGCCATTAGGTAAATTAGCTATGCGATTGCAGCAGTAGTGTGTGTAAGTCCGCTCTGTACGCCACCATTGATTAATCGTTAATACAATTATATAAACCCATCCTCATCTTGTAATTAGTATGCCAAATGATTGAAATAAATTATGATCAGCTGAATTACATATTCAATGAAAAAACTTATAATTAATGGTTAGCAAATGGTTACTACTTCTGACGAGTAGATTGAGATATGTTTAAAGCTAGTAGGGGATGATACGGCCTAACGCATTGTTAATTCAATTTCCGACGACACTCTGTGCATGACTGTGTTTACTTCGAATGCCTCTCATCTTCGAGGATTATGGTATTGAATATTTCTTCATTTGTGAGAAGACCCCATAGTACACTAATCGCCAGGAAATAGTTTGGAATGGACGATCCTGTCGATGATCTAAGTTTTCATCCGTTGAGAAACAAAAGTTTATAAATAGGATGAAGTAAACTTACGAGGACGATTAACGTAGAAATGAATCATGATTTTTTTTTACGATAACAACCTGTGAAGAATAAATATTTTGGCTAACAAAATCGAATGAACAAGTACGGAACTTGAACATTTACAATGATTCCAAACTTAGAGACAATGTAAAACGTTTTGACACACATACTTAAAAACGGTTTAAAATATCACCAGATATTTTCTTAAAATATGTTTTTTCTTAACACGCATCACTTCATACCTACACGTATTACAAGGGAAGCGGCGATCTTTACAACAAAGTTAAAGATTTCTTGTAATCGTATGCTTCATATATGTGTGACGGCGATTTCCAGACCATTTAACAAATTTATCTCATCCGTTTTTTGTCATCCAATCCGAGTACCAACTATGAGAATACAGCTACTACTATTCACTGCTTCGCAATCATGAGAATGACGTTGCGAGACTACAAGGATGTTACAAATAGTCATAATAATCACATACAACTAGTATCCACTGAAAATAGAAAGTAACCTTCTTCTGATGAACCACTGTGTTCCACAGTGATGATCCACTGTCCTGATCATAGAATTCCTGTTTGATTAAGTTACAACGAATAAATAAGTGCCACTATGTGTTCTGTTACTGTTGTTGGAGTCTATTATATATCTATGATGCTATTACGTAGTAGGTAGGCCTAGTTTGTTGTCGTTGGTTTATCGTTTTGGCCACCGTGAGAAATCCAACTTAGTATAAAGTCGTGAAAATATCGTTTTAATACACACAAAAAAAGACAAAAACAAATCAAAACAACGGCCCGTATACAGTATACAACGACAATAATACCCCCCGCACGCGCGCGCGCGCGCGCACACACACACACACACATTCGTAAGATTTTTATCAGCAGTACTGTTTTGTAAAAGAACAGTAAATACTAAATACTACGGATTCTCATACAGAATTAACTGGCTCATAGAACACCTAGAACTAGCCGATTACTGAGAAGTAATGTCATTAACTACCTTTTATTCGTCATTAAAAACACCACAATAAACTGGAATGACATTTTATTTGTCGCTTTTTTTAAATAAGATTTCAAACAAAGTGAACACAATTTACTTATGTTTTTTTACCATCTCTGCTCCTTCTTTTTTCAACTTTCATCTTCTCAGCGTGTCTTTTTCACCGGAACGGGACGGACTTAGATGAAGGAACAAATCATTCCAGTAGAGCCATTATGTATTTCTACATATAGGCTACTCTGTTCAAACATAGCACTCTGATTTTACAACTCGGTAACTTTTACAAAATCCGAGATAAAAAGAAATAAATACACCATTGTAATACTCATTTATTTCTCTACTGGACCGTACACCTTCCTATTTTGGGTTTCGTTCATTTACATAACACAGAAATCCTAGAAGAGTAACGGTTTTTTGTACCTTCTGATAAGAAAGTCAACTTTGTTAACACCTGAAAATGTTATTAACTTACTAAACGCTGTTAAAATTTTTATTGTGTCGATTTATCCTGTTACCTGAAAATTATACAGGTCTAAATTTGAAGTAAAATATTTATTACAAGTAATATCAAATAATGTCCGCAATATATAACTAATGGTAATTACTTAATCAATAGTTATATGAAACACGAAAATTAATATGGAAACGTACACTCGCACATACGGTAGGGAATAGGTCTCTTTGATGCTTTAATGTTGCTTCACACGTATTAGGACTAAATACTAAACAAGCATACGACTATAAACTCAAGTAGCCTAGTACATTAAGTATGATTTCACAAATTCCCTATACCATTAATTTACTTACTCGTCAAGATTGCGCTGTGCCCTCCACTACTTTTCTGAGAGGTACAAGAGGCTCGCTAGCTATTTAAATATTTTCAAGCGAGGTGCCTATAACCATTGAGAAGCCTTTACGAAAACGTGTCTTCTTAAAATATCCAGAGAAATTATCTTGACTACTTGTATACTTTTTACTCAACTTTTTTTTTTAACTTAAATAAATTATTTAAAAAAGTAATTAGTCTGCAGCTAGTAAACGGTGGAACGAGACTATTCTTACAACACACTGCACGAAAACACACAACGAACAAAAATTTGCAGGGAAACACAAGGACTAACGACAGTAAATCCAACTATCCGTGTGAAGTACGTCATTGAGAACGTTTTGTTTTGTCCACCGCATGCCTAACTCACTAGACATTACAGACCTAAGTGTAATGTCTAATCAGTGTTTCTAAATACTACGAGCAACCTCATTCTTTCAATTTGTAGCATTTTTTTTATTCACGAAAGTAATTCATGACTAATGGTTTCGCGTTGTATTTTTTCCGTTTTATGATAATGCATAAAAAGATATTTTGTCTAAAACCGATCAAATGCAATTATTTGTTAGTGTTTGAAAAATCGTCTTCCATTTTCACAAACGTTTACAATCGATGTACAATAATCTCATATTATTTATCAGTAGGCCTATGTAAATAAATAAGTGAGCGTGTGTGTGTGTGTGTGTGTGTGTGTGTGTGTAGCCTGTACCCGATGCGCTTGGGAATTAATTGTTACACAAAAAATAAGTAAATTCATAAATAATACACCAATAAACAAGTAAAGTTAAGCAGGAGAGTATCTTACTATCTCTACTATCGATGTTGTGCGATCCCTTTGATGTTAAGAAAAATGGTCCCAGTAACGAATCGCCTGTGCAACCGGGCGCAAATGTCGCTTAGAAATTGTACTAACTGTTTAAATTTTAATTTATATAAAAGACGTACATACGTTTACTACATTCTTAGTGTATTAGTAGACATCAGTAAAATTGTTTGCCAATATGGCATAAAAAGTACTTCTTGAAGTATAGCCGTTACGGAATTAGCAGACGAAAAAACTTTTAACAGATTCAATACCAAGAATACAAATTTTACATAATGCGTACAACACAATACTAAACAAGTTTTGACAGAAAAATTTTTCCTACGTTTGCTTACTTCGCAACAATTTGTAACGAGCAAAAATTTTAAAATTTCAAATTTTCTCCTCGACGGAGTTTGTTCACACGAAGTTGTGTCAACGACTTCTAGTCGATGCAATAAATAAAACGTAATGTGAAGATGTCAGAGCAGCGTCGCTAACAAGACAGTAGGAAGACGTTAAGTTCTACTCGCGATTCATTGGATATCATTTGTTAATCTATAAATAATTAAAGTAATTATTCAATTAATTCACAATTTAATTAATTGCACATTGTAAATTAGGCAAAGTCGATGCTTGCTGAAGAAGGTTACTCAACTGTAAATTAATGAAAAACGCAAAATATATCAAAGTGCACAGTCAAGTAGAGAAATAAATGAGCATTTAAATACTGCATTTACTTATTTTTTTATCTCAGATATTTCGAAAAATTATAAAGTTTCAAAGTTAGGGCAGTCGTTTCTTTGAAGAGTATAACTTAGCGTGTTGTTCTACCATTTCCATAACTTTGGAAACAACTGATTAAAAAAAGAGTCATGTTTTATCAACGGATTTGATGCATATCTGTTTTATCACTGAGTGATAACGAAACCGAACACGTGATTTATATGGTGCATAACGTAATCTTTAATAACAGAATATTCGCCGATTGTATTTCCTTAATTTAGTCAAGGCCTGAAGCACTGGGAGCTAAAATATGGTAGAGAAAATACAGTACAAATTTCCCTTTAGAAAAGTTCACATAAAATTTGTTTTTGTAGTTGCAACAGTTAACTCGCTTTTATCATGTGCAACTATTCTTCTGAAGACATCACCTTTTTCCTTCTATTTTTTTAAATCAGAGATTTACCTGCCATAGATATACCGTATTATCTTCAAAAGCAGTCTTTTCTCGGTGTTTTTAGTTTTTCATAGCAGCAGGTTTTCACTGCACCTGTTCTACTGGCAGTCTTCGTGCTTTACGATTTCCTACTAAATACTCTCAACTTCTAATTCCTCATATAAATCTGAACTTTGTAATCTATCAGATCTAGTGCTCATTAATAAGAACGCATCAGTTCCCCATGATTGGATAGAAAGAAGGTAAAGACTATTATGTCCTCTAGACATATGAATCTACACGACACTGCAAGAATTTCAGTAGCAAATCACTGCAGACATTTGAAGAGAAAAGCAAGCACGGAAAAACAAAAAGCATAATCGAACCTTATACTACACACACGTTTGTAATATATTTATTTAGTTTAACCTTATTCGAACTCAAACTAATTTAAAACCATATAATGAATGAAACATATAAAATAAAATAACACACACGTTGTGCGTGATGTAAATATGTAAAATATACAGAGCGTCCCATGAAGAATGAGACATACTTCAGGATTGCATTTTACAGGCTGAAATAAAGAAGAAATTTCATATAGCTAAACAAAAGTCCGAAAACGCTTCGATTGAGAAAAATTTCACCTTCATTTTTGCTTCAAGGCCACAATTAACAGCTACTGAAATTCTAGGAACGTAATTTAAAGGGCTTCATATCGTTTTGACCTGAGAAATTGATAAAAGATGGTCCTAGAACTGAATATTGGGTAGTTTTACAGAAAAGTTTAGTAATCTCAAAAAACTGGTGTCGAAAAACACACTTTCTTAGGTTTTATGTGATTCTACTTGTTTAAACTGCCAATAAATAAATGTAAACTTTTAATACAATTTATAAAGACGGTAGGTTTATACTATCGATACAGGGTAATATTAAAAAAACATAAAATATATATTTGTAAGAAATTTATTATTAATAATAATAAAAAATATATACAAGAATAATGTGAGCAAATATGAATGTAATTTATAAAGAATTTAATTCTCAGAAACTTGATGTATGCAAAGTCAATAAAAAACAAATGAACGTTACAAAAAGTCAAATTTTACTGAAAGAAATTTCTTCTTCTGGTAATGTACTACAAACCATATTTTATTGTTAATAATAACAATTTATCAATAACAATTTACTCAGTTAATAAAAAACGATAATTTCAGTTAATAATAGAGTAGACTAATAAAAAAATAATAATCATTTCAACAACATTAACTAACTTGTTTCAATAAAGTTTATTAAAAAACTACAAATATTAACAATACTGTACTGTTCAGACTCAAAATTGTATTCAAACAGGAAACAGCTGCTTAAGCATTGATTTATTATATAGTAGCTAAATGACTTATCATAACTGACCTGTAATCTGCGTTTTTTTTTTTTAATTTCTAGATGCCATTGCAACTTTCAATTCATGAGTGTGCAGATACTGTTTTTGTGTACGGTTTTAGTAATGGAAATTCCCGGTTTGCAAAAAATGAATACCAACGAAGATTTCCAAACAGGAGTGAACTTCAAACAAAACAATTTCCCTGGTCTTTCATAATTAACGAACTAACGAGTCGTTTCCAACGGTTGCTTGTTCTACTGAACGCTCTGTAGAATAGCCTCCGTCTGAATAAGAAATATTCAACTGATACACTGCAGTCCTCAACTCGGCACCAGAAGGGTTTCACATCGAACAGGCATACCTTGTCCTAAAGTCTGAAGGACTTTAAGGAAAGAGAATGTTTATCCTTACCATTTGCTTACTGTTCAACGTTTTCAACCAGGTGACTGTGAGTTAAGATTACATTTTGGCCAAATCGTACAAGAACACTGAAATATTCTTATCGTGTTTATTCACTAGGAATCTATTGTTGCGAGAAGCGGAACACAAAATTTGAAAAAAGTTCACAGGTGGTCAGCTGAAAGTCCAAATGAAATAACAGTCACTCTTTCAAAACCGTTTATCATTAAATGTATCGTATAGTGTAATTGGGGACCAGTCAACTGCACCATTTATAATTCAACATCGCCTTACTGGTATTGCGTACAAAGACGTTTTACAAAATCAGATGGCCATCCTGCTACAAAGGCTTCAAATGTTCTTGCAACATAATGGTGCACCACCTCAATATTCACATGAAGTAAGACAGATCTTAAAGCTAATTTGATTTTTTTATAACGTTCATTTGTTTTTTATTGACTTAACATACATCAAATTTTCCAGAAATAAATTTTTTACAAATTATATTACACATTAATTTTAACAACTAAATTAACATAAAACCTAAAGAAGTGTGTTTTCCGACACCAGTTTTGAGATTTATGAAGATTTTCTGTAAAAGTACCCAAGATATAGTTCTGGGACCCTCTTTTATCAATTTCTCAGGTCAAAAAGTAGGCCTATATGAAATCATCAAATTTACACTTTAACTTACGTTCCTAGAATTTCAGTAGCGGTTAATTGTACCCTTGAAGCAAAAATGAAGGTAAAATTGTTTTCAAGCCATAAATAAAAAACAAAACGTTTTCGCACCTATGTTTATTTGTAGTTCCCGTTTCTATGAAACTGTGTCTGCCCCGAAGGTGACATTCTATGAAGTAGATACGTCGTATTTTTTAATTACCAAGACGCTGCTGGGGGTTTAAGTCTGATTTCTTGCATATATAAAATGTATATTCTTTGTGTATCTATCAGATGCTCCCTTGCTGGTGAAATTAGAGAAGATACAAATTTATAAAATAAGAGTGATGTTATCGAGTTTCTATACATAATCGCAACCGTCATAAGACATTCACATCGAAAATATACGATACATGGTGCTGAGGTACGGTATTACGGAGACCGGCATTAGAGCATTCATTTTGAAATAAATAAAACCAATCACGTGACTCACCAACAGCACATAAAAAGATACGTTTTCAAAATTAGTTATAACAAGCGATAACTCAGAGGGGCAAAAAAAGACCGAAGGTACAAGAAGATAAAGCGATCGTCGGCTACGAGATGGCCATGGTCTAGTACGTAAATGTCTGTACTATGCGCCGACTTGAACAGACTCAAGTGCATGAACACTACTACTAACAACCGTAAACAATGTCAAAGACACAACTATTGTGATACTAATCACACTACACATGGAAACAACATGAGATTCGGGACAACGTTGAAGTGATAGACTTTTAATTAAAAAAAAAAATTAAAATAATAATAGTTACAATATAGTATAAAAATATATATAATTTGTAAAATACGAGAGCTTCGATTCCAACGTTCCGTACACGGATTAACAAGGCTGGACCAGTGAAACAACACTTACAGAGGAATCAATAAGTATGGTAACATTCCGTACCAGTCAAACTGGACGCTCTTTCTCTAATTTACGGCACCATACCACAACTTAATATTCGTTCCAACCAGAAATGTTTGTCTACTCCTCTGTCCTTTCTGTCTGTCAGCTATTTTGCCCTGACTCCTCTGTCACATACTCTTGTCTACATTATACTTTGAAAAATAGTTGCTACCTCCTCATATTCCGATAATTATTCGAATGTTCTCTCACTACGCACAGATTCATCGTACGACGTCTTGGTGGGTTTGCTTTCTAACAAGTTCATAAATCACTTGTTAATCGTTAACAAAAAGTGTAATGACTTCATTCCTCCCCAACGTCTGAATTCTATTTTAACAAAAAAGCCCATTATATGGGGATCTCGAATTGTAAAACATTCCTAACAGCTGTTATTAATTTTTCTAACTTCGCACGTCATTATCACCTACTTTTTACAACTACTGTTACATGACAGATGTTCTTAAAGATGATACCACAATTTGAATCAAAGTTTGCTGAACAATCACATATTTTATTTTATCACCTTAATTCAAATTACACTCGAATTCAACAAATATTTGTATTTACACATGAACACTGATATTTCCAGTATTTACAATTCACATGCTCCTGTAACAACGAACTGATAAACTAACTCGATAAGTTACAATCATCACTCCCTATACACCAAACCCCAATGTGATGAAATGAGCTGCAACACTTGGATTTGTCGTTGTTGTTATACTATACTTTGTAGCTGCTATGGATTGGCAACTTCGTGAAGCTGTCACTCGACTTAGCCTCCTAAAGTTTTGGTGACGTTGTAATAAACTGTGTTCACAGCAAAACGGAATTGAAAGAACGGAACACGTGTTTAGTAAATGTAAACACGTAATTGTGAAAAAGCAGAGAGTTAAAGTGGATAAGACATGACAAAGAGAAAAGCACAACGAAAACTATAGAAATAGACCTATAATGTTAAGTGTAATGGTACATAACGTAATTAGAACAAAGCCGTTCCACCCACACACAATCTGATGTGACGAGTGACCTCTGACCTGGCGCAGATAAAGCAAAGACAGTATGTATTATGTATATACGTACTGAATATTAACGACTCGGTCAGCAATATACTATGCGTTTGTTGCATGCGTTAAGTTAGGCTTATTCTCACGGCCGAGCTAATGAATGTCCCGGTGAACTGTTCACACGATCACACGCGACCTATCAGTACACGTGTTTATCATACGGTCTTTTCTTTACGATTAGCACACTAAGAACTGATAACATAAACTGTAACTTAATCGTTTTGATAACGTAATTCTGCACAGATCGTTAACATGCTGGTAGAATAGCCATTAGCACGTACGTTTATGTTTATCGTTCCATATATATTTCTACTGACAAAATGTATACATTCACCTCTTTTCATTTTTAACTCTTTCCCGTTTTAAACGGGCGATGGTGTTAACCTGTTTTATAATAATAAATTTGTATTTTGCGAACACATTTTAACGATTTTGTACCGAACGCAGAGATAAACACGTATTTATACGTAAGAATACCATCCAATTTTTAACACCCACGTTTCCTAAGATCATCTTCAATCCAAATTATTCACCTAAATTTCCTCTACTTCTGTCATTTTCATTAGCTGGGTGATAGGTACAATTGCTTCTTTCTTTTTCACGGAGAGCTGATTTCCGTTTATACTGTCCTAAGCAGCTTGAAGTCTACGAGCACACGATGAGTCTCCACCCACCTCAAGTACGTTAGTTTTACAGTATCTGTCACAGCGTAAAAATATGGGTAATGATGGACTTTCTAGACGGGAATCAGCTTTGATATGGGCCGACTCTGTCCTCTACACAAGGAACTAGGCGTTTATATAGAATTTTATTAGAGGCTACTGTGAGTGGTGTATTTAGCAGAGTAATATTCTGGTTGTTTCATAATTCACAGTTTACTTTTTGTACGTCAGACACATAATCCCGTTCTTCCTCTCTTCCTGGAAGATCTATTCTGAGAATACATACTATATTATACATACATACATATACTATATATATATTACTATAGGCCTACATACTATATACATATTACAGTATATTCAAGTAGCTAGCAGAAAACTAGGAAATTTTTATTGGTCGGTTTCGATCACAGGACGATTTCTTTGGTTGTTAAGATTGAATCCTACTACTACACTAATTGTAGATCATCGACAAATATTTATGCATAAGAACATACCGTTGTATATCGTGAAACCCGTTGTATATCGTGAAACGAAAAAGATAACAACTGACTCAGTGGCGGCTGGTAATGTTTTTGTCTGGGGAGGGCAAAATTTAGTTGTACCCATATATTATGTAAAAAAAAAACCAGTAGAAACTAAATTATTGCTATTATCATCAAATAATTGTAAAATTGAATCTTTTGCTTCACTACTAAAAGTATTGTTAATATCAAAAACCTACCTTGCAAACTACCAATATTTAAACAGTGTTTGAAACTAAAATTATTTATAACCCCGTTTTATAATTTTGTTGTGTAATATCTAAATTCGGTTTTGGTGGCCCTAATTTTTTTGGTTCTATTTTCTTTTCGTAAGTAAGTGAATTTGAAATAATCAATCGTTTAATATTACTTACCGAATTCATAGCCATTTTAATCGTTTCTAACAAATACGCACAGAACACAGGCTCAGGCCTACACAGAATAAGTTACACGTTTATGTAGGCCTACGCAAGGTTCGACAAAAACACTATCGTACACAGAATTCACTGCCTAATAAAGAATAAATTATTAGAACATTACGTTTACACAAAAAGTACAACAAGAACACAGTCAAAACTATATAAAACACAAGAGAAAATATATGCACTTTAAACAGCAACAGAGAAGTTTTGAACAACGCTCCGTTTCTCTATGAATTTAGCTGCGAATCAGAAAGCGGGCACAGCCCAAGCCCCACCTGTAATGGCGGATGCTCATTTAAATGCATAGACATGTGTACACGTCTCTTGCCCCGCTCCCCGAAAGACCGGCCTATGCAGGGAGGACGACAGCGAAACCGTCCCGGCTGCGGGGCCATGCCGAAAACATCGGGTGATCGCTATTAGTCGCCCCAAAAATATCTTTCAATAAGGATACTACTCATTATCACATTATAGTTATATTATTGACAAGTTTAATTTGCAAATTTAGTGGGAGGACTGCGGCCTTTTGCCCTCCCTGTACGAGCCGCTACTGAACTGACTTAACTGTGCTATCTGATCTGTAGTCACGAGCATTTATTCAATACGAAACGCGACATACTAAACTAACTGGTAAGTTAGTTAATCCGACACAGTATCGTCTTAAAAGTCGTAAGGACAAATTGTTTGTTTTGTCATCCTTACCAATAGCGTGTAGCAGGCTATATTCCATATGCTCTAATCAAAAGATGCACTATCAACTGATCAATTCATGTACTTAATTTACGCTAACCCACCACACGCTATAAGTGCACAATTCTGTCCGTTTATATACAAAACTCGTCTTTTTTTCAAGTTAACAAACCTGGCGAAATTCATCAAGCCGTCATGCATGGGTATACACACTTTCTATATTGCGTAGATGTGGCTGTATGTCGTAACAAATCACACAAACTACTGTAAACAATTTTTGGTGAACTCTAAAGGATTTCACCTCCCAATTACTGCAGTATGCCTACTGGTACAGTCACTGAAGCCGAAAAAAAAATAGAAATTTCAAATTAAGTGGCTTCTACGAGACTTTTTGCATAGGGCTAGATAGAAAGGTAAGAAAGAATTTAAAAAAATGTTTACAAAAATTAAGTAGCGGGTTTTCGAAAAAAAGGAGAGGGAAGGTACAAAAAATTCATTTTTCGTGATTATCTTAAAAAATATTATATTTTAGTACATTACCTTTTTTAAATTAGTACAATAACTTTTTAGTACATTTATTATTTATTTATAAAATTTAATTATAACAATTATTTTTATAATGATAAATATATTTAAAAATCGATTTCTTCTCCAATTTCTTGAAAAGATTCAGAAGTCAAGTCTTCTACTTCTATTTCTCCCTCATCATACACAATATTTGAAAAAACTGTGCATAAATTAAATTCACAGTTTCCACAAGCCGATGAACCATACGATCCACTTTTTCTGCAACTGCATAATTTTCCACAATCGTTTTTGCAATTACAGAAGATCATTTGTAAAAGTGACTTCGGTGCGGGTAACTGTGACATTTGTATTGGAGTTAACATTTCTACAGAAATTTTAAGTTAAGAAAATGATGTATACTTGCGAACTCAAAAAAATGATAATTTTAAAACTCGCTCATTTTATGCCAATAAATCAATACTCATTTTTATTATTTTTTTCGAAGACCTATATATGTAAAGTTCATATTGTGAAGTTTTTTTTTAATGTAAACACATTTGTAATACACTGTTAATATGTTTATGCATTAGTTGAAAAAAATAAAAAACAAAAAATTTATTACTTTAATATAAGTATTTATTAATAATTTAATTATTTTTGTTTATTTTACGTAAAAGTACAGCGTGAATAATCGCGCGCACTGGCGCCGCGCTCTTAATGTACTAGGCTATTGTATATCATTCCAATATAGATGAACATATAGGTAGGCCTTAGAAAAAAATATGTTAAAAGAACTGTAAAATCTCATTAAAGTGCCTCACTGGTAAATACAAAACGGGAGCTTAATTTTAGAAAAATGTACCCACACAGTCAAATAGAATCGTAAATTCAAGTAGGCCTTCAAAAACAAGGGCCTACTTTATATAACAAAACAAGGTTCCGTGTCTCGTTTAAAATATCGCCTACATTTATGATTATGATGAGTTCCTTAAACTCTACCATAAATAAATTATGGCTACAGCAAAGCAGACCGTCATTAACAAAAAAAGCCTCGCCTTTTTAATTTGTATTTATATAGGTCACGCTGTACCTTCCATGAGTGGGAGATAATCATTTAAGGCTACGTCTTTTTATTATAGTTTTTTATCACCGAGTGTAAAAACACATAGCCAACTGTTCTTACTGGTTACGGGCTTACTGTGACAACTTTTACTTTAGTTGAACTGAACTTCTTTGTATATAAAACCGAAACCTCAAAAGTTCCAGTGGATTCCTGATCGAGAAATGCCTGACGCCGGCATCGATCATTAAAGTAGTGAGGTATAACTATGCAGGAATACTACTCGATAGCTTTCCATCGCCTTACGAATGGAGAGTACACGTATAAAAACTGTACAGCCCTAGTAATGGGTAATAATTGCATACGGAACAGGTCAAAGAACAACGCAAATTTACATACGACATAGTTTACATTAAATCGTGTCGGTTTTATTCTTAAGAACAGCAGAAGGAAAATATATTTATCAGAATACTGCTGTCCAGATATCAGTTCCGCCTTTGGCATACCGGGCAGATATGTTTTGCATGCGAGCGTTCAACACGCAAAGCTTCAATTCGGGTCAGAAGTCTACTGCGGGCGTCCTTCTGTTTTATATGATTCCGTGTTAGTTTACGTGCCTTCCGGTTGCCATTACACCACTTTCTGTTACTTTAAAGCAACATACTTGAGAAAAATATACTTGCCAATGTCCTGATAACTGATGTCACTAACAAATTTTTCTCACCTGCAAAAAAAAGAAAAAGCACGTATATGAATGTGTAGGCTACAACTACTTTCCTATTAAACATGTAAAATGTCATTACTACAACCATTTATAATTAAAGTCAGTTGCAGGAATTAGGGATACGTACCGCAACCATTTATGAATAACGCCATCTTTTCCACGTGCTTCGGTGGCTACCTGAACGGGGCACATTTCTTTGTTTATTTGACAATCCTGTGCTTAACACTGGACTGCCAATTATGAACAATACGTTGATCTGATAGTAGAGTACCAAATCTGTATTATCTGTAATCTGTATTACATTTTTACTCTCTTAAGTTCTTGTTAGATTATCTTTAATATGCTCAAAAAGTAACTTCAGGGGCCAGGACCTTACTTACATCATGACTTTTAATTGCGAGTTTATGACTAATAAATCAAATTTCTATCTTACCAAACTTCACCTGTATTTATTTCAGCCTTCCTCCGCATTAATTTTCTTATGACAAATCATTTTTCCTGAAAACAACTTTCTTCTGATGACATTACTCTTATAAATTTTCTCCCGAATGCGCTGTTCCCAGTTTTTGAGTTGTCCTACCCTTCGATCCACCAATGCATATTTGCCACGTGATCTCTGAATTATGATTTTGTCATAACTGTCTTTGTCGCGTCTACGGCAGCTCCTGACTTTAATACCAAAATGTTGCCAAATTTTTAAGTTGCTATGCAGTGGATAAAGCTCGACTGATTTCTAATGAAATCTCTGAAATCCGCTGTAGAGCGCAATAAACGTACTGCAGGCATATTCAAACGACGTACAAAATGAGAAAAATTAAAAACACAATGAGTCGGTTCGCGCCAGCTATTAGTGAACCGCGCTGCCGGCCATATCGTAAATAAACTCTGGAGAACGCACAGACGGTAATTCAAAGGTACTAAATGTAGCAATGAAGGAGCGGAGACTGAACGGTAAATCAGGATTACTGCCGTACTGCGGCCACAATAACAATACTCACGTCGTTGTTATACAAATAAACGTGTTTTAATGAGAGGAGGTGCCGTCGCCGTCGCCGGTGTCACGACCCGACAGAGTTCCTTGAACCGGCCTCCAGTACATCACTACCATTACCCGAAAGTTACACTTTGATCAGTGCAAACTTTCGCAACTTTATATACCTTAGAAAATCATCTTCGCTTGGCACATTTTTGTACTAGATGTTGTGTAAGTTTAGGCAGAACTCTCAAGGAGGCTATGAGATACGTCAACGTCAAACTCCAATATTACTTTTCTTTATGTAAAAAAGTTATCTCATGTTATATATTTCCTATTCCTGACAGCATCTGCTTCCCACGGAAGGGGTGAAAAATGTAGTTCTGTGACTGCTAGCTCATTACGATTTCAAAGTGGGCGTCTCTCCGCTTCCAGTACGGAGAAATATACTGGCCAGGGCTGGTGGTGTCCGCTTCCCGTGTATAATGCGCGGATATCATCTCCGCATTTCGCGATATAGGGCCCGTTTCAGTAATTCCCATCAGCCTGCCACCCACAAGCCCCTGGAGAAGTGGTTCCCCAATCGACCGTGACCTTTGCGAGTCTGAAGAACAGTTTTCGAAGCAACAACTGTCTGGTCTGAAAGTATAACTCGAGAAAACCTGGCTACAAATGGAAGATACGGCTGGGTAAACGGACGTTATTCCTTTTTCCTCTCTCCTGTTTCCTTTTACCTCTCAGTCTGCCACCTTTCTCCAATTCACTATCGGCGGTCTCAGTCTAAGGTTATCACATGGCCATTGTTAAAGAAAAGGTTCTTCTACCGTGTACATGTACGTCAGATGTTAGGAAGAAAATTCAAGATCTTGACAGCACGACAGGACTAGATTCTTCAAAATCCTCTTTTACATGTGTAGATATAGTTTCCAGAAATAAAACTATCAAGACCATCACAATGTGTTTGTTTCCGTTAATATATATACCATTAACAGCCAAGTTTAATACACGTAAGGGTTCAATTTTCTGTATCACTTTATTTCAGAAAGTCAAAACATCTATTCATTTTCAAAAATTATATTTGTTATATTTTATTACAGCATCTGTAGGTCTATATTTTTTCTTTCTATTAAAACCTTTCTTCCTTGTTAATAATAACAGAAGTAGTAGTTTAAATACTTTCAGACTCTATGTTGCCAGTACAAAAATAATGAAGCCTACACACAATTATTATATGGAGACTGCTTATCAGAGTGGACAAGGTAGTGGCTTCACCTATGAACAATTTAGAATACGAGACCAAGACGAATGTATTTAAGAGCCTTGCAGTTGTTAGCAGAGATTAAGTTCCTTCGGACAATAAAAGGGAGTAGAAGTTAGGGCATGCAGCATTAGAATTTAATGAAATTACAAAGACAAATTGTAGTCAGAAAATGTGCTGGGGAAACACGGCATAGGATACCATGGGGACGTTATCAGACACGATAGACAGAATTAATGTCTGTTTGTTTATGCCCGTTTTTATAACTTGTAAGGAAGAAACAGTCGAAGTAACTCAGACAGATGACACTCATTTAAATGACGATGGCGCCCAGCTCTATGATGTCTGGGGCAAAGCAGAAATGGTCTCAACATAAAGGCTACTCTTCCATAAAGAGTATGAGGAATTTCAAGCGAAAATCGTACAAAACATAAAAACAGAAACAAAGAAATTCGTACAAAAGAGAAGCAGAGAAACCGGAGGTAAACAAAGAATATTGCAAAAATAACTAAGGGAGAATTTAAATCCAATTAATACGACGATATTCCGTTGAGACTGAGATTCACAGTAGCTTCCAGTACATAACACTCTACATCAGTGATTCCCAAACTTTTCAGTCCGCGGACCCCCCAAAACAAATTTAAAAATTCACGGACCCTGTCTGAGTTTTGAAATGAAACAAACCGTAAATATGATAGAAACTCTTATATTTAAATTTAAATGTATTAAAATCAAAATTCCCTTAACTTCCAAAATTATAATATTAATGATATCAAACATAGCTTAATGTGAACAATGAAGCTGTTTTTGAACAATTAGCTCTGCAATACTGGGTTAAATGTCTGATAATTTCAATATTAAGTCACTCTCGACATCAAGTTTATTTCTTAACTTCGACTTCAAGTACGTGAACTGGGAGAATGCGGTTTCACACAGATAAGTAGAGGGAAACAGTTAAACGCTTCAAAACTTTTTTTGCGAGTTCAGGATAACCAGTCATTACATATAACCAGAAGTCAGCTAGATGTAATTGCGAAAACTGTAATTTTAATGAACTGTCAGTTGAAAGTTCTGCCAATGAATCTTCTTGTAGTGTAAGAGAGAGGTCTAGTCAGTTCGGCTGACAAACAGATCTGCTACACGACATGATTTAAAGACATTATTAAAGCCATTAGTTTGAAATTATTTTTAGAATTACAATTATTTGAACAAAAAAAATACTGGAATCTTCTACTAATTGTTTTAAGATTCTAAAATTTAGATTTTACAGCATAAAAAATCAGAGAAAATTACGTATATTCTATTTTTTGTTAAAAGTGTCTGCGGACCCCCGGAAACATTATCGCGGACCCTACTTTGGGAACCACTGCTCTGCATTATTTGCTTTTCTAGGTAAATAAGATGTTCTAACAAGGCCATGGGAAGTGTATGATCTTATCTTTTAATACATCAATAATAGTAACAATTTTCCCAAAGAATACTCACTAATACCAAGATCAGTTGATTTTCCCATGCTTAATAGCAGGTATGTTTAAAACTGCATCTTCCTTCAAATACATGCACGAACTCGACGTTGATGTTGCAAATAGGCCAAAATAGACCTACCATCTTTACGTAAATGATCATTCGAAAAATATTCGTACTTTATTATGCCTGACTAAATTAATTTTTCTTTAATTATCGATTAAATAATGAAGTCAGGCTGTTTTTCATATTATTAAGGCCATTTAAGTCTTGAACGACACTTACTTCGTTTGGAACAGGATATGCAATTTTAATATGAATTTAGTTAAGGCATGTGACACGCTTCTTATATGAACATTTTTCACGGTAGTATTTGGAATGTCTGCATACAACAAAAAAATGTATGACTCAGTTATACAGTACGTCACTTTAGTCTGCTTTTATTCTGTCGCCCTTTTTCTTCTGTATCAATTAAATATAAAAAAAACCGTAAAGAACGAGGTACATGCGTGTTTGCCGACCTTGTCACTGTCAGTTTATAGTACTGACAGATTTGCGACAAGGTGAAAACTGTCAACAGGTTGACAAGATAACCAACTTCTGTCGTCGTTTTGTTTTCCATTCCATCGACTACTCATTAATTGATTTATTTTAACACATTTAAGCGAAATATAATATATTTATTACTGTCAATAGATAAATACGAACAATGGTCGGAGCTTTCAAATCATAACTATTCAACATGACTTCAAATTGATGTCACAATGGACCGCTTTTAGCCTTTTGCCTGAACTCCAGGACCAACAAACGCTAAAGGATGCACAAGTACTTGGTGGCTGAGGTACTTATAGAATCAATGACCTCCTTGTCTTAAAACTTAGCCTCTGTCCTAAAACTTCGCTATTTAAACCGATGAAATATAAATTTAAATATATGATATTCATTACAGTACTTTTACAGACAAATCAGAATTATGCAATTCAAACTCTCCAAAATCGAATTTCTGACACGTGTGCTCCATAAGTGTACATATCGTAGCTGCGCCGGCGACTAATGATAACAACCACTTTGTATACAACAGATAAAATAAAACTGAGAATATCTTTCTATTATTTTTGTGGGGAAGACTTGAATGTAGGCTATGGTGTACTAACAGGTAACGCGCACATACATATGCACTAATGAAAGCAACACTGCTGTAATTACTACTAAAGAAATACTTTAAGAATTTACCAAATTTAAGTGCAATGTAATGCTTGCACTAATGCTATGCTTCACGAATCACATAATGTCCACATGAGTTTATATTTTACTGTAATTACATTTTGTGTGTGTGTGTGTGAACTTATGACTTTTATGTAACTTAAAATTAAACTAACATTGAAAAAAATAAACATTTTCATTCTTACATTAGATAATTTCAACAGAACGTCTTTACTTTTTGCTCGTCTCATCCTGTAAAGTTTAATTTCAAGCATAAACTAAGAAGGAATAGAGCTAACTTAAGTAGGCGTGTACACTATAATGTAGTCATATAACGTTTGCAAAGAAATTCCCTCGCTTCCTTCTCCCGCCAAGCACACATCATGCCAGGTGTGAATATATCTAGCTCACTTACGCTGATTTACAGGAAATTTAAAGAATCTCAAGGCTTAGGCCTACTGTTTATCTTGGGATTTTACTTCCATTTAGTTGGCTTATAACACTTAACAAGTTGGTAGAGTGTGACAGCATGTGAAGACTCTGTCGATCTTTGTAGTTGGTTAATAACAGAAGTCACGAATCCTTTCTAAAATTTGGTCGGGCTGTACAAGTTATTCTCTGTATTATGAACATAAGCCGCCCTCTAAATCTGGTGTCGATGGGTGTACCTTTTACCTATTACAGACAAACATACATGGGAGCATAATATTATTAACACTACTATTGAAGAAGTACTTTCGAAACTACTGTTACGACGGTCTCACGGATCGCCTTATTGTACAGTGGAAACAAAATACAGACACCAATGAAGTCTACCAGCTTTTAATTAGTCACAAATAACAAAGTGAAATCAACAAGGTACTCTCATACAATAATTCAAGTTAAATTTGTCCATACACAATAACAATCAACTATTAGAGTTCCGCACTAATTAGACCTATAAAACAATAATCACTTTCCACTAATGTAACTCACTTCTAAGCCGGCCGTAGACCCATATATATATACTCCGCAGGAGTTCCAGAATAATTTTCCATTCTTATTGCGGCGTGCCGGCATAATTTGCGTAGTTAAGAGTACTCGAAGCTACTTGAGTGCACGGCCTTGACAGAGACACTGCACCTGCTGGCCGCGAAACGTGTACAACTTTTACGTAACTGCACCTGCAGATTTTTCGTGTCGCAGCACTACTAATAAAATCGAAATAGTTGTATATTTCTTGTATCCAATACTGTATTGCCAAAACGTTAGAGGAAAACTGGCTCCAAATGTTTTGGTGACTGATAAATCCTAAACACGTCATTATTGATGGTCACAGTAGATACCTACCTCTAACAACAACAAAATTTCTCGCACGCCAACTTTTTTATGTCGTAATTCAAAAAAATCGTAACCATACGTTACTTTTTTTTTAACGAGGATGAAGACTATATATAAAAATTAAATAATTCAGTCATCTTACTGACATGCTAAGCTACACATTACAGTTAAAACGATCCATTTACGTCAATTAATAACGGAAATGTTTTAAAGTTCACTAAATTGTATCACTGTATCACTAGATGTTG
The DNA here is from genome assembly GCA_034769895.1 of Magicicada septendecula. NCBI lineage: Eukaryota > Metazoa > Arthropoda > Insecta > Hemiptera > Cicadidae > Magicicada > Magicicada septendecula. Next base: position 381,902,524 of record CM068368.1, read on the forward strand.
ATATGTACAATTTATTGCTTTTATATTTTTTACAGCTTTGTTTATGGTTAAATTAATTTAAACGGTTGTACAATAATGAAGAGTACAATTTTAAACTTCAAAAGTTTAACAATTTTAATCCTGCAACTTGAATTTTTGGACGAATAAATTTTCGTCGCCATTTCGTACTAGCAGTAAATTGCCTACCCATGTCCGCAATTTGTTTCCCTATCTTACCCAGCGTGTTATATGACTTCTGAATGTGTAGTATAGGGGGATCTTGGGCTCTAATGATGCCTACTGACAGTGATTTTCTACACTGTGGACTCAGAAGGTGCTTTCGATACCACCTGCTTATACAAGTAGCCTATTGAGCATTCACCTTACCCTCCCCCTCGCAGGTGTTACAAAAAACTTTACCAATAGTACAGAGAAAATTCGGGCCTCAAAAATTGACGTCTGCATGCAAGAGAAAAGGATCGTTACTTCCCATAGCTGGACTTCACGGTGAGTCGTTCCCCCATCTTTTAATGGGCTCCTTATCCTACCTGTATATTCTCATTGCATTTCCTCCTTTCTTCTTAATTGTTCTGTTCTGGCTATATTCTTAAACAGTTCTTAAGAACATAATTCGAGATGTACAAATCATATTTTATACTTGTGTACACAGAACTCGTCATATGAATGAGTCTTCCAGACCTTACTTTAGCAGTCTCGTACGTTGCAAGAAAGCAGCGTTTCCTTAATGATAACGTTTCTACTCCTCAAGAAAACATTCGTACACTCTGAGGAATCAATTATTTTAAATCCGTTTTGACAGGCTCATTAATACAAAATATTTTTCAGTTTCGAAGATTTTAGAGTCGAATATTTATTGCATATAATCTTCTTCAAGTAGTAGACCTACTGTTCATATAATGATGGGCATAACACTTATTGTGATTTTAAACACAAAAGCAAAGTTTCACCAACAGAAATCTGGTAATAATTACATAAACATATAAGCGTAATAAAATGCAAAAAAATTCTTATATCAATGCTGACAGTTGCTCACATATCGTGATAATATTACAACCATAATGATTCTTTCTTGTTTTAATTCATATTATCATTCAAATGCTGTTTCCTTCTTCGTTTTAATTTCACATGAAATTTAGGTGCAGCCTACGACGTCAAGGCGATGACTGATGTTCGTGATTCTTGCCTCGTCACACAATCGGATTCTCGTCATGAGTTAACGAAATTGGAACAAACAGATGCCATATTTAAAACCGTAAGAAAAAGGGTGGATTTAACATTGTATGAATATTAAAGCAAACTATAATACTCATGATAATTTTAATAAGTAACAATCACAATCAGGGTCTAAATGACAGAATTCTATTCGTATAATTTGACAATGTTAACAGTAACAACTATGAGGCCAACTTCCAAGATTAAAATGTCTTTTGTAAGTGTCCACTGTCGATTGGGAGAAGCGACATTGTGTGTGTGTGTGTGTGTGTGTGTGTGTGCGTGCGCGCGCACTCGAGCAGAGTAAAAACTATAGTCGAGTCGATGAGTGTCCGGCCCTGACGTTCCGCGTAGAAAGAGAAAGGAGAAAGAGAGAGAAATATAGAGACCAGCATTGCCAACTGTGGCGTTTTGAAGTTGTGAACAGAACCTCGAAATTCTACTGTAAATGACACTATTCTGCTAAATTTTAACCTTAAAACACTCTGGTTCGGTTTAATGTAATGTTTTTAATTCTACTGTAGTTTGCTGCTACAAGACTTGAGTTCTGATATGCGAAGAATAATTCAACCGCAGTTTGCAATGCTGGGAGAGGGGTGGGCACCAGTTGTGAAAGTTTTCTGCTAGAACCAATCAGCTATTAGCGTCTGCTAAAGTTAGCGCGATGTTGCCACTTCCTTTTTTTATGCGAAGCACGTGGCGAAAGAGCGTCAGTTCTTTGTGTTAGTACAGTGAAGTTCTTGTGTTGTTCCGTGCTTGAGCGATTTACGGTGTCTGTAAGCCTTATTATTGATATAGTAATATGGCCAGTGGTTCGTCAGAATCGAAAAAGAAAAAAATCGCCTCTTTTAAGAGCCAAAGCCGTGAATTTATATACAGATTGCGTGAATATTTTGAGAAGGAGCGAGACAATGGAGGACCTCTTCTCCCTGTGACAAAAATGGTAGATAGAATTTGTGACGCTTTGAAGGTGGGAAAAACAACCGTTAAAAGTGTGACAAAAGAAAAGTGTCCATTGGATTTTAATACGCCTTCTGAAGTGCTAAAACAACTTGGTTTTAGATATAAGAAATTCTCAGGGAGGCGAGCTGTGATGGAAAGAAGTGAGATTGTGGCATGGCGTGGTAGATTTTTGAGGGAGATTCTGAACATCAGTCCCGAAAAAGTGGTGTGGTTAGACGAAACGTGGGTAAATGCCGGACACACAAAATCACTGGCTTGGACAGACGATACTGTAGCAAGGACATTTAAAGCGACCATTGGGAAAGGAAGTAGACTTATTCTGCTTCATACAGGTAGTGTGCATGGATTTGTTCCGGGGGCAATGCTTCTTTTCAGGTCAAAGAGCACTCGTGATTATCACGAAGAAATGAATGGGAAGACTTTCACGAACTGGTTTAAAAGTACTCTTCTGCCGAACATAAGTGCCAATTCTGTAATTGTTATGGACAACGCTCCCTACCACTCTGTGCAATTAAACAAAGCATCAACAATGAAAGACAGGAAAGACATCATTCTGAAATGGTTGGTGGAAAATGATGTACCAGGGGTATCTGCAGACATGACGAAAGCAGAGCTGATACAGAGTGTAAAATGTTATAAACCTCGATTCTGCACTTATGAAATAGACTCTATCGCCACTGCTCACGGTCACATTGTTATTAGACTCCCACCTTATCACTGCCACTTCAATTCCATTGAACTAATTTGGGCACAAGTGAAAGATTATGCTGCAGAAAATAACACGACTTTCCGCCTCACGGATGTCGAACACCTAGTGCAGCAAGGAATCCAACATGTGTCAGTGGATAAGTGGAAAAGTGTTGTCGCACACACTTGGAAAGTTCTGCAGCAAGCAAAGGAAGCCGACAGTATAGTGGAAACACGTGTGGAACAGTTAATTATTTCCTTGGATAACGACAGCAGTGACACCAGTGATTCCAGTGACGAGGCCGCAGAAATCGACATTTACGAGGAGTGTGGCGTCTTTCCACTTGAGTATTAACAGAATGTAAGTAGAGTAGAGTCTGTTTCATTTGATACACTTTCATTATACAGTAATCTTAATGATATTCTTATAGTCTGTGGTAATGTACTGTGTAACAAATTCTTATTAATCAATAAATATAATTTTGTTTATATTTAAAAATAATGTTTGTGTAAAAGAAAAATTTTTTGTTGTTTATAAATTTTTTTATATTTATAATTAATTAAAAGCAATTAATTAATTATGTTCTGTGGTGTTCCGAATCTTTTGTTAATAGTTTTAAGTGTTTTAACGCCTTTTCCGTATTTTTAAATCCTCTCGCCACTTGATAGAATTGTCTCCAATAACAATCGATTTGTGTATTTTTCTTTTTTAGAGGTTATCTTCCTTCAGGGTGGTGAGATTCTGGTAGTTAACTCTATTAAAATTACTTATTATATTAATTATCTTTTATGAATGAAAAAGGTTCAATTTTGTAATATATAAGAAATATTATTGACAATTATTTATTATTTCGACTCTTTATCGATATATAAATCGATTCTCAGGGTATCGTTATTTGTACAGTTATTTATATTAGGATTCTTTTAGCAGTTATTTTAGGTAAAGTCAGAGAAATAGGGTTAAGATTATAAAGTATAACATTACAAATATATCACCTTAAAGATTAAAATACATATATGATAGTTAATATATAATGGTACGTGAGCAGATTTCAAACCATTCAGTAATAAAGGCTGTGTTGCGTTGTATTGTGGGTAATCAATGATGGCTGCTCCTCGTGTACAGTTGCAAGACGGTCTCACCTCGCTGTTTCAAAGTTCAATAAAAGATGCTTTCCCTCTGAATTTTCGTCCTTGTGGCTGCAATTCTTCCTTCTTGTGTTGGTGGAGTGTCTCTGGTTCAGTTTTAGTGTTGTACTTTGAAAAATAGTGTAGTAATAAGTCAATTTCACTTTTGTCTGTTAGGCCGATATTTGCACTTTTGTGTGGTGAAGTGTTTTTACTGTTTTAATTGTTTAAATGTTATATTCACTGGTGTTCTGTTCTGTGTAGTATTAATTGAATGTCTGTAGACATTTATTTCACTGGGTTTCCGTTCAAAAATGTGTTTTTACCGAAACTCTCGTTTTTCACTTTAGGCTTATAAAACATTCGCCATTACGGTATTAGCAGTTAGGTTAAGATTTACAAAGTACTCGCATCGAGTGTATCATTCAACGTCTAATAATCAACTAATTTACTTCCTTTGTCTTCAGCTAAAGTCTTAGCCAAACCAATCTTATTCAATACATTGTTCCAAATTTATTTGCATCCTGTGCATGTGAGAAAGTTACATTATATAACCGATTATATTTTTGTTATTCTTCAAATTTATTAACTAGTAAATACTTAATCTTCTTCTTCAGTTTATTCTGCTTAATTTGATACCAAATAATGTAGTTTTATTAAGTTTTTGATCTAAAATGGTATTTTTTACCTCATTTTGTAATTGTAAGTTTTAAAATCACTTCCTGTCCTTGTCTTCCAAATGATGCCATTTTACAAGTTATATTAATGATTATATTAAATCTCAGATTGTAATAAAAGGTTTATCTTCCTTTAATTTCTTGCAATTAGATTAATCGGTTATGTTTTAAAATATTATACATTAATATATGACTCCCCTCTCTAAATTTTGAGTTTTTACATTTCCATTTTTAACAATAATTCTGGCTATAATTTTACCAAATCTTCCTTACTTATATTTCGAATTACATGACTTTATTACTGATTTACCTTATATAAATTCCTTCAGTTTAATTGTCTTTCTGTACTTATTTTCATCAAATTTGATGCTGTTTAGTTTTTAACATTTGGCCTAGATTTCTAACAGTTTTTACATACAAAGTTTTTTAAATAATACATATTGATTTATACCCTCTCTGACTTTCATTGCTATTGTGACATAAATTAACATTTTCTTATTGTAAACAAAATAACAATTAGTATATGGTTCATACTATTAATACATAACACCTAATTCAAATTAACATTTGTCTTTCCAAATCAGACATTTAATACTCAATGATTAACATAATAAATATATTGTAAATAAATGATGTTGTTTTGACATTTTTAAACTTGCTTATTTCTAATACCTTATTCTATATTAACCAAAACATAATTACTATAATCTTATTCTATTTCTTAAACTAGGTTCAAATATCAGTTTTTATCTGTTTCTTTTTGTTATTGGGGTAATGACTCTTTGTCATTTCACTTTTATTATGTATGCCCTGCTCTTGTTTTATTTTTGTCATTCTAATGAATGTTATATAAAAAGAGTGGCAGTTATCTAAAAAAACACATGTAGTATCGGCCATGATAATACTTTATTTACATTATTCATGAACACAAATTAAAGCACTTTAAAGTTGTAATATTTCACCATCTACTTAGTTTATGAACTTCAATATTGAAACATAAGGTTTATTTTCTATAACACTAAAACTTGCACTGATTCTCTTTTTATTCCTTGATTTTATTTCTAGTTTTGTTAAAATCAAGAAATCTATTTATAGAATATAATGAAGGTTTGTTTTTTGGTGTTATATTATTATCTCACATTGGTTCACTTTCAATTCTTACTTTCTACACTTTTTGGCTTACATTTATTTTACATGTGGTTTTTACATTTGATATTTTGTTATACTTTCCTTTATTATTATTATATTTATCAGTTTCTTTTGGGGGTTGGGGTTTTTTTTTATAAGAGCACTCCTTCTTCTTGTGGATGCTGTCTTGTTCTTGTTTCTTCATTGATCCATTCTGTTCTTCTTGTTCCTTATAAAATTATTTCCTGCATCTTCTTGTGGATGTCATCAGGTTTTGTGTTTCTTCCTCACCTACTCTTCTTGTTTCTTACAACATATTTTCTTTTCTTGTTGTGGGTTTAGTCATTTTCTGGGTTTCTTCCTTACCTACTCCTATCCTACCTGGGTATTACTTTCTTTCATACTTAGTTTTTAAATTTATGTTGATGATTCATCACTCGTTGCAACCTTAGTTTTACATGAACTTTTATTTTAATCTATGATTGTACTCCACGGTGGTTCTTAATTAATTTATTTTTTTTGCTTTCTCGGATTTAACAATATTATTATTTTATTTTTATGATCATTTTACCATTCATTTTTATGGGCTTATCTGTCATGCTACAACTGTATATATGATTTACATATGTGTTCGCATTAGTTATATAATTATAATTATTTAGCTGTGTACATTAACGAAAGATGTGATCTACGTTTGTGTAAAATGATTTACATACGCGTTCGCATTAGTTTTTTTGTGATCTACGCTAGCTGTGTACATTAACGAAAGATGTGATCTACGTTTTAAGTAAAATTATTTATATACGCGTTCGCATTAGTTTTTATTCTGTTATAATTCTGTTTATCATAAAAATCGACCGGCGAGCGCGCGAAAATTCTGTCTGTACGTGTCGGCAACACTACTCTCGATCACGAGAAACGTCAGGGCCGGACAACGGCCGGCTGCACTATAGTGCACAGCAATGCCCCTAGTAATTGCTATTACTGTCACAATGGCTCGTGGTAACATACTTTAATTGTCCCTTAACTTGAAAAAAAGAGCTGTGAAGAGGTTCCAATTACTAGCGCGGAATGTTTTTAATCGATGCTATTAACTTGAACGGCACACTTGGGTAAATCGATAGAGTCTGTGTTTATGAAAATCGTATTAAACACAACCGCAAGCAAACAGCGTGTATTCTCTCACTTCCTTGAAAAGTATAATGTAAGTAAAATTCTGACCTGGTCAAATTGGAAAACGTAAATGAAAGTAAATCATATTTTCTTTCCTACAAATTGCTAACTTTATAACATAAATCTCCTCACGGCGGCGCAGAATACGAACTAAATCAACAAAACTAAACCTACAAGACTTGCTGAAACAGACTGTAACAGGTAAGCTAGCCAAATGGAAAAGAAGAATTGCAAAAAAATTTTGTCGGTATGTGAACAACATGGACACTATAACTTTCACGAAAGAGGAAAACAATAGTATACTCTGTCAAAATTATGTTCGTGCAGTTCAACGCATAAGAGGGGGTTCTCGGAATTGACTCTCTTCCCTGTAGTAGGTAAGCGAGTAGGTTTATGTTGACTTGCGCACCTCACCTGCACGTGAACAAGATTACAGCCCACACATAACGTAGACGCATGCGAACGGAGAACACTGCAATCAATGGCCTCTCACCAGAGTAAGTTAAATCCGAAATCTGCGACTAAGTACCCGCCCCTAAACTACGGCGCATCCACTGAATCACGCTAACTTAACTTCGACAAACTGTACTTATCTGCCGCTCCCGAAAACTTCAATAACGAAGCACAAGAGCGGAAGATGTCACTTGTTGCAGATATACCTCCAACAATTACATCAATGTAATGATTTTCAGACATATTACAAAAAAGAAATAACAAAGAAAAACTGAGAGATACATTTTAAAGTAAAGGCTTCACATGAAGACAAATATCCGAAACAACAGACAATACACAAAACACGCCCGGACAAGTCAAGGAACAAAAAAAAGGAGTACTGTATTATCTGCTGATGGAGGCCATCATACTCATCACGAACCGAAAACCTGGATATATCATCAGAGCACTGTATAATAGCTTACATTGCCAACGAAAACCCCAAAATATTTGAAATGAAATACTCCCCCCCTTGCAAAAATTGCAACATGGTCACACAAAACAAAAACACAAAGCATGATTAACAGAATAAATATACGTCCAAAACAGGTACAGAATTTCAACAAGTACGTATTGCTACGAACACCGGGTACAACTTGGTGATGTACGAACGGGAGAAATTGATGACATGGATTCTATAATATTTTTTGTAGGATTAATTACTATTAGTTATGAGGGATAGCTCACTACTCCACACATCCATACCGAGAAAAAATTTAGCAACAATCTCTTTCTGTCACATTATATTAGTAGCAGAATACCCCACGAGTATTATTATGTTACAAGCAGATTTCCCATTTTTCACTACGGTAAAAAACAAATAAAAACCATAATAATTTTGAAGTGTCTAAGGAATTTGTAAACTACGTTAGGTTTTCAGTTCTGTTGCCTTTCAGACAGAAGTTTGATACCTTTAGAACTGAGCACGTTTTTACCGCATCAACCGACTCCCCCACGATATACAGGAAGTGGATGCCTGGATGTCTGAAGTTTCCATCTATGAGAACGATCACCCCATCCACGAGCTGCTTCGGATATCTTATGCGGCTGCTTCCTCTACTACTGCTTCAGAAATCTTTTAACGTACTGTTAAGAGCTTAAATAGAACCGCTGTGAGCCAACAGTGCTTTCGTACCAGTCAATTTGCAGTCTTTGAGAACGTTAAACTTACTACTCTGCAAGGAAATGTTACATATGGACATTTTTGAATAATTTGGTTGAGAGTGAGTCTGAATGATCCATCCTTCCAACCGTGCTGCCTCGATCCCAGGATGAAGCATGTTTCTGGCTATTCTCACCTTGGCCAACAAAAGACTGACCAGAAAGACTAAGACTGTTCCACCCATAGCATTAAGATCGTGTACAGTCGTCCAAACGTCCATAGCTATACTATCCGTTACTTCTGTCAATAAATTTTTCTGATCCCAACTTCACCGTGCTTACTTGCTAGGGGTTTGACAAGGTGCGCGCGGCGGTCAATGGATCCTTTCCTAGGGTTTATACAAGGTGCGCGCGGTGGTCAGTTTTAGTCGCTCTAAGCCAGATTTGAAAAGAAAAGAAAAGAAAAGAGGGCCACTGATTTATAATTTGTTATGTTGTTACGTTCGTGGTTGGATATAAACTAATAAAGCTGAAATGAGTAGGCCTATATGCGTTGTGTTTATATTCAAGAATTAGTGATTTGACCGTTGGAAGTGCTAATATGGAATTATTCGAAGTTATAGTTAAAACACACACTTTTGTTACAATACCTTTAGTATACTGTACCTTTAGAATAAATAAATAAAGTGGGTGGTATAGCACAAACTTGTCGCAATTCCTTGGTGACTGGAAATTCAGCAGACAGTCTTGAGCCTAAATGTTGGTGTATAGCAGTTCCACAGTTCTAACGTATACAGCATTGACACCACACTTAACAACACCGACATACTTTATTCAGTGGAACACTGTCATATGAATTCTTGAGGTCTTTAAATACTAAATTGGTGATTACATTTTTTGTCAATCTTATTTAAAGAAATTGTTTCAAAGTGTTGATATTGTTTCTTGTATAATCTATACAAGATTGGCCTGCACGAAACCCATATACTCATTTTCGTTTTCAGTTCTTGGTTTGAAAATTTTTTAATATAACCTTGGGAAGAATTGGTTAAACTAGGATCTTTCTGCTGACTTTTAAAAAGTAATTGAAACATACGCCAAAAGGTCCAAAAGTGTGTCTGTCCAATTTTTAAAGAGCTTGTACGGAGTCCATTTAGACCTGGTGCCCGTCCATTTTTTACGGTTTTTAGAGCATTTTTAACTTCGGTAACAGGAATTTTGTCTTCCTCCGACAACGCTACATCAGAGGGATCAATCTTGTGGTATTTAATATGAAAGCTAATTTCTAAGTGTATGTTATTATTTCATAAAATGCAATTTATATCATATTTATTCCACAAACCGCGCTCAGGGCGAAATAGGTAGAGAAATTTACGAATTTAGTACAATGAAGTGTTTTTTAATGTTTTATGCAACATATCTATAATCTGATTAAAATTTTTTTCAACACGGCGAACTCCCACGGGGAGCTCGCTCAGCGACAAATCACTTAGAATTTATAATACCGGCATATTAATTGAAGGGTGGACATTCTTTGGGACAGACACTGTTATCCTCAGTGGCAAACGGTTGTTTAGGCCTACATACTGAAATCTCAAACGTGAATTTTTATGTAGAATTAGTAAAAATCCTACATTTTTAGTAAATAAAGCTCAACAGAAATTAAACGAATACGACAAAAATATTTATACATCAAAAGGCAATACCGTTTATTCTGTTCAAGTAGCGTGTACGTGAAACAGTTTTTGGTGTTCGTGTATTTCAGTTTAATTAAAATTTGAATGTTTGACGATCTCGTATGAGGGGTATACAGCCTACGTCTGAAGATGGAAGATGGAACGTGACAAAGCTAGTAGAAGAAGGCGCAAGACGGAACTGAACCTTGTTTTAAATTAACAGGGACATTATAAAATCTTGTGTTACGATATTACAAAGGAAAGAACCTCTGCAGCTACATTCATTAAACTTGGTGCCACCGAAAATTAAATTAATTTCTCTTGTTCAATAATGTTCAATATAAGCATGTATATGTAATTAATATGTATCTAATTAAGTAAAGTACAAAAAAAAATTAAAGTAAATTAACATTGACATTTAATATTCTGACTTTAGGTGAGAAGATTAAATTCAGCTAAATGATAACACTAAACTTTTTAAAATTTACGGTTCACATCTTTTATTCTTTATTTCTGTACTTTTAATATTTATTCGTCTGAAATTGCATTAGCGACTTCAGCATTGAATGTTCATAAATAACTATTTATGAATGCAACACAACTTAGCGATAAACTAAAATCACGTGTCAAAATACTAAAATCTTACAGCGAAACAAATGTGCTTATTTTGCAAAAGAACTTATTAAAACCCTGCCACTTTGGTGTCATTAATTAATGTCAAAATGTGACATATCTATACCACTTAACATAAATATATTCCAATAAACCAATAATAGATATAACAAAGCAGAAAAAGTCGAGACTTTGTGCAGGTACTGAGAATGGCTTACGCAGTGTTCTTGCCCCTTGGTGGTGGGGAGAGCACTGAGCAGCGGTCGGACCGAATTCAGTGAATGCAGCATGCGATCCAATCCATATACTGTACTGTATTATACATCGATGCATGAGACTGAACTCTGTGTCTCTGATAGAGGGGATATAGTATGAGTGAGTGTTTTGTGTTGGTATCGTTTGTTTGTCAAAGCCAATGATTCAGCACTCCTGCATAGCCCTGTTCACAGTGCAAACTGGCATCCATCACAGAGCCAGACTACACAGTTTGTAATATTATTGAATCTGCTTTTTACCGTTGCGGTGTTAAGTGCGTTCAAAGATTACATATTATTGGCATTGTGTTTACAACTTAGTACTTTTTAAGTAATTGTGTTATAGTAACATCAAAAATACGAATTTGTGAACTTACGTTTAGGATTAGTCTACTTTTAGATGCTTTCAGTTAATGAATGAATTGTCCCATTATTTGTTTATTTGTAGCTTCCTATTCACAACGGCTCTATAAGGCCGTTATTAAATTCATTCTTAGTAAAATATTTCTTCTTCACTAAATTCATTCTTAATGTGCATATAAGTATATTATTGTTCTTTCTTTCTTTTAAAATTTCTAGTTCTTCTCATAACTTCCTTTTGTTTGAATTACTTTTCACTTCTATTATTTCTAAGTTTTCAAGTGGGTTGATGAATGTATGCCCTGTTTCCATGAAGTGCCTCGCGTATAGTGAATTAGTGGTCCTATTCGTGAGGTTAGGTCTCAGCCTAATCTCAAACTTACGTCCAGTTTCGCCCACGAACACCTTATCACACTCTTTACATTTTAATTTGTACACCCCACTCTTATGTAACACTGGTGTTTCTTCAATATTATTATTCTTAACTTGATCAAAAACTGTCGGTGCCTTACTTATCTATATCGTATTTCTTAAAACACGTTATAATTTTCTTCGTTTGGTATCCCATATATGTAATCGATTCTTTGTATTTCTTTTCTGTTTTTTATTTTCTCACCTCTGATCACTTTTAATCCTTTTTACAATTTTGTCTATTAATCTCGTATTACAGTTATTATTTATGGCTATCATCTTTATTCTTTTTAATTCTGCATCCCTGTTTACATCGTCTGCTAAATAAATAATTGATCTGTAACAAAAAGAATTTAATGCTGACATCTTTTGACTTATAGGATGGTATGACACCTCGGGTTTAACTAAATCCGTATATAAGTTTTTTTGCGGTATATACCAAACTTAAAACTGCCGTTGTCAATCTTTATGTCTAATTAACTTATTTCTGTTCCACCGATATCTTCTTGAAATTTTATGTTCGTTTCTTTTCCATTAATTTCATGTTAAATTCTTCAAATTCTTTGTTTTTCCATACCAAACTACCAGAATGTCATCTACATATCTGATCCACAACTTTACGTTTTCTTTATGTTTTGTTTCTATTAGAAAACTTTTCAAAACTAATCGTATAAATATTAGCCATTACAGGAGACAATTGTGGACCCACTGGCAGTCCGTATTCTTGGATATAGTATTTATTATTACTACTATTATTTATTATTACGGAATAGTTTCCGTGCAAGAAGAGTTACTGTTAAGTCGGCCGCAAGGATCATGTATTATAGGTGACTTGACAAAGTCGTGTAATGCTGAGCCCAAGTACCTCTACACTTATCAAATTAATGAGGGCGGGCACGATTCGTTCTTGAAGCCACAGAAAAATTTGTACATGAGGAAGTTTCTGCCACTCCACGCTAAACATGTAGCGTATGGCTGATCGAGAAAGACACCCCTTTCTAAGAAACGGCGTCATGTTTTTAACTTTTTAACGAAACAATGCTTATCCCGAGCCTCTGACCACCTTATAAATATAATAAAGAAATCAGATTTGCCAAAGTGGCGCACACACATTACATCCCACGTCCGTTCATACATGTGGCGAGATCCACCCGCGAAAATAAAAGGCAGCAGAACTATTTTCCTAAATTTTTGGTAAGTGAACATCAGATTTCATAATGGCATTCTCTAGGTGAATGTAAATTCAGGCTCTGCAACGTTGTTTGGATGATTCTTATAAAACTTAACTTTCTAGTTTCTATTTTTACATGCCCACCAAGAACCGATTTAGAAGATTATGGTAAAAGTTTTTTTTACTTTCTCGCTGCATTATGAGATACGAATAAGTTAGACGGGAAACGTTTTTTCCAGAAGGGCCTTGGTGTTTTTAGTCTCGCTGTAGTGAGGATTGCACACACCGGGGCTTTTCACAGCTTTAAAATACACCTAATTAAACACTGCACAATTAATTAGTTTCTGAAATGGCGTATTCCATTAACTACGCAGAAAGAACGAACGGCGAAGGTAACGAAGAATTGTGTGTGTGTGTGTGTGTGTGTGAGAGAGAGAGAGAGAGAGATATGATAGATCACGTTCCTACGTGACGTCTGAGACAATTCAAACAGGAAGAGAGCATCCGCATATAATACTCTGAGCACAACACCGTCAGACGAAGAACTCTTACACAATATTAAACAGCAATTATTAACGGTAACAATTACTACTGAGTATTAATTGTCTTTTCTTTTTCATTAAAACAAGAAGTTTAATTGCCGCTTTAATCGCCAGTTATTGAAGAAATCGTCTTGAAACTGTAAAGTTTGACACAGAATATAGAGACTATTCCCCATCCTTTTGTATTCCGTACAATCGCAATTATACTTTTTTCGCGATAAAATAAGTACCAAGTTTTCTAAAATTCATGAAAATTCCTTTATTGCAAGTTAAGGTTACAGAACCATCGGACATACCAGGTGTCTAGATAAATTAGGATTACAAATGACGTGTTTCTACAGTTTGATGGTCTAGTCATCACAGTATATTCAAACGACGATTTTATGGGAAGAATGTTGGTCAGTCTTTATCGCCGTTTCTGAGTTTCCCTGCCGTTGTGCGGTAACTGTTATCTCGTGCAGGTAGCTACTTGTTGCTGACTCGAGCCGGCCGAATCACAATGTATATACGGGGGACCGGCCCAAAGGGCAAAAAAAAGTTGACTTAATCTCTTAATTTTCAGGCAGCTTACGCTGTGTACGCTAATATAGAAGTTTAATCCTTTTTAAATATACGAATAGGTTTATTAGACAGAATTTGCGTACACGTTTGAAATATGAAATATACGAAAATCAATTCAGTCATTAAGTATCTTCTAAAGATTCAAAAACGCGTATTTTATTGTGTTATTACCATTTTTTTTAATGACAATGATTTCAGGATGTTATCACAATTTTTCAGTCACTTTAAAGATAGTAATGTTGATTAACCTTAACTTATTTCTTTTGTATGAAGCCGACTGGATCGGACCCCCCCCCCCCCCCAATTGGTAGTCTGGCGGATATGGCGGTTGCCTAACAGTTTAATGATCCTGGATTCCATTCTCAAAAGCGGAACGAATCAGCCATAGAAACTAGTACCTTGAACAGTATCCTGTAATAATAATGGGCGACTGAAGCATACATCACACCCCATCACCGAATTGCAGATAACAAAGTATGACGAACCATGTACACACAAAGGCATAAATAGTAGACACCAATAAAAACGGCAAATGAAAGACGGAAATAATTGGAAAATAATAAAAACGAACCTATTAATATCCAGTTATAATAATAATAACTATTATAATTACTATTATCTTCTATAAAGTTTGTAAAGAACACAACTGTGAATTGGTGGTGATAAAAAATTCAGGATCTGAGACAGCGTTATGAGATGACCGAATCCCAAGTAAACGTATAATGCCAAAACATGGATAGCTTGTATTGTATTATCGTATATGGCACGCATCATAACGCTCATTTTGTTGCCAGTAATAAAAGACACTTTTATCCTAAAGCTTACGTTATGGGATGGCATACTACTTACTGCGAATAAGGTTTAGCAACGGCTCTCCCAAACATTGATTTTCAAACAAATTTACTGCTAATTAATGCAATAGACATAACCTTATGTCTGTAAATATGTCTTATGCTGCGACTAAACGAGGAGCGATTGTACTCGGACGTTGTCTGGATGGAAGCCAGTAATTCTATCTGAAAATTCATTGGAATTAAATTCCAGTTTCGAATGAAATAGGAAAAACACAGATCAGAGTGATACACTATTGTTACTAAAATTCGCACGCAAACAGCCGTTAGAAGTCACATTCGGACGTTTATTTTATTCACAATATATTTGGGCCAAATACACTCGGCAAGTGTGTTCGATTCCAACCTAGGGCCCAAAAAACCTGGCTTTGAACGGTTACTCCAACCGACAAACTAGTGAGTGAAATTTTCCCGCCCAATGTTACCTCTACTTTTTAAGTGTTCGGAACCTGCGTTAAAGTAAGTCGATTATAACACATGAACGATTATAACTCCTACACCACGATTTTAGGCACGTCTTGGGATTACTGACTAAACATGCAAAATAAATTTATTTTAACAGGAAACAGAATTAGCAATTATCTGATATGATCATCGGTAGGGATAACTTCACATTACTCTATTTAATACTACTGTGATTACTTGTTCCCAAGAACTGAAGTTCACTCCACAAGATAATGATAGGAGCAACTAATTCGTAATTTGCGCAAAATTTTTCAAGAAAGTTAGCTGCAAAGTAACTGGGGCGAGGACAATGCAGAGCATTATGGATATACAGAGTGTTCACAAATGGTCGTCCAATATTTCGGTAATGTGTTCCTTACATAATTACAAGAAAAAAAGTTCCTGTAAACATAGGTCCAAAAACGTATAGCCTACTTTTCCATCTGTCCGCCATTTTGTATTTTTTAAGGAAAATTTTATTTCTCAAGAATGGATTAAGATATTCTAATGAAATCTAGTAAGTGTTACCCCAGTAACATAATCTACAAAATGAAATTCTTTTAAAATTTTACATTCACAAATAACAAAATGGCGGCTGTTTTAATTTTAAATTATTCATATTTCACAAACTATTAGTTTTATGGAATAATCTTCCATTAGACAAAATCTTAAGCATTATTTCATGAACAAAATGATACCTTATTTGTTACAACGCGATCTCAAACAACCGAGTTATGATGGAAAATGTCAGTGTGAGTCACTCAATGCTTATTATTTTTGCAGTTTGATGTTAGACTCACACTGACTTTCTCCATCATAAGTCGGGTGTCTGAGATGGCAATTGTAACATATAAGGTATCATTTTGTTCATGAAATAATGCTTAAGATTTTATCTAATGAAATATTATTCCATAAAACTAATAGTTTGTGAGATATGATTGATTTAAAAATTAAAACAGCCGCCATTTTGAAATTTGTGAATGTAAAATTTTCAACAAAATTTTATTTTGTAGATTACGTTACTCCATTGAGGAGTTAGTTATTAAATGAGGGTTAATAACGTGGCACACCTGGCACAGACAAGTTGCGACCGCGGGTGCTAATGAGGTTATTGCCCTCGGAGGGGGCACTGCGGCGATAGAATTTTCGGGACAGTACCCGTGTGGTGGCGTTTACGGAACGGACACGCAGGGATTCTCGGATAGTGTTATTCGAAGTCAGGCAAAGGGCTTTACACGCCCAGCGCAATCCTCGGTCCAGGAGAAACTGAAGCTTTCGCTTATCGGTCTTGGCCAAGTAGCCCCATACAAGGATCGCGTAGGTAACCATCGGCACCATATAAGTGGTGACGATGAGTTTCCCTAGGCGGGGGGTCATGGAATTGCTGCAAAGCAGGGGACGGAGTTTATACAGACGATTGGTAGTTTTTCGGGCTACTTGCTCGGAGTGTGTCCGCTAGGTGAGACGACGATCCAGCTGGAGCCCGAGGTACTTAATCTGCCGAGACAATGCAGGGGAGTATCGCCTACGTATACTCTGTCAGGGAGACTCCTGCGTCTGGAGAAGACTAGGGGTGTGCTCTTGGCCGCGTTGATAGCTACCCTCCATTTCTCTGCCTACGTTGCATTTCAACGTAGGAGTCAAGACCACATACTAACAACAACAGGGGTGCTGATAAATGTACGTTAACATTAGGGCGCTCTTAGCAATGGAAACCAGGATCGTTAATCGTTAAACTGGAAGCCAATCGTCATATCCGCTGGACCATCAAACTTGCATTTCAATATTAATTTTCAATATTATATGAATTTTCAAATGTCAAATATTATTTGTCTTTAAGTATAATATTGAAATAAAGATATAAATATTATTTTGAGCTACATTCAGAAAGTACAAGAAGTTTACTTCGTACAAAAAAAAAATCGCTGACATTCAAGTGTTTCTTTCCACTTTTCTTCCTATAGAGGTTATAAGGACTTACTTTAAATACGTCACTACCAACTACCACCACATTTCCTCAAGTTTCCGTCTTACATTTTACTTCACTTCACTCAGCTAAACGTGGGCAGTGGGCATGCTCAGAAGTTTGTTTCCAGTTTCCTTATAATTAAATAAAGTAGGTATGATAAATATCATCACGTGTAAACGACAAGCAGGCGGTCGCAGTTGACGCACTTCAAGCGTGGGCATTGTATGTACTTTCCTCATATCGTTTTTTATCATTTCCCAACCTCTCTACAACATGAAGCCATTTTTATCAACGTTGGCAACGTGTAGACAAATTCAATTTTCGCCCGTTTCTAATTTTACCGAATTCTGCCTTTCGCGAGGTCTGAAGGTGAAATTTCTAAAAGGAAACCTTATGGTTTGGTTAGCATAGTGATTGCTTAAAAATATCTTCATCTATAAGTCTATGGCTCCGCATATGGTATACAACGTATACATATTCACCTTACATCGCAAACAACGTGACAACTAGTAGTTAGCATTTAGTGTATACCCTTGAATATCATAATGGTGTTGCTATAAGGTGCAGAGAAAATTCATTTGCTAAACCGATTCGTTCAGTAGAATTTGTAAAAGTTCTACTGCCTCCACTGCAATTAATATAGGCCTACAGGCCTATATTCTATCAAAACGGATAGGTTACAAAAATTTAGATAACCTCACTTGGTCGTACTATAAGTCTACCCACAATTTATGTCAAGCGTACAGATATATCTACCCACTCTATGTTACTTTACTTCTGTTACCTAACTACTACGTTACCCTATATACGCGTACTCTTCAGGAGTGAACGTGAGGATTAAAAAACGCGTCTCGACTGGCAAACCAAATAACATATCTCATGATAATTACAACATATACTACGCTGCTGAACACAAATGAGCGTAATACATCTACGCCTTGTAACGAAATAAGCATTACAACATTATATTAGTTGTCTTTTCATGCTTTGTGTAAGGTACTATATTTCGTGATTCATAAGATGAAAGACTGATATAAAATCTTTTATCACGAACATAAAATTCACATGGTGGAGATAAAAGTTATGAGAATTTTATGGCCTGCGGTAGCTTATGTACGTCACCACCTACTAGTATGTATCTATTGTGGCCACACAAACGCTGGCTAACTTTACTACCCTATTACAAAAGCGACAATGTCACTGTAACAGCACCAAATCTTTTTGTTTCCACATGATTTTTCATGTTTCAAGAAGGGAACTGTATCCTCAAATTTTTGTTATCCTTAATATTCATGAACAACGAATCAACTCTGAAATTTTTTTTATTAATATTATAATTTCTACCCCGAATTACTGTTTGTCTTGTGGACTGTAAACACGAAGGCAACATAGACGACATTGTATGAATGACTTGGTTCATCCCTTTCCACCTGATAGTCATGTTTTTAATTGTTTCTTTATCGTCTCCATATACGCAGGAGGCAATTCAAAAACAACAAAATCTACAAAATAACAACCTCTTACTTCTTCTTGCATGTTTCTATAGTTATTACTGCTTCTATGTCGTCCTTAACTAGCGTGACCTCTACTTTACCATAATCTATGGCAGTGGCGGCTGGTAACGTTTTTGACTGGGGGGGGGGGGGCACAATTTTTTTGGACCCATATGTAACAAAAGTCACCAGTAGAAACTAAATTATTGCTATAATCATGAAATAATTGTAAAATTGAACCTTTTGCTTTACTAATAAGAGTATTGTTAATATCAAAAACCTACCTTGCAAACTACTAATATTTAAACAGTGTTTGAAACTGAAATAATTTATAACCCTAAGCTGTTCACGTTCCTAAACTTAAATACTTAATAAATTATATATTATTAAATGCATGGATTACTAAATAAAATATATTTGTTCCCTACCTTGGATTAGTTTATCTGCTTGAACATGAAATCCATTCTCCTCTCCTTTTGCTTGGCAAAATGGTCAATAACTAATTCATTGAAGTTAGGAGTTATTTCTAACCCTTTTTTTATTGAACACATTCCCAGAGCACTTAGTCTGTCCTCTTTCATTGTATTACGTGTAAATGTTTTAATGCGTTTGAGAGTTGAGAAACATCGTTCAATTTCTGCTGTATTCATAGAGATTGTACAAATAATTTTTAATAGTTTTACCAGTTTGGGAAAAACAGTAACTAGATTGTTTTCATATACAAAATTGAGTAGAACCAATACGCCAGTTGCCTTTGTAAAGTCGGGCCTGCTGTATAGAACTACCAGTTCATGTCTTAATGCAGTTTCATTTAAATTAAATTGTTTAGCAGCAATTTGTAACTGTGTTTCTGGAAAGATAAGCTGATGTTTAGAAAACAGGGTTAGTTGCAACAAAACTGCTATTGCTAATTGGTCTGAAAATGAAAATCTGTCGTCTATGTTAGTAACTATTATGTCACAAACTTCTTTAGCTGCAGTCTTCTTGCTTTCATCAAAACGTGACCTTTTTGTATTTTGAGATGATTCTCCAAAATCATTTGTTGCAGACAGTTTGGCATCAAAATCAATATAATCTCTGATATTTTGAATGTGTGACTTGAATGAGGCAACATACTGGTGTGTTTTAATTCTGTCAGTTTCTACTTGCTGTAATTGATTAAACAAAATGTCACAGGGTGGCATAATTTTGTTGAAAAATGTTAACCAAAAATTAAAATCATCATTATTTAATGTGTTTTTCAGTCCTAATACTTTCTGAACAGTGGACTTGTCACTCTCGTCATCATCTATATGATTTTTTCAAGAGCACCGGAAATGTCACTTTTATGAATAAATACTGTTGTCACACAACGGGATTTAAAATTCCACCTGGTATTAGAACATTTTGGGAGACGTTTCTTTACTACTTCATCAAGTATGGCAGTTCGTTTGGAAGATCTTGAAAAAAATGTTGTAAAGCCATCTAAATTACAGAAAAATATTTTTACTTGCTTGTTTTTTATGCAGCGCGCTCAATAATTAAGTTTAGTTGATTGACATAGCAGTGTATATACTGTGCATTCTTGTACATGGCTTTAACTTTTGCTTGAACAGCGTTATGTTTTCCACTCATTACTGCTGCCCCATCGTAACTTTGTGCAATAATTTTACTAGACATCTTATCAAGTTCTAATTTTGCTAATTCTTCAAAAATAGTATTACTAATACCTTCAGCGGAGTGATTTTGTGGACTGACAAAACTGATAAATCTCTCATGTAATTTTCCATTCAATTCATACCTCACAACTAACACCATTTGTGACAGAGCGGTACAATTCGTGGTTTCATTTGCTTCAATTGAAATGTAGTCAGTTTCATTTATTTCTTTTTTTATTAGTCCAATGCACACTGCATAAATAGAATCCAAAATTTTATTATGCATTTTAGAAAGACCAACGAAAACCCTATTGTTTGTTTTTTCAATATGCTCTCTTAAGGTCCTATCCTGCCATTAAATTTACTAAGGCCCTAAAAATACCTGGATTCTCAGATGTGTTTGTTTCATCATGTCCCCTTAAAGCTAGTTCAAATATTCCACAAAACTTTACACAGTCAATTAACTTACTTAGGATGTATCTGTTCTTAGAGACTTCTTCATTACGCTGTTTAATTTTTAATCTATATGCACTGTCTAACTGGCAACTAATATTGACTTTTCCTAACAATGAATATTCAATACAATTGTTCATATGAGTTTCACTAATTTTATGTTTTTTAATTTTTTCTCCCAAATGTTTCAAGTCCTTAATTCCATTTTCAGTCCAGGCTGAATCAATGTTTAGTTTCATCACCAAACATACATAACAAAAAAAGGAATTCATCACCTCACATCCACATATCCAATCAGCATGTAAGTAACAGTTTCTATTAAATTTTCTTGTGAAGTTTTTTTACTTGATGCTGGCTTGTCCGTTTTATAATTTTGTTGTGTGACATCTAAATTGGATTTTGGTGGCCCTAATTTTTTTAGTTCTATTTTCTTTTCGTAAGTAAGTGAACTTGAAATAATCAAACGTTTAATATTACTTACTGAATTCATAGCCATTTTTTTTCGTTTCTAACAAATACGCACAGAACACACAGGCTCAGGCCTACAGAGAATAAGTTACACGTTTATGTACTCAAGGTTCGACAAAAACACTATCTTACACAGAATACACTGCCTAATAAAGAATAAATTATTAGAACATTACGTTTACACAAAAAATACAACAAGAACACAATCAAAACTATATAAAACACAAGAGAAAATATATGCACTTTAAACAGCAACAGAGAAGTTTTGAACAACGCTCCGGTTCTCTATGAAAAGAGCCGCGAAATCAGACAGCGGGCAGAGTCCTCCTTATTATGGCTACCGCTAATTTAAAAGCATAGACATGTGTACACGTCCTCTTTCCCCGCTCTCCGCAAGACCAGCCTAAGCAGGGGGGGGGGCTGTCGTATTAGCGTCCGGCTGCGGGACCATGCCAAAAACATCGGGTGATCGCTATTAGTCGCCCCAAAAATATTTATCACATAAGGACACTACACATTATAGTTATATTATTGACAAGTTTAATTTGCAAATTTAGTGGGAGGGCTGCGCCCTTTTGCTCTCCCTGTACGAGCCGCCACTGATCTATGGCCATAACCCTCGCCAATATGACTAATTTATACAGTTTCGTCAAGTGGACAACCTCAGATTTTTCGTCTCTTTCTGTATATGTATTAATTACACATAAAAAATGAATTCTCTACTGAAGTCGTCAACAACTATCTCTCTCATTTCATCTCACGCTGACGCTTCAACTATATGAACCTACTCATATGAGTTTTAGATAAACTACGGCTTAAGAAATCGACGTCTGCAGCTAACAAATCCTCTCCACTCTCTTTGTTAATATTCCACGCTTCAGAACAGTGCAGACAGCATTCTCAAGTTGAATATGCCCGTTTTCTTATTCTCCAATTACTTTCTGGCTTCATAAATCTGAATTAAATGTCTTTGTCCATCCGTGCATTAAAATTCTTTGGTTTTATTCATGTGGTTGTTAAAAACCACACCAACCCTTCTTCACATCTCCAGTTCCTCCCATCAAATACCTAACAATTTCATTGCAAAATATTCTCAATTGTTTATGTTTCCTAAGCATTTCTTCGCAAACAGTCTTCTAAATATTTCTTGCCATACAGTTTGTCATTCTCTTCTTCCCACATTACCATCCGATTGCCCACAAAATACAAACGACGAGCAAATTATTTCTTATCGGTATTTCCTAAACTTCATACCTCAGATGCCAGTTCATTAACATAAAACTCGTATGTTAGTTCTACTTCCGGCTTTAACATTTGCTGTGTCACTCTCAAACAACAATGCCTATCAATGAATTCTCTCCATATCCTACACTTTTCCAAACACTGTTAAAAAATTGCTGACATGTGACCAAAATCAAAAATTAATCACGGTGTCTTTTGCCTTGCTTATGAAAAAGGAGACAAAACCATATTCCTATTGTACATTGTACACTAAGAGATTTCTGTAAATGCCACATTAAATTGGCCACAAATTAATTTTTTGACATTCTGCTCCTTCAACCGATAAATTAACAATCTTCTGTGACTCTTCATAGGTACTGGTTGAATAAACGGAAACACAGGAATCCATGTGCCAGAAATTACCAGGATCAGAAGCGACACCGACTGCGGGTCATTACGCGAGCGAGATAAAAATAAATCCCCTCGCTGATCATAGAAAGCGTCAATTGTACAGCCACTTTCCACACAGACAACTGCACGCTTCACTGCATCCGGTATAATCTGTGAAGGTTGTCTATACGCATCAGCGACTAAACCGGCTGACGTACCATCACCTGATTAGTTTTACTCTCACTTTTAAATATTAACAGTTCGTATAAAAAACCCGGCTACTCTTGAGACTGCTGTAGCAAAACACTCCGCTACGTTTACAGTACCGTATACAAAACTTACAACGAGCTTACAATAAAACTCGAGGTCACTTTTCCACGGCTGACCTGTCTGGCAATTAGATTCAGTCTGTTCTTACGTAAAAATCCCAGATTTAATAAACTACTGAGCACAGATCATGAGTAAGATGCCAGCGGCTGCTGATTACCAAAACTTTATTAATTGTAGTATCAACGTCTGACACAAACTATTGGATACCCGATGGATAGGTGGACAGGAGCGGACAATAGAAAGTCCATTCCAAACACTGTAGCTTTCACATAATAGACTATAACTTAATGTCGATTACTGTTCGTAGGGCTGTTCGAATGAAGACAGTTGTCGACGCTGATTGAGAGTCTAAAAGAACACACGGTAACTAAAATTACCCGTTAAGCAACCAACTGGCACTTAAATGCGGATAAGACTTGTATGCCTTTACACCATTAAATGTGATACGTATACATCGCGAGAGTATTTGGCATTTATTTCTGTTAAAAATTCATAAACGAATTTTGATCAAGAACGTAAACATTTTCTGTCAGTAAAGTAAACGTAGGCGAAAATAAACGAAAATTTAAAATCTATTTGACAAATCGTTAACAATTTTATGGCCACAAACAAATAAACGACCAGTGTCTATAAGTCTGTATATCAAAACTATTTTTCTTCTATTATTCCAACTAAGCAATAAGCGAATAGCCTGTTGCGACCTGACCATTCCACCTCGTTTTTGGTCTTTGGAGGGATCTCGTCTCTGCGGTCGATATCTATATATAATCTTTGGCATCCTGTCCGTGCGCATTCTTTGTAAATGTTGTATCCATTTATTCCTATACTCATTAATTTGGCCACTTAAGCTGGCAACTTTTCAATATTCTATTATCTCTGTATTCCTCATTCTGTCTCTCTTTGTGCGATACTCCGTAGCATTTTCATCTCTGCTGTTTGGATTCTTTTTTCATTTGTTCCTGTGAGTATCCATGTTTCACTGCTATACAATAAACTCGGGATAGCCATTGTTTTATAAAATTTTACTCATGTATCTTTCCTTACTTCATAAATAAATAGGGGGTTCATCACGTCGTAAATAAGATTTTGAACTTTGAAGATGTTCTGCTGCGTAATGCTGGTTCTGGGACGACGTGCGTGAGCGAGGTTAGAAATTTCTTTCCGACTTTCGCAGAAAAATCTTGTGTCACTTATACATTTGACACTTCGAAAGTGTATCATTGCCGAAATGTAAACGAAATCTGCGTAAAATTTCAGCTGGATACGGTACCATTAACACCTTCACATACTACAAACTTAATAATTACACGCTGCGCAATGGACACATGTACTCATCGTGACAATTAAACCAATTACTAAAGAAACAAGCGCGCAGAGCTGCGCATATCTAGGCACTAGGCACCCATTGTTCACATTACCGAAAGTTTAAACTGTCTCGCGCTAATTTCAAGTCTCGTTTACATTTGATCGACCCTCGTAAATTTGCCAAGGTTTTGGGTTCCTTTTAATTCCTTTCGTTTCTGTGAGTAATCCAATGACTACTCTCCTTTCCTGGAATATAATTTGTATTTCTGTTAGTTTGTTACTAATCCCTTGTACATTCCACGCTGCCATCGTTACCTTGCCCTTTATTCCTAGTCGTTTGTCCTTTTCCTTTTTCCAATTCTTTAAACGTTGCCGAGGTCGTTGTCTTTGATCCAAGCCTTTCCAAGGCCTAGAACTAGGTTCCAGAACAACTGCTTTTTTCGTGACCAGGTTGTCAGTCTAATGCACAGCCCCCTAATCTAGACGACCAGTGTATTGATTTTGGGTCACACAACACCTAGACCGGCTGCCTTCTTTACGACCCGGCCCGGTCTGCCCATCAAAGCTATTTTTAATAAACTCAATAATCAAGTGGACTGACATTGACATTACGAGAATTATGAGTTACACAAACAAATAAATAAGCAAATAAAAAATCCGAGTTGAACTCTTCAGTTTTATTTGTTTTCTCAAACAGTTTTCTATTTTTCGAAAAAAATACATATCTCTGTTGCTGAAGGTCCTTCTCTACCACAGTGGATAACGGAGTACGTTAAAAGACTGGTAAATTAAGAAAGGACTCATCAGACAATGGCACTTAATTTTACTACGGAAGACACGGAATTTAGATATTTACTTTTTCTCCTACAGCCGTTTCTCTAAAAATTAAATCGGAAAATTTTAATTAATGAAAAGTTTTAAACAGAACTGGAATTGGAATTAACAGAGCGTTAACCTTTATTGCAAATAATAATACATCAAAAAGAAAGAATGAGTACAGTTTGCTCTTCATTCGTTTACTATAGTTTCGAATATTTCTGATGAATTACGTAAATATATAAAACGAACGGAACTCCAAACAAAGAATACAAAAATAAACTGATGCCGAACAAACCTTTACTACTGAACTCACCAGCGAAATGGCGTGTTCACTACACGTTTGTTATACGTTTACCACTCCTTACACGTGGTCAAGTTTAAGTTTACTTGAATTTTTTTCAATTTGCTTGACACTTTTTCAGACAAAAATGTTAATACAATACGCGACAAAAGATATCAAAATTATACCTCGGAGCGTACACGACATTTTCATTTTTAAGTAATAGTTCGTTTCTTCCTTTTCTTATATTGTTTTATGGCTTCTAAGTAGACTAAACTAAACCAATAACCAATGACCTTAAAACGACTGCATTGTCATATATGACTTTCTACGGTGGGACAACCAACATTTTTCTATTAAAGATAACTGTGAAAGCAATATAATAACCATTAAACAAGGAATATGTAAGACAATATTTTCTTTTAAATGATGTTATCAATACCTGACTTTTTCAACTCAAATTTCTATACGACCAACAATTCTTTTAGTAACTTAGTGTTTACATTTACCAAGAAAGTATTACAATTTTCGAAAGTTGTAAATTGTTTATTGTCTAAAAATAATATCTTTCTGCAGCATAATATAACCACATAAAAGTTTATGTTTTCGCGTTTTTTCACAACAATTTTCAGCAGAGCGTCATGTTTAACATGGATCAAAACTAGAATCCTCGATACCGTTAAAAACCTCTGCGGAACGTCTGCGATTATTTTTTCAGCACTTACAGAGTTGAATTATCGGACTGCTCATAAAATGCACATGTAATGCAATTTACAACACATCAAATTACACAAAATACCTGTAAAACGAGAGTTTTATAATGAAAAAATTCCTTAATCAGACGGAAACTAATATAATTACGGCGAAAGAAGAAAGCCACGTATTTATTAATGAGACCAGACTACGTAAAACTTAATTACCTTCTTGAATCACGATATGCTGATCAGATACGATACAATCTCTGATGTAAAAAGAAAGTTACTTTCTATTATAAAAACTTGTTAACAGTGTGTCAAAGATTACAAAGAGAACCCATCAGGAACCTGTTTCCACACACCGACACCGAATGAAAATTATGTAACATGATAAATAAAAGCCACAATAAATAAACTTGGCACATGACACAACTGAGATTTATATTTACCTCCAGCAGTCAACAGGAAATTTTTTTTATACTGATCTTTGTGTTTCAAAGGATCAGTCTTTCAACCATACAATTCCCCTCTTCACCTTCTATTTTTTCACAATTTCGTACAGCTTTTCAATTTACTTGCTACTTTATGTGTCTTTTTAATACGTTCTCTAGACTTCATTCTTCCTTTGTCATACCTATCAACATTTTTGTGATGAAACATTATTTCGTATATAAAGTGTCCACTAAGTTTACTTTGTTGTGTGTATTAACGAGTACTATAGACATCGATTCGTAGTTTCTAGTAATCCAGTCTCCTACGTCATACCTATTTTTTCCATCACAACATCCACTGTATCATTCCATTTACTCCGTGGGCACCCATGTCTACTTGTTTCAAGGGATGTTCAAACTTTCTGTGGTCATCTATTTTCCGGCATCCACGTCATGTGGAAAACACTACCAAATCAATTTCCTTTATCTGTTCAGTGTAGATTATATTTTCATTCTACGACTTACTTCTGTAATCTGACTCGGTTTTCATTCCTCTTGGTATTTGTTTGACATCTTCCACGGATGTATACTTTCGAAATCTAAACAAACTTTACTGATGATAACATAGCCCTTGAAGTTCAACCACTCTTCAGTAACTAAATTTTTATAATGGTCTACCTTACATGTCAGATTAAAGTTGAACTTTCATACGTCTGTCCTCAAATTCCGCATTGACCTACGCGCTTCTGTGACCCTCGAGCTCCTGAGCAACGCCTCCTACAGAGAGTTACACCTTGCATTCCAGAATTCGTTTTAGTTTTTTACTACCTATTTGTCTCTACTTTCGTCTGAGTTAATGTTTCTGATTTCTAATGTCCTTCGATGAAATCCACTAGCGAGTAAGCCTAATTTCCTCTTACTTCAGATGTCTAATTTTAGCGTTCCACCAATAATTGGGCTGGCGACCATCCTTAGTTCTGTTTTCTGTACTGCCGTAAATATTCACTGCTTTCTCAAAACATCGTGTTTCACGCCACTTCACTCCACACTGTCTTCACTAAGAAAGAACTACACAGCTTTATGTAACAATAACATTACTTGTATCAAGCAACACTTGCATGAGTATAGACTTGGATTGATTGGATCGATCGTTATTTGTTGGCCGGGAATTTCTACACTCGTGTAAGAACAGGCAGAGAGTAAAAATATATTGGTACATGTTTTATTATAATTTATAATTACTTAAAATAATTCTCGGTCGATGCTGCTGAAAAGACACGATGAAACTATATGTAATAGAGTGACATACACACGCCTTCGTAAGTAATGTTATTATGGAAGATGTCTAGCATGGATTAAATAAGTCACCAAAAAAAACCATAAGCAGACCAAAATTACAGATAAAAAAAGATTAGTTAATACACTACACTATTTATAATTTATCGTAACTACCAACTTTCGGTTGCCCCGCTTTTAACAAAGTCGTATACGAGAAGCGGGAAGTCAGGATAAACGTCATATACTAACGTGGAACACGCCAAGGGCAAGGAAGTATAAGATTCCACACGTTTCTTGATTGAAGTACGCTATGTTCTAGCCGCAGAGACACCCTATCGCAGTTACAGTCAAGATGCTAGTTCCATGAGAACGTACTGAGTCTATCTGCCTAGGATAATTTTCTAATTTTCTTGGTCATACAGTTATTTAAAATAATTACTAAAATGAAATATATTTGATCAAATTACACCATTTTGCAGGAACTGGATCCGTATACCGGCAACTGTAAAAATCTTCACTTCACTCCTAAATTTCAAAATACTAATCTCCATGCGTCTGGAACCGTAATACATATTACGCAGAACGTTACGATATCAGAGTAGAAAGGGTGTAATTAATTAAATACCCTGCGGGATGTTCACGTAAGGTTATCGAATTCAGATATAAGATACTATTAAAGTACATATTACACGGTCAATATCTGAATAAGAAGGTGAAGAAATTGTCAAGAAGTGTCAAAATTTGAAATTCGATTCAAACAGTATTTTACGTGCTTTATGACGGATATCAAAATATAATTTTTACTAAATTACATAGGCCTTCACGGCTCGTATCATTATGGTGATTACTTAAAACTCACGGCTTAACTGGCCGTGGTCTACCGTTATTGTCGAAACGTTAACAACAAAATATGTTGACGATAGACCGTGGACAATTAATGAATTGTGGACAAACATGAATTAATGAATGGCCGGAAGTTTTATGTAATGACCGGTAATTTTTGTTTTAACTTTACGAACTTTTGTGTGCCATTCATAAAACATATTTTGTTAACATTCTGGAAGATAATACGATACGATCACAATAACTATGATCCTTTTAAATTTGAATTAATGTCTGTTATAAACTTCCCAAATGCTAAATTTAAACTGCATTATTAATATTTTAGAATAAGTTTATATTTTAAAAATTAAAAGTCGGAAAATCTTTAAAGACAAAAATTCCTTCCAAGTGAAAATTATTATTCGACGATTTCTGTCACGGAATATTTATAAACACGAAAACCAAAATCACAAAGAATACAACACACGTATAATGTGTATACAAGGCGTCATGGTTCAACGGGTATCCAGTTCAATACCACAAAGTAGGATTTGAAGGTTATAACTGCATGTGATACAAACTCCTCGTTCGTCTAATTCAATGCACAAACACTGTGTCACTGTTTATTTACAAATGAATGCCAAAACAAAATGCACCCTACACTAAACAAACACCGACACAAATAATTGATTGTTACTACAAGACCGCATACGGAGCTGTATCATATCACTTCCGTTTTCAATTAAGTGACACCGGCCGCTCTGCCACAGTGTTTTAAGGGGACCATGTACCCGCCTATCTTCCCCATGTTAAATTAATCAACTTTATGTACCTTTTTCTCAAAACCTGTTCAAGGTACAAACTTGAGGTTTGGTCAGCATATTCTGGGAAGGTATTTTAACCATCTGAACCAAAAAAATTACGTTTTATTATCTCACATTTATTTAATTAATTTTTTGAAAAATTGTCTAAATATTTTAATTTTTTTAAAGAGTTAATAATTTTTTATAATTTTTCGGTTTCTTTCTTCTTCTGTTTTTGAGGTTCAGTAGATACACTGTAATTAGCCCTACAACTTAAAAAAAGAATCGTGTTTCTATCTTTTACAGAAGCTGAGAAAAAGGTACATAAATATGGTAAAAAGTCATTTTTTGAGAAAACTTACTTTATTGTCAATGTTACCATAGTTACACAACAAAGCTACATTTAAAATAGTCCTGCGCCGTACTGTGGGTCTTCCTCATTTTCTTCTGATTTCTTCTTGTTTTCTTGTCTTTTTATTTTACCTTCTACCTTACTTTGCTCTGTCATTTTCTTATCAGCTTCTTTTACTCTCCTCTCATCGATTCGTCTCAACCGTGCCCGACAAAACTCACTTACTTTCAGTCCCAGTTTACCCATCACAGTACATTTGCTGTAAGCTCCGCTGTTGAAAGCAAGCACTGCATCATACACTCCCACTTTAATTGTATTTATCCCAACATAAATTGTCTTTGGTAACCTTTTCAAATTAGGGCATTGAACGATTCATTCGGGTTTTGTGTTTTACCAAAAAGGCACCTGCTCAGTAAAGTTTCATTGCTTAGGTCCCTGAATATGTTTTATTTTATGAAGCTCAGGTAAAGGCAGTGAATGCTCATGTTTGTATTCCTCACCTGTAATAATGACAGAGTAGCCAACCTAACCTATAACACCAAAAATTCCCTTTTGTATGTGAAAAAAAAAATATATATTAAAAGTTTCCAAGCCTGAAAATGCAAGCGCTCAACACAAAATTGTGTACTTTTTAATTATTTATTTTTGTAACTTTTATTTCTCATAGGTAAACAAATTTTATATCATTTTTTTCAGAATTAACTGTAGTTTCTGAAAATTTGAAAAACAGAAAAAGTGAAATTTTTAAAAAATTTCGGGTACATGGTCCCCTTAACAACATTGTGCTCGCCGCTAATTGATGCGTAAATGGCGGGGTAACTCCCTGTGCTCGTCATGCAACTACGTGACCATCTTCTCGACATATAAGATACTGAGAAAACAACTAGACAAACTATAACTCTAGATATGAACCTCCGAGCCCCAAGATATTGACGCGAGGAAGAAAGGCGCGCTTGCAAAAAAAAAAAAAGCTCCATTCTTGCATTATATGTCGTCTATAGTGTACTGTATTAACTTTCAATACTTGAGTATGTTTTCGGTTTCCATAGTATAAAATGCGCCCCTACTGCCCTGCAGTCCCATTCAGACAAACTGTCACACAATAAAACTTTTAAACTGCTGACAAGTAACCCTTAAAAATCTAATTTCACAGAATGCTGCAGTAAATTATTGACTATATTATTTCCAACTTGTAAGTACACTTCCGTATGAAGTTTGTGAACCGTAACGGGCAATACAATATCAAACTATAATATGATATTGTACAAGCAATACTACAAGCCGTCTCACTCTGCCGATAAAATGAAAGTAAATAACAGAAGGTTATTAGGTAACAAAGTTAATAGGTACGATGGTTTTTTTTCTGGGGGGGGGGGATTAGGTGAACAATCAATCGTTAGATGATGCTGTTAGTTTATAATAATACTAAAAACGTTGCTGACATGGAGTGTGAATGAAATGAATTAGTGAATGACGAGTTACGTTCTCTTAAGCTTTCAAAACAATATCTTTGTGTATCAATCAACCAAAATGAATATACAATTAATTATGTTATGACCAACACTCCCTTTAAAAAAAAAAAAAAAAACAGCAGTGAATACAGGAGTTTAAATCAATCAATGCCAGTTCGAATACAATACAGTTGGTGGCTGATAACACATTTGCAAAACCTTCAAACATTTTTGCCGCTAGTAAGATTTTGTATATAGACGATTTGAAAAATGTACCACTGTAGTCGTGGTCTTTAAAAGTTGGGGTCATAGAGCAACGTACGAAAAGAGCAATACCTGCAGCCATAACTGTTCAGTTCCACGAATCTAAATTGGTTACTTGTGTGCGGTTTAATGTAATTTTGTGACAATTATTATTTGTTATGACAAGGCCTATTGGACAATTGTACAACTGGAACTACTGTAATACTATTGTTTTGTTTCATAAAAGAGTTACATCAAATCTGTTTCTTTCATACAGTGTATGAGCATTGATTTCTCTAGCGTTCAATAATTTATTCTGCTGTTTGAAGATCTCGTCCATGTAACAATATGTTTGTTTATTACAATGTTAACGCCACTTATACCAATTCACATCTGATAACTATCTGGACTCACTTGGTTACCATTCAAAATTAAAGGCGTCCTAAGATACTTTCATGCCGTCCTAACATCATACTTTCATGTTGAAGTTCTGTAATCTAACACGATCAATCTTACATCTCGTCTTATAACTACCTACATTTCTTTTCACAAGTTTAGACATACTAAAGGGAAACAAACTGATATATTACACTCCTTACAAATTTTATTATAATAAGAATACACCATATTATTCTGAATAACGGAGTCAGAATAAAATGTAATATACCGATATCGACCGTGTAAAATAACACCCCAAATACCTGTGCGAAATCGGTTTAATTACGACGTTTAGTGCAGCGACAACTGCCATCGAAAGCGTGTAACGGAATAAAGATGAGCAGAAGCGGACAGTAAACAAAAGCGTTAGTGAGAGAAGGGAAAGACAACGACCAAACTAGCAGACGCGCACGCACAGTCTGTCGAGAACACTCGTCGCCCCGTCTTGATTCAATGCTTTTCAATTGGTTACTCACTTGATTCACTGCTTTTCGATAAGCTGCTGATTAATTCGCCACCTGAGCTCCCTTCTGACGGCGGTGTTGATAAAATCTCTGGAAAACTTTACCTCTTTTATGTACTGAACTATTCAAGCCCTGAACGATAAATGTTTTTAGTAACTTAAGTAAAGTAACGATGTAAACTTGAGACATTATAATTCTTATAGCACACAAACACACACGTCGTTACTTTTATCTCTTGCAATTCTTGCACTATACGTCTCTGAACTATTATTAATAGTTGTTCACTTGAAAATAACATTTTCTTAAAAGTAATAAAATGTATGTAGTAACAGTCAGTCTTCAAAAAGCAAACACGGCGTAACATATGGTTAGAATGTAGCTATATGTTATGTCTGGTTAGGCGTCTGTTATTTTTACGATTAACCAACCATCGTATAGCGATTTGAAGATGACTACTAATGACCACAATTTAGATATCGTTTAATGTTAACATAACTTACCGGCAGTAAATTCATCCATGTAACACTTAGCACAATCTGTTACCGATATCACTGCAAATTTTACCGTTGTTTATATAGTTATTGGTAAATAATACGCATAGTACAGTAGTAGTATTTGTACTTGAAATAAAAACCTTCTCACTTTTAATTAAAACTAGTTATCACTGTAAACCGGGGTTTCTCTAAATTGGGCACAGTCCTGTTGCCTTTTTAACTATTTGCAGGTATGTTATAAGTTTGCTTTTAATAAGTTAATTATTCCTTATGAAACGCATTTATAGATTAGTCAGGAAATTCACGACGCTGGTCAGATTGAACGACGAAGTTATCTGTTATTAAACATTTATTTTTATTTTTACACCTGTAAAATCATTAACTGATAGACTCCACTACACAATAGAATTTTTAATTCCTGTTTACTTACTTATGTAGCATTTCGTTAAAGTTTATATATAGCCTACTGTTCATTCCTGACATCCGTAAAACTTGTTTCGATAACTTATTTGTAAGACAGACTTTTTTTTGTATAACGCATTTAATTACAGGTAAATAAAACATTAACATTACAGGTTTAACATTACATTAAAGAAAAACATTCTGTATGCATTAATTTCAATACTTATGATCGATTATATAGGCTACTTACCGTTACAAAATGATAATTTTTTACATTTTCATTTCATAACT
Source organism: Magicicada septendecula (assembly GCA_034769895.1). NCBI lineage: Eukaryota > Metazoa > Arthropoda > Insecta > Hemiptera > Cicadidae > Magicicada > Magicicada septendecula. The sequence continues at coordinate 381,936,496 of CM068368.1, forward strand.
TGTTAACTTAATATGTATGAAATAAACTTATTTAGGCAAATCTACATATTTAAACACACCCATTCTCCGTTTGCAGACAGTAGTTTGCAAAATATGAAGCCTTTATTCCACACTGCTCTTACATTTTATCATTTGATCGATAACACGCTAAACACGTAACACTCGCGCAGCCAATATGTTTCACTGAAACGTTTTCTTCAAGGTTTTAGACCACTTCAGGCCATTTCCCCGAAATATTTTCACAAAGTTGCTTTGTCATATGGAAATAAAACTACTTATACACTCATGTAAAAGTCACGACACAATAGTGCATTTTTGTAAACCGGTGAATTCTGATCTGGTGGGTGCGCCCGCTAGCGGACCGTGGAGAAAGATGGTATAAGGAGTATAGTAACGCCGCAAATACGACAGAACAAAAAGTCAACATAATTAAAGAGCCAAAGGGATGAATACCTGTCATGGTTCAAAAGTACGACTACAAACCGGGCTGTTAGGCCGAGGTCAGGTGCTATTAAACGTCACTACGTCGGCAACGTTTCGATTCCCCGTCGGGAATCTTCTTGAGTAGAAACACAATAGCGCCAAATGTTCGGCGTACATCTGCCGCTATTGTGTTTTTACGCTCTGTCGCTTCTTAGCGGCCTGAAGAAGATTCACGACGGGAAATCGAAACGTTGCCGACGTAATGACGTTTAATAGCAACTGACCACGGCCTAACAGCCCGGTTTGTAGTCGTAATTTTGAAATTATTGTCACCGGCCGTGCGAGTTTCAGACAAAACCTGTCATGGTTTTTGAAGTGTTAACTTCTTATAGCAGAGGAGAGGGAAAAAATTTACACGGGAGTGAATCCGTAGAATGTGACGTCATCAGAACGGAATGCGACGAGAATCCGTAACAATTTCCCCCTCTCTGTTTACATGTTCATGTTTCATATATCACTCTTTGTTTTTTAGTAATATTTTTTATTCCGTATTTATACGCACTATTAGGTATTTATTTCGCACTTTTCCGTTAATTTACGCACTTTTTAAGGTTTATTAATTTAAAGTTTGAATTTTGTGCGCGGTCAAATGTAACATCGCGTGTTCGATCCCACGCGCGTTTTCGTCTTTCTCGCTCATAGATTCGATATTTATAAAAGCTATTTGTACAATGTTTAACCTTATTTACTACTTACACTACTTATAGTTATTTTACATAAACGTCATTTTTTCGTCTTTTTGTCATTTACGGGATATTAGTACTGTCTTTAGTCGTTGCATTTGTATTCATCGTTCATCGTTTGTAGTTAATTGTGTGTGTTGTTCTTTAGTCCAACTTCTGTTATTTTTTGTTCTATGTTTTAGTTGGCTATTATTTCGTAGTTTTGGTATCTCGTCTGTATCTTGTATGTTTTATTATTGCTCGTCTCCCTCGGAATTATTAATTTGCTTGATTTTATTTCCACTGATTTGTTAGTTTCTGTTTATTTCCTCAAATCTTTATCCCTGTGTTTGGAATTTTCGGGTCAACTTGTACTTTTATTTATCAAACGTTCAACTGTTTATTTTAGAGACATTTCGAGATGTTACATATGCCCCATCTTCAAGGTTGATAATTTTCTACCACGTGCGGCTAATAAAAGGAAATTCTGGAGTGCTTTTTGTGCAATTCTTTAGTAGATAAACCTGGGTTTAGAGAAAAAAGGGAAAAAATTAAAAAATTTACTCCGGACATCTGGAATTCATGTAAACTTTACTTGAAATCACGTCATAAATACAGCGACGTTATATTGCCGGAAAGTTATGACGATGAAATTATTGGTTACCATTCCTCCTGCTACAAGGAATTCAATGTAACAAAAAAGTATTTGTTGAATGAAAGGTAAGTCTAATATGCATTGTACGTAAATGTTTAAACATTTAGTAATTATTTTCTTAAGTTGTAACGTAATTTTTAACGGTAATTTTTTAATAAATTATCTTTTTGAAATGATGTACTTTTCATTTAATTTGAAATGGTATTTTTAAGTTAACACTTCTGTCGGCAGTCCCACGACAGCCAGATTTTTTCTTTTTGTCTTGCGCACATAGTGTGTATATGTTCACTTCGTAGCTACAAATGGACAGTATTATTGCACTACATAAAACTAGTCTACATTAATTTTCTAAAACGTTTTCTTTCAAAGTTGAAATTAGTCCTGTTATAATTTTTAGGAGCTACGGTGCACAAGTAGAATACTTTTACTATAATACAGAATGTACATAGGATACTGTCTAGTGAAATTAAGATACTGTACATAGTGATATTTCTACTGAAAATAATTAAGGGCTCTTTATACATTAAGAATAAGGTAGGAAAAGGGTCGTAACGTTTAAAGGGAAAGTTAAAAAGATATCAGGGACTACCATACGCTATGAACTGTTGCAAACGAGTGTTTCAAATACAAAGACACTATTCAAAAATCGGAAAATTTAGTTGTAACAAAATTAATGAGGCAAACGTATTATACAACACATCGCTACAGATACACGTCACTCGGCAATATTTAGCCGACTTCGTATATTTCAACTCTCTTTACTATAAGTGCTATCAATCTGACTCAAATCTTGAAACGGTCCATCCGATTTTAATGTTTGCCAATGATGATGGTTCCAAAATACCAATACTAGACGTTGGAAGAATTCCGTCATTTAAATGAAATATATGTTGGCTGATTCCATCTTCGTGCACAAAAACAAGAATTAAATTAATAAAAAAATGAATAAGTTTTCCATAACTGTATTCCACATAAAAATGGTAAATTATTATGTAAACTAATCTTATAGGCTATTAACCATAACATTAAAAAAAACCGTAAGCGGACAACAAAACGAAACGGTTTAATTAACCCGGTATCTTGCCACTTTGTCAAGGCGCAGTTACGGGTACGATTTTGTTTTTACGTTTAACGTAATTTTGTACATCTCTAACTGAAAATCCGATAAGCTGCTCGGACATTTCAATTTCGAAAAAGCGTATCACGGTTTTCTGTAGACCATCGAGAGCAACATGTTACCGAAATGACTGAACAACTAACATTTTGGTTCACTCGTAGCTGGAAACACACAACATAAGCCTATACAAATCAGCGACATAGATTGCACCACGTGAATTTCATATAAGTTCAATAACTGTAGGCAGACACTTTATCCAGTTAATGTAATACAATCACAATGTAATATAATTACATGTTTACGGTCCATTATTTTGAAACTATTTTGTACTAATATTCGTTACTATCGGTTCACGACGCTACGCCTGGTTCCCTTTTCCCGTTTCTTACCGTTTTTACTGTCACATCTTCCAAGGTCTTTCCAAGTCTTCATTTCCTTGTACACGTAGAATAATAAGTAATTCCGTGAATTTTACTCAATCAGGTAATCAGACGGTCAATCCATTTTCTTTAGCTGTCTACAGGTTTAGCAGAGACGGCATTAATAGCAAAAGATTCTGTCTAGTAACAATATACAGTATTGATTTATCTTGTTTATTAAATTTTTACGTCTACATGCACTCCTGCGTTTATCGTAAAACTCTTCTTCTCGTCAAGCAATTTCAAGGTCTGAGAATGTAACAAAATGATTTCTGTCGAGGTTTTCACCCAAATACCCTAGAATGGGTTCCCCACCACTCGACTGGAGCAACGAAAGCGCATTTAAAATATTCAAGCGAGGGCGGCCAAGTTTACGCATAACTGACTATTTAGTCAACTATAATAAACACAGGATTGTGCTAGTACACGGAATTATATGTGTTAATACTCACCACCGCAATATGTTACTATATTCGCCAAAGGAAAGAAAACAAATGTACGCAGGCGTGCGCAGGTGAAAATATAAACCGTTAAGGTGTATTTAATTCTGTTAGTTAAAGTTGGGAGTTGCGGTAAGAGGGTTTGTAGTTAATTCAAGACGAGCCCCATTAACAGAAGTCGTACTGTCCACCTTATTTGATAAAGTCCACAACATTAGTTTGTCTATTCGGATCATCTCGACTGGAAACGAAAACTATTCGTTAGGTCACTTCCAATCGAAAGCACTGTCGTTAAGACAAATCAAGAACTCTGAATTTCTAAGTTTTTATGATAAATTCATTCTATCTTCTAACTAAAAAAAATTGACTAAAACCAACATGCAATTACAAACGAAAGTAACAAGTAACTAACAAATGTTCATTAAAAAAATTATTTATTACGTATTTAGAATCATTATCTTATTACAAAAACATAATTCAGGTCAGTTCCAGACTTTACGTGGTTTCATAAGAGGAATGTTACAGAAGAAGAATTTACAGAGTCAAGTTAATAGCTTATGAGTTCTTGACAATTCCAATGTTTTTACATGAAAAAAAAACTATATAGTTAATCGACGCTACCCTAAGATGTAGGTTTCTGAAACACCATCTCGGACGTATACTAAGGACTACACGCAAGAAAAGCATAACAGAAATGGAGACGTACAATCAGTTGAAGACGTCGCGTACTCTCCTCCCATGAAAAAAGTCAAACGAATCCAGTACATCTATTCAAAATAAAACGTTAAAATTGCAAAACATATTCTACCTAGACCTGTGAACGCAGATTAACAGTTTATTTTTCATTTCATTATCGACTGGGAAATGCTCTCCCTCTACTCTTACGACTGTAGGCCTACAGGTCGCAGGCCACCGATTTGTGGTCATACACCTTTATGTACATACAATAATAATTATCCGTGTTGTGATACTGGATTCTGCAAGTGGGGCCACAATCACTCTCTAAGATAAATACATATATCAATATCTAAGACAAACCATTTGAGCATTTGGTTTTAATGAGTCTCAATTAAAAAACTTACTAAGAGAATAGTTATTACATTAGTTACAACTATCTTTGTCTAACTGTCTTGTACACAACTTCGCATTATTCAAAAACATTATTAAAAAATTAACCTTTAAAATCTCGTATGACGTACGAAAGGCGACTGTACTTAGGAAACTACGCAGATGTGATATATCTTCTATCTATCTTCTATATGTATAAAGAAAAATGTTTGTCTGTTTGTATTTTATACAGATCTACAGTTTTATTCCGATCGTGATGAAATTTTGCACACTAACAGTTCAAAACAAGAGGAAAATTCTTATCTACATTTTATTTTGAAAAACTACCCCCACCCATTTCCAACCCCTTAAGCAGAATTTTAACGAGCAAGTTTGCGGTTTTTCGCGAATATCTCGAAAACGGTGAGGAAATCGACCAAAGTGGGAGGTAATTTTCTGAAAGCCCATAAAATTTGCTACAAAATGCAATTTGTCCGGCTCTGATAGCGTTCTTAGTTCCGAAGTTATTAACAATCAAAGATGAATTTTGGTGCACAACTGTTTTGTTCTTTACCCCGTTGTGAGTGTGAGTCACCGTTTCATCTGCTATCTCGCGCGCCCTTCCTCTTCCTCCTCCCTTCTCACCAGCAAACGCGCCGTACCCCTCCAACATCGTGACTGGGTATATAAGGACGCCGGCCGGTCTCTGCGGGAGATCGAGGGCGCCTGCCACCACCGAGGCATCCGGAAGCTGGTTCTAGACCTGCAACCGAGCAGCCAGGCCCTTCGCCTCCTGCTACGGCTACCGTGTCTTTCGCTACAGTTGTAAACAAGCAACGTAAACGTAGTAAAGGCCCGAAGCAAACATCTGTGGTACAGGCAACCCCGACTCAGGCTCCTTCCCAGGCCCCTGTCCCACCTCAGGCGAAAAAGCGCCGAAACCTCGCGACATCTCAAAAAAGTGAGACAGACCAGACTTTAACAAACATCTCGGTTGTGGAGCCTGAGACAACTCAACCCTTCCCAACACCGGTGAATCCTGACTCTGCTTTAGAAGCAGCCTCGCCTGACCTCCCGCCCCCGCGGTTTCCTAATGCAGGCAAAAAGAAGCGGCATCGTAAGCCCCGTGGCGCTCGCTCCCGGGCTCCTGCCAACCCAGCCGCACAGTCCAGACAGCCTGCGCATCGCGTTAAGACCGACGAAATCGCATCTGTCCCTCTTCCTAGCACCTCCGCTAGAGACGCTACACCTGGCCCTAAAACACCCTTGGCTTCCACCAATCCCCCGATTGATAAGTCTCGGCGCTCTTACGCGCAAACAGTCTCCGGGCACTCTGCCTCTAAAGCCGTACCTGACGACTACCAGGTCATCAAAGACTTTCTTGCGGAATTTGACCTCCGCAAAGTTGCCCAGACCTTCAGGTCCATCCGCTCCCGCTTGGAGACTGCCGATACAACCGAGAGGTTCATGCTCTTGGTGGAAGCCGCCACTTGTGTAGGACTTCTATGAGCCGGGTCCTCAAACGTGACCTCTCCATTCTTTCCTGGAACCCCAACGGGTTGGCTAATAAGATCCAGGAACTCCAAGAATTACTCAAACCCGATGTAGTACTTCTCAATGAGACCCACTTGACCCCTGCGAATCGGTTACGACTGGCCAACTATGTGTGCTATCGAAACGACATACCGGGCACTGCTGGTGGCGGTACTGCCGTCGCGGTGAGGCTCAGTCTAGAGCATCACCGAGTCGTCTTGCCTACAACGACTCACCTGGATGTTACCGCTGTGGAGATGTTGAACACTCTAGGCGGTGTACTCTTGGTAGCGGCGTATAAACCGCCGCAAAAAGAGCTCCTTCACCCCGATCTTGCTGTCGCGTTCGATGCACACAGGAGGGTCATCATGGCCGGCGACCTGAATTGTAAGCATCGCGATTGGAACAGTCGCTTGACTGCCCCAAACGGGAAGCGCTTACGCAAGTTTGCAGATTCACGCAGGGTGACAGTGATTGGGCCCGCCCAACCTACGTTCTACCCCTCACAACTCCGCGCGGCTCCCGATGTCTTGGACATAGCGGTGATCCAAGGAATTGACTGCCCGGTCCATGTGTCCGCGCTAACGGAACTATCGTCCGATCGTCTCCCCATCTTGATACACGTCGCTACCGAGCACGTCGTACGCAGAGATGTCAGGAAGGTGACCGCTATGGCCCGGCGTTAAGTCGCCGATTGCCAGAGGCGGGACCACTCGAAACCGTCCGCCAAGTCGACGAGGCAGTTGCCGCGTTTGACGAGGCTGTCGTATCTGCGATCGATGCGTCTTCCAGGATGAAGCCTGGCGTCACGCCCCACTGGCAGCGGATCACAGAGGAGACGAGTGCTCTCGCTTGCGAGAGAAATCGCCTCCGGAGACGCTGGCAGCGGACCCGTGATCCGGCCGACAAGGCAGCGTACAACCGGGCGACCGGCATTTTACGTCGTGAAATGCAAGCCTACCGGAGACGCTGTTGGGAACTCGCCGTGGCCCAAGCAGGGGACGGATCGGACGAAAGTAGCCCTTACCGGATACCTTCGGCGTTGGTAGGGAAGAGGCGCCGACCTCGTATCCCAGCCATTGCTGGACCTTTCGGTCAAACCCTGGCTCGCCCGGAGGCGAAGGCCGAGTACTTGGGCGCGTGTTTCGAGCGTCAGTTCGCTCCTAACCCGCCCATGGACTGGGACTTCGATGAAGAAGTCGAGAACGAAGTGGAAGACTTTCTGACTCTTCCGATCACTGCGGAGCCCGAACCCATTACTAGGGAAGAGGTCACAGATCGGCTCGTTGAACTCGTACCGAAAACGCGTGTCTAAGACTGGCCTATTTTCCCCAGAAATGGCGTAAGGCGACGGTCATAGTGATCCCGAAGCAGGGAAAGGATGCTTCCCGTCCCGGCAACCATTAGTCTACTGTCAGCCACGTCAAAGGTTCTCGAACGTCTTGTACAAGGAGAGTCCTAGACCATCTACGAAACTTCGATGTACTGGTCCTCGAACAGTTCGGTTTCCTTATGAGGCATTCCACCACTCATCAGCTGATGAGACTGGTGGAATACATCACGGGCGCCGGCTATCGGAAAGAGCAGACTGTCGCCTGTTTCCTAGATGTGGAGAAGACCTTTGATAGTGTCTGACACGACGGGCTCTTGTTCAAGCTCCGGGAAATCCAGCTCCCAGATTGCTACCTTCGCTTGATTGCTAGCTTTCAAGACGGAGAGGACTTTCTGCGTGAGAATAGATGACCATGTCTCTTCCGAGAGACGCATTACAGCCGGGGTACCTCAAGGTAGCGTGCTAGGGCCTCTTCTGCTCTCCGTGTACGTCAACGACGCACCCAGAGAGCCTGGAGTCCAGATGACCCTGTTTGCCGACGACACGGCGGTCTATACCGCCGATCGGAACGCTGACAGGGCTATCCCACGACTCCAGCGCGCACTCGACGTGGACGGAAAGCTGGAAAGTTGCCGTCAACGAAACCAAGAGCTCCGCGGTGCTATTCTCAAAGCGCCGGAAAGAACCACGAGGACGAGTGAGACTCGGTAGAACGTACTTGCCCTGGTCAAGAGAGGTTAAATACCTCGGTGTCCACCTTGATCGTCGGCTCACCTGGCGTGCCCACGCTGAGACGATGCGAAAGAGAGCGTCCACTCGTCTCGCCCAACTGTTTCCCATACTTGTCAACAAGGCTATGACCCGCAAGCTGGGTAAGCTGGTCAACGCGTATCTGTTGCCGATCATTACCTACTCTATTCCCGTCTGGGGTTACCTCGCAACCGTTCATAAAAGAAAGTTGCAAAGCGTTCTCGATAGGGGTCTTCGGCTAGCGGCCAAAGCCCCCTATCGGTTTTCTTCACGACTTTTGAGAAGAGGACTCGGTGTCCGCTCCTTGGAAGACACCGCAAGGCGACTTGCACGTAAATTTTACGTCCGAGCTGCGAGGACCCAGACAAACCCTCTCATAGCTGGCCTTGGCAAGTACCGAACACGTCCAGGTGATTCTTGGAAACGGCCTCGACAAATACTGTACTAGTCGACCTAGTACGAGCATGTCGTTGTAGCGGCCACTAAATAATTAATTAATATTCCGTCTGGACAGGATCACTAGGCAGGAGCCCCTACCGGAGGCTCGGTACTAGGAAACCATTGGGTCGTCTCACGACGCGCAACCCAACAGCTCTGGGAGTCGTAGTCGTCGGATGACACATCGACCCATCCCCACATCCGTCGACTAAGCACAGATGTCGGCCCACCACCTAGACGACAAAAACGCCCCCGAGCATTGGTCGATGACTCCCCCCCCCCATAAGCAGTTTACAGAACGTCTGCCCCATCCCCCCGACCTTGAGTATTTTCACGCTCCTACTCCTTCCTTCTTTCTCTTGTCCGTGCTGGCGCTTGGCGACAGACTAGAGGGGGACTTCGCTTGCCTTGGGTGTGCTTAGTGCCACCTCTGGAGGGCGCTGCCTCCTCCTACGCTCTCTCCCGTGCGCCGACATTGTCGATTGGCAGCCCTAGGCGACTTTTTCTGAGCGGTTAGAGACACCCTGCCCGTTGTGTGTGTGTGGGGGGGGTAAATTCCTACTTCTCATACGGTAGGTCTCCTCCATTCTGCCGTCGTGGGTCTCTTCGAGGTCCCAGGGTCCAACAAAATTAACATCATCCTGTCCCTCCAAAATAAAATCGATGGAGGTTTCATTCCTTTGATAGCGCGAGATCGCTAGTCAAGGCAACATGCAGTCATCGGGCTCGCCCGGACACTGCGAAAAGGTTGTGTTTTATGTTTCCAGATTTTTCATCACTTTTTAAAACAGTTTTCTTTTCACATTGTGAGTTTATTTTTACACAGTGAGTTGCCTACAAGTGAATACTAGTGCAGTGTAGTGCGCGGCCGTTTTTGTGTTCGTGTGCTGTGTGGCTTCTGGTGTTTACGTGTGTCAGTGTCTATTAGTTTGAATAATCAGTGCTGGTGAGTTCACCTCTCCTTTAACCACCGAAGGGCTTCCGAAATGGCGTCAACTACCCCTGAAATTCCTCTGCTGGCGCCGTTAAGCTCTCTCTTGGGTACTTGCGGGTCCGCTCCTCAGTCTACGCCTCTCCCCCGCGATACTCTCATTGATAGTGGCAGTGACAGTGATATATCCGATGTCCCGATGGAAAGTGCTGGGTCGGGTGATGAAGAGTTTTCGCTTGTGAGCGGCAAACGAGCCAAACCCAAGCGAAAGCTGGCTGCCGCCAGTCAGTCTCCCGCCTCACCAACCTATGTCGCTGATCATGGTAACAGCGGCATGCAATCTGCTAATCTTGCTTCTTCGTCCACTAAGCCTGACACTACTACCCTCAAGTTTCCCCCTATTATCATCCCTGATAATTGGAATTATGCCCAAATTCTTTCTGCTCTCCGTTCTGCCCTTCCTTTCACGTCCGTGGAAGCGAAATGCTCAGGTAAATCGCTGAAGCTAGGCGCCAAATCCATTGCTGACTTCCGCACTGTTCAGCACTTTCTGTCAGCGCGGAACATCTCGTTCCACACCTTAGCTCTGCATGAGGAGCGTGAGGTGAAAATTGTTATTCAGGGGATACCCTGCCATACCTCCCCCGAAACTATCGTGCAGGAGCTGACTACTCTTGGATATTCGCCAACAGCTGTGTCGGTTTCGCACACTGGCAAGGGGGACAACAAACACCCAGTCAATTCATTCCTTGTCAAGTTGTTGAAGACCGGAAATTTTGAGGTCTATGGCCTCCAAACACTCCTTCACCTCCGGGTGACTGCATGATCATTTGACCCGCGCCCAGGCCCTGCTCAGTGTTTCAACTGTCAGGGCTTCGGGCACTCTTCCCTTTCCTGCCACGCGCCTCCACGTTGCGTGCGGTGTGAAGACCCTCACCGTGGCTGTGATAAGCCTCGTGTGCCGGGTTTTATTCCATACTGTTGCAACTGCAAGGGCGCCCATCCGGCTAGTTACCGGGGTTGCCCTGAATACATTAAGGCTGAAAGACAGCAGCGATCTGCGCGCCCTGGCGCGCAGGGTCGTGTAGTTGGCCCTACCCCTAATCGGCGAGAGGCCTTCCCACCTCTCTCCGGTTCATCTGTCAAGGCCCCGGCAGCGACTCCTGTCGCTCCCGCGGTCTCAGTCCCGCCTGCAGGCGTCGACTGTGACGGCTCCACTAACGGGGCCTGCGGGCCCTTCCTATGCAGCTGTAGCTGCCAAGCCATCATCGTCAACTACTTCCGCCCGCAAGGGTACCACAAAGCGCACTCGTCGCCGGTATCCCGGCCGACGCCATCAGCAGGTTCGACCTGCCTAACCTCAGCGGGACTCTCCCACCCCTGTAATCGCCCAATCTCCATGTGAGCAGACCACAGTCCAGTCCGCTAGCCCTGCGCCATCTGTAGTCCTGGCCGAAGTTCCTCAGGAACGTCCGCGCGTGTCCCGGGAACTTTCTCGGGCTCCTGCGGACCCCCTGACGGCTTCGGCCACTACACTCGTAGAAAGCATCAGGTCTGCTCCTGATACCTCGACTGTGCTAATGTTAGTTTTCCAATCCCTCTCTGCTCTCTTCCCTCTCCTCCCCCTTAATGGCTAGATCCCTGCGGATCATCGCTTGGAACGCCGATGGCGTTTCCTCTCGACGATCTGAGCTGGAGGCTTTCGTCGTGGACTACGACGCTGATGTCGTACTTCTCTCCGAAACCCATCTAACCCCCTACCATCGATTCTTGCTACCTGCCTACACTTGTTATCGTCAGGATCGTCCTCTACAACCGCACCATCCCCCGTCTGGGGGTACGGCGATTCTGGTCCACAGGCGGATATCCCATAGGCCACTACCCCTCCTCACTACTCGACTCATAGAAGGTTGTGCGGTGGCGGTGGCCGCCGGCGACTTGGAGTTACGCATTGTTTCCGCGTATCTCCGGCCTCGCCTGCGCCCGCCGCCTCCGCCTGAGGAGTGGAACGCACTCCTTGACCATCCAATCTCGACGATTGCAGCTGGCGACTTCAACGCTAAACATCTTCATGGAATAGTAGGGCTATCAACGGCTACGGTAATTCGCTCCGCCGGTTCGTTCTAGACGACCCAGAAACGCATGTCATCGGCCCTGATGATCCTACCCACTACCCCTATGCCGGTCATCGACCGGACGTTCACGATGTAGTTGTAGTCAGGAACGTGACCTACAACATTCAGGTCTCGTCTGTGTCAGACCTCTCGTCTGATCACAATCCCCTGCTAATAACTGTTCGAGAAGTGTTGGCTTCACCCCGACCTCTCGCTGGTCATGCTAGGAGGGGCAACTGGCGCTCCTATCATGACGAGCTCTCTCGAAGGTTACCATCTGTCCCAGCGGACCCGATCGCCACTCGTGACGATCTGGATCTCCGTGCCACTCATCTTCAGGAGTTGGTTCAGGGTGTCATGGATCGACACACACACAACGTTGAGGTGAACAATCGCAAATCGACCCTTCCTCCGGAAGTTATCCACGCCATCTGGCTTCGGCGCAAGCTCCGCCGCAGATGGCAACGCACCCGAGATCACGCCGTCAAACGACGTTTTCAGGCCCAGTCTCTTCACGTCCAGCAGCTTCTGCGGGACGTAAACTCTGATCAGTGGGACTCATATCTTGAGTCCCTTGAAGTCGACCACGCCTCCGTCTGGAGAGCAACGAGTCGCCTTACCCGCGAGAAGCGTACTCGCAACCCGTTGGATACCCCGAACTGCATTGTTTCTTCATCAGAAGGCAAGGCTGAGGTCTTCGCCGACTGCATGGAGACTCAATTCACCGTTCATCGAGGCGTCTCGGACCCTGCCCATTCGGTAGTGGTTCGGGACTTCCTATATGGTTATTTCTCCCGCCCTCCACTTGACCCTCCCGCTCTCTTCGACAGGGACGAACTAGTTTCGTCTATCTGTCGTCTAAACCGCCGTCGCGCCCCTAGTCCTGATCGGATCGGGGCCGCAGCTTTGCAGTATCTCCCGGCCTCGGGCGTTGAACTGGTCCTGGATCTGTTCAACTCTTGTCTCTGGCTGCACTACTTCCCCCGCCTGTGGAAAAATGCCAACATCTACATGGTTCCCAAGCCCGGCAAGCCTCGAATGCTTGCAGACAGCTATCGTCCCATATCGTTGTTGCCAGTCATCTCAAAGGTGTTTGAGCGTCTCCTACTAGCCCGCATCTGGCCGCTGTTGGATAATTTTATTCGGAGCGAACAGTTCGGGTTCCGTAGAGAGCACTCGACAACTTTGCAACTCGTCCGAGTTGTCACAGCATTGTCCAACGCCGCCAACAAGAAAGAGTCTACGGGCGCTGTCTTGTTGGACGTGAGCAAGGCCTTCTCTATAAACTCGCTCACCGTACCGTCCATAGTGTATTTCTTGAGGTCCTACCTCAGCGATCGCACCTTCAGGGTTAGCGTCGAAGGATCCTGTTCATCAGTTCGACCCGTCGCCGCTGGCGTTCCGCAGGGATCTGTCCTCGGCCCCGTACTGTACCTAGCGTACACGAACGACCTGCCTGTTATTCCTGGAGTCACGTTATATTTATTCGCTGACGATGCAATGTATCACTGCAGCTCCCTGTCCCCGCGTTTTGCGAGTACAAAGCTGCAGCGTCAGTTGAATCAGCTTCCGGTCGACATTTTGATCTAAAATTAGGGGGATTTAATTACAGTGCTGGATACGATTACTATACTCATCCTAACGTCGTAATAGGACGGATGGATGTCGTATATAACCATTGTCAGGCAAAGAAAAATAAAGGCGAACCACCTGGGATGTGTTGCTCAAATGGGAAAGTGAAACTGCCGCCTCTTAAAGTGCCTCCTGAGCCACTGCTGTCTTACTTATCTGGTAGCACAGCAGACTCCAAAAATTTCCTCAAAAATGTAAGGGCATACAATTGCAGCTTTCAAATGACATCGTTTGAAGCGTCATCTATAGTAAAAGAACATAGTTTTATGCCTACTTTTAAGGTACAGGGCCAAATTTACCACAAAGCTGGATCACTTCTTCCCCTTCCAGATGAAAATCCGAAATTTTTACAAGTTTACTTCATGGGCGACGAAAAATTAGAGGCTGATCAACGATGTGCTAATATAACTGGCGTGCGACAAGACATTGTTTTAAATCTGCAGAGACTATTTCATTCGCACAATCATTTAGTGCAAATGTTTAAAACAGCATTAGAAAGGATGCCTACGGACGAATAAAAATTAGTCATACGGGCAGACAAGAGGCCATCCGGTGAACATGAACGGCGCTTTAACGCACCAACCATTAAAGTGTAGCCATAGTCATTGTTGGTCAGGAGCAGTACGATCGTCGTGACATAATTATTCAGAGACGGAGCGAAAATTTGCTGCGGATTCCAGAAACACACCGTTCATACGATGCTCTGCAATATCCTCTTATCTTCTGGGAGGGCGAGGACGGTTACCACTTTAACATCATGCAAACGGATCCCCACACGGGAAACAGTACTCAAAAAAGGTCTCTTCTATGACCTTTTATGCGCACCGCATCATGATGAGAGAGGGGTCGTCAAAACACATCTTAAAATTCCGTCAGCTCTTTCATCAATACATCGTGGATATGTACGCTAAAGTCGAAAGTGAGCGGCTTCTTTGTATTAGGTTAAATCAGCAAAAACTGCGAGTTGATGACTACGTTCACTTGCGGGACACTGTGGCCAATGACAGGAATGTCGCTGATATAGGAAGGATGATCATATTACCGGCTACATTCACTGGCAGTCCGAGGCACATGCACGAATATGCTCAAGACGCCATGCCCTATGTCCGCAACCATGGCCGTCCGGATCTTTTCATTACCTCTACGTGCAACCCTAAGTGGCCAGAGATTACAGTTGAGCTTATGGAAGGCCAGTCGCCGATTGATCGCCACGATTTAACAGCGAAAGTATTTAAGCAAAAGCTAATTAAACTTATTGACGTTATTACGAAAAGCCACATATTTGGGGAAACTCGCTGTTGGACGTATTCAGTCGAATGGCAAAAGCGTGGTCTTCCACACGCACACATATTGGTAAGGCTCCAAGAAAAAATCCGACCGACCCAAATAGATGACATAATTTCCGCAGAGTTCCCGGATCCTCAAAAGGACCCACTGCTATTCGACATAGTTTCAAAGAACATGATTCATGGGCCATGCGGACCGTTAAACCCGAGGGCGCCGTGCATGAAAGACGGCAAATGTACTAAGAACTATCCACGACAGTTCACTGATGAGACTGAATCAGGCAACGATGGTTACCCCTTATACAAAAGACGTAACCTGAAAATGGGGGCTTCACGACACCAGTTAAAGTGAATAACCAAAACAGAGACGTCGAAATTGATAACAGATTGGTAGTGCCTTATTGCCCTCTCCTTTCAAAAATGTTTCACGCGCATATCAATGTCGAGTACTGCCACTCTATAAAATCCATTAAGTACATTTGCAAATACGTCACCAAAGGCAGTGCCATGGCCGTTTCGGGTTGGCCGATGAAAATGCAGCAGATAAGGTGACTCACTACCAATTGGGGAGATATATTAGCAGTAATGAAGCCATTTGGCGCCTCTTCAATTTTCAAATCCACGAACGGTACCCAACTGTTTTTCACTTAAGCGTTCGCTTAGAAAACGGACAGAGAGTATACTTTACGGAAGGGAATGCTCAAGAAAGAGCGGAACGGCCGCCCAACACAACATTAACAGCGTTTTTCCAATTGCGGCAGCAAGATACATTTGCCAAGACCTTACTATTCGCCGAAGTACCAAAATACTACACCTGGAACGCGTCACGGAAAAGTTTCTGCAGGAGGAAGCAGGGAGCCCGAGTTCCAGATCATCCCGACGTACGCGCAACTGACGCCATTGGCCGTGTCTACACATGTCATCCCAGTAATGCTGAGTGCTATTACCTGAGAATGTTGCTTCACGTTGTGCGAGGACCTACATCATTCAATGATCTTAAAACCTTCCAGGGACAACTGTGTGAAAGCTACAGAGAAGCACATCAGAAACACGAATTGCTTGAAAATGATCAGCATTGGGACACGACCATGGCAGAGGCGTCTGTCACATGTTTCCCACAGCAACTCAGAAACCTTTTCGCCTTTATAATCACGACGCGCGCTCCATCAAATCCACAAAGTATTTGGGATAAATATAAACAAAATTTAAGTGAAGATATTCTCAGGGAAGCACAAAGGGCTAACCCAACTATTAACTTTGACTACACTGCAGAAATATTTAATCAAGCGCTCATACATCTTGAGGACAAATGTATCTCTATCAAACGGCAAAACTTTCCTGCAGCTTGGGCTACAGGCACCAAATCGGAATGATCAAGAAGCCCTAGATAGGGATATTTGGAGGGAAAGGAACTACGACATTAATGCTCTCCAAACGTTTCTTGAAGATAATAAACCCCTATTGGTCACAGACCAGAGGCAAGCGGATGACACTGTTCTAAGTCTTATTCAGGCTGGAAATGGTGGGCTCTGTTTTCTGGACGCACCCGGGGGAACTGGGAAAACATTTCTGATCAACATTTTGCTGGCTGAGATCCGCAAAAGAAATGAAATTGCCTAGGCTGTGGCGTCCTCTGGAATACAAACTACACTGTTAGTTGGCGGTCGAACAGCGCATTCAGCTCTGACACTACCATTGAATCTGCAGGTTTCAGAACAGCTCATTTGCAACATCAGCAAAGCCTCCGGTCAAGCGCAAGTGCTCAAGCAGTGCAAACTAATCGTTTGGGACGAATGCACCATGGCTCACAAAAGGGCACTAGAAGCGCTTGATCGCACTTTGCAAGATATACGGGGTAATAGGCGAATTATGGGCGGTGCTGTTGTCCTCCTGGCAGGAGATTTCCGACAAACCCTGCCTGTAATTCCGCGGCCTACGCCAGCCGATGAACTTAACGCCCGTCTTAAATCATCAGCCTTATGGAGACATGTTCGTAAAATGAATCTCAAGACGAACAGTACAGAGCAGTTTGCACAACAATTGCTGTTACTTGGCAATGGAGAATTTCCTGTAGACCCCACTACCGGTCTAATTTCGAATCCCTCAAATTTCTGCAACATGGTCACTTCACTCGACGAACTTATAACTAAAGCGTTTCCTGATATACACGAAAATTACAACTCGCACCGATGGCTGTGCGAAAGGTTTTTAGTTCCCAAAAACGACAGCGTTAAATATGTTAACGATCTCATACAGGATATGCTTCCGGGCAACTCTACTACCTATTCATCCATTGATACAGTAATGGATACTGAACAAGCTGTTTATTACCCTACGGAGTTTTTAAATTCTCTGGAACCCCCGCGAATGCCGCCAAAAAAGGATCCCCTATCATCATATTACGTAACATCGACCCGCCAAAACTGTGCAACGGAACAAGACTCATCGTAAAGAATCTGTTGCCAACGTAATAGAAGCCACGATCATTAAGGGGAATGCCGCAGGAGAAGACGTATTTATCCCTCGCATTCCGTTGATACCAAGTGACACAAATATGCCTTTTGAGTTCAAGAGATTGCAGTTTCCCATCCGGCTTGCATTCGCTATGAGTATCAACAAGGCACAGGGGCAATCACTTTGTGTGGCAGGCATTTACTGTACTTGGAAAGTCCATGTTTTTCGCACGGCCAATTCGTATGTAGCTTGCTCAAGAGTCGGAACGCCAGATAATTTATTTGTCAGTGCTCCGGACGGACAAACGAAAAACATAGTGCACCGTCGAGCTTTATAGTAAACATTTTGAGATAAATTTAGCTGAATTTGTTTGGATCTTTCTATTATTTAAAAAATATATTATAATTTAATTATTGTAATTTAAGAAGTTTTTGTTAATTTTTGTTATTGTTTACAAGATCCTCACTTATAAACATTGTTAATTTGTCTAACAAGTAAACTATGTTTTCGCCATAACAAGGTTTCAATTATTCACTCAATCCTTTTATAATCATTATCCCGAGCGCAGCCGGGAAAATCCTCTAGTAGTTCATAACCAGGGGTACTTCTGTCACAAGTCAGATTTCTCTCAATTTTTTGTGACGCACATTTTGAGTTCTGAAAAAAACTTCAGTTAAAAACTCACATTGTAAAATGATGACGTGCGTGTACAGACGGGTTGTGTTTTTACAGTCTGTACAAGTTACCGTACAATCCGGAAAGGATACCCTACACAAGCATCCGATACCGCCTTATAAAACCGCGTCTGACAAGGCTGAATGTTATTCGACCGAGTTTTGTCGTACGAGACAGTGTCTGTTAGCAATAATAAAAGCGTCTGTTTCTCCGCTGAAAGTTTCTTATTACTGTATGCCACAAACCACTATATTCTGCAAGGAAAATGAAATCTGGATTTGAATGCTTCTTCTTGTGAAATCGATTTTAATTTTTAATATTTCTTGTACTTATTAATTTTTGGATTTTAAAGCTGTTGCAATATACACAAATATTAAGTTATTACATGAATATATAAAAAAGGATAATGGTTACAATGAACCTTATGATCCTAATTACTTTTAATAACTTATTCTTTGTTGTTTTGTTAATTACTATGTTACAATGAGGTTTATATTTGATATGAATGTGAGCAAAATGCGTTGTGTGAAACCTAATTTATACGTTGTCTGATGTTTTCATATTTTAAACACTTTTATATTTTAAAATAAAACAGTTCAATTTACTATCCTACAAAGTTTTTCAACGTTAGAAATATAAAACACTATTCTGTTTCGCTCTATAACATTAAAAAAAGTAATAACGGAAACGAATATACGTATTAACACTGCAGTCGTCAGTGTTAGGTGAAATGAGCAGACGAAATGAGAGAGGTTCGTATATGGTCCATATATGACTCGCGCAATTATGTCAGTCACGAGACAATTTCATTTGTTTTTGTCATGTGAATCTAAATTAAGTTGTGAGATTTGGCCCGGTGAATCATATTTAACTCGTATAATTAGTAATCGCACCTCGCATATAGAATGAGAATTCGATGAGTAAAACTAGTCACACAAAATTATTCCGGCCCTCCAGTTCTGATATGGCGTGTCCTAAGTCTAAATAATACCAATATAGAAAAATCACTGTTTCAAAAATGATCTCGGAGAAACCTCACTTTTGTACCATTAAAAACAACATTCGTCCAAATTCGAACTGGAAAAGAAATCCATAACACAATACTAACACAATATACTAACAGTATATTCAAAAACATTTTAATAATAGGCCTACAGTATGTCGAAAATGACAGAAAATACCGCAATCATGAAAAATCGCTGTGTGTAGCCAGCCGGTGAGGACCAATCGGTGTGCCAATTGTGTTATCATTATATTTCAACGTGTGCATGACTGCAGGATGTAACTCTTTTCCGTTACAGTGCCTGCTGCATGCGACTGGCCAATCGCCAGACCACACAGACACGCGCCCGCGGATTGGATTAATTTCGTGTCAGCTTTTGCGGTACATCATTGGCTATCCTTTTATTTCTGGCAGTAACGTTGGGGCATATTTAAAATTTAAAAATTAAAATCGACTAGTTGCTGGTACGAACAGCAAATAAAACTAGGTCGAAAAACAGGATTCATCGCTATCATGTCCATCGACATATTACACATAATGTTTTTTATATCAATGTTTATCTAGAACTTACTGAAAGAAGAAGCACTGCCTGTTTACACAACAGAAGTATAAATGTCGTAATGTCGAATGTAGACTCTGGGATAGGGTACATTAAACTGATGAAAAAAAGGGTAAATTAAACGTAAACCAAATTACAGTGCAGACCAAAGACCAGTAATACGTTTTAAGAATGTACTAGCGGTTAAAGTCGCATCCCCCATTAGATAGAAAGTCCCGTCCTATCTCTCACTCATCTTACAGTGCCTTCGAAAATTTTAGAAGTCTTACTCGACACTGTAACGTTTTAATGAAACAATTTTCTTCCTCTCGACAAACACATTAATTTTCTTTCGTTTTCTTTTTTTTTTTTAATAACATTTACAAAAAGAAAAATCAAATAGTTGCATTATATTTAGTGCAGGCAAGTGTACGCAAAAGGCACATATGCCTTTACGTAAAACATATAATGAAAATCAAGTTATAATAGAGAAAATGGTAATCAATAATCAGACTGAGGAAAGTGTACGGGTTGGGTTGGGAACCTATAAGGAAAAGACGCCTTCTGCGGCAACTAAGAAGATTAAAATTGATGGTCAGCGGCTGGAGCCTTGATTGAATTGAATACTTACAGTAAGAAAGAGGCCACAAAGCTATAACTGTCAGTCGAATAATATGAGTGTGTATCGCCATTGGAAAAATAAGCCATATAACGATGAATAACTAACTACATACGTATGAAAAGTTTTTAATCAGTTTCTTTCTTGCAATTATTTAAGGGTCGGAAACAGACATAGTTAATACGAGAAGATGTAACAATTGCGCAATGACAGATACCTGTCATAAGGAGAATAAAGGGCAAAGACAAATTAAAAAATATAACTGAAGCAGGTAGGGCATTTTATAGACGAAGAAAGGGCTGCTGGTTACAAAGATTGGTATATTGGAGGCCAAGAGATGCAGAGAAGCACAGACGCTCCAAAGAGACGGACGAATGAGTTGGTTTCAGTCAAGCGGGATTAGCTCACTATGAAACTCACCCCCCCCCCAAACTTGAAATTTCGGTGGTCTAGCTCCACTATGGATACATTGAGACCCGTGAAAACTAACAGATGACTAGAAAACATCAGAGGCGAGAAATCGCCTTAAAAATTATATGTCCTGTACACGGTTATCTGAAGAGAAATGTATGAAAACTAAAAAGGAGAAAAGAGGAGCAATAATTGAACGGTGGTGAAGCGAACAGAGAAACAGGGTTTCAGAATTAATCACATTCTAAGAATGCTCGTCTAGCGTAATGATAAGGATGTACAATTAGATACTGTCAGGTAAATCAAAGGCAGGAGGAAATAATGAAGAAAGGAACCGCCGGAAACTATGAAAGAGGATAACAGTTCAAGAAAAAGGTAAATTAAAGCAATTACATATACAGTCAAGTACACACAGGCAGTAATGTTCAATACAATAACCGGAGCGTTAAGACGGTGTACACAAGTTTGGAGAAATATGCTAGGCAAATAGTATTTACTATTTACTATGTTCCTAACTTACGGAACATAACGGACACGTATAGTCAGGCATGTTTCGAAAAAGCAGTACTTATGAACGATATGAGCCTGACGAACGCTATGACATTTACATATACTTGAAGATAAATAAAGTAACCAGCGTTACAGTTTGTAAATAAAAATTAACATATAGGTGGAAGGAAATATAAACGTCTTATACACGGAATTGTTAACACGTCTGCGCATTGTTAATTCACTTCTTTTATATTTCTCTTTTGAATTCTGTAGTACTAGTGGTGACAATTTCCTTTAATACTAAGAAGATAAGCGATACTAAACGCCTTTCCATTATTAGTCTACGAGAAAACGATATTAAAGGACAATATGCTAAACAGTTACGCTAAGTAGGCTAGAAGAGATCTTCCTGCTGGCATTTTACATCTGTCTGTTATAAATAACGAGAGTATCGTTAAATCGATAGGAAATTTACATTGCATAATGGAATTAATGCCGGGACCAGAATTGGAAGAGATTGTTGTACGGAGATTTCTCTGTATTGGACATTGTTCACTGAATTTTATTTTACATTAGGCCTACATATCTGTACCCTGTACGTAATCACGTTTCCTCAATGCAAAACTCGAACTACCAAAATTTTAAAATATTTGACTGTTGCATCAAGAGGCCAGCAAATTCGCTGAATAATTAATTCTTATGAGATCCATGTTCATAAAATCTTATGTGGAATATACGTTAATCATGTCTAGTGCTGCAGTTATAATCATACGATTATTATAAAAAAAGGAAAGGAAAAAGAGCATGCCGGGTATCAACATTTTATAGGAGAAAGAAGTGCACAAAATGTATATATAGCTATCACATTATAACTGCTGCATTTACACAAATATTAAAAATCAAAAACAAATTTTTCATTGCCAGCTTGCGTTCTCCCTTAATATACAGTGTTATTAATATAATACAACACAAAGGTTATACAAGGTCTATTTAACATAAAGAAGAGGTAATATAGAAATGTGATAAAATTAAACATAATGAAACAAAAAATATCGGTATGGAGAACCATACATGACTTCCACGTTCTAAGATTTATATTTAAAATCATTTACGAAATGATATGTTTCCATAGAAACTACTTCTTTCCACTTATTGCTTCAGCCTTAACCACAGTACTGTAGTCACTAACGTATACCACCACACGTTATCGCACTCGATTTTCACTGACGATGGCAGTCGACGGCACTGCCGAAACGTCTGGTTTTGCAGAAAACATTGGACTACGGCCAAACAGCCCGGGAAGGAATTTTAACAACAAACTACTACTATGTTGCCGATAACGTAGTACACATATAAAAATTATCCCCTCCCCCTTCAACTATAATTTTCATTTATAGAAAATTACCCCCACCCCGTTCAACTAGCCTCTTCATTTATAGATATTTCATCTGCGTTTCTACAGTGGATTATTAATACCTTCTTATCAGGATACTTTATTTATCAAAATTAAGTACGTTACTCTTGTTACAACAAAAAATGTTTCAGGTAAACTGCCCTTTCCCCGTAACCGATCTTCACCAAAATCAATAGGTCTTGAGTCTTCTACAACTCAGGCACATATGTACAAAATTATTTGATTCTGTTTGAATTTACGGCAGTTATCGTTCGTCATGAAAAAATTTCTCTTGTTACAACATAAAATGTTGCAGGTAAACTATCCCTTTCCCTTAACCGATCTTCACCAAAATCAACAGGCCTTGAGTTCTCTACAATTTAGGGATGTATGCAAAAACTTATTTGATTATGTTTGAATTTACGGCAGTTATCGTTCGTCATAGAAACAATTACCCTTGTTAAAACAAAAAACGTTGCAGGTAACTACCCCTTTCCCTTAACCGATCTTCACCAAAAACAATAGGTCATTGAGAACTCTACAATTCAGGGCTGTATGCGAAACATTATTCGATTCTGTTTGAAGTTGCGGCTGCTATCGTTTGCCATAGAAAAAATTACCCTTGTTAAAACATAAAACGTTGCAGGTAAACTACCCCTTTCCCATAACCAATCTTCACCAAAAACAATAGGTCTTGAGTACTCTACAATTCAGTACTGTCTGCAAAAAATTATTTGATTATGTTTGAATTTGCGGCTGTTGTCGTTTGCCATAGAAAAAAAATCTACAGACACACACAGACACTTTTCGAAAAATGACTTTTTTTGCCATCACCATACTTCCATTTCCTTATGGAACATGGAAGTAATTAAAGACGTAAGAACGAACGTCCAAGCATCATTGTTATTGGAGATCTTCTTGTAATCAGGATGCTGAGGATCCCTCAAACAACGTCTGCCCCTGCACATATCAATTATTTGTAGGTTTCCTTTTCTTACGTCCATTACTAATTCGGAAAAATATCGGACACTACCCGACACCGAACGAATGCACCAAACAACCGTTCGCCTAGTGGAAACGCGGCCTAAGACTCTACAGTGGTGTTTGAAAATAGCAGCTGCGTCTACTATTGAAAGAGAAAAGGGATTTCTGGAAAACTAAAGGTGCGAGTTACCGGAAAGCTCTTGCTTAATGTTTGTTAAAACTTAAAACTGAAAAGACGTACGAAATAGATATTTCCACATGAAGAAATAATGTGGTCTGACATAAGCTGCAATGGCAATGATGCTGATACAAAAACCGCACAAAGACAGCTAAATAAAGATGCAGGTAAAGCAGACGATGACAAAAATAAAAATACATTCTTCGCTTATATTTTTTATTACGAAAAACGTTGTGTGCAATAACTTAATCGGTTCTCTAGTGTAATTGCTCCACGTTATTAATGATACTAATGATGCAAATGATATTTTCCACAAACGCATGCGTATATAGGTGCGCAACAAGTATAGCCTACATTAAATATTTGAAGATTACAGTACTTACGAATATTTGCATTTAAAGTAATTTTAATTTAATTTAATCTGCAACACTAACCAAATGACGAAATCGTTGCTAACATTTACAGTGTAGTTCATTAATTCTACAACACGCAAATCCCTTCAACGACTGCCCTGCTCGCAACATTGCCATTTTTATAATACCGTGTACCGCTGACATTTTGTTCAATGTGAAACTTGTTGCTTTTGTGATGTTAATTTAACAGCCAGCGACTTGCTGCCTCACGGTGCGGCCATACATCAGTCAGCTTTCTGACGTATACTGTGTTACATTTTGCAGTATGTTAACGGAGCACTACTAAGACCTTTAGAGACTAGGCACCGTGCCTGCTGAACTTATATACACGTTAATAGTTCAAAGACAGTCATAATACCGTGAATCCAGCACAGGCCTACTCACTACATGTAACGGTACCTCACAACTCTACAACAGTTTCCGTCTACTCTAGTTTTCGTTAAAAAATCACTACTTTGCTTTTTTCACCATGTTCAGCAAAGAATTTTCTGGTCCTTGCCTATCAATTCTCAGTTGTAACATGAAGATTCCTCTACTACGACTGTAGAAAAAAAAAGATTGACCGTTTTCACAAAATGTTGAGAACTAACTTATATTCAGATTTTGGTTAAAATTCTCTTTAATTTGATACCGTACATGAGCTTTGAGATTTTATCAAAATTTTGCCCCACTTTTTGGGCTCTGGCGTCTCAAAATTTTAATTTTCCACAACTTACCACTACAGACAGATTTCAGTTAAAATTCCTTTAAAATTCCCTTTAATCTGATAATCCACATCAATTTTTGCAATGTTATGATAATTTTCACCCACTTTTTGGGCCTTGGCGTCCAAAAATTTTTTAATTTTCAAAAAAGAACACCAAATTTAGATGTGGTTAAAATTTACTTTAGTTTTACCTACTTTTGCTATTTTTTCAAAATTTTGTACCCCTCAGTTTTCAAAAACCTCAAACGGGCCATGTGGTCAAAAACGTCAGAAATTTTCAAAACTTTACGCTATACTCATATTTTGGTTAAAATTTCATTTAGTTTATGCGATTTTTTCAAAATTTCGACCGCTCACATTTTTGCTTCCCTCCCGCCTATTTTCTGGAGGGGTCGAACAATACGGTTCTGTAGGATAAAAGTATGGATACGCATACAAGTTTTACGAAAATCGGGTGAGGTGTTCATGAGACATACGAATGTGACAGAGAGACACACAAATGCCAAACGGTCAAGTTAAAGCTGAGAACTCGCGTCGCTCGTTCAACAGAATTCATTTTAGTCAATAAAGACAAAATAAATTGCACTTTTTTGGTGCCCTGAAGTCCTTGATAGGAGGGGGAAGTCCGTGGTACAGTGGTTGGGAACCCCACCGATATATAAGAATATTTTTATTAGGGAATGATTGTCAGGAAATGTTTTGTCTGTGACTATGTCAAAAAACCTCAATTTAATGTTTTCTTCCAAACACTTTTCACTATGGAACATTATTCACTATTCGCGTAACCTTTGCGTTTTGAATAAAGGAGACATTGTGCATATTATTTCCAATTTGTTTGGGTTCACTTATAAGACGTTATAGTGTAGTTATACGAGTATATTTATTAACTAAATCAGTTCACAACGCTTCTCACAATAAAAACAAGCAGAAGATGTGCATTATATATTTTTCCTAACAGTACAAATTTCTAATTAACTAACTATACTTAAAATTATTATTTTTACTGCGAATGTATTCTTAAACACCTAGAGACACGAAGCTCAAGGAACTTAGCAAAATCGGAACACTCTCGAAATGTGTTCTGTACAAGCTTAACTGTCAGTCATGTAAAACAGAATGTTTGAAACAAAGATTTCCCTTCATGGTCCCAAAATTTGAACATTCGATGTAAATTTTATTGTATAAAAGTGACATGTAACTCGCATAATCACATTAAGACTTTTAATATAGTACAAAAAGTATTATTTCTGTTACTGCCTAATCAAAATCCCAATGCGTGGTGGGCCCGAATTCCCAATGCCACTTCGTTCAGAGCCCGAAAAAAATACACAAATACTTGAGTACAAATTTCGTGCAGTGACTGATCCGCCTGATGGGAATAACGTACGTCCCAGCAAGCTAATACTGTGGAACCTCATCTAGGATGAACGATGTAGCATCACGAGATGGTACAAACCAAGAAACTCAATTTAATTATCAAAAATCCAGGGAAACTACTCAAATAGATAAATACTATGTAACTGAATGAGGAGTGGAATAGAGAATGAGTGGTCAAATGAGAACAACCAAAAATAATTATATAAAGGAAGAATTATAATAACTAAACCAATAAACCATGAATAATAAAGAATACGTGTTACAGATGCACGAATAAATTAAAAACAGGAACTAGCCTTGTAAACAAACATAATAAATAACTTGACAAAACAGAAAAAAAGACTAGACTGGACGGTGTCTTTGACACAAAAATTACCCAACAGATTACGGAAGTGATTTTATATATCTTGTTATAATACTGTAAATAGTAATGTTTTAGTTTGTAAGTGAGAAATGTATTTAGGGTTAAGAAAAATCATTTGTATAACCAGCCCAAAAGTCAAGCTAGGTCTTAAACCTAAGACTGTATTTGTAATTAGCTCATAGATAGTGTCATGGTAAAGACAAGATAATTATTTTTAAAATTGTGTTTATTCAAATAGAAAAGTGATAAATAATGATAATGAAACAGTGCAAATGACATAGTGTAAACAATGATAAAAATATAAAGTATTGTGAACCAAGTATGACCATAAGGTGAGAATGGCATGTATTTTATATGAAGTGAACAAATAACAATAAAATCAACTTCATTAGTGCAAGTGACAATATAAAATTAAGGTAACTAAAAGCATAAACGGGTTATATTAAAAACTTATGTTTACTGGAGGCAGATAAAACAGTCCTGAGACCGAAAAAACACCAACAAACCAAGGCCTCTTATAGATGAATCTAAAATTGATTGTTACAAGGAAGAAAGCTTTGTCTAATGTTGGCGTCCCATGAAGAAGGAACAAATTGAAATAGTTGCCAATCCAATCAAGATTAAATAAGAAGAGTGTAGTAAAAAAGCCAAGTAAAGTTATAGAAATCATCAGTAAACTAACGTACAAGTTGTGTTCAACCCACCTAGAGAAGAAAAATTGAAATTACTATCCTAACTGGTGTAATACATCTTGAATTCGGTGAGATCCTTCCAACTTTTAACCATATTGACAAAAGTATTAAACGTTTTACACAACACTTCAATATAAACTAAATAACGAACACATTTAGTGTGACTACATTTCTAAACATAATATATGATATAAAAAGTGAGTGACACAAACTTATTTTGAACCAACAAAAGTGTAGAACTCATATAAATTTTATTAAACATTCAATATTGTGTATACCACAAAAACCAAGATGGCGTCTGTCATTTTCTTAACGGTGATGAAAGGGTACAGCAGCGCGCCATGTTGAGAAATAATTAACTATGAAATATAGCATAGACACTAAAATTTTTCTTTTATTTTCTTTTGTCAATTGTATTCCTAATGTCTGATAATTAATTATTTTCATTGTTTTATTTGTAATGGGTAATATTATGTTGTAAAACTATCTAATTGATTTCTTTTGTATAATCACAAGAACTCACATACAACCATCATACACAAACAACAATTATTTACTACATGTTCAAATTTTTTATTCATGTATGTTATTAGTATAATACTTGTTAGGTGAATTTATAATATTACTGAAGACGATTTTTTATGTTGTTAAAACCCTGAGATATAAAATTTTTTTCATGCATCCGAGAGCTAGATGGAGCTGAAACCTTAAAAAAGGGAAAATGATTTTTTAATTAATAGAAAATAAAAAAGGGGAACTTATTATAATAAGAAAAGCAGGAATAAATATCTAATGATTCAGAGCAGCAAAAGAAGTGTGTTCTCATTTGTAGTATAATTATATGAATACCTATTTAAAGAAAATTAATTACACATTTGTTAGAGTATATTTTATATTACAAATTGGGATCCTAAGGACTTCGGGCATCGAAGGCGTTAAAAGGTTAGTATAACCATGGAAGTTACCTACACCCATTATACACATTATATTTAAGAAATATAAAAAAAATAATAATATAACAAAATTGGTACCAACAACTTGGGGCTCTACAAAATACTACTGTGATATTTGAAAATTAATTAACTAACCTCACATTACAACGAGTATGACTGTTATACAAGGAGACACTAAAATTTTTTTAGATTAAACTATTAATATTATTCTGATTATGAAGATGAAGAATACTGCTGCTACTACTGCTGCTGCTGCTGCTGCTACTATTACAGTTATTAATAATACGAGATGTAAGTAACGATCGTGTTGATGAGTAACAGAAGACAGCATTCTACTATGTACGACGACAAGGTTACACTGTAGGTTGAGTTACGTCACCTCACAGTTACGTCAGCGACAATTTAAACACGCACATACATGTATTTGTTTACCAACATCACATGAGCCGCTCCGTAATAGATTACTTACATACACTACTGTAATTAAGCAATGGTGGCTTTAACAATTTCCAACCAGCAAAATCAAAGCTTTAACGCTGAAACCGCGTAGTTGGTGCTAAACGTTTTTCTCAGATACACGAAATTATTTTTTATGTTCTCGAATCTGAATTACGGTTGTTATCAAAATACATCCACTTCCTTTAGGGCTATCGTACGTTGGCTATTCGAATGCTGATCACAGAGTGGCTGTGCCAAATGTAGATGGCTCCTGTTACGCGTCAATATGAATGCCACTGCACACGAGTAAATGTTTTCACGTTTGACATAGGCCTACTACTGCTTTTCCGAGGAGCGGAAAGTCTTGCCACTGATCCACAAAATTTTGTCTAGCGTAAATATGTTTATATAAATACTTGTTATTAATTTTTGTTTCTTAAAAAATCCGCTATTAGAAGTTCTGTTTCCATGGTCGTCATCAAATAGAGTACATTAATGATCAAGAACGTTTAGTTTCTATGGCGCTACGAGAAGCGTTATGTATGTAAGGTTTTGTGCGTCTTTAACATTTTCTGTTCGCGTAGAAGGAACAAACGTATAAGTCACGAAACAAAATCCTGTAATCAGACAGTATAGCGAAACAAACGCGCTGCTGGAGACAAACGAAATCTGACGACGAAAATAATTGTGAAAACAGAGATGGACAGCAAGAACTCGACAAGACTTATTACTTTGCATCTGTCACACCCACTAGAGACTCCACGCCTACGTCCCGTCCAAACAACGCTATCCATGAAAACCAAACTTTGTTTACACAAAAGTAACAGCAGCAGTAAGATAAGAAGTTTCTGTATGACTTTAATAAATTAATAAATTAAAAAACTTTGTTCCCACTATGAACCCTTTATCGCAAAAAAAAGTTGTGGAAATGTAAAACAGTGCAGTCTTTGACACAAAATATCAATATGAGTTTATACAACACCCGTATGTCTAATTCTATATTAGTATTCTGTAAAGTTTTCACTTACAAAACATCATTCTTTTTAACTGAGCCAAATGTATTAAGAATTCGGTGTATTAAGTGGAGAATAGCTATAATAAAAATAACGCCATTGAAAGAATAAGGAATAAACAAAAATACCAAAATATGTACAGATAGCCATGCGTCTTTCATATCATGTCATGTCTTTCAACGTGAAAGCTGATGATTACCGGCTTTGATGTGGCTCTGAAAGATACAGAATTCCTAGCGGAATAACATGGGCAACACGGCGAACACGTGTCACAGTGTAGATTTGTTTTAGGTAAAGTGAAAATACAAATTGTTTAAAAAAGAATGACCCCATTTTAAATTGTTATATTTATGGAACCACAGACATCCCGTTAATGAATGGTGTGGTTCATTGAGCGAAGCCCTGTACAGTCTACTCGCCGTGCCAGCAGAGAACTTACAATTCCTCAAACGACCGTCTGGCGTGTGTTAAGGCGACGTTTGGTCTATAAACAATAGCGATTATAACTAGTGCAAGCTCTTCGTGTTGGTGATAAAAGGAAACGTGTGGAGTTTTGCAATGATCTCTTAACGGACATGGAAGACCACAGATTAGTCTAAGACCACTACCGCGGTTGATTTTTAGTGATGAAGCTACGTTTCATGTTAGCGGTAAAGTTAACCGTCATAACGTGCACATATTGGGACTCCAGAATCCTCATTAAATCGTAGAGCATGAGCGAGATTCACCAAAGTGAACGTTTTTTGTCCAATTTATCAAACAAAGATTGATGGCCCATTCTTTTTTGAGGAAAACCAGTGACGGGACTGAGTTATCTTGAAATTCTGCAGTCCTGGCTTTTCCACAACTTCATGACGACTCTGATGATTTCTATTCCAACACGACGGAGCCCCGCCACACTGGCACAACAACGTACGCAATTCCTGAATGACACACTACCTCAACGCTGGATAGGGCGCACGGGACGCCGAGACACTGCCCTACACTCTTGGCATCCAAGATCTCCAGACATTACCCCATGCGACTTCTTCTTATGCGGATACGTAAAAAACCGTGTTTTTGTCCCACCGTTAGTTCGTGACCTAGACGAGCTCAAAAACAGGATATCAGCAGCAGTAGCTTCAGTCGAAGATGTTACCTTGCGAAAAGTGTGGGATGAATTTAGCTATCGTTTTGATGTTGTCCGTGCGGCTGGTGGAGGCCACATAGAGCATTTGTAATAACGTTGCTGAAACTTTATGATTTTGTGAGTATTTTGTACTTTGTTCCATTATTGTAACTTGTTTCCATCAATACATATAACTATTTAAAATTGGGTCATTCTTTTTGAAACACTCTGTATAAAAGCATATGGGAAAAGGAATATCGCTATCTCGATACACCCACGCCTCGTGCGGGAACCAGTGTTGTCGTTGGAAATAAATAGAAACGGAATTCAAACATGTACTGTATCCGTAAACGCTACCGGGATTCTGTTTTGTAGCTCAGAAGCTGCGTCGACCTACAGTCTACGAATGATACTACAGTCATTATCCTTCCTCTCCAAATAATTACATTCTTATTGCTCGTTACGACTGCATTTTATCGCTCATAAAACACTCCCCCCCCACACACGCTTAAATCTGTATCCCCGAGACCTATGTGTTTTGCGAGTTTCCCCAGTTTTCTTCCACAGTTTTATAAACATTTTAAAATGATTATCTTTCCTAGATTTAATATTTATTTTCATTGCAATACCCACATGCGTTTCCCAACCACTACTAATAACAATCACAATACACTCAACAAATTTCAGTCATATGATCTACAACGTGCCTGGAAACTGCGATAAACCTGAAATGTACGAACAATCAAAATTAATTTCAACCATGTTTCAATAGACGCAATTTCTTTGCTGATGGTGTGATAACTGATTAAAAATCAGTATCAGACACATGTACTGTAACAAAAGTAATGGCCATACCTCGACTACTGTATGGTAGTGAGACTTGGATTAGAAAGGCCAAAGACTAGAATAGAAGGAGCAGAAATGAGGTTCTTGAGGGCTGTAAAGGGTTGTACCAGGAGATATCTTATCAGAAATGATCACATTAGAATGGAGCTAGGCATAGCTGAAAGCTTAAATGAGAAAATCTCCCGGTACAAAACGGAGTGAATACTGTTACACATAGAGAAAATGGATCCAACTAGATTTTCATGAAGAGTCCTTGACTATCATCCAAGGGGGAAGAGATGTGTGGGAAGACACCGTAAACGATGGCTGGATGAATTCCATTGAGACTGGAACAGGCTACTAGCCTAAGCCGTAAAGGATGATGACGACGACGATAAAAAAAATATGTCAATAATAGAGGAAGCTGTGTATAAAAACAGTTTTGAATTTACTTACACACAAATTGATGCAACGAAAAGTTTCTCAAAAAGTCTCGTTTATAGAACTATTTGATCCACCTTCGTAAAAACACACCTAAAATAAATAAAGTTTAGCAAAAAATATACCGCGGACTTAATTTTTAGAGATGAACTGTACAGCTATTGTTTTTTATCCAATTCAATGTTTATGAAACCTCTGTATAAAGACTGTAAAACTAAATACGAAAATTTAATAGTCATTACAATCATTAAGCTATATAGGCCTACACCGTATGTTGCAATCAGTTAAATTCATCCTTAACTCGATTGAAAATGTTCATGTTAATCTTTATAATTTAGTAGAGATAATATTAGATAATAATGGCTCATGTATGTTCCTACCATCGAAGTAGTTTAGGAAGCAGGCTAAGTAAGCTACCTTACATGAACCGTGTAATGAAGTGAGGCCAGCGCTACGATTCAGGCACCCTTTCTACTACTAGGTGACTCGATCTAATCTAGACGCTCAAGGATACATTCTGATTTTATTGTACGTCTGGGAATAATGTTCATAATTAGGCTTAAGAACTACAAAACAGTGGAAAATAGGTAAGCAGTGGAGTAGGTAAGCAATGTTTAGCTCAGGATGTCGTGCGAAGTCACCTTGAAATACGACATCGTGTGTAATAATAAATACAAATTTGGCTGTTTATACAACTAAATAAGGCCAAACTGGCTTCCAAACATAAATAAAAAATGTACGGTTTTGATTTGTGTACGTCGAGTTAAAGGTTTGTAACGAATATAAAGATATCATCATAGTCCTTTAGCACTTGAAAACCAGAAAACAAATAGTCGGGTGTAATAATACGAAACACAGTAAGACAATGTTTCCAGTTTAGGATGCGCTTTCATTGGACGTAATACGTGACCTTGCCAACTACAATCACAGGTAGGTCACAGTTGCACGCGTGTTGAATGTACGCCCATTGTAACTAACGATTTTCCTCACGATTCCGCGAGCTCCATACCATACATAATAGTAGAAACGACAATTTCCTCTGCCAATGAATTAATTTCGCATCCCATGGCCTATTTGTTATACCAATGTGAGAACTAAAATGAAGCAGACAAATAAATATTGAAATAAAAAAGTTGATCTAACACCATCAATCACATTAATCGTTATTAGGTCTTCAGTATTTAAAGAAATTACGAATCACTTATCAATATAAATGATACTGATTCACTTACAAGTTACTCACATAAATAAAGCGGTACATCCATTCATACTAATATATAAAAGACAGTCGACGTCTGTTTGAAATGCTTTCACGCTTAAACTAATGAACATGTTCATTTGACATTTTGCACAGGTATTCCTTAGGCCCTGTGTTGGGATACAGGCTATGTTTTATTTCGGTATCATCATTTTGTAAAGCTGATTAAGTAACTTTTTGTTTGTTCGCATTTCTACCGGTATCCCAAATTCTCTTTAACATCGATACATGGCGCCTGTTACTATCAAAAAATATTTTTTAAAATTATAATTTGAATACTTTTCATTTGAATACAATTTAACGGGAATAATTACAGCGGGCATAATTAAATTTTATTAATATACGTATATTATATAATTAATGGAAAGTCAAAAAAGAAACGGGACGCACAAATTTGGTTATGCACAAGAAGAGAATGCATTGGGTTAATTCAAGCGGTCCTTGGAGGCCTAAAATCGATAGAAGAAGAATAGGCCTACATTGTTTTTTTTTGTATTCATGGAAGTTTTAACTTTCGTTTCGCATTTGTCGTATTTGACTGCTGTTTTTGACAAATGTAATTTCAGCCTAAGTTTATAGTGCAAGGACATGTTTACATCGGTGTTTTATTATCACAAACAAATAAGAGGTGAACATATTTGCAAATATACTTCATTGGTAACGACTTAGATTCCTCCTCGCATAAATTATATGGCAAGATTAATTTTAATTCTTGTAATTGTTTTATGTTTTATTTTGGTGTTGTTGCTGTTATCTGTTGTGTGGCACTGGTTTTTTCCCCTGTTGGTTTTTAACTATGGATAGAAAACCTAAGTCTACTTTACACGCAACCCTACTAATGCGATAATGCAAGTGCGTTAAAACGAATTCGGCTGGCAGTTGGCAGAAGAAAGTGACGAACGTCTGTCTCGACAATCTCAGAGGCAAGCATGTTTGTGAGCTTCAGAAGCTCCTAAGCACAGAACAGCGCGATTACAAGTGCCAGCTGTAAGACAAGTACGACTTCGTACTTTAAAGACATCTGAAGAAAGTCAGCATCGTCGTCGTTGGACACAGAACATCACACAATTAGTCATGATATTGAAACTGAGCCCCAGAACTGCACGCTCAGCACAAATGCAGTTTAGAAGGGCTGAAGTTATGAAAACCAACTGAGTTGCGTTTCATGGAATTGTATTAATTACGTCTGCAATATAAATTACAAAACGCACCCGTTAATGACAGTTGGCAGAATGTGTAATGAATGTCGTTTTTGCCAACCTTTAAAGTGGAATGAGGAAACTGCAGGAACCTGTTGCATGAGAGCTAAAGTACAGTTTCCACTACTAGAAGAACTACCGGAGTCACTGAAGACTTTGCTATCGGGTGTAACTGATTCTTTACGTCATTTTATAAGTAATGCGCGAAAATATAATTCGTGTTTGCAAAAGATATCTTTTGGAGTTGAGCACGAAATTAATCATGGTGGGTTTCAGCCTACGTTTATAGTGCAAGGACAGGCTTACAATAACATTGGTGGTTTATTACCACAAATAAATCACCAGCATACATTTTTGCAAATACAGTATTGTTAATTAGTAACGACTTAAACTGTCCAACTCAAATGGACAGGCGTTGTCAGTACATACTAGGAGGCTATATATGACTTTAGGTTTCTGTTAGTTTACCGACTTACGTTATTCAAATGATCTATAGATACGCATCACCAAGCAAATTATTTCATGGTGATGTTTGGTGATGTTCGGAGGCGAGAGGCGAAAGAGTGAGAACGGAAGATTCTGAAGTGAATAATGGGCACCGAGACAACCAATTCTAATAATCAAAAACCAAAAGTTTGGAAGTTACGACGCGCGCGAGCGAGAAAGACAGAGATCGTGTGATTGGTGGACTGGATACTCAAGAAAGATATCAAGAGGTCGATAAGACCAACGAAACTCATGAAATAGAAATTAGATTTATAAAATGCACACCTGGCATCACGAGCGACCTAACATCCATACGACATAGTGCAAGATAAGTCACTAAGTCTTACCTGAAACAAAGAAAACATTGCATATGTTTACTCCCCGTGAGCTACTTCATCAAAATATGTAAACATCTGATTATAAAATTTTACGCCGAAACAACTAACTGTTAGACGTTTTTAATAATAATAAAAATTCGAGGAACTGAATATGTAGTTGATGGCTATTTTTATACTCAAAAGACCCTCATAATAATTGTACTTAATTCTTATTACGTTTGTCTTTACAGTACTTATG
Source organism: Magicicada septendecula (assembly GCA_034769895.1). Taxonomy (NCBI): domain Eukaryota; kingdom Metazoa; phylum Arthropoda; class Insecta; order Hemiptera; family Cicadidae; genus Magicicada; species Magicicada septendecula. Next base: position 381,971,932 of record CM068368.1, read on the forward strand.
AGTTTCTTGACATTTGAATATGACCTGCTATTGATTATGTTTTCACTTTCTAATGACAATTTCAATCAGTCGCCTATCAACATCAACGGAGAAGTACCAACACTCTTAAAATTAATACCCGTGTTCACCACTTCTTACACTATCAAACGACTACGTTCGTTTGCGCTTTTAAAACTACTCGTCTTACATAAAAGTATTAAAAGTGCAGTGTGTACATTACATTTGCCTCTATCGGCTGAAAACAGATAATTACATACTCAGCGAACATTAGGCTTACTATATTATTAAGCTCCCTGAGCTGCATGTCTCGCTCACTGTTCTGAACGAAATACATTTACACTAGGTAAACTTCAACATTAGAGAATTTCGCAAATATCAGAAAAATTACTGAAACCCTGCCACGATTACTCTGCTACTTTTTTTACTACAATAACAACTGTGACGCACACAATGGAATAAACACTAACAATTCCAAACTACTGCATTGGGTTTTTTTAAAGTTAAATTTACATTCACAATGCTTAAATGACAAGTAATTTAGTCCTAGCTTTTAAGTTCATGTATATTTCTGTAGATATGTATATAGGCTAATACTTTTCATACAATATACACACATTGTATATTAGACATAAAACTGATAACAATATACAGTTTTTGTAAACAAAGCTAAGAACTTTCTAAAGGCGATGCAAAAGTGTAGGAATTTTTTCACGGAGTGTTGAGAGACGTTACTTCTGTCATATTATTAATATAGGGAGTTTGTATGTTGATTAAAATTACTCGTACCGTAATTCCCCACACACACTTAAAATATTCTCAAAATTTTGAATTCCATTTTTATCCACTGGAATCCCTAAAGTTGAAAAATTTGTATAGTAAACGCTACATTCGTATTTGGATTAAATTACCTTTTAGTCTGATAACTGGCTGGCTTTACAATTTTTGGTTTTTACCCTCACCAGCCTTCTTTTGGTACTGGTGTCCTTACAATTTTAAATTTCCAAAACAGTAAATTACAATCATACTTTGATTAAAAGTATCTTTAATTTTATATCCATCACGAAATTATTGAAACTTTAACCCTCTCTTTGGGAACTGACGTCCCAAAATTTTGAAATTCTCAATAAGTAACAACATATTAATATTTTGGTTAAAATAAAATTTAATTTGACAACGCCATAGAAACTTCTGCAATTTTTTTACAATGTTCCTCCCTCCCTCTCACTTTTTCCCTTCTGCTCCCTATTTTTTGGGGGACTAATCTCATAAACAATTGTGTTCTGTACGGTAAAAGTATGGACATTCTTGTCAAGTTTTATGAAAATCGGTTGCTGCATTCAAAAGTTATCGTGAGACATACCTCAAACAGTCAGACAGACAAAACCCAAACGGTCGAGTTAAAACTGAGGACTCACTTCGATCGTGTCAAACATAGTTTACGTACTTGTTAAATACCCCGCTACTTTGAGTGTTTTTTGTTTCTCATGTAATTTAATCTGATTTGATTCACTTGTCTCCTGTTATGTTCACTTACCGGATGTAAGTCTACACAAAAGGGAAATTAAATTTTCCCTACAACACTTAAACCTCAACTGTACGGATATGACCGAACAGCAACTAACGATAATAATCTAACCTGTGTTAAAATAATAACAAGATTTCGTTAACGCCCAAAAATATTTTAATTACAAAAATTACATAACAATATAGCCTAATGAGTACTTTTCAGTTACGTGAGTTCATGTGGTCATTTGAATTCTAAAGCGAAGTGTATATGCCTATAGGCCTATAGTAGTCTATAGTAAAAATATACGAAAAAAATGTGTTTTCGGGAATAAAATTGCCCCGGTACTTTTGTGACTGAAAAAGGTAGACTTTAGCTTATATTTTATGAATCTAAAGAGTCCAGAGCGAAATCGCACCTAGGAGTAGTTTTATAAGGGTTGGGAGGAGTGAAAATACGGTTTTAGGGGAATAACTTTTTAATGGTTAATTTTATAAAAAAAGTTTCATACAAAAGTGTTAGCTTATGAAATTCCGCGTAATTTTGTTTTTTTTTTGGCGACTTTCTACGACGAAAATTGAGGGAGATATGAATTTTTAAAAAGTAGGTATTTTTCGAGATTTTGAAATAGCGCAATTTTGAGCGTGCGCTGTTTGCGTGCCAATTAAAAAATAATTCGTTTATCGAAAAAACAAAAATATGCGTTCTTCAATTTTTAATTATCTACAGTTTAAGCCGTTATTTATCCCGATACGACGAAAATTGATAAATATACGAAATAAAATGTATATATAGAGAGCAAAAGTTTAAAAGAAGCGCATCGCCGTTTCAGCAATTTGAGAAGTCTGATGACATGATTAACGAGTAATTAGCCTACTATTAGTTTATTTAAAAAACATTATGGCGAGTAAAATATAGTAGGCTTTAGATTATTTTTATTAATTTATATTAGCCAAATAATTCAAATTTTTACACGAATAGGCTATTTTCACCATTATTGTTAATTAATTGTTATAAATAAACAAGAAAATGATAATTCTTATTATTATAAGAAAGTACATACAATTAGCTGTAAAATGAGCCCAAGGACGTTTCCTTTCAACAAAAACTGTCGATGTTATGACGGTTTCAATGTTAGTCAAAACCAGGTGAAAAGGGTAGTTTCTCTGAAAAAATGCTTCTGACACCCACAATAAAGGGTGTAGGGAGAAAATGTCTGGCAATTTTTTAAGTTTAAATATAATATAATTGCAAAAGTTCAATTAAAAAAATATAAATAAACAAAAATTTCACGAAATTTCAAATATCGTTATTTTTTGTGGGTCATAAAAATAAGCAATTTCGATAAATTTCGAGTTTGTAAGGCATTTTTTTTTTTTTTAGGTTGATCGAATCGAAATGTTACCTTTATGATTTTTGTATACAATGTCTTACCTTAAAATACAGCTATACTTTTTTGGTATAAACCCTTTTTTTTGGGGGGGGGGTGCTAGAGGCATTTTTTCGGAGTAACAACCCTTTTTACCTAGTTTTCACTAATAGTGAAACCGTCATAGGACCGAGAATTTTTGCTCAAATGAAACTTCCTTATTTTACAGGTTATTAAATATACTTTTGAAATATAATATTTATTATCAATTAGTTAATTTATTTATAACAATTATCTAAAAAATCAAGAAAAAATATAAGAAATGGGGTCAAAAAAGTATCTAATACGAAAAAAAATTGCCTTGAATCATATTTAAAATTTGTTTGTTTATTACAAATACATTAATAAAACATTTAATATTTATAATTAAATTTACCTCAAGATGTTATTTTTTTTCCATTTTTGGAACATGTTTCGGGTACTATCTTGTACCCATCCTCAGCCTTCCAGTTTTTTTGTCTGGTGAAGTACATATGTGTTGTTGGTTGACTATTATTATTGTGGCTTCTGGTATTTCAAATTGGTTTTATTGTGTGTGATTGTGGTGTATGTGTTAGTTTTTTGTGTATTTTCAATGTTGAGTGCTTTGAATATTGTGTCATGTTTTGTATTGATTTGTATTTGTTCAGGTATTAGTTTGTTTTCTGTTTTATGTTTGTATATTTGTAAATTTTCCCAAATGTTCATTATGGTGCCTTTGTGTGGTATATGTTTTATTAGTGTTACATTGGTTATGTCTGGGAATTCATGTCCTGTGTTTATTGCATGTGTGGCTAAATTGGATTTATATATTTCTGGTTTTTTGTATGCATTTAGGTGTTCAAAATAACGTTTTTTCAGCTGATTTTTTGTTTGTCCTATGTAACATTTATTGCAATCTTGGCATTCAATTTTGTATATGCCGTTAGTTGTTGTATTATCTTTATTGTGTGAGCTATTTAGATTTTGTAATTTATTTTTATTAGTTTTGTATGCTATTTTTATATCTGTGTTTTTAAATAGTTTTGTTAGTTTTGTCATTTTATTATTTATGTATGTGAATGTGGCCCATTTTTTGTTGTTATTATTTATGTGTTGTTCAGTTTGATTAATTCTTAATTGTTCAGTTTTTATTTTATATTTGATTTTATTTTCTATTTTGATCACAGTATTTTTATTGTATCCATTTTCATAACCAATTTGGTATATTATATTTCTTTCTTTGTCAGTTTCTTGTTTGTTTAGGGGAATTTTGTACATTCTGTGAAATAGCGAATAAAATGCTGCCATTTTATGTTGTGGTGGGTGGTCAGAATGGTTAGGTATAATGATGTTAGTGGAAGTTGGTTTTTTATATATTGCATATTGTATGTGGTTGTTGTATCTTGTGATGATTATGTCTAAATAGTTGATTTTGTTATGTTTTTCTTTTTCTTCTGTGAATTGTATTTTGGGATGTATGTTATTGATTTGTTTCAGTATGTTCTCTGCATTTGTGTTTTTGTTATTTGATACATATAGCCCATCATCTTATCCATATGCCATTTGGGTCATGTGATTTTATGATATTTTGTATTTTGGTGTCTATGTGTTGTAGGAATATTTCTGCTATTATGCTTTATAATGGTGATCCCATTGCTAAACCTTCTTTCTGTTGATATATTTTGCTATTAAATTCAAAGTAATTTTGTTTTAGTATTAGTTGGAGGCTATTTTTTATTTCGGTTATATCTTGTTTGTTTTCATTTTGTTCTTTAAGTTTGTTTATTATTATGTCAATTGTTTCTTCTACTGGGATGTTGGTGTACATATTTGTTATGTCATATGATGTGAAAAATGTATTTTCATTTATATTTATTATTTTTAGTTTGTCTATTAATTCGTATGTATTTTTTATGTTATGATGGTCATTTGTTAGATGGTTATTTTTTAGTTTTTGTGCTATTTTGTATGTAGGAGCTTTTTTGAAATTGATTAATGGACGTATTGGGTTGTTTAATTTGTGTATTTTTATTAGGCTATTCATTTTAGGTGGTTCTGGATTATTATTTATATATATTATAACGGGACCAAATATCATTCATTTGGAGTTATATGTTAAGGGTATACTATATTGATGTTTAAATAAATTTTAATAGTCGAAACTCCACTCATATGTTATAGCGATCATAATAATGCATTGTACAAGGCGCACACGCCTATGTCCGCGGCTGTTACATAATCAACTCACTGTATAACGAATACGACCACGCCCAAACTTTCAATTATTAATATTTCGGAAACCAGTAAATTCAGGCGAAATCCATTATAGCAAAATGTTTGCCGAAATATTAATAATAGGGTGTGCGAATTTTATGCAATATAATTAAATACTAACAGAGTTAATTAATTTTATGTTAATAGCTTCCGTAATAATTGAGCCACATAAAAGAGCTTTTAATATGTTATAGCTATACGAATTTACAACAAATTGTATATTTTAGAATTAGCACAACTTGGTTTGCAGCCAAGATAATTGCAATATAAAAGTGCCACAGGAAATCCGGAACGACAATTCAGTTCCGTTGTATTAAGAATATTGACAATTCAGTTTCGTTGTATTAAGAATATTAATAATAATATAAATTCTCAGTCTGTGGGAAAGTAGTTTCGTTCTCACGGGCTGAGGTGACTCAAATTTTGGGTAGGAGGGAGAGTGTGTCAGCCAATCAAATCATTCGATGAAATTGGAACCAACGCGGAGTTTTGGGGCTGATTAAACACTCTACTGCCAGTATTCAAGAAGAACAGACGTATATCTTCGATCGTCTCAAAATCATAATTTTGTGAAGACTCATCTGAAGACTCTACGTGGTCAACACGCCTAATTACGATCATCATAACACAGATCAACTGTAACGACTCGTAATTACAGCGTTCAGTCAAGATACTCTTCCACACCAACAAATAAGCGTACCGTGCACTACATTAACTGTGGGCGTATGCACGCAAGAGATCTACAAGACTAAAAGACCTTACTTCAAGAATACGACAGAGAGGCCGTCTAAACCATTTGCGAATCAGCTGACAAGCAGAGCTACAACTCGAAACGACACACACACACACACACACACACACACGCTGACGTGGAACGTGAATCGACGAGGGACGTGAAGCAGTTCTCGCAGGCAACTACAGACGTAAAACTTCATCAATAGCAGGAAAGCAGAGTGTTGCTGATTTCCGAGCTCACCGCCAAAACCCAGGACGCTCAAGTAGATCACTATCTCTAGCCGATTGGACAAGGACAGCGAGGGACATCCGGAGCATCTCTACAATCCACTTCAGAACCAGGAAAGTCAAAATCACTTTATTCATTTTTCAACAGATCAATTTTTCTTTCTTTTTTTAATTAAAATCAATGTAATATAAATCACTCAGATGCCAGAAATCAAAGACTCTAGTTAAATAAGAATTATTCACGTGTGATAATCTGTATAGCCAGTATAAGTAATTAATAAGCATTAGTTAAGAATTAATAGTAGATAAAACAAAAAGCGCTATACAAATCTTAACAAAGAATTAAATAATTTGCTCATACTGCAGTATACGTGAGTCAGATCACTAGTAAATACAGGGACGTGAACTAGACTGTCACGCCTAGTTTATTTTTGAATATTTTCAAGTAACGTTAGAGTTTTTATTTCATTAGAATCAAATTTTTAAAGACATTGAAATTAAACTGAATTAAATTAAATTGATTAATTAAATTCTCAGTTAAAATAAACTCTTTTAAAATAACGAGCTCAACTTCTGAAAATTATTAATCATTCAGAAAACATTATTCAAGATTTATTTATTGTTTAGTTTGTAAGAATATTTGAACTTATAACCATTTCATTCTTGTATGTTTGGAGTAATAAACCCCGTTTTTATTACCCCACATTGTATTTTTATTGCTGTACTACGGAGCCTACCAACCTCACAAAACTCTTCACTTTTAAAATAACTTATTTAGTGTACTGTTGTTATACACTTGAGTTTACATACTTGCGAAATCAAATCCAAAATCCACACGCCCTAGTCGGAAGAAAACCGCAAGATCGGACAGCAGGTAGGTGCTCATACATTCACACAACACAACAACACGCAGATAGTAAAGTTATATGTCTGTGTTTTTATTGTTGAAAATGTTTTTAGTTGTTTTTATTAGTTTTATTGTTTGTTTAAGATAGTTTTCTGTTGGGTTTTTATTTAGTTGTACGCATTTATTATTGTTGATGAAGTCTTCGGTTTTTTTTATGTAGTCTGCTTTATCAATGATTACACAGAATGTACAAAATTCCCCTAAACAAACAAGAAACTGACAAAGAAAGAAATATAATATACCAAATTGGTTATGAAAATGGATACAATAAAAATACTGTGATCAAAATAGAAAATAAAATCAAATATAAAATAAAAACTGAACAATTATGAATTAATCAAACTGAACAACACATAAATAATAACAACAAAAAAATGGGCCACATTCACATACATAAATAATAAAATGACAAAACTAACAAAACTATTTAAAAACACAGATATAAAAATAGCATACAAAACTAATAAAAATAAATTACAAAATCTAAATAGCTCACACAATAAAGATAATACAACAACTAACGGCATATACAAAATTGAATGCCAAGATTGCAATAAATGTTACATAGGACAAACAAAAAAACAGCTGAAAAAACGTTATTTTGAACACCTAAATGCATACAAAAAACCAGAAATATATAAATCCAATTTAGCCACACATGCAATAAACACAGGACATGAATTCCCAGGCATAACCAATGTAACACTAATAAAACATATACCACACAAAGGCACCATAATGAACATTTGGGAAAATTTACAAATATACAAACATAAAACAGAACAAACTAATACCTGAACAAATACAAATCAATACAAAACATGACACAATATTCAAAGCACTCAACATTGAAAATACACAAAACTAACACATACACCACAATCACACACAATAAAACCAATTTGAAATACCAGAAGCCAACAGGAAGCCACAATAATAATAGTCAACCAACAACACATATGTACTTCACCAGACAAAAAAACCGGAAGGCTGAGGATGGGTACAAGATAGTACCCGAAACATGTTCCAAAAATGGAAAAAAAATAACATCTTGAGGTAAATTTAATTATAAATATTAAATGTATTATATACATCAAGAAACGGACTGTAGCAGAAAGTGACTAAATTAATAAAACAATATTTTCATTTTATAATAATGAAATTAAGTAATTTAAAAGCCCGGTTTTTAACAATTAATTAACAATTACCTTAAAGTAATTAACAATTGGGGTCAAAAAAGTAGCTATCACGAAAAAATGTTATGAATAATATTTTATATCTATTTAATTTTTATATATTAATGCACATATTTGAGAAGGGTATAAAAATATAACGCTTTCAGACAATTTATTTTACAAATGCATACTATTATTTTTATTTCTATTTAAAATGTACAATGTTTAATAGACAAATACATATTATTCTGATTTTTATTAAAAATTTATAATAATTAGAATTAATATTAAATAGTTTTAAATAGACAAAGTAGGATATATGGCTCTGGAATAATTGCAGAATAACAAACAACTGATTTTCATTATATTTAATAAACAAGAAACGTATAAAGTTTAATCTTCATCATCCGAGTTTGGCTCAGTAATGCAGCAATCTTCAGTAGGGTCAGCAACCTTCGAAGTCTATTTGTTGAACTTTATCTTCATCGCGATTTTGGCAGTTTGATCCGTCGCAAGTGTTACACATAATCCAATAAGGTACTTCAGCTTTAACGCAGCTACACATATTTGTTGCGCAACTTGTTTTTGTGCATTTGGACGTCCATGACTGTACTAGCAGCAGCCTCCACAACCGTTTTTACTTTTTAAACTTAAAAAATTGCCAGACATTTTCTCCCTACACCCTTTATTGTGGGTGTCAGAAGCATTTTTTCAGAGTAACTACCCTTTTCACCTGGTTTTGACTAACACTGAAACCGTCATAACATCGATAGTTTTTGTCCTTGGGCTCCTTTTACAGCTAATTGTATGTACTTTTTTATAATAATAAGAATTATTTTCTTGTTTATTTATAACAATTAATTAACAATAATGGTGAAAATAGCCTATTCGTGTAAAAATTTGTACTATTTGGCAAATATAAATCTATAAAAATAATCTAAAGCCTACTATATTTTACTCGTCATAATGTTTCTTAAATAAACTAATAGTAATTACTCGTTAATCATGTCATCAGACTTCTCAAATTGCTGAAACGGCGATGGGCTTCTTTTAAACTTTCGCGCTCTATATATAAATTTTATTTCGTATATTTATCAATGTTCGTCGTATCGGAATAAATAACGGCTTAAACTGTAGAGAATTAAATATTGAAGAACGCGTATTTTTGTTTTTCGATAAACGAATTATTTTTTAATTGGCACGCAAACAGCGCACGCGCAAAATTGCGCTATTTCAAAATCTCGAAAAATACCTACTTTTTAAAAATTCATAATCTCCCTCAATTTTCGTCGTAGAAAGTCGTCAAAAAAAAAAAAAAAAAAAACTACGCGGAATTTCATAAGCTACCACTTTTGTATGAAACTTTTATTTATAAAATTAACTATTAAAAAGGTATTCCTCGAGAACCGTATTTTCACCTCTCCCAACCCTTATAAAACTACCCCTAGGTACGATTTCGCTCTGGCCTCTCTAGATTCATAAAATCTAAGCCAAAATCTACCTTTTTCACTCAAGAAAGTATCGGGGCAATATTTTTCCCGAAAAATGTCAATTTTTCCTGTACTAAATTATACTTGTGAAGGGTGAATAATGAATAAAACTTGTAAGTACTAGTAAGCTCCCAGAGATGCAGAACTCGCAAATTATTTTGAACGAAATACATTTAAATATTAGATGATTCAGTATTTCAGAATTATTCAGTACAGTATTAGGAAAATTATAAAAAGTTAAAAAATTATACTTTACTACTTTTTAGTAAAATGCCAATTGTAACGGGGACAATCATACAATAAATACTTAAAATTCCAACAAATGCACTGTGGTTTAGTCAAATTTAGAATCATAATGCCAAAATGAAAAGTAATTCATTCCCAGCTTTAAGTTTATGTGTTTCCATAGGTATCAGTAAATTTATATCTAATACTTTTCACAAATATACATACCTGGTAAAAACACGTTCTTTTGTTTGTACACAAAGCTCAAAAACTTTTTGAAGGCGATACAAAATTTGGAAGGATTACTGAGAGATATTAATTATTATTAAAGAAACCCAGTTTGTATTTTGATTTAAAAATTGCCCCCGCATTGGTTTACAATTTTCTTAAAATGGTGAGTTCCATTTTGATCCTGGTGCCCCTAAAATTAAATGTTTCTTTTTTATCAAAGTAGAATAATTCAAACTTTTGGATGAAGTTTTAAGTATCCATTTTACGCGAAAAAAGCAGTCCACTCGTTTATGTGAATAGTTTTCCTTATAGCTCTCCCCATCAGTGTTACTATCAATTCTACAAAAGTAGGACGTTGTTATTCCATTCCTGAATTTCAGTAATTTTAGAACAGAAACTTTATCCATTTCTACGTAACTTTCTGCTTTTCTTTCCGATTAATTACACTGAAAAAGAAGCTACGGTATATAAAAAGTGTGAGAACTGAAAAAAAATTAAAAAGTAAAAGACAAAAATAAATTTGGGACGATGTACGTGTCCATCAGTTTAACGATTAATATCAGTTTGCAGCAAATAACGTACGAACAAAACTCAAGTAATTATTCCTGACGCAGTTTTTACACAAAATTAAATACCTATATAAGGCCCAAATCCTGAACATTCACAGTTACTTGAAGCAGAGACATGTGACACGCCAGTTCTAATGTACACAGACACAACATTCGTCAGAACAAGATGTCACGCTAAACACGAGAAACACAAACCAATTTGCGAGGTAGAATGGTACGAAAACCTAATATACCAAACCTTTTCACCTTTGTAACTGCCACACGACATTTTAATCGCGGCTAAAAGAAGAAAACTGAGCAGCAGAGAAAATACAATCGCAGAAATGAAAAGAATTTGCGAAATCCTATGATCGTAAAGAACTGTGAACATTAAGACTTATAATTATGAAATTCGATTATAATTACTTGAATCCAATTTGCAATGGAAAGTACTTTAAAACGCGTTTTCTGAAAAACTGAATTACTTACGAATGTGGTCAATCTGAACGGACAGGACAGTCGTTACAACTTCCACGCAGCGGCGTCGGCCACGGCATCTTTGCGACGTCGTGAATCCGAATTCACATTCTGAAAAACACAGGTTGATGGCTTATCGCGGTGTTCAGTCAGACTGTGGGTCTTCTCAATCCTGGGTGCCTGAGCTCTATTAGTTGGGATACATAAGCTAGACATAACCTACTCTGTATGTTCACGCGTTCAATAAAGGGTTAATCGTTCGCCAGCCCTCGCACGCTTCACTAACAAACCTGCAATAGGTTGAAATTATAAACCTTAGCGACTACAATTTCGCTGAAATACCTTTATGCACAGCACAAAGTCAATGAATAGGCGCTACCTAATAACGAACGGTGGTAGTGAAATGGACTCGAGATCAATCACATTAACTTGTAATCGATCTCTTCCTCCCAATACGGAGACAACAAACAGGAAACGGGTTTTCTTTAAAATACAATCGTTTAGAAATTGTATTAGACTGTATCTCGTCAATTCAAAATAAAATAATTATATCCTAATTAAATTAATCTGCGTATATCACATACCGTGAACAATACCCAACTCTAACAGGCTGTATACAAATAGTACAGTAGATTACAAAAATCTGCAAGTGATTACAACAATAACAGACCCACATATATACATAGAGTACGGCGATTACTTACTTCCTTATGTACGATCAAAGCAGCCATTACGGTGACGGTAACCGCTCTGTTGGGCTCGCTGCTGCGACAAGCCGAGCGAAACTTAATTTACACGCCCATTTAAGGCACATCGATTTCTCGTTCCGCACTGCAATTATGTCGTGTGAAATCTCGATATTTCCCGCAAAGCACAGCCGCCACATCTCCACAACACCCTAGTCACTTTCTTACTTCGATAAACAGTACAGTTTGCTTCTTGTGTTTTCCTCAAACAGAAATAAAGCTTAACCATAAACCTTGATAAAGTTTATCAAGTACGAGATTAGTGAAAATAGTAATAAGTTATGAAGTTGATTTTCACTCTATCGCTATTATGACTGTTCAAAATTCAATAGCAGTGTTAACTTAATCTTCATCAGAGGCTGCTTTCATTGGAAGTGATCGTGTTGCGAATGGTAGGTACCACAAACCGGGTCTTATCTTTTCGAGAACACAGAAAAAAGTACGTAAACTTACTGATGATACTCACACGATTTTTCAAAATTTCTTGGCACTACAGTGAGAATTAAATGTAGGCAAATATAATTTAATTATGATGCTTACCACACATCTCGTGTGGTAACAACAGAGAAAAGTAGCCGTCACCCTATCTGGCTTATTTGTTTAGCCCTCGGATAGTCAGGGGATAAATAATGGACCCATATCAACCCTTGAACAGCGTCCATGAAATATCTTAAAACGGAGCATCTTAATTTGAAATATAAAACTATTTGTACAGCAATTTGTGCTCAATAAGTGTTTTTTTATTACATAGAATGATTTAATCAAGAGTTTAACATAAATAATACGATCCGAAGCGTAAAACATGGCACGGAAGGTTTAAGTTTATAGTGAATACAAGTTCAAATGTCATATGTTGGTATGGCTGTAGAAAGAAGGAGCTTAGAAAATCAATTGAAGGACTTCCTGTCCATACAATCTTTAGACTCCCTTACTAGTAGTAAGTTATTATTACGTAATACATTGGATCGGACAGTCATTAGGTTAACACAAACTTTAGTTCACGACGAAACGATCGTTGAGAATCTGTGATCGTCCTCAAGGACAAAAAACTTAAATTATCTGTAAATGAAGTTAATAAGTATAAACATCGGTACACACTCTGTCATAAAAACAAAGTACTGTAATAACCAACCCTTGTCAATCTTCCAGGTGAAACCAACAAGCACAAAAAAAATACCACCAATCCACTCAAGTGGTAAGTATTGTTTGTAGATTCTGTTTAATTCTTGATTTAATTTTACTTTTACAGTAATTCTGTGTGTGTGTGTGTGTGTGTGTGTGTGTGTGTGAGAGAGAGAGAGAGAGAGAGAGAGTGAAGACCGCGTGAAAGAATAACTAAGAATAACAAATATATTGATATTTGTTATACAAAATAGTGGAAATGCAGCAAACAAGACAAGAGTGAACCACACAGGAGGGAGGAGACACTCTAAAAAGATTTGATGTACAAAATACTATAGTTTAAAAAAACAACAGAAAATGTGAAAAGAATACAATATTTCACTAGCTGACAACGAAAGAACACAATACGATAGAACTGTAAATCCGTACAAATTTTGTACCTATACGTAATCCGTAATATCATTAGGCTTCAGACAGACCTACTTACAGCTGGCTACACATTACACAGTAACATTATTCGGGGTTCAATACAATCCTCTTCACAACAGTTTGAGTACATATGAATTGATCTGACTTCTTTTAGCAGTTATTATTATTATTTGGATACACCAGTGCTCAACACAATGCATGATTTAATAACTATAACAATTTTAATTCTACACATTCTTCTTACAGCTAAGACGGTGTAAGCATACTCAATACTAATACTATTGTATTCTGATGAAACCCCGCGGTATGGTCGCGAGTGACTAAAACAAAGTCAAACGACACAAGTATGAGTACGGCAGCTCGGTCGCTGAGGAACACACAGAGAAGAAGAGGAAAGAATAGTTAACTAACTAATTATGATGTAGCGGGATGACTATACGTCAAGTCAATTCGGTCTCCCTCATGAGGGTACACAGTGACCGGAGTTAGTTACAAGGCACACTCAACATGCTGACAGTTATTATTTTCTGCTCGCCCACGAACTAGTATTGCTTGTGAAAATGTAACACGAAATGCAACCACGCAACATGGCTTAGGGTATTAGGCCTACTAACAAAAATACAGATGATGTAATGTAATCGTCTTCTTCAATCTATCTTTTGGATGGCACAAGCTCGCGACCACAACTGTACCGTCGGGTAAAATTACATGATACTGGCTGTCATTTCGATTATACGCTAGCAATAATACCCAATTGCCAAAATGAACGATTCGCTAGAGTCGTGTGAGATTAGTAATCACAAAGACGTTACTTAAGGGCTCTAGAAGTACATAAATACGCCAAGAAGAACTATGAAATCGTACTACTATGACTACAAATTTAACTTTGGTGTCCACCCAATTCAGATTTTAAAATTCCCTGACATTTCCCTGTTTTCCAGACACAAAAATCATTTTTTTCCCTGACATACAATGACTAAAAATAAAATTAGAAATGAAGTTTCCAGCTATGACAGTAATATTGAAATACATTTTGAAAACTTAACATCCAAAAAATAAATGAGCAATTAATGTGCATATTAAATTTCAAAACATGAAGTTGAATTTAGTCTAATTAAATTCACTTTAAGATAAAAAAATTGATTACCATTACTGCTTCAGTGAAGAAATTTCTTCATCTATAACCACCAAAGACTGTCGAGCTTCTGCCATCACCCTCCTCTTCTTTTCTTCTAATTCTTTCAGCAACAAAGCGGCCTTTCTCATCTTTTTTTGCAAAGAATCTTCAACTTCTGATGCTTCACGTTTCTCCTTTAGATTTTGAACATACAAAGCATGAGCATTCCTTGCAGCATGGAGCATGTTCTTATTAATGAAGACCTTTTCAACTCCACCGAGGTTTGAAATAGCATCATATATTCTTCTTTGTGCTACAAGAGATTCTTGTAGCATGTTCTCTACTATAATTTCTTTATTTACAGAAAAACCACGTTCAAGTGAAGCATTTCCATGAAACAATATTAGTATCATTTTCAGAAATGAAGCCAACTTTTCTGACTTCAAATTTACTGTTGGCAAAACACTGCGGAGCCAAAAGTGATCTAACCTCTCATCTTTTGAAGACAAAGAATTCACTACTTCTTTGAAAGTATCATTCTCACAAACAGAAGTGAACTCCCTTTGTATATGATCGGCTTCATTACCCGAGATCCATTTGTTTTCAACAAAGGCATTTAAAGCTATGGTTAGCAGTTCGCTGCTTAGAGGTAGTGGTTGCTTGGCTACACTTGGATCGAAACAAGAAATCCCTTTTGTCAGTTTATATGCCAGAGGTGACCGTTCCAATAACTTCTTGCACAAAGCTACCATTCCTCTTAGACAATCTGTGCGAAACACTAATACATCTCTATCATTTAATCCAGGAGTGCCACGAAGTGCTGCTCTAGCAGCATAACCTATGTCAACTTTAGATGCAGGCAAAAGATTTTCTTTACTGTCTAAATTAATTTTGAGGATGTTCCCTGAAGACTGCAATGACTCAGACTTAACAAACCTTGTCATTACATTTTTCATTGTTGCTATGAGAGATTCATACAGGAGTGGTGCAAATGGAAGATCTGTCTGAAACTGTTTTAGGAATGATTCCAAATCTCCAACAAGTGATAATAAAAATGACAACTTGGCCTTAAGAAGCTTATCTTTAAGTGAAGTTGATATTATTTTGAAGCTGTTACAGTTTGGGATTTTCTTGTCTCTTTTTGCTCCTTCCACATATCTGTCAACATTAGGTAGGACATCTATAGCACGTTCAATGACTTTCGAATTTTCAAGCCATCTTATAGCACAATATTTCAAAGGAAATACGTTTGAACCTGAATAATGTGTATAATCAGCACGTCTTGCAGGAACGTAGCAAAACAAGAAGTGAAGAGCACGAAGAAACTGTGCAATATCCCACTGGGTTTCTTTTACTGCCACTTTATATGAATTGTGCACAGTATGCAAGCCACAAGTTCCAATGTTCACCAAAATAGGAGCATCTGGATCATCATTTAATAAATTATTCATATCCTGAAGGAACTTTTTATTAACATTTGGACCATCCATTGAAATTTGTAAGTTTTTTTAGATTGAGTCCTTGCAGTGCTCGCGAAAAACCATTTAACAAATCTGAGGAGGTAGAGTGACCAAAAAACACGGAATCAAAATAAGAAGTGCATACCTCATTTGTATCAGGATTGAAACAACGAACTACAAGATCCATTTGGCCCATCTGAGAAACTTTATTCAGTGACTCGTCAAAACCAACGGTGAAATATGTGCACTTACTACATGTCTCAAGAACTTGTTTATGAAAATAGGGAGCCAAACCACGAGTGATTGTATATGCAACTTTCGTTCTGTGGAGTTGAACTTTCGAAGCTATTTCAGAGTCTGGAAACATTATTGGGAACAAACGTACACTAGCTTCACTGGCACGTAAAGAATGGTGTTGCATGACAGTATGCATGCACCATATAATCTCAGCTTTGGTTACTTGCTCTCTTGAAAGATAATTCTGTAGACATCTAGTCTCTGGTGCTTCATGGGGGGAGGGGGAGGGGAGGAGGAGGAGGAGGAGGAGGAGGAGGAGGAGGAGGAGGAGGAGAAGAAGAAGAAGAAGAAGACGAAGAAGAAGAAGAAGAAGAAGACGAAGAAGAAGAAGAAGAAGAAGAAGAAGAAGAAGAAGAAGAAGAAGAAGAAGAAGAAGAAGAAGAAGAAGAAGAAGAAGAAGAAGAAGCGGCGGCGGCGGCGGCAGCAGCAGCAGTGGAGTCGTACGTGATAGTGTTTGTTGTGGTAGCTGTGGCAGGCAGAACACGATTTGTGTTTGTGGCCGGGGTGTTATCTACTGAATTTAAGTTTTTTGTAACTTCACTATTCGAATGTTCTTTTTTAAAATAACTTGAAAGGGATGACGAGAACTGGCTGAACTTGACACTACTGGCATGCTTCTTTCCTCCCATGTGACTTTTTAATGCCTGCTTCCCCATGTTGCTAAGAGAAAATGATGTCTTACATATTATGCAATATGCTGAAAATTTGTCCTGAGGCATGGGTTTCAACCATGTTCTGAAAGTATCATCAAGCAGCCACCTTTCATTAAACGAAGTTTTCCTTGGCTTTGATGAAGACATTGTTAGCTGAAAAAAGAAGTAACATAAGGATATTGTAAAAATCTTTAAATAGTCCTATACTCCGCACGGCTTTACTTCTAAATTGACAGTTTGCAAAACATGTGAGCATTGCCTTACCTACGTTGCCAGCTCTCTACTGCTTCGAGAACAGCTGATGCAATACAACTGCGGCACACAGCCCTCGTAAAATGTAATACCGTACTCAGAAAATCACACGTGAATCACAAGTGAAAACAAATTCACAAAAACTTCAAAGATATTGTATGCACTTCCTAACAACATCCGACACTAAAACAAGAATACATTATTATTAAGAATAAAAGAAATAAATTATTCGCAGCTAATGACTGGCATAGGAAGGAGGTTATGGCTGATCTCAGAGTCACATTCTTGCCACTTGTCTTTCACGAACTATACTGGGATATGGTATGTACAGACGAACTATACACTAACCAACACACGGATGTAAATAAAATTACATCTACACTGAACTATTAAACCTATAAAAACTATAGGCTATTTCACTAATTTATGCTATGCTAAACTGTAAACTACGCTATACTGTACTATAGTAGAGAGATAAAGACTAGAAACAACAATATGAAAAACACTAATTACTGAAGAAAATGCAAAAGATCGCGAACCGTACGGAATACCACACACGCCGAGTGAGGTAGCTTAACCACGTGGTGAATGTACACAATACAGTTGGCAACCAGGTTTCGAGATCGCGCTCGACCGATATAAATCGATATGAATGGCAGCTTGGGATTGGCTGGATAAGACCGAACACACACAAACATACTTCACAAACTCAAAATCTCCAAACCAACAAACAACTTTCAACTTACAATGTGATGTCACTTTATTTTAAATCTTGTTCTGTATTCACAGAATTACGCATGCGTGATATTACAAGCTTCTAGTCGTGCCTCAAAACTTCCGCACCCTTCACACGAAAGATAGGTTAGAAACTCAACATGCCGCGATCCGAACGGTGTCACGATGCACTACACATTTACACAAGGCTTGCCTACGTCAGCGCATTTAATAATAATAATAATAATAATAATGAGCACTCGAATGAGTATTAAGTTTTAGTGAATTTCACACTTTGCTGTATTCAGTCAGTGCTTTTTGTCTGTTTTTACATTTTACGAGGTAGTAACTATCGCACACGTCATTACACAGTGAACAAACACAGTCATCCGTTGGGTTGTGGAATTTTGTCTATGCACATATTTTGTGGTGGAAGCCATGTATCGCATTTAAGCGATTAGAAAAACTGCGAACGCAATATAACTGATCACGCTCGCCATTCCCCAACAACACAGAATATTCAATAGTAAGCAGATCAAAACATTAAAAATTCGATCGATCGATTGTAGTCGTTACTGCTTGCTATAGGCTATCCATATAGCTATTGATGCTATCGGTTACTTCCCATTCGAGATCGCACTTGTTTTTTTTTAATGTTTATTAAGTTTTCTTTACAAATTTTTGGTGTCGCACATTCAGGATCTTGTGTTGATTTAACTATTTTTTCTCTACGTTTGGCTGGGGCTAGTTCAATCTTGGGTGCAGTTAATTTTATTAGAACAATTTTCAATATACGTTCAACGGGAATATACATGGATCGGCTACCCTTACTTGTATGGGCAGTATTAATTACTGCTTTTTATTATTACTTTCATTGCCAGTTTTGGCTGGTGCAATCACAATATTATTAACTGATCGAAATTTAAACACTTCTTTTTTTGACCCTTCAGGTGGGGGGGACCCAATTTTGTATCAGCATTTATTTTGATTTTTTGGACACCCTGAAGTGTATATTTTAATTTTACCTGGGTTTGGATTAATTTCTCATATTATTACTCAAGACAGAGGAAAAATTGAATCTTTTGGGTCATTAGGAATAATTTATGCTATAATATCAATTGGTATTTTAGGATTTGTTGTTTGAGCACATCATATATTTACAGTTGGTATGGATGTTGATACACGAGCTTATTTTCCTTCCGCCACAATAATTATTGCTGTTCCAACTGGAATTAAAGTTTTTAGATGATTAGCAACCTTAAGAGGAACGAAGATTAAGATTAGACCTTCGATTTTATGAGCAGTAGGGTTTGTTTTTCTTTTTACTATTGGTGGGTTGACTGGAGTGATTTTAGCTAATTCATCAATGATATTGTATTACATGATACATATTGTTGTAGCTCATTTCCATTATGTATTATCAATAGGTGCAGTGTTTGCAATTTTGGGAAGATTTATTCATTGATATCATTTATTTACTGGACTATCTTTAAATTCTAATTGGTTAAAAATTCATTTTTTGATTATATTTATTGGAGTAAATTTAACTTTTTTTCCTCAAAATTTTTTAGGATTAACATTTTTCCTCGTCGTTATTCAGATTATCCGGATGCATTTATATCATGAAACATTCTGTCTTCTATTGGAAGAAGAATTTCATTTATTGGAATTTTGTTTTTATTGTTTATTATTTGAGAAAGATTTATTTCACATCGATTGATTTTATATTCAATTAATATAAATTCTTCCATTGAATGATTACAGAAACTTCCCCCGTCTGAGCACTCGTATAGTGAGATTCCATTATTAGTTCAATTCTAATATGGCAGATGAAGTGCAATGAATTTAAGATTCATATATAAAATAATTTTTGTTAGGAATTTCTAATTGATCTTAGATCTTATATTAATATACAAGATGCTATATCACCGTTAATAGAACAATTAATATTTTTTCATGATCATACATTAATTATTTTAATTATTATTACTTCAGTTGTCACTTACATAATAACAGTTATTATATTTAATAATATTGTTAACCGACTTTTATTGGAAGGACAATTGATTGAATTTTTTTGAACACTTCTTCCGGCTTTAACTTTGATTTTTATTGCATTTCCATCCTTACGATTATTATATTTATTGGATGAAATTAATAAACCTTTAATAACTCTGAAAATTATTGGTCATCAGTGGTATTGATCACATGAATATTCAGATTTTTTAAATATTGAATTTGATTCTTATATGAAATCTCAGAATGAAATATCAATTAGAGAATTCCGCTTATTAGAAGTAGATAATCGAACGATTTTATCTTTTAGTACTCAAATTCGATTATTAGTTTCATCTTTCGATGTTATTCATTCATGAGCTATACCATCCATGAGAATTAAGGTGGATGCCGTGCCTGGCCGATTAAATCAAGCAAGAATATTTATTAATCGACCTGGTATATCATTTGGTCAATGTTCTGAAATTTGTGGAGCAAATCATAGATTTATACCTATTGTTATTGAAAGAGTTGGTGTTAATTGTTTCATTAATTGATTAATGAATTATTCATTAAGTGACTGAAAGTAAGTAATGGTCTCTTAAACCAATTTATAGTAACTAACGACTACTTTTAATGGCGAAAAGTTAGTTTATTATAAAACATTAATCTGTCAGATTCAAAAAACTAGGAATAGTATTTTTCTATTCCACAAATATCTCCAATAAATTGATGTTTTCTATTTTTTTTTCTTGTTAATTGTTATTTTAATTATAACTTTTATTTATTTATTTTTAATAAAAATTCCAAGAATAGATTTAACTAACAATTCTAGTAACTCATATAGCTGATCATGATAACAAATTTATTTTCAACTTTTGATCCATCAACAGGATTATTTTCATTAAATTGATTAAGTTCATTAATTTTATTACTATTTATACCCCTAGGGTTTTGATATATTCCTAGTCGTTATATAATTTTTATTAATAAAGTTTTAAATACAATAAGTTTTGAATTAAATTTGTTAATAAGTTCAAGATCTCTTGGTAGATCATTATTATTTTGTTCTTTATTTATTTTTATTCTACTTAATAATTTTCTTGGACTGTTCCCATATATTTTCACTAGATCAAGACATCTAGTATTTTCTCTAAGTTTAGCTTTTCCTCTCTGATTAACTTTTATTTTATTTGGATTTTTAAGCAATACAAACCATCAAACCATATATTTTGCCATTTAGTTCCAATAGGAACTCCAACAATTTTAATACCTTTTATGGTGTGTATTGAAACTATTAGAAATTTAATTCGACCGGGATCATTGGCTGTTCGTTTAATAGCAAATATAATTGCTGGTCATCTATTAATAACATTATTAGGGAATAGATCAACTAATTTAGAAATTTATATAAATCTAATTATTTTAATTCAAATATTATTAATATTATTTGAATCAGCAGTTTGTGTAATTCAATCTTATGTTTTCACAGTTTTAAGAACTTTATATTATAGAGAAGTATCTTAATGAATAATCATCCATATCATTTAGTTGATTGTAGACCATGACCTTTAACAGGTTCAATTGGAGCTCTAACTTTTGTTTCTGGTATAGTAATAATATTTCATATACAAAATTTAATTTTATTATTTTTTTGATTTTTTATTTTGATTTTAACTATAATTCAATGATGACGTGATATTTCTCGTGAAGGAACGTTTATGGGGCTTCACACATTAATTGTAGTGAGAGGCTTAAAATTATGAATAATTTTATTTATTGTGTCAGAGATTTTCTTTTTTATTTCTTTCTTTTGGGGGTTTTTTCATAGAAGATTAAGACCTGTTATGGAAATTGGAATAAACTGGCCTCCTACTGGAATTATACCTTTTAATCCAATACAAATTCCTTTACTAAATACCATAATTTTATTGTGTTCTGGAGTAACAATCACATGAGCACACCATTCCATAATAGAAAGTAAACATAATGAATCTTTTTATGGTATTATGTTGACTTTAATATTAGGGGTATATTTTACTATTCTTCAAGTATATGAATATTTTGAATCATCATTTTGTATTTCAGATTCTGTGTATGGATCGACATTTTTTGTATCAACAGGATTTCATGGAATCCATGTTATTATTGGAAGAACGTTCATTATAATCTGTTTATTGCGGTAATTAAAATTTCATTTTTCTAGAACTCATCATTTTGGTTTTGAAGCAGCTGCCTGATATTGACATTTTGTTGATATTGTCTGATTATTTCTATATGTATCAATTTACTGATGAGGTAGATAAATATTCTGTTACTATATAAGTATATTTAACTTCCAATTAAAAGGATTAATTTTTAAATAGAATAATTTTTAACGTTGTAGTTTACTGTATTATCATATTATTAATTTTGATTATTTTAATAACTTTTTTATATTTTGTATCAACTAAATCAATTATTGATCGTGAAAAATCATCTCCATTTGAGTGTGGATTCGATCCTTTTGAATCATCTCGAATTCCTTTTTCAAGACATTTTTTTATAATTGCAGTTATTTTTCTTATTTTTGATGTTGAATTAGTAATTATTATGCCTATAATTATTAATATCTTGTTGATTCATCCTCTTCGTTCACTTTTACTAATATTATTATATATAAAAACTTTCACAAATGAACTTACTTTTGTTCTCACTTTCACAAACGTTTCAAGGTGTTGTGCCTCTTCCTCAGTGTGAGTAAATACTCTAATGAGTAAATACTGAGTATTTACTCACACTGAGGAAGAGGCACAACACCTTGAAACGTTTGTGAAAGTGAGAACAAAAATAAGTTCATTTGTGAAAGTTTTTATATATAATAATACTATAATTATTGTAATAGCAACTATTAATATAATTGAAATTTATTTAGTGATATTGTTATTTTTATTATTTTTAATATTGGGTCTGTATCATGAATGAAAAAATAATATGTTAAATTGAATTTAATAGGGATGTATTTAATTATAATTATTGAATTGCAATCAATAGGTGTTGATATCAGCCATTCTTAAAAGCAATGAAGTAATAAATACATTTAGTTTCGACCTAAAAAAAGAATTTTTATTCCTTTGCTTATTAATTGAAGCCAAAAATAAGGCACTTTATTGTTAATAAAGCTATTGAATATATTATTTCCAATTAAAAGGAAATGGGAATAAAAGCAGATGCTAACTAGTTTTTAAAGCAGTTAAACTCCGTTTTTTCCTTATTTATGAAGTTTATAAAACATTTCATTTTCATTGAAAAGAGAGACAGAGTCTTGTAAATATAAAAAAAAAAATTATTACCTTAATATCTTCAATATTATGCTCTAATGCTTAAGCTACTTAAATATAAAATAATTAAAAATCAAGCAATAAATGTTATTATCTGAATTTTGAAATTATTCTTTCTTATACTAATATTAAATATTATGATTAATTTTATTAATTCAATCGTACCTTGAGGCCCAATTTTTTCTCCTCATCCTAAATCAATTGATTTTTGAAATATAAATGAATTCTTTAAAATAAAAAATTGAGTATGAAAGGTTGATAATTGTTTTAAAAATCATATGGAACTTATGAACTCTCTTGTAAATTTCTTTATTGTAGATGAAAATATAGATATTTCATATCCAATTAATAATCCTAAGAAAGATAAGGCCATTGCTATTATCTTTCCTTCAGCGGGAAGGATAATTCTTGTGGGATTATTAAACATAATTCATCTAAATATGGACCCTGACAAAATTGAATAAATAGATAAAATCATAATTCTTTTTAATATATTATTAAATAATTCGTTTTGTGAGCTGAAATTATAGTAACTGAAATTTATATTTATTGAAAAATATGTTAATCGGGCAGAATAAAAAGATGTTAACCCAATTCCTATATACATTAGTAATAAAATTAATGAGTTAATGTTTTGGAGCATATTATTTCTATAATTAAATCTTTTGAATAAAAGCCTCTCATAAAAGGTATTCCACATAATGATAAATTAGCAATATTTATGAATGTTCTAGTTATTGGTATACTATAACTTATACAGCCTATTATACGAATATCTTGATTATTTCTTAATCTATGAATTAATACCCCAGCACATAAGAAAAGTGATGCCCTAAATAAAGCATGAATGATAAGATGAAAAAAAGATAATATTGAATAACCAAATATTAAAATTGATATTATAATTCCTAACTGTCTTAAAGTTGATAATGCAATAATTTTTTTTAAGTCAAATTCAAAATTTGCAGCTAGTCCTGATATAATTATTGTTAATACTGATAACATTAAAAATATTTGAACTAGATTAAATGATATGACTAGATTTCTAAATCGAATAATCAAATATACTCCCGCAGTAACTAATGTTGATGAATGAACAAGAGCCGATACTGGAGTTGGAGCAGCCACAGCTGCTGGAAGTCATGAAGAAAATGGAATTTGAGCTCTTTTTGTGAATCCTGCGATAATAATTAATGTAATTATTGGACTTGTCATTATTTTATCAATAAAAGATATAAAGTTTCAAGACCCAAAATTTATTATTCATGCAATTAATAAAAGAATTATAACATCTCCAATTCGATTTATCAGTGCTGTCAATATTCCAGCATTTCTAGAATTTAAATTTTGATAATAAATAACTAAACAATATGATACTAACCCTAGCCCATCTCATCCAATAAGAATTCTTACTATATTAGGTCTAATAATTAATAATATAATTGATATTACAAATATTATAATAATATAAATAAATCAATTAATATTTTTATCACTTATTATATATACACTTCTATATAATATAACTATTGATGAAATAAACATAAAGGTTGAAAGAAATAAAGTTGATATAAAATCAAAAATTAATGTTATATAAATATTACACGAATTAACTGTAATAATTATTCATTCTATTATAATTGTGTAGTCAAAAATAATTATATTTATTGATAAAATTAATATTATTAATCCTATAATTAACAAAATTAAGAAAATATATATGTTAAGTTTATTTTTAGTAATGATCCAATATAATTTTATATTTTTAAATCCACAATTTAATGTTTTATTTTAAACTAATTGAATTTAAATTAATAATGTTAATTTTAAAATAATTAAATTAAAAGGAATTCAATGTATTATAATTAAAAAAAATTCACGCACGTTTCCAGAATTAAAGGAATAGCAACCTGAGAAGATTATTCCATGTTGAGTATGAGAGTATAAATATAAACTATGACAAGCCGATAATTTTTTTTTTTTTTTTTTTTAACTGGTCTAAAAGACCAACCATCAATTTACATCTAATGTTTTTAAGTTACTTATACAGTCGCCCACTGGTGTACTATATATTACTTTCTAGATTTCTGCACACACTGCACTACACTAATTCAAAAGTTTTAGTTCTCTTCAGCCTTCTCACTGTATTGGCGTTGTCAAGCAGTTGAAGCCGATAAAAATGAAGAAAAAGACAAGAAAATTATGCATAATGAATTTCAAGACATTAATCTATTTAAAATTATAATTTCTCCTGATAGACTAATTGTTGGAGGGCATGAAATATTTCTAGCAGATATTAAAAATCATATGAGAGTTATTGAAGGCATAAATCTCAATATTCCCTTATTGATTAAGATTCTGCGTCTCCCTGAACGTTCATAGAAAATATTTGTCAAGCAAAACAAAGCAGAAGAACATAAATCATGCCCAATTATTATAAAATATGCCCCCACTATACCTCATATATTTATTGTCATAATCCCTCCAATGACTAAGCTTATGTGAGCTAAAGAAGAATTTGCAATTATAGATTTTATATCAATTTGCATCATACAAGATAATCTAATTATAATCCCTCCTATTAATGAAATAGAAATTCAAATAAATCCATAATTAGTAAATATTATTGGTATAATATATATATATAACACGAATTAGACCATAAGTTCCTAATTTTAAAAGAATTCCAGCTAAAATCATAGAACCAGAAACAGGTGCTTCAACATGGGCTTTTGGTAATCAAAAGTGAAATATAAATAATGGAACTTTAATTATAAATGCTAATGTTATTCCTAAATAAACAAACTTACTATTTGATCTCATTAAAATCATAATGTTAGTTATATTATTTCTATATATTGTAACGTAAAAGGTCTGATCGCTGTTGTTCAAGCCCCGCGATGGAAGCCAATCTTGTGACGTAGCGTTTTTTTTCGAGAGGCGGAGTAGAGTTACTTTATCTGCCCCACGTTGTTAGCGTCAATTCTATAATGTACTACTTAGGCGTCCTCGTTTTCGTTTAAGCCCCATGTTGTACGCGTCAATTCTATAACGTACTACTTAGGCGTCCTCGTTTTCGTTTAAGCCCCACGTTGCAGGCGGCAATTCTATAACGTACTACCTAGTGTGAGGCCTTTAGCGAAAGTGTTATTATATGCCTCAAGTAGTATGCGTCACTTCTGAATTATAATAACTGACGTTTTTATAAAGTATAAATAAAGGATTTTTTCTATTTTGTTATTTTGTTTTACTCAATCTAAATAGAAATCGAGAGTGTGTGATTTGGGGTCAAGAAGTGAAGTTGTTCAGCCTTATGAAGAAGAGAGAGTAAGTATCAATTATTTACCCTCAGTTTAGCCGATTTCGGATTTCTTCTGTTTTTTGTTCTGAAATTGATTACACATACCCACTACAAAAAAATTATAACACTATATTATTCAATATTATTTTTCAATAATATTATGAATTGGTTTTTATTTCCTGCCACCAAAACACAAGTATTACAATTGCTCTTTCCTTCAATTAAACATAATCTCGAGTGAACAGAGTAAACATGGAATAGTCTAAATAGAAAAACATATATGGTTTTGTTTCATAATTTTACACTATTAAAAAAAACATCAATTAATATATAATTCTTAATAATTCCCCAGGGTTCAGGGTAAGTTCTTTTTGTTACGAGAGTGTCAGAAATTGATAATTACTACGCTTTACAAATACCAAAAAAAATTATTAAATAATTTGTTTATTTTTCCGTGTAGTATGTAGTTCCTGTAATGTCCGTAAGAGTGCAGCGTGCGTTTGTTTATTTTAAAAACATGTGTTCAGATGAATATTTTGTTTTCGATCTCAGCGTTCGGAATGTGTTTTCTTCTTGAATTATTACAAAAAAAATGTTTATATTACCTCTCGCTCCGTATGGTTCTTACTGGATTGAATCTTTTTCTGTGGTGAGGTCTGTCTTGGGTTATAATTTTCTTACCGTTTGGTGAATTCTCAAACGTCAATTAGAACTAGGCCGAAACCATGTTGGCTCATCAGAATGTCTTCTTTCACTGTTTATTAATGAATACAACCATTTAATTTGGATAAATCATGTATGATTTTCAAGTGTTCATGCGGCTAGTTAATTTTGTATCAATTTGCCCTCCTCTCAAGTTCCGAAAAGGTTATTTTTTATTATAAATGTAGTAGCATCATTTCTCAACTCTACCGTTTTTGTTCAAAATTTTTCTCTTAACAATCCTTGTTATTTTCATCACTCTTAGTAACACATAGTATTCTTATTATGCAGGCAGTTTGTAATTATTATAAATTTATATTTTATTTATGGAAAAATAATTCCTTTCCATTCCGGTTTCTTTACTAATTTAGTTTACATAATAAGTTTTGGTTCATTTTCTTATGACATTGTATATAAATATTTGATAATTTTATTATCTTTAAATAAATTTATATATTTTTTATTTAGTCTCTCATAGTATTCCTACACGGCCCTACTTCCTGTTGCCATTTCCTTCATAGGATTATTTTAATTTTTTATTATCTTTTGGTATTTAAATTTTTATGTCTTTTAAAACTAACCCTGGGTTTTCTTATAATCTAACACAATTATTTGAAAAAATATAATATTAACTTGGGTATAACAATTAGTTGTTCATACAATATAAATATTACAATAAACAAAATAAAATACAAGATCAGTTAGTATTATAGCATACTCTCATAGTTTTATAATTTCCACACACATAACACAGTTTGGTAATACGTTACTTTCACTTTTATTTTTCACCTCAATGGGTACACTAGAACTCACTTTGCACTGTATACCATTCGAATTGTTTATCATATTGAGTGATATAATTTAATTTTGAGCGAGCCATAGGTTACCCATTTCTGACATTGATGTTATTATGATTTAGTTTATTGGGACAGGGTTATGTAACGTTACATAAAGCCCCCCCACTAGAACAAATTTATTGCAGTTTAACTTGTTTATTAAAAATAAATTGTTGATTATTCCCATTTTCTTAACTCCTCTTTATCTTCATAATAGTGTTTTATTTCTGACTGATTATACACTGACTGGTAATTCCAACTGGTGGTAATTGCTGTTTTCTTACTATACTCTCTCTCTCTTGGAGGCAAATTCATCAATTATTTATTTCTGGGTAGTGGTACTTCCACATTTTATTTGATAAGGACTGGTCACACTAATCATATTAAACTTGTTTTAACACTCATTTCTATTTACTTCTATAAACTCTTTATCAATTAAACTTCAGTCTGCTATCTTCCTTCTATTTTCTTTATCTATACTTCTGGAATCTAATATCACTCTTTTCAGCTATTTTATAATTATTATCCCTTAAATATTCAATTTCCCTAACATTTTTCCCTATCTTGTGCGGTGGTTCCAGTCGGGTGGCCACTCTGGGTCCATACACCGCTGTCCATCCTTACACCTTCTGAGACCAGGGGAACATCATCCCTGCTCATAAAAATTATTGCCGGAACATTTCTACGGTCAATACATTAAAAATCAAAAAATTATAAGTAGTAGTCAATTAGCGACTAGTACCAATCACTTTTGGGATTCTTCATACTGTAGCTGTTTGCATTTATTTATATATTTCTTCTTCTCCTTGATTCCTTCTTCTTTTCCATTAACTAATAGCATATAATATTATTGATAGGCCTTATGTTAAAATTCTTTTGACTTTACTTCTTGTGACATATTTCTCCGTATCATTTCTTCTTATATAATCTTCAATTCCGAGAAATTCTAATTATTGTATTAATTATCATCCTCCTTCAGTTTCATTGGAGTCATTAAATTATTTTTATTCTTCTTATCTGAGCACATTACCATCAATTGTTTTTGTTTATATAATTTTTCTTCTGTTTGTTACCATTAAAAATATTACTTTTTCCTATTATTTCAGTTTAAATCAGTTATTTATAATTAAATTATATAATCTGTTCTTATATACTCTTCACTTTAAATTATATGGTTTCAAAATAACTTGAGTAAGATGTCCTTACATGCTTTTTTTTTTAATTTTGGGTTTTTTTAGTTTCTTCATTTTAAATTATTGTTCGAAATACCTTGAGTAAGTTGTCCTTACATGCTTTTTAGAATTTTGAGGCTTTTATTTACAATGGGTTGCTTGGTCCTGTATCCATAAAATCCGTCCCTTTTTTCTGGTTTGTTTGGAGTCTGTTTAACCGTGGTCCATTATTTCAGGTACTCCCTTTACTCGGATTACTGGGGTGTTCGGAATTAATTCTCTCCTTGATAATCTTCTTACCATCCGGCTCTCCCACTTTGCTGCTATGAAACTTTCACTTAAGTACCGGTCTTCCGTCATAATTCGTTCCTTTTTAACTAACAGGTATTGTACCTCCTCTAACATAACATAGTTGCTCATATTTAATCTCATTCCATTCCCTTTTACCTCTGGATTATTTACCAAATATTTGAATGTTGTATTCCGTCTTGAATATACGACTGATATTGTCTGATACACTTCCATCGTTGACACATTTAACTGGGATGTAAACTTAATTAACTCCCTCTGTTCGTTAATTGGAAGGTTGAATACATTAATTAATCCACCTGTAATCATCTCCCCTTCTTCCTTGGTATTTATTATTCTCTTTCTACATGTTTTTATTATTTTCTTGGTCTTCTTTTCCACGGTTTGAACATCCTTTTTGTTGTGGCTATTTTTATTTTCAGATGGCATTACACCTTGGTATTCTGTTAATTTCTATTTCCTTCCTCCTCTCTTCTGTATTCGGACTTACTTTAATACCTTCTAAAGTGCTGTCCAATGTTTCATCCAAATTATTGAAACTATGGTCCATTTGTTTATTTGTCTCCTCTTTGTATGTATCTGCTTTTTGGATACGCGTATTAACATTTTCAAACTTCTCTCCGAAAGTTTCCCATATCTCCTTATTGAAATTCTCCATTTTACCCTCAATCCGCTTTAAACTTTCTTCGTTTATTTTCTCCATTTGTTTTAAACTGTCCCTCAAGGTTTCATTCTGTTTCCTTGAGTTCTCTTCCTGTTTCTTAAAATTCTCATCTATTTTGTCAAATTTTTCGCTCAAGGCTTCATTTTGTTTCCTTGAGTTTTCAATTATTTTATCCAATTTCTCGCTCAAGGTTTCATTTTGTTTCCTTGAGTTCTCCTCTATGGTTTGTTTATTGCTTTCCTTAATGCTATCAATTTTCTCCATCATCATCCTCATCATTTCTTGCCAATCTGGTTCTCTTCTGGCTTCCGCTTTTTCTGGTTGGTCCCCTTGGGCATCCTCTTCAATTATTTCCGTTTCCGGGTCCTAACTACTTCGGTTTCTTCTTTATCACTTGTCTGTTGGTTCATTTCACTGTCCGTGACTAATTCTATTTCTTGTTCCTGTCCACCTTCTTCAATCTCTTTTTCTTCTGCCCTCTTCTTCGATTTGCCTCGGGTATTATGCATTTCTTGTTTTCTCGTAACTGCCAACGATAATTAGATTTTTTGGTATATTTTTTTTTTTTAAATATCAAAATTCTTTTCTAATTACCGCCCTTTTACGTTGAGCGCCAATTCTGTAATGTACTACTTTTTTGGTGTTATTAAGCAAAACGTCAGTCTGAGTCAAACCCCACTGTTGGGTTCGCCAATTCTGTAACGTACTACCTAGTGTGAGGCCTTTAGCGAAAGTGTTATTATATGCCTCAAGTAGTATGCGTCACTTCTGAATTATAATAACTGACGTTTTTATAAAGTATAAATAAAGGATTTTTTCTATTTTGTTATTTTGTTTTACTCAATCTAAATAGAAATCGAGAGTGTGTGATTTGGGGTCAAGAAGTGAAGTTGTTCAGCCTTATGAAGAAGAGAGAGTAAGTATCAATTATTTACCCTCAGTTTAGCCGATTTCGGATTTCTTCTGTTTTTTGTTCTGAAATTGATTACACATACCCACTACAAAAAAATTATAACACTATATTATTCAATATTATTTTTCAATAATATTATGAATTGGTTTTTATTTCCTGCCACCAAAACACAAGTATTACAATTGCTCTTTCCTTCAATTAAACATAATCTCGAGTGAACAGAGTAAACATGGAATAGTCTAAATAGAAAAACATATATGGTTTTGTTTCATAATTTTACACTATTAAAAAAAACATCAATTAATATATAATTCTTAATAATTCCCCAGGGTTCAGGGTAAGTTCTTTTTGTTACGAGAGTGTCAGAAATTGATAATTACTACGCTTTACAAATACCAAAAAAAATTATTAAATAATTTGTTTATTTTTCCGTGTAGTATGTAGTTCCTGTAATGTCCGTAAGAGTGCAGCGTGCGTTTGTTTATTTTAAAAACATGTGTTCAGATGAATATTTTATTTTCGATCTCAGCGTTCGGAATGTGTTTTCTTCTTGAATTATTACAAAAAAAATGTTTATATTACCTCTCGCTCCGTATGGTTCTTACTGGATTGAATCTTTTTCTGTGGTGAGGTCCGTCTTGGGTTATAATTTTCTTACCGTTTGGTGAATTCTCAAACGTCAATTAGAACTAGGCCGAAACCATGTTGGCTCATCAGAATGTCTTCTTTCACTGTTTATTAATGAATACAACCATTTAATTTGGATAAATCATGCATGATTTTCAAGTGTTCATGCGGCTAGTTAATTTTGTATCAATTTGCCCTCCTCTCAAGTTCCGAAAAGGTTATTTTTTATTATAAATGTAGTAGCATCATTTCTCAACTCTACCGTTTTTGTTCAAAATTTTTCTCTTAACAATCCTTGTTATTTTCATCACTCTTAGTAACACATAGCATTCTTATTATGCAGGCAGTTTGTAATTATTATAAATTTATATTTTATTTATGGAAAAATAATTCCTTTCCATTCCGGTTTCTTTACTAATTTAGTTTACATAATAAGTTTTGGTTCATTTTCTTATGACATTGTATATAAATATTTGATAATTTTATTATCTTTAAATAAATTTATATATTTTTTATTTAGTCTCTCATAGTATTCCTACACGGCCCTACTTCCTGTTGCCATTTCCTTCATAGGATTATTTTAATTTTTTATTATCTTTTGGTATTTAAATTTTTATGTCTTTTAAAACTAACCCTGGGTTTTCTTATAATCTAACACAATTATTTGAAAAAATATAATATTAACTTGGGTATAACAATTAGTTGTTCATACAATATAAATATTACAATAAACAAAATAAAATACAAGATCAGTTAGTATTATAGCATACTCTCATAGTTTTATAATTTCCACACACATAACACAGTTTGGTAATACGTTACTTTCACTTTTATTTTTCACCTCAATGGGTACACTAGAACTCACTTTGCACTGTATACCACTCGAATTGTTTATCATATTGAGTGATATAATTTAATTTTGAGCGAGCCATAGGTTACCCATTTCTGACATTGATGTTATTATGATTTAGTTTATTGGGACAGGGTTATGTAACGTTACAATATATATATAATTGAAATTAATATGGGAAGAGATGCGAATAAAGTGTAAAATAACAAGTAATATCTAGCATTTACCCGTTCAGGTTGATATCCTCATCCTATAATAATAATCATAGTTAGGGACTAAACTAGTTTCAAAAAAAATATAAAATATTATAATGTTGTATGAACAAAATGACAAGATTAGTAGTGTTATTAATAATAACACTATAAATAAGAATAAATTTATATTATTATATTTATATAAAGGGCTAGAATTAATTATTAAGAACGTAATTCAAATTGTAAGAATAATTAATCCATATGAAATATTATCTATATATATATTATATCTTAATATAATTAAGTCTTTTCTAAAGAACAAAATGATAAATAATATTAAAAGAATTAATATATTTCTTAATAATCATATATTAAATAATAAAGGGGTTAAAAAAAATGAAATAAAATTAATTTTAACATGTTTTTAAAGATATTGATAATAACTGATCATTACCATGTGATCGAATCAAACTGATTAATCTTGACAACCCCACAACTCCCTCACAAACACTAAATGTTAATAAAACTATTAATATATATATCATTTAGTTCAATTGATAAAAATACAGAAAATATACAGAATAATCTTAAAATTATTAATTGTAATATTAATAAACTCATTATGATATGCTTTCGATTTAAGCACAAGGAGGTAATGCCTGATATAAATATAATTAAATATAACAAAGGTAATGATAGATTCATTTGTTTTAATAGTTTAAACAAAATTTATATCTTGTAAATCTAAGATAAATTAATAATTTTAAAACTTCAGAAGAGAGTAAAAAGCCATTTCAAGCACCCAAAGCTTACATTTTTATTAAATTATCTTCTGTATGAAGATTATAATGTCAATTACAATTCTATTATCAATAAATTTTATTTTTATGAAACACCCATTATCAATGGGATCTATTTTATTGATACAAACAATACTTGCTAGAATTATTTGTATATTTTACAAAAATTCATATTTTTTTTCTTATATTTTATTTCTTATTTTTATTGGAGGAATATTAATTTTATTTTTATATATATATATATATATATATATATAAAGAATTGCCTCAAATGAAAAATTTTACTTTTCAATAAAATTATTAATACAAACTTGATTATTTGAACTTTAATTATAACTATAAATATTATTAGATTCAAGATAGATAGTATCAATAAGTTATTAGAGATAAATAATTTATATGATAGATTTATAATTAAGAAATTATATATATTCCCATCAGGAATAATAACTATCATGATGGTTATTTATCTTTTATTCACATTGATTGTTGTTGTGAATATTGTCAGAATTAAATTGTCCCCTTTACGAAGAAAATTTTAACAAATGCTAAATATCACTCGGCGCACACATCCATTCATTAAAATAATAAATAATTCATTAATTGATTTACCAGCAGCCACAAATTTATCATATTGATGAAATTATGGATCGCTATTGGGAATATGTTTAATTATTCAAATTTTAACTGGATTATTTTTGTCAATACATTATAATGCAGATGTGATAAGTGCATTTAACAGATTAAGACACATTTGTCGTGATATTAATTATGGGTGAATATTACGAATTTCACACGCAAATGGGGCTTCATTATTTTTTATTTGTGTATATTTACATGTTGGACGAGGATTATATTATGGCTCATACAAGAATTTTGAAACTTGAGTTGTAAGAGTAATCATTTTATTAATTTTGATAGCTACTGCTTTTTTAGTTATGTTCTTCCATGAGGTCAGATATCATTTTGGGGGGCAACAGTCATCACAAATTTATTGTCAGCAATTCCATATCTTGGAACAGCCTTAGTAAATTAAATTTGGGGGGGATTTTTTGTTTATAATGCAACATTAACTCGATTTTATTCTTTGCATTTTATCATACCATTTGTTGTTTTAGCATTAACAATTGTGCATCTTATTTTCTTGCATGTTACAGGATCAAATAATCCATTAGGAATTAATTCAAATAATGATAAAATTCCATTCCATCCTTATTTTTCCATTAAAGATATACTAGGATTTTTATTAATTTTAGTTATTTTTTTTGTTATATTATACTCGAACCATATAAATTAAGTGATCCTGATAATTTCACTCCAGCAAATCCATTAGTTACTCCAAAGCACATTCAACCAGAATGATATTTTTTATTTGCATATGCAAATCTTCGATCTATTCCTAACAAATTAGGAGGAGTAATTGCATTATTTATATCAATTTTTATTTTAATTTTTGTTCCCTTCATAAGCAATTCAAAATTTATAGGACTATTAAATTATCCCATTAATCAAATCTTATTTTGATACTTATTCATTATTCTAATTTTATTAACTTGAATTGGAGCTTGTCCTGTTGAATATCCATATATTAAGATTGGAATGATTTTAACAGCAGTTTACTTTATATATTTTGTTTTAGATCCAGTAATTAAATCTTTTTGAGATAAATTAATTAACTAGTTAATTAGCTTATAGATAAAGTATTTATTTGGAAAATAGAGAAAAGAAAAATTAATTCTATTAACTTATAATTAGGGCAATTTTTAATGAATTAAATAATAGACTTAATCATGAAAAAAAAATTAATAGATTTAGACTTACTGGTAAGTATGATTTTCATGCTAAATATATTAACTTATCATAATGATAACGAGGCAATGTACCTCGAACTCAAATAAATAAAAATGAAATTAATGTTAATTGAATAGGAAAAATTAAGGAATCAATATTTCTACCTAAAAATATTAAACAAAATATTATACTCATAAAGATAAGTCTAGCATACTCAGCTAAAAAAATAAATGCAAATCCTGCCCCTCTATATTCAACATTAAACCCAGACACTAATTCTGATTCTCCCTCAGAAAAATCAAATGGCGACCGATTAGTTTCAGCTATCGCTGATGAAATTCAACAAATTCTTAAAGGAAAAAATAAAAATGTTAATCATATTAATTGTTGAAAAAAATAAAATTCAATTAAGTTAAAGCTTTCAATTATTACAACAGGACACAAAATAATTATTACAAGTCTAACCTCATATGAAATAGTCTGGGCAATTGATCGAATACAACCCAATATAGCGTAATTAGAATTTGATGACCAGCCTGTAATTATTAAACTATAAACTCCCATTCTTGTACAACAACAAAAAAATATTATACCTATATTGAATGAAACACAATTGATCAAATATGGATAAATAGCCCATAATAATAAAGAATTGCATAAACCTAACACTGGTCTAATTATATAAATTAAATAATTAGATAGCATTGGTATATTTCTTTCTTTCAAAAACAATTTAATAGCATCTGAAAATGGCTGTAAAATACCAATAAATCCTACTTTATTTGGACCCTTACGAATTTGAATATATCTTAAAATCTGTCGCTCCATTAAGGTTAAAAATGCAACACCAATTAGAATAAACAAAACAGTAATTAAAATAGTAATTATAAACATTTTCTACATGTAATATCATTACATAATTAAATTCTAAATTTAATGCACTTTTTGCTAAAATAGAATAAATTAAATTATTTGATATGGTCCTTTTGTACTAATATCAAAAATATATTAGTAGATAGAAACCAACCTGGCTCACGCCGATTTGAACTTGATCATGTAAGAAATTAAAGGTCGAACAGACCTAGAATATTTAAATTTTGCTTTAAACTCTTTTCTTAATCCAACATCGAGGTCGCAACAATAAATATGAATATATCTGTACACACCTCTACAAATTTTGAACCGCCTGTAAACCATGTTTGCAGAAATCTTTACCTATTGTTATTGGCCTATTTGTGGGAAGTATTAGATGTACGCCTACATATATCTATGGTAACAACTTAAAAAATACAAGTAATTATTTGTCATGTAGGCAATACGGTCACAGTTTAACAGAACAAATAGTGTTTGTGAGTTTTAGCGTCTATTGTATTCATATTAATAATAAAAAAAATAGAATCGTCAGGGTTACGTAATTTTGTTTTACCTTTACTAATTTTTAAGGTACAGCAACACTGTGATAACGACGTCTTGTTTCTCGGCTAACCCTAAGAATTATACATACGAAAAACTTTACTCACAGCTTTAATTTGATTTTAAATTGATAAGAGCTGTTCCATCTAATTAGATTTTATCTAATAATAAATGTAGAACAGCTCACAGTAATTCGTTCAAAACAGAGAGAGTTCTGCAGCTCAGTGAGTGCTCTAGCGTCAAGAGGCTAGAAAACAATATGAATATGAATATTATTTAAGGTCAGATAAGCAGAATCATCCACATAACCCACTTACAAATTGCGTAAAACGCCTACTTGCGTTCACCGCTAATGCACGTAACAGTGGTATTACGCAGTATTAATGGAAGACAA
Organism: Magicicada septendecula; assembly: GCA_034769895.1. Classification (NCBI taxonomy): domain Eukaryota; kingdom Metazoa; phylum Arthropoda; class Insecta; order Hemiptera; family Cicadidae; genus Magicicada; species Magicicada septendecula. The sequence goes on from CM068368.1 coordinate 382,009,187, forward strand.
TTTTACTTTCTCAATAAGACAACTTACAATAGTAACTTGACATTGTAAGGCAACTAGATTTAGGTTGTTTTTCGGAGGTAATTTCTAGCAAACATCTTTCGTCTGATATCACAAACATTCCGCTTAAGTTAGCCAGTAAGTAGGCACGACTCAAGTGATAAAATTATTATGCATCTAAAATACACATACTTTTAGTGTGGGATAATAGGTTTGTGAAAAGCCTGAATGTTTCACTGGAGAATAACGTATTGTTTTGACAAGAATCGAAAGTGATGGCTTTGAGATGTTTAAAATGAACATTTTGAAACAGATTAAAGAAAATGTATTTTTGTAAGGGTTGATTTGCATGTCAAATTCACGTTCTTGCAAAGACCTTTAAAATGAACAATATCAGAGCTCTGTAGCGCCAACGGTTGCAGAGTTAGGTGTACATTTGTAATCGTAGTTTGTACTTTTGTAGCTAGGTGTACTTTTGTAGTGGTACAAAATTGGGAGTTTTTGTAACTTTTTAAAATGAATTTAGAAAAAACAACAGACTCTAAAAATCTAAATTAATTAAAATCTGGGACAAGAAGATCCGAAAAAATTCTTTACTGGGCGATTTGAAAAATAACTTAATTTTGCCAATTACTACCACCTAAATGAGCGAGCGGTGTCTTACACTACATCAATGAAATCATTATGTAAATACTGACACATTGACCCATAGTTAGGATACTGAGAAAACTAATGCTAAAACACAATTGTTTTGATATTTTAATAAGTACTGATTTAATTACATAAGTGTTGTATTTAATGGCATGCTAATTATTATTTCATTGCAGATCCGAATCAACTGACACTGTTTGGATACTGTTAGATGGAGAAAAGATATTCGTGACAAACATCACGGATTTTGGCTACTTAAATGTATTAGGTCAACACGTTCCATATTATGCTCTGGTTACGTACCGCCGACCGGTCCAGACCACAATATTCTGGCCACTGCCACATGTTCTTTCCATGGTGGTGGCTATTATCAGCGAGGAGGCTCCATTTAAATCCTAGTCGCCAGTTCTATAACTAGGCTACGTCTAAAAAGTGATCACGATTCATATCTAAATTGAATAAGATCACGAATGGACTGCCTTCGTACATGAACACACATTATGAAGACAACTAACTGCCGTTGTGTATACAAAAATACACTTTTATTCAATGTGTTCTTTCCAATAACTAAACAATCTAAAAAGTACGGACTGCAGAAAAATATGCAAAGACTGCATAAATAATAAGGCATTAAAACAATTAAACACAGAAGCAAATTTATGGAGGAGGCTGTTATGAGACCAATGTTAAGCGAGTGTTTCGTGTGATAGTCACGATTACATGTAGGACACAACTCGCATTCCACCGCGTTTGCTAATACTATCCTTGTGTCACGGGTTAATTAACACAACTACAACGGTAAAAGTGAGAAATAATTTACTAATAAACTGAAGTCTACCATCGCGTTATGTGGGGAGAAAGAAAGTAAGCAAAAAAGCTACAGGGTCAACAGAAAGCAAAATTATATTGCTTGACGTGACGGGAATGCTGAGAACTGGAGAACTGACACCTTATACAACTTTTTACGTTTCAAGCTCAGTTTATTGTTTTAAGTATTCTACACCAGACGTTTAATTAGTGGACAAACAGTCACAGTTTAACCAACGGGGATGAACAGCTAGCACATCCGGTAAAAACACAGTAAAAAATTAAAACCTCTTTTATACATGTGCTGACACGAGTTATGCTACATAATTTTTACGTACAATACACAAGTACGGTTTCCAACAAAGAGCGTTGGCCACTATACCAATCGGATATGAAACACGGATGTGACTAGAAAAAAAATTTAGTCTCAAATAATAAAAATCAAACCCAAACGGTCCAATACGGTAGCTATTACAATATGACAACTCTATTAATGATTATTTCTTGTGAAACGTCAATTATTATTGCCAATACATAAAACAGTCGTACAGCGTTGTTCAGCTGACTCTGGTGTGTCAGGCTAATAGCTGGCGCACTTTAAGTTCGATTCAACGTCGGTTCGGTCCACTTCGACAACAATCAAGAAACTATGTACTGGTTCTTCTCGCTCAGTGTTGTCTGACTAACCCAAACCCAAGCAACCATTAGATTTAATGCTTGAAACACAGATGATGATAACTTATCATCAGTATTATCAGTAGACCTAGTTTACTAAACTAGCAGAGTACACAGAATAAAATCACTGAAGTTTACGAATGTGCACTGTTCTCCTTGTCCATATATACAAGTTTTATCGAACCTGGTTTACGTTTACACACTATAACGCATGAGGAAGGTCGATTGGTCTGTACTGCTTTATCTACCTTATTCACGTTTGTAGTGAACTACACAGTTTTACTACAATACAAAAATAGCTCTCCAATGCCAACACACGCCGCCGATGCTCCGCTGTTCTACGTTGTATAAACTGTTTGCTTCTCTCCCTCTCTGTTTCTTTAATATAGGCCACAAAACCAAATCTTATAAACAAAAAACGTCGATGGGGTTACAAATCAGTCAACGTATATTCGCTCCTTGCTGTTCGCTTCTTTTTGAAACATTATTTGTTATTGTTAAAGTTTGGAAACCTTCATGCCTTTTCACATTCCGCATTCCACACAGGAACTGAAAAAATAACTGACTAACAGAGATGAACGGTTTCGTGAGAACCACCGTTTAAAAACTGCATGCAAGAAACAAACACGGAAATTGTGTAACTACTTGGAGTTATGCTTATACACACGTGAAACCTGGAACGTGTGTCCATACTAATACCCCACATAACGCTATTGTTTTTGAGACTGATAAAGTAGCTGGGCGGAGGCAAAAAAAAACTATGAAGCTTTTTTTTTTTAAAACTATGGGATCCCGGGGCCAAAAAAAATCCAAAATTTTAAAAAAGTTATGAAAATCCAACTGGGTGTCAGGCAAAGGAAACTGTAACCCAAATCCGTATCTTTCTATGTTTTAGTGTTTACTGTATGATTGTGTGCTCTACAATTGTTATATTACTACGGAAATAGTAGGGCAGTCGAGAATTTTCTTTTTTTCCATAACTGAAAAATTATTTAATACTGTAATTTATGTAATAATAAATGTACTTCGTTTAAAATGGTGGGCGACTTCTGTAGCTCAGGAAGAAAAATAGTAATACACTTATATATATATATATATATATATAACACATGACTGTCAGCATATGATCAATATGAGATCTGTCTAAAACAGTAAGTTTGATCTGTATGTTCAACATCAATACGCTTATACGCTTATAACGTCGATTATACCTATATACACGGAAGCACACGCACACAAATTACATATAGGCCTACGTGCATATTTCTTCTTGGATTATTTTTACCAAATAAAGAGTGTATACTGAAGAATTTAATATTATAAAAAAAAAAACTATTAAATAAACCGACTCGGTCGGAATATGCGCGTGTTAAAAATGGAGGAGGAAGAACCACTTGAGCGAATTCACGACAAAAGCGCCCAGCGACATAAGCGCACATGCTGAAATTTGCGACATAAGCGCCCAAACTACCCCTCCCTGCCTCTAGCTACCTGCGGTCAACACCCTCGCTGAAAAACAATGAAGTGGGAATCCCGAAGCTCCAACCCCCTACCTCGCCGACACTTGCCACTGTTGCTTTAGTTTTTCGTTTATTAAGACGTGTGTGCTGGTGCGGTGTGTGCTACATAATTTTGCTGGCTGGTGAAATGGAACTTACGACGACAAATAAGGGTAAGCCGTGCGCGCTGTACGGAGGCTACTCGTATGTCTTAAAGCGGCAGAATGTGGAAGGGGCAATATTCTGGAGGTGTTCAAGAGAGAGGTCTACAAGATGCCGAGGACTTATGAAGAGTAAGTCTGGCGAAGTTTTGAGTACTAGTGAACATCAATGTGGCGCTCCAGACGAAGCACGACTGGAAGTCAAAAAATCACTTCAAAAAGCAAAAAAGCGTGCCCGTGAAGAGGAAACGCAAATCTCGAGAATCTACAATCAAGAGTTGGGTGAACTTCACAACAAAGGTTTCGATTTTGTCACAGAGATTCCAGCTCAGGCCACGACTAGAAGAACTCTCCAACGACAGAGATGTAAATCACAAGGGAATCAAACAGAGCCCGAGAATCGTGAAGACGTAGTTCTTGACGAAGATTTGTTGAAGATGAATGATGGTAGCAGCTTTCTACTGGCGAATGACAACTCACTCGGTGAAAGAATATTGATTTTTAGTGGAAATATAGGAAGAGAGGAGCTAAACAATTGTGAAGATTTTTTAATGGACGGAACTTTTAAAAGCTCCAGCAAACAGTTTTCGCAGATTTACTCTATCCATGCAGATTTTGGAAGCTCAGAAGAAGAAACAAATATATACCCCGTGGCTTTTGCATTGTTACCAGACAAGAAGAAAGAAACATACGTCAAGCTCTTTCGACTAATTATTCAAGCTATACCTAACTGGAAACCGAAAAAAGTCAATGTAGATTTTGAAGCAGCGGCTATAATGGGGTTTTCCCATTGCAAGAGGTTTTCCCAGCTGCACAAATTCAAGGTTGTTATTTCCACCTGAAAAAGTGTCTATGGAGGAAGGTGCAAGAGTTAGGTCTTACGCGGGACTACAAAGAAAATGAGGAAGTTCGAACTGTGATAAAAATGTGTGCATCTCTCGCGTTTCTCAAGCCTGAGGATGTCGTCGATGGCTGGTTAGAGATTTACTCCCAGAACCCTGGAAATCCAAAACTTATAGAATTTTTTGACTATTTTACCGAAAGATGGTTGGAAAATGAGCAGATCAGCATACAACTATGGAACTGTTACAAGAGACGTCACCGGACCACAAACGCAGTTGAAGGATGGAACAATAAAGTGAACAGCACGTTTCAAAAGCCACGTCCTAGAGTTAAAGATTTGGTCCAAACTTTGAAAACGGAGGCCGAAAACTCAGCTGTGATCTACATGAGAATGCAATTGAACCTGGATGGAAAGCGAAGAAAACTGAAATATAAGAAACTGGACAAGAGCATCGAAAAAACAATCAAGCTGTATGAAGAAACTGGCAATATAAGGCAATGTCTTCGCACGCTCTCTTACCTTCAAAAGTTGGAGTAAACTTATAAAAAACCGAAATGACGAAGCTTTCTTCAAGGTGATTTTAAAAAAGCTAAAAACTTATAAAAAACCAAAAATTACAAAACTACAAAAAAAGATGTACAAAATGACGAAGCTTTCTTCAAGCTGATTTTAAAAAAGCTAAAAACTTATAAAAAACCAAAAATTACAAAATTACAAAAAAAAAGATGTACAAAATGACGAAGCTTTCTTCAAGCTGATTTTAAACACGCCTAAGTGAAAGAAATCATAATACATTGGTTTCTCTCATTTAGCCAGTCCAAAGCCTGGATAAAGTGTGATGGAAATCAGTAATCATTATTAAAATACTAAATGTTCGTTTTTCCTAAATATGCAGCCTCACCCATTCACTCGCACCCCTTTCAACCACTATCAGTTGTGAGCTTATGTCGCTGGGCGCTTATGTCGCTGGGCGCTTATGTCGCTGGCCGCTTTTGTCGCGACACCACTTGAGCAGCATAAAAGAGAAAGTGATACAAGGGTTTAGGAAAGTAATAATGTCTACTCGAGCCGTAACCCACAATATGCTAGAGCCCTGTTTCAAAGAGCACTCTCAAAAAAACTTGTTCGCCCTTAGCAAATAGATTCATTTGCAACATACGCTTAAACACATGACACACAAATATGTTAATTATCCCTCCCCATGTCACAATCCTAAACATGAACAAACAAAACAATACCGCTATCGTTAACAAGCAGTAGGAAACTTTATTTCACTTCGAAAGAATTTAAAACGATACAGCAAAGTACAGCAACTCGTAGAGCTCTATGAGTTTAACAAGAGCTTTTACTGCTTTACAGTTACTGTCGAACTGAACTTGTACAAACTAAACTTTCCGTTAACTATACACCAGGTACTATTATCACTTGTAAGCAAACACAGTCTATTTACTTGTCTGTAAATTCAATGAAATTCAAGAAAGTGAAAAAATTTAGAAATTTGTCACACAATTTCACGAACATTCTCATTGATTTGTAATAATACTCAACCACGTTAGAATAATACTAATAAATGTTAGTCGAATTTTCTTCAATCCGACTGCTCTGTTGTCAGACACAGTTATTTTTGTTCTATATTTCTTCCGCATCAATAATTAACAATAGCCTATACTTTTCCTTTATACGCGTATTAATGTTCATATTACCACCACACTTGTTACATAACCATTTCGTTTGAATAATACGTAAATCTTGAATACATTCTTCAATTTATTAACTTGTCTTCAATTGGCTCCAGCGAAGTTTGAAATGAAAAGAGCTTTGATGATCTATTTTGGAATAACAAAATTAAAAACCAAAGTTAGCTCCTTGAGAAACAAATGTTTTAGAAGAGGTGGGACACTAAAATAGGAAATAAGATGAAGTGAACAGTATGATTTTCCCCTTAGAACACCACAGATAGCGTAACGGAATACGTTCCATAAAACAAGCTATCAAAACTAGTTTTTCAGTGAAGGAGGTGTACGGACCCATAAAATGGCCATAACGCGCAAACTATATCGAACATTATCTGTTACCACAGGAATGGACAAGAGATATGACACATGAATATATTCGGAGTTTATGTACACAATTAAAATAAAATAAGTTGAAATTTATTTGCGTAGAAACATCCACAGACTGTTTCCGACGCCAGTGGTAAATTAGTTAAGACTGAATGTTAAAAATAATGTAATTCTAAAAATAATTAAACAGATATAACATTATAGATCATATAATGTATCACTACAGTCCGGGATAGGTAAGCTTGCAGTTAAGTGTAAAAATGATACAGAACTTTACGGTAGAGCAATTCGACTAGTCAGGTCATTCTATTACAACAGCAAAAAATAAATGCATTTGAAAACGTATGAAGGGCCATAATCTTATAATAGGCACAAGTTACTTAAAAATTACAGCTACTGTAAAAATTTACCGTTTCGTTTTGATTTACAGTAACTTTTTTTAGCTGGACCGAGTTACGACATTATTAAATAGCCATAACGAGCCTCATTTGTTTACGTGTTCCCCTAAGTTAAGTGACCCGTACTATAAATGGAAGCTGTAGGCTTTTCAAACCGCCTCTGTTCGGACGATTTACATTCATCTCTAAGCAACTGACAGCTGAACAGTGAAAGTATCACATGCTCGCTTGGCAAATACCAGACAAGTACAAAATGAATCAGTCTGAATATTCACGATGTGAGAGAACAGAAAGGAACCGACTCGTAGTTAAACAACGCACCAACCTAGGGGCGCCGCTGATTAGCGCGCGACAAATACAACACACGCTAACTGAATTACTCATAGCGTGCAAACATAATCTAATCAATAACTACGTCGAAGTCCCCGTGGATAATTCCCACTGTAACTCTGCCCGCTGCTGTTGACAAGTTAAACTCAGCACAGACGTTTATACGACAAAACGTTGTATAGTTACTATTGCCACGAACGAGATGTTTCCGCTGCCGTCAAAATTCATAAATCAAGTTGACAGCATAAGCACAAATTTTATCCCATTTTGTACTACTTTGTTACATATTGTAAACGCGAGTCGAAAGTTTAGTAAACAAGAAGTAAAATGGTCCGTAAGTTGGATTTATGGAACACGAGTCCATAAAGTTGGATTTATAGGTTTTATCGACTGTCACTACACATTCCGGTGGTTTTCTCAGTACTGCTAAGGTTGCCTTATTATAGAACAGGTGTTATATTGCATAACTGGTAACAAACGAAAAAAAAGTTATGTTCTGAGTGTTATCCTTAAAAATCAACATGTTCCTAACAATGTAACGATCCCTTGGTAAAAGTGAAAAAAGCTGGTCATTCTTTCCAGCTATTGTAGATTATACTGTATAAAACTGTTTTCTGAAAGAAGTTAAAATTACACCATCGATAATTTTTTGCCATAATGTGCATATTACTTAACATGTCAGTGATAAAATTAGGCTAACATTCTCATCTCTGCCTTCCTAATGGCCCCGTGTTGTACAACCATGTTCATATTTTGACCGAAAATACTTTCTGGTTAGCAACACTTTTATTTATGAAGAAAAACAGAATACATTATATTTTTTTACACAAGTACAAATCAAAGTACTTACACACATGAAAACTGATTATATGTACATTATTAAAAGATTATATTGTGTGCAGCTGTATTATTTTAAAGGAAATTTCTTGCCTTCTAATCAAAACATACGGAGCATTATCATATGGCAACTCGATCGGAATTCGTCTCCTTTATCACGGCTTGATTATCTTCCGATCACGGATTACACTGGCATCCTACCCTACCCGGTCCATTTTTCTGGTGCATTATCCTGTAACAGACCCATGGATGTTTATATACTAACTGGATGCCAGACTGCCAACCCTGTATTCTTGTGAGAGCTGAAGCAAGTGTGACGTCACGCCGCCATCTTTAACCCGGGCAAGAGATCTCGAGCCCACAGTTCTACCTATACAACTGGTACATAATTGTGCCATTAATTACGCGACAATTAATTATTTTTTGATGATAAATACATGCTACGGTACGTCCTGAATAATACGATTTTTTGTCAAACCCATCAGCCCGAATGGTAATTCTCACTTACCTGTTAAATCTTTTTCTATTTCCACTCATAATCAAAGAATTTATTAGCCGACACCGTGGGACCATAGTGTTATGGGAACGTAAAATGAAATTAAAAAACAATAGTTTCTCAACGAAGAATTAGAAATAAAAAGCTGTATTTCCAACTCTCATCATTATTATTCCGGTGCTATTTATCTGTATGAAAAGGTACCGGTACTCACCAGGAACTCGCGAGTTCAAATCCGGGGAAGGTAGATCGATGTAAAAGTTTGGAAAATTCTATAGAGATAAATGAAATTATAAATCTTGAGAAACTTGGGCTTAAAAATGTGCCAGTACTGCATACCACCAGAAAAAGCCATTATTAACTGATGTTGTTGTTGTTGTTGTTATTATTATTTTATTATTATTATCATCAATCTATATAAAATAAGCTGCTTTCTTCTTTCAAAAATGATATTGAAAATAAAACAAGAAAAACACACAGAATCTAACCCAGTATGCTGGTATCCTTACTTTGTTCTCAGAAATGTGGCCAACCCAGTAAAATGGTTATTAATAGTTTTAACAGGTTTTTGATTATTAATTCACAACTGGTGTTTTTTAATAATGGCTTTTAGAAGAGAGTACATAATGATAATAAACAGAATGAATGTGTAAACGTATTGACAATGAATGTAAGTGTTAGCCATAGATTACAATAAAACCTAGGCATTAGGTTTTGCTGGCCAATATCGTGATTTGTAAGAAATTAAAAATTCCACTACTGAATAAAATTAATTAGAACTCTGTGATTTTCAAAATTCGTCAAAAAATCAATGGAAACTCGATTATAACTAAACTTATTTAATTACATATTTGGTTCTATTCTGTGACTAAATAAATCTTGTTTGCATTATAAGCCATTTCGCTCGACTTTGATTTCATGCGTTTGCTAAACATTTTGCGTCTGGGAGAAATGGGACTATACCTTCTGTTTGTGTACACCTTGTTGTTATATGCAGTGAGCTGTAATAATTTTATACTGTAACGCAGAAGCAATTAGACGACTGTTTAGCTAGATCTGACTGTAGACATTGTTCGGTTATTTATTCATATAATTACGTGTCAGATTATGCTGAAAGACTTTTAGTTTCTATGTTGGAAGATATGTTGTTTGTATGTTAGTTTCGTATTTTGTATTCTTTTCGAAGTCATAAGTCAAGCAAGCATTAAATCAATTTACACTCCAAAAGGTCCGCACAAATCAACCTAACTCCACGTCTGTTTACCTTTTTTTGCCCGCTTTAAATATGGCTGCCGTGATCTGATTTGCTTCACTAGAGAGCGCCCTGTCGGGCATCCAGTTATATTAACATCCATGAACAGAGCAGATTACGTGTGCCCTAGTTTTCACGAAGATTAGGAAAACTATACGTTTTGTATAGTTCATAACATATACAAACCACAAGGATGCAAGTTTTTTACAGTTTAGAGCCGACAACTCTAAAGGAAGCACTGTAAAAAGCTGACGTAAAACGAAATACAGATACGTACTATGAAACTGAAACTAATGTGAAGCTGTTTATTAGTATTGTTCCTTTTTTTTTTTTAAGAAACTCGTATGCAATGAGCGATTTTCATTCATAAGTTTTTCTTCTGTTTACTTCGTTTGAACTCAGCAACAAAGCACAATTCAAAATAATCAAGAAACGTCAAATACGAAGCAATTTAGAAAAAATAATAAATACGACGAAGTTTATTGTAGGTGTCACACAACTGATTAATTCAGAACACTCAGTCACATAATGCATTCGAGATTACAACGTATTGAATAAATGCAAAGGAAATGGATTAACTACTACAATGTCGAAAGATAAAAAAGGAATTACGATCTCAATAGAATAATATAACAACTGTTATACAACACCTCGTTTATATGCAATCTACACTTGAGCGCAATGTAGGCAGGATTACGTGAACACAGTAATACATTAGTGTCACCCACAGGACGTGGACGTGCTCTGCTCGTACAGTTATCAACGTTGTTTTATATGATTTTCCTAACTATAAATAAAGCTTTAAACTTACGGACTGTACGAAAATAATTCTAGAAAATCATGGCGAAACCTCTCTCGTTGAAAAGTAAATAATAAATAAAACTGTGGTCTATCCAGTTTTAACCAGCGTCTAATATGTATCAATGGTTTCAACTTCGTGGTTGCTTTCACAGTAGCCTGCCATCCAAAAAACCTTCCCTTCAAACTTAATCAACAGGTTTCCACTTGTACATATTCACTGGCCCGATGTAATGTGTCATTTTCCTAGCACACGCCGTTCAATAATATTGTGACGAAGATTAAAAGCCTCATTATATGTCGAATCACTTCTTTTCATAATTAGACAACACTACTTTTCTTTCCCTTCATTAAGAGCTGAATGTAATTAATAAATGGTTTAGGTCAGTTTATAACTGTTTCTTGAGAAAGACTTAGCAAGGCACTATAGTACGGGACTTACCATTGTAAGCTTCGAGGTTACGCAATAGTAACAGCTCTTCCCCGCCTCTCGTCATCCAGCGTTGTCGCACGTTACACTTGGTTATGCGTAGGCAAAGGCGGGGAGTGAAGCGACATGGCAATACCGCAGTCGCCTCGAAGCTTATATTGATACGTCTCACATTATAATACTTATCGAACAGTTGTAATACAGAAATTGCCACAGCTGACTGAAACAACTCTGTGTTTATGAGACCACAATTGTTTTTTACCACGCTATTTAATTAACTCATAACTAACGTTTATCAGTTAAATCTTCAGACTAGGAAGGACATAAGGTTTTTTTAATTTAATCAGTGGCGAAATAATTTTTCATTTCTTACTGTGTTATGCAAGTGGAAAATTATTCACTTTTTCAGGATAAAAATACATTCTCACAAGTGTAAATGGAAAAAGTTCAACCCTGCCGGAGCGCGTGACACACTTTCTAGCTGAACTACCTTAAACGAAGCACGTTTCCAGTGTTTACGCTCATCGTCAGCCACGTTGACTCGTTGTGGGTGAAGTATTCGTGCTTGGACTGATTACTGCTGTTGGTTGGTACGTAACAATAGCAATCTGTTGTGACTGTATTAGATGGGTAAATGATATTAATTAATCAATACCCCAAGAAAACGTAAAACACACGCGTTTGCATTTAATATTTGCAAGTTAAATAGCCTATACTTTTAAACAACAAATACATATTGTTTATGCAGTATCGTTAATATTGATGTTGTTATCAACAATTCCAGTTATTTTACGTGTCCCAGCCAAACCAACGCGTGAATAAATATTAAGCCTCACAAATGGACAAACTGAATTTTGAGTCTAACGTAAGAAAGTGTAAGGTTTTTGAATAAGACTCGTGAATAAATATTAAGCCTCACAAAGGGACAAACTGAATTTTGAGTCTAACGTAAGAAAGTGTAAGGTTTTTGTAATTCCAGATCGCGGCCGATGAAGAATTATTAAAGCGGATTATTGGGGAGCAGCTCATAAGACCTGGGATTTACGCCAGCATGTAAAACAGAAGACGACGGCTCTCCCCTGTGAATCCCATCCCCGCAATTAATCATCAAGCGTGCACGTTCATGGGCTCAGAGGCCATGCCGTCATAGTAACTTTGTATTAAGGTTTTCCTTGTTTCCACATTTTTCTGCCCAATGTACGTGTTTGTGTTTCTCCTTCTGGCGTAATTACGTATGCGCTTGCCGACTTATATTTCGTTCTTCTCACACCTATTATATAAAACGATTTTAAATTATCAGCCTCTTTAAATCCCAATAAAAACTAAGTATCCGTAAAAATGACACTTCTTGACATGTTCCAGGAAACTTTCCCAAAGCTTCTGTATTTTTAAATAGAATGAGTTCCAAATTCTGTCGCACTTGGTGAATAAGTTTTTTCCTTCTCAACAATTAAACAAGAGCCAAAACTGTCGCTGTCGTCTATAAATTAAAACTGTTCACATTTATAATTGAAAATAATTTACAATTTATAATTCAAATAAATTCCGGTAAAGCTGTGGTTAGGTGTAACTTGTAATTTAGTCTACGATTCTAAAATTACAAATACGTTTTTAGTGCTTTATAGTACTTTTTGCAAAACTAGCTAAAAAAATTGCGTGATAAATATAGTTCAATTAATTCACACTTTCGTGGGTAATGTTACTTTTGTGTCAATAATGAAACTTAAATAACGAGATATGTTCTCACCATCGAGAACATGACTCAACACGACTTTCCAGCATCGAGACATGTTCAGTCTCGCAGAATGTCGTCAACCGGTGTCGAGTGCGCGCTCACATCCGCGTACGTCGCTGTGTTTGTACAACATATACATAGATGTATTTTAGTGTCTTTTTAATGTTTTAACGAAGTCAACTGACGAATTTTTACTCTGATGATGGATTAAATCTAATCCGAAACGCGTTAGAAGACAGAAACCAAGCGGTCACAGTGACGGATTAAGGTAACAAATTTTAATTATAATAATTATATAAATAAACACATTAAAACTTTATATTAATGATTGTCTTTTGTTGTCCTTTTTTAAAACTGGTTTGGGGTGTTTCCCTCAATTACACACTTACTTTATTTATAATTAAGTTTACATTATTCTGATTATTTGTATTGGATTCTCTTATTTTATTATTTTTGGTTCTAAATTTGTATAGCTAATATGGTTTAAGTTCTTCCGTTTATGTGGTTTACTGCTATAGAGGTTTCTGTCTTTTAAATAGGTTTTTGTATCTTGATATTATTTCATTTCAATTCATTTGTTATGGTCTGTTAATCCTTACTACTTTATATCTTGAGAATTGTCATTTTCATTTATTTGTTCTGGGCTGTTGCTCCTTACTACTCCATATCTTGAGAGTTGTCATTTTATTTTATTTGTTCTGGGCTGTTACTCCTTACTACTCCATATCTTACTGGGTCTACTAATTATTTTACTGAGATGATACTCATACTATTTATTTTTTAACACATTCTGGCTATAAATTGACTATATGTAAATTCTTTGAATCGATTTGTCTAGTTCTGTTAAGTCCTTTTATTGATGATTGTAATTACTTTTTTCTGCTACTTTTATTTAAGTTGATATTACTCATTCCAGATGACTTTTTCCCTTCTTTTCCTATATGATCTTAATTTGTAGAATAAGGTAAACACTTCGTTGTGCTACAATATATATATATATATATTGTAACGTAGTTACGAGGGTGTGAACTTCCTTGTTTTCTTAAAGCCCCTCGTTGGGTTCGTCAATATGTAACGAGTAACGGTGTGCGTACTTGTTAAAATGTATCACAATTGTTTATTTTGTGTAGTAGTGTGAATGTAGTGTGTTTGCCTCACACTGGTCGTTACATAAATCGACGTCACTACAGGAGTCCGTAGCGTTGTCAATGTTACCAGTACAACCTACCTGTTAATTCATAGGGATTGCGATTCCCGGGTGGCGCCAAATTGTTTCTGTTAAAACAATTAAAATAGTTAATTTCTAAGATAATACGTGGTATTAGCATGGACAGCTGTGGCGTTCGAATTGTTCCCGCTGCTATACAGGTTGTCGACTCGTCCACTCGTGATGAGCGCTAGTTGGCTGTTGCTTAAAACTCGCTAACACACATATATTCTAAAAAATCCTATGAAATAACAAGATAGTAATATTCGGTACTGTATTTTTAATACAAATTTGGTCATCCATAAATATGACAAATGAATTATAAATAATTTGTTGCAGATAACGTTGTACACATATTGTAACACAACAAAATGTTACATAACCTAGACATTCACCAGAAGGGTAATTAAATACACTGAAATAATAAAAGTGAATAATTTATGATGAAAGTAGCAAAGAAGAGAAGGACCAACAAAGAAGAAAGAAGTAGAAGGATCCCAAGAAGCAGTGAGGAATACACTGCAGGACACTACAACAAATACTATGACTGACTCTAACTAATGGACATACCAAGTTCACTATAAGCTGTCAAACAAGCCAGTCAATGACATGAATGTAATGTCATGTGTCAGATAAACCAATTAAATAATGACGAGAATAATGTAAGATCAGTAACAGCATTTTGGCTGACAATAAATGAACCATGACCAGTAAATGAAAAAGCTTATGACTAGATTAGCTATGGCCACAATGTAAATTAAAACTAGCATCACAAACCCAGATGTAATATTAGTGGAGTAAGAGTAGTTATAAAAGGAAACCTTATATGGATAAGTAACTTCCTTATTATATAAAATGTAAATAGTAACAATTATTAAAGCATAAACGTATGCTAAAAAACATGCCGAGACCATGTCTAAACAAACGTTTGTCAGTAAATTAATGAGGAAAAAGGACTCCTAGTGAACATAAAATTTACTGAACAATCAATATAACTAAAGATAATGGGAAATACCACCACTCAATGGTTAATTAATAACGTTAAATTGAGTAGGCCAAACGAAATGTAATTAGAAATAAGGATTTTCGATAATAATGTATCGCCTTAATTATGTTAAGATTTAATATTGTACAATCATAAATAGCTATTAAGTATAATCACAGATGTGTTAGTGTTCAAACAAAGACGTTATAAAGAAAACGCAATGTAAAACACTAAATGTCAAAAGATAGGGAATGCTCGCATTAGACATCGCTAGCAGACGACAGTGAGAAACTATGTTTCTAAACATTCTTTATGAGCATTGTCAAAGCAAACGAGGTTAAAACCTATGTTAAGCCACATCAAATTAAAATTAAAGCCAATAAACTAAACTTTAATTTGATGGTAATAAACTCGCGATCGAAACTATAATAAGTGCGTAGTGCGCGATAGCATCATTTATTGTTAAAAAGTGAGAAATTGGTTGGGGAAAACCAACAACAACGACAATTGTCAATGACATTCGCCGGACGGCGGTTAAAAAACAATACGTTATTTTGTAACGGTTATCAGAACCAATCAGAAGAGAGATTATTGAACGATCTTACCGCCTAAGCCCTATGAAGCGAGGGGGTATATAATCAAAAACCGAGAGAACTCGACACACTTTTGGTCATCATCTCGAGCGAGAGGTTGTCGCTCGTCACCGCAATATTCGTTAATAACTTTATACACACTTTTTGTCATCACATCGAGCGAGACAGTTGTTGCTCGTCCTCGCAATATTTTTTAATAACTGAAATTAGTACAATAGTAAACCGTTTAAAATTTTCTTCAAAACATTCAATGATACTGCAATTTACTACAAGGAAGTGCTTCGAAAGTAAAGTGATATTTTAATTTGTGCGTGATTTTAGAAAGAGAGAGAGAGTTTTTTAATCAGTATTTAACTTAGCCCAGATTTTGTTAGAAGAGGGCCAACTCTCCGTTCATAGTTCGTGTGAAGTGTAAATAACCAGTGGTCATTATAATCCGATCACTGGAGTGTTGTTAATAAATTTTAATCTATTTGATTAAAATAAAAAAAGGTAACACTGTGACAATTCATTTTATTTATCTGCTTGCACTGATCATTATTTACCACAAAACTGTACTGACGCAAGAACACTTAAAACTTTCAATCGTATACACAGTTTCAATTTACTTAGCGGATTTGTTAATCCAATGCAAGATTTTGTATTAGTTCTAAGTATTAAAAATATATGTTAGTTAATATGTCAGCGTAACAAACGCTTACCTGGAAAATAGTTACGAATTTTAAACAAAGGCCAAATTATTAATTATTATATTTAACGTCTGTCAAGGCATAGTATAGTTCTTTTTTGTATTTCAAAGAGCCTACCCGTGAGATATATACATTATATAATTAAAAAGTCAAATTGTTAATAGTGTAACGAGAAAATGGAGTTGTACCTGTTAAAATGTATCACAATTGTTTATTTTGTGTATTAGTGTGAATGTAGTGTGTTTGCCTCACACTGGTCGTTACATAAATCGACGTCACTACTGGAGTCCGTAGCGTTGTCAATGTTACCAGTACAACCTACCTGTTAATTCATAGGGATTACGATTCCCGGGTGGCGCCAAATTGTTTCTGTTAAAACAATTAAAATAGTTAATTTCTAAGATAATACGCGGTATTAGCATGGACAGCTGTGGCGTTCGAATTGTTCCCGCTGCTATACAGGTTGTCGACTCGTCCACTCGTGATGAGCGCTAGTTGGCTGTCGCTTAAAACTCGCTAACACACATATATTCTACAAAATCCTATGAAATAACAAGATAGTAATGTTCTGTACTGTATTTTTAATACAAATTTGGTCATCAATAAATATGACAAATGAATTATAAATAATTTTATAACATTCGGCTCCAGCTTAGAGCTTGAAACACAAAATATCTCAGAGTTGGCAAAATTGATTTCAAAACATTATCGTTGCCGAGACGGCATCAAGTCACTTTAATAAATTACTATGTTTAAAATCTGGAGTTCTTTGGATCATGAAATAAGACATAAACGTTGGTTACATTAAAAAAGTACACTACCATACCTTATACGTACTTAGAAATTATAATGTGTTTTTACAATTTGTTCGGTAGTGTCGTATTTCTGTTACAAAAATTGTGCTCTCAAATAAGGTTATATTTTGATTAATGAAATGTTTTTTAAGTAAGTAAATTATGCCTTTACCTTTGAAAGAAAATACTACTTTTTAAATAGTGAGAAATTTTATCATTTGAAAAATATTTTAAGTAATTTGGGGTTTTGGGATTAAGGAATTTATTCGGTACTTATCAGTTCATATCATGTTGAAATGTCGTCATCAGGATAGTCATATATTCTTCAAATTTGGGCTAGTGTTAAACTTCTAACATCTTTTCAATCTGGTCTTGGGTCCTTCTCTAATTAATTTATTTAATTTGACTCCTGGACATCATGAATTCTTTATAGATCGACGTCCATTCGTTTTTGGTCATCTTGGTTCACTGATTCGACTTTTTGTAACTGTTTAAATTAAAATTTCAATCGTTCCAATTTTGCGTGCCGCTTACCCACGCGTCGTTTTTCAGAGTCTATATAATTTAACGGAAAATAAGCCCTCAACGTCTCGTTGTCATAGTAACCATAATTCTGTGATTGGTTAATTACTCCTTTAAAGACATTGTTAAAATATTTGAATTTTTATTCAAATGTATTAAGTATTTTCCTAATGGTTTTATTCCTTTATAATTCCTTTGGGGTAATAAATGACATCACTATTATCTTTCTTTCCTTTCAAAGTTTACAACGATACCTCATAAGGTCATATTCTGTTATACATTAACTACAGTCTAATTATTTGACATTTAATAAATAACATATCTTTCTTAAATTAAACTATTACCATAACATTTCTGTTTTAAAATAATTGATATATAATTACTGGCCATTCACTGGTCTTAGATTAGTAAGATTTCTTGTGAAATTGATACAATTTACATTTGAATGTCTTTGGCAGTTAGATGTTTTCATAGTCAAGATTAGCCACGATTGTTTTTTGGTGTATTTCTTTTTAAATTACATTCTGAATTCAGCCTGATGGGCTTCACTTATTTGTTTGTGTTTTAACTACTATTCAACATACATTATAATTACTCTTCCTTTAAAATATAATAATTAGGTTTATGGACTGTAGGTTCCTTTCAGCCATATTCCTCCTTTAACATTGAACCAACTATTCTTTACAAGTCATGAGTTATTACTAGTTCTAATATTGATTTCTTTCTTTTGTTACAAACTAAAGTGATAAACATTGTCACTTTTCATAAAATTATGAAGGTTAATTCCCCTTTCAACATGGGGTGTTGTATTCTTTGCAATCTTAATTTTAATAACAAAACTTTAATTCTATTCTACCATACCATGTTAATACAAGTTATTTGTCTGGGCTTTCTCCCTGAATAACATCACAAGCTTCCTTTATATTAATTTGGAATACTATTTCTAATTATTTCTAGATATATTACTGTTTACCATGTCACTCCAATCATTGGTTGTTCATCAATGTTTTATAAAGTGTCTACTTACTTATCATTATATTTTTAATGTTTCACATACACTTTCACTACTTTTTAGGGTATTTACACTTCACTAAAGCAATTCACTTTGGTTCACTGTTTTGTATTTAGTGTTATTTAATGGGTAATCCCTATACTTTCTACTACCATTTCTCACTATTTCGTTTTAGTATGATATTTACTATTAACAATATTAGGTTAGTTGTGTTTTGTTAAATCTAACCTTTCTGACTGTGTTAGTGTACCTTTTCTGTATTACATTGCTTTACAATTGTATTGTCTTTAAAATGGGTACATAGGTTAAATTAATGATAATAATAATATTGGTTTCATTAATACATAATTATTCGAGGTTTACTGACCGTATTCTATCTTTCCCTTTTATATGTGTGTTAGTTTCCCCTTGGGTTTAACCTGTCTCCTCTTCATTCTTCCTCTTCTTCATCTTCAATAGTCTTCATCTTGGTTCGGTTCTCCTCTTCTTCTCTTCTGGTTTAAATTCTGTTTAATTGTAGGGATCTGTTCTCTTCTTTGTTTCTTCTTTAGTTCTGTGTTCATCATTGATTTGTCTATCATATTTTTCTTAAGTATGTTACGTGGTTCCCTTCTTTATGTTTAGGTTGTTGGCTCAATCACTTGGGTTGGGTAATATCGTTGTACTCGTGTCAAAGTATTTACATTTTAATCATTTTTTAAACATTTTATTTTATATGAAGTATTTTTATATCAAGAATTATCTTTTTTATCACTGGTACGGGATTTGGCTTAATTGTATCGTTACATAATGCCTCTCCTCTAAAATTGATCATTTTAATAAAACACTAGCATAGTTTTTTATGAAATTATCAGTTATAGATAACTTTTTTCCTCCTCTTCCTTGTTTGTTTCTCCATTCTTCATTTCTCTTCTTACTTAATTCATTCCATTTTACTTGGATCTGTTTTTATTTATTTCCATTGGTGCATTTTCCCTCATACACAAATTTTTCCCTAACTTTTATACAGTAGTTGGTTTCTCCCATTACTACTCATTTTTCTGAGACTAGAGGCACATCTTCTCTACTCAGTTCATTTGGATTGCTGGACTTTTCAACAGTCAATCTTAAATACCTTCTTTGTCAACTTGTGACTTAATAATAATAATAATAATAATAATATAATATACTTTGGGATTGTCCACCTTATGGTTTGTTTTTAGATCACTTTGTCATTACTACTCATTCTTCCTTCCGCTATACCTTAACTATACACTATCATCTACTTATACACTTGGTTGTTTTTATATTTATTCATATGTTAATTTCATCATATCTCACTTTTCATTATTTTGTTTTCAATGCTCGTTGTGATCATTTTAATTGTCTTAGACATTTTTTTTTTCTTAGTCATTTAGCAAGATTCTGCTTTAGCCATATTTGTATATTGGTTCTATACATAATCTCTCTCTCTCCTTGTACCAGGTATAATTTAAAAAAATTTTTTTTTCTTAGAATATCTTTTATTCAGTATGATTTCAAGTATTTATCTCATTAATTTGAGCTTGATTTTATTTTTGTTTATTTTATTTTGTATTAGATATCATTTTTGATAATTCTTTGGTAAGTTAATTGTCTTACCTTAAAGGAATGTTTGTAGCGTATTCCTTTTTAGCTATTTTTTTGTTTTAATTATAATTGTAAGTTTGTGCTTCTTACATTTTTATTATATAGGAATGTGTGTAACTTATTCCTTATTATCTCACTTTTTACTTCATACTTCATATATCAATCTTTTATTAGACTGCAAATTAATTTAAATTGAAAGGAATTTGTGTAACTGTTTCCTTTGTTTTGTTTTTTTCTTTATTATCCACTTATATTAATTCTTTTTATGGTTCCGCATATATCATCTAAATAAGTTAGTAAGCTGCTCTTACAATCTCTTTTGGAATTTTGAAATATGTTTCATTTCACAATGGTTTTATTCTTCCTCGTAAAACTTTTTTATTGAAGTTTGTTTATAAACTCCCTTGATTTTCCTTGTATTGATATTACTGATCTGGTAAGTATTATTACCATTATCTTTTGTGATGATATATGGTTTATTATGATATACATAATTGTTCTATTCATATTACTATACACCGGACCTTGTTATTTATTTTTGTAAGTTGACTTCTCCTTTTCTTTCCTTTATTATTTCCTTCTCTTGTTCGACTCTTTGTTATTATGCACCTCTACTCCTTCAAGTGCTTGATAGACGCACTTATTCTGGATGATATTATTTTAAGTTGGTTTATTATAGTTTAATTTTTTCTTATTTAAATCGTCGTGGTCGTCGTCATTTCTTGTACCCTCTTGTTTTGGTGACTGTCTAGTAGCTTTATTTAATTTTAATATCTCCTTCTATTCCATTGGGTTGCTTGGTCAGTAACTTGAAGATCAGTCCCTTTTCTTAGTGTGTGGTATCTTCACTTAGTTTACCCATGGTCCATCAGTTCCTCTGCCCTTATGGTTCGGATAACTCTGGCGTGTAGAACTGTTTTCTTACTGGTGAAATAGGTCTCCTCCGTCTTGTACCATAATTCCTTTAATACCATATGTTCCGTGGTATTTATTTCTGCCTCCATCATTTGATTAGTTTGTCGATTAATCAGCGAAGTTATTTGTGCCTCTCTCATTAATATTATTTTTGCTTTTTTATTTGGTATTTCCATTTCTGGTGTGCTCCAGTATTTTATTGATCTTCCTGATTTGTTATACTCTGTTTTGTGGTCAGTCATTTCTATTGCTGGTAATTTCCATTTAAGCATAGATTTGCTGAATTTTTCATCCACTGGTTGGTTGTGAATTCCTTTTGTAATTTCCCTCAGAGTCCTCCTACAATCTTTATACTTCATTAATTTGCTTTGGTAGTTAAGGGGCAAATTAAACACATCAATCAGTCCGTTCTTCATCATCTCCACTTCTTCTCGTGTTTTGATTAGTTTCCTTTTATATACCTTTCTTATTTCCTCTGTTTCCTTAATCTTCTTAATGATTCGATTCTTCTTCATACGACTGTTTACATCTATTCGTAGTTCTTGGTGCCTCTCCTCTAGTTCCTTGACCATCTCCTTCTGTGTTATTTTCTGATTCCCCTGTTCTCTGTTCTCATTCAACGTTTCTTTGATACTTTTAGAAGTGCTGTCTAGTGTTTCATTCCATTGTTTGAAATCACTAACTACTGTTTCTTGAAGTCGATCTACTGGGTAACTTGTTTCTTCCCATCTCTTATTCATCCCCGTTTTTGTCCGTTTGTCTTCTTCACGAAACTCTACAAACATGAATCTCAATTCTTCTCTGTTCTTCTCACTTTCTTCCTCGATTTTTCGTTGGAGAATATCATGATTATTTTCCATCTTTTTATTTACTATCTCCAGATCCTTCTTGATCTGTTTCTTCAGCTCTTCGCTCTTCTTTTCCAACGCCTCCTGACTCCTCTTCATGTCTTCACGGTTGCTCTCTATTTTGTCATTCAGGAATTCTATACTCTCCTTCATTTGCTTCTTCAATTCTTCACTGTTTTGGTCCAATTTTTCCAATATTCTATTCAGATTTTCCTTGTCCTGTCTTCTATCTTCCTTGTCTGACTCTAGTTTTTTATTTAAATCTTCATGGCTCCTGTTCATTTGTCCAAATTGTTCCATCATTCTCCTGAACATCTCCTGCGTGCTCAGGTCTTCTTTCTGAGTGGGTTCAGTAGGTTGGTCGTTTACCATGACTTCTGCTTCTATTTCCAGTTCAGGTGGATTGGGATTTTCCATTTGGTCCTCCTGTGGGTTTTCTTCTGACAATTCTCCAGTCGTTTCCTCCACTTCTACTTCCTCAACTTCCTCCATTTCTTCTGGGTTTCCTTCTTGGTTTGATGTTTCCTTCCCTTTGCGCCTCGTAACCATACCGTGTCTATTCATGACCGCCGCTAGTTAGTCTTCCTAGCCTCACGTTGCTGGTCGCCAATATGTAACGAGTAAAATAGGGTGTGTACTTCCTTCATTCTTAAAGCCCCTCATTGGGTTCGTCAATATGTAACGAGTAACGGTGTGCGTACCTGTTAAAATGTATCACAATTGTTTATTTTGTGTAGTAGTGTGAATGTAGTGTGTTTGCCTCACACTGGTCGTTACATAAATCGACGTCACTACAGGAGTCTGTAGCGTTGTCAATGTTACCAGTACAACCTACCTGTTAATTCATAGGGATTGCGATTCCCGGGTGGCGCCAAATTGTTTCTGTTAAAACAATTAAAATAGTTAATTTCTAAGATAATACGTGGTATTAGCATGGACAGCTGTGGCGTTCGAATTGTTCCCGCTGCTATACAGGTTGTCGACTCGTCCACTCGTGATGAGCGCTAGTTGGCTGTTGCTTAAAACTCGCTAACACACATATATTCTACAAAATCCTACGAAATAACAAGATAGTAATATTCGGTACTGTATTTTTAATACAAATTTGGTCATCCATAAATATGACAAATGAATTATAAATAATTTTATAACATTCGGCTCCGGCTTAGAGCTTGAAACACAAAATATCTCAGAGTTGGCAAAATTGATTTCAAAACATTATCGTTGCCGAAATGGCATCAGTCACTTTTAATAAATTACAATGTTTAAAATCTGGAGTTCTTTGGATCATGAAATAAGACATAAACGTTGGTTACATTAAAAAAGTACACTACCATACCTTATACGTACTTAGAAATTATAATGTGTTTTTACAATTTGTTCGGTAGTGTCGTATTTCTGTTACAAAAATTGTGCTCTCAAATAAGGTTATATTTTGATTAATGAAATGTTTTTTAAGTAAGTAAATTATGCCTTTACCTTTGAAAGAAAATACTACTTTTTAAATAGTGAGAAATTTTATCATTTGAAAAATATTTTAAGTAATTTGGGGTTTTGGGATTAAGGAATTTATTCGGTACTTATCAGTTCATATCATGTTGAAATGTCGTCATCAGGATAGTCATATATTCTTCAAATTTGGGCTGGTTTTAAACTTCTAACATCTTTTTCAATCTGGTCTTGGGTTTTTCTCTAATTAATTTATTTAATTTGGTTCCTGGACATCATGAATTCTTTATAGATCGACGTCTATTCGTTTTTGGTCATCTTGGTTCACTGATTCGACTTTTTGTAACTGTTTAAATTAAAATTTCAATCGTTCCAATTTTGCGTGCCGCTTACCCACGCGTCGTTTTTCAGAGTCTATATAATTTAACGGAAAATAAGCCCTCAACGGCTCGTTGTCATCGTAACCATAATTCGGTGATTGGTTAATTACTCCTTTAAAGACATTGTTAAAATATTTGAATTTTTATTCAAATTTATTAAGTATTTTCCTAATGGTTTTATTCCTTTATAATTCCTTTGGGGTAATAAATGACATCACTATTATCTTTCTTTCCTTTCAAAGTTTACAACGATACCTCATAAGGTCATATTTTGTTATACATTAACTATAGTCTAATTATTTGACATTTAATAAATAACATATCTTTCTTAAATTAAACTATTACAATAATATTTCTGTTTTAAAATAATTGATATATAATTACTGGCCATTCACTGGTCTTAGATTAGTAAGATTTCTTGTGAAATTGATACAATTTACATTTGAATGTCTTTGGCAGTTAGATGTTTTCATAGCCAAGATTAGCCATGATTGTTTTTTGGTGTATTTCTTTTTAAATTACATTCTGAATTCAGCCTGATGGGCTTCACTTATTTGTTTGTGTTTTAACTACTATTCAACATATATTTTCATTACTCTTCTTTTAAAATATAATAATTAGGTTTATGGACTGTAGGTTTCTTTCAGCCATATTCCTCTTTTAATATTGAACCAACTATTCTTTACAAGTCATTAGTTATTATTAGTTCTAACATTGATTTCTTTCTTTTGTTACAAACTAAAGTGATAAACATTGTCACTTTTCATAAAATTATGAAGGTTAATTCCCCTTTCAACATGGGGTGTTGTATTCTTTGCAATCTTAATTTTAATAACAAAACTTTAATTCTATTCTACCATACCATGTTAACACAAGTTACTTGTCTGGGCTTTCTCCCTGAATAACATCACAAGCTTCCTTTATATTAATTTGGAATATTATTGCTAATTATTTCTAGATATATTAATTTTTACAATGTCACTCCAATCATTGGTTGTTTATCAATGTTTTATAAAGTGTCTACTTACTTATCATTATATTTTTAATGTTTCACATACACTTTCACTATTTTTTAGGGTATTTACACTTCACTAAAGCACTTCACTTTGGTTCACTGTTTTGTATTTAGTGTTATTTAATGGGTAATCCCTATATTTTCTCCTACCATTTCTCACTATTTCGTTTTAGTATGATATTTACTATTAACAGTATTAGGTTAGTTGTGTTTTGTTAAATCTAACCTTTCTGACTGTGTTAGTGTACTTTTTCTATATTACATTGCTTTACAATTGTATTGTCTTTAAAATGGGTACATAGGTTAAATTAATGATAATAATAATATTGGTTTCATTAATACATAATTATTCGAGGTTTATTGACCGTATTCTATCTTTAAGTATACTATCTTTCCCTTTTATATGTGTGTTAGTTTCCCTTTGGGTTTAACCTGTCTCCTCTTCATTCTTCCTCTTCTTCATCTTGGTTCGGTTCTCCTCCTCTTCTCTTCTGGTTTAAATTCCGTTTAATTGTAGGGATCTGTTCTCTTCTTCTGGTTCTTCTTTAGTTCTGTGTTCATTATTGTTTTGTCTATCATATTTTTCTTAAGTATGTTACGTGGTTCCCTTCTTTATGTTTATGTTGTTGGCTCAATCACTTGGGTTGGGTAATATCGTTGTATGTCGTGTCAAAGTATTTACATTTTAATCATTTTTTAAACATTTTATTTTATATGAAGTATTTTTATATCAAGAATTATCTTTTTTATCACTGGTACGGGATTTGGCTTAATTGTATCGTTACAATATATATATATATATATATATATATTGTAATAAAACAATGAAGTCCGCCTCCTTCAAGCCCCGCGATGGAAGCCAATTTTGTAATATTCCTATGAATTGGTAATTAAATAAAAGGTTGATGTATGAGAATTGTGCTCTCCTGTAAGCCCCACTGGTTGTGCTAGCTGATTTTGTAATAGAACGATATTGCAAAATATAGCTTAATTTATAATGTGTGTAGTAACGTAGCTAATATCTTCTTGTCTTCTAAGCTCTCACTGTTGATCTTCGCTTTTGTAATACAACCATACTATAATTGTAATTGTATAGTGTTCTGGTATAATATTACCCAGGATAATTTTTATGGTGTGTATGTGTAGTAGTGACATTCCGCTCTGGGAATCGTCGATTTGGTAAAGTTCCTGGTCTTTGTTATTATTAAATAAACTCAGTGTATTTTGCTGTGGTAGCAAATTGAAATAAAATATAAATTTAAAATTTATATTTATAAAAAAAAATAATTTCGGAAAAAATATTTTCGGTGTATTTATGTACTTAATATTTAGGAATAAATTGAGGTTGTTGATCGTAATTATAATTATAATAGTATGGCGTTTAATTTGGTAATAAATTTCTGTTCGGTAAATTTGTTAAAAAGATAATCCAATTAACTTCAAGTTAGGCGAAAAACGGCTCTCTTCTTCTTACTCTTGAAATGTTGTAGTTTCGCATATACTGCCTTTAAAGATTATCTAGTTTTCTTGGTTAATTAATGATTATGTCCTTTTATAAGAGAAATCAACTTCAATTTACCAAAAAACAAACAAAAACGTTTATTAAACACAATAATAAAGTTGGTCGATTAATTAATCGAGGTTACAAAGCCATATCGACTCGCTCAAGGTCGGTCGATATTAGAAGTTTTACAGTTGTATTACTTAAACAGGTTCTTTGAACGGTTATTTATATAAAAAGCCAGAGAAGGTCAGGGACATGAAAGTATAACACTTACAATTCAAGAAATGTCTTAAATTTAAACAATGTAATGGTAATTATTAATAATAAAAGTTTATATATAATTTTGTTCAAACCAGAAAGCAGTCTAGTCGTCTCTAATTGCGGTGACGATCCTGGATCAAAATGGCCGCCTGACGCATGCGCGTTGATAGCTTCTAATGTAAACAAAGTACTTGTTGAGATAATATGGCCTTTCTTCGGTTAAATGTTCTTCGCAACTGTATATGATCTTCTGGGGTATAGTTTATTGTCACTGGTGTATCATGGAATAGTTCACTTTGTGTAAAAATGTTGTTAAATGGGTATATCTACTGGTGTTTATGCGTGTCAGTTAACCTCGAATTTTCACTTGGTGTTTGGTGCGATTTCAGTGTTATTTCATTTAATTAGTTATATGTGATTTCGTTTATAGGTGTTATGTAGTTCATGGGTCAACTTCACCACTTCACTTTCATTAAAATAGTTAAAAAATTAGTTTTACATAAAATGATTCCGAACTTCGTTATAACGTAACGGCCATTACAGGTTGGTTCTATCAAATATTCACATGAAGTGCTCTCTTCGAGGTATAATAATGAACTGTCTGTATTTCCTTCGTCTCATGAAAATCTTAGCCTATATAATATATCTCATACATTGTTTCAAATTGCCTTAACTTCCGACACACTTTAAAAATGTACATTATGCTCATAAAATAAATTCGTTATTAGTTAACTGTTTGAAATATAAAATACATATTCGTTTTCACTATTCTATTCTACTTATTTTGATAGTAATTAAGTTAGTATTACAAAGTTTTATCTGAAAATTATATTTCTTATAATTTTTGGGAGGTAGGCCTAAAATTATACTTCCTGTCTTCTATGTAAATAATAGCCATTTTCCCTAATATAATTATTATTCTATTAAATCTGAAATTTGTATAATTATCAATTCTCACTTATTTTATTGCAATTTAGTATACTAATGATGGTTTTTTAATATAATTCATTTGTATATGACTCCCCCTAGGATAGTGTCAGTTAATCTATTTCAGTTTTAATGGTATTTTATTAGATAATTAAATAATTTTACTCATATAATGACCATATCTTTAGAAAGCCTTATTTACATAGTATTTAATATGTTGAGTTTATCTTGCCTAAATATTGTCATTTTATCTGGTTTATAAGACTAGGTTTGTTAATTATTCTGCAGTTTAAATTTATTCTTTGGCCTAGATTTGATGTGTGGCTAATTTCCAAATGTTTTATTAATGTAGTTATTTTATATCCTTCTCTGACTGGTATAACATAATTATTGATTATATAATTAACATATAACATCTCTCTATATCAAAACTGGTGTTCTGAATAACATTGCTTAGTATATTACCTAATAACATAAATAAAAAATATTCTATAACATTGGAATGGTATCTAATTTTAGATATGTCATTCCTAAATTAAAATGAACAATAAAATAACAAATTATAACACTAACATTTCTTATGGATAATCCTTACGTATCTAAATACTATATGTAATAGGAATCTGACATCCTGGTTACATATAATGGTTATCATCTTTTACTACTCAACATTAACAATTTGTTTTGTAATTCCCCATTTTACAAGATTTATGCCCCCTCTTTAAGTATAACCCTGGCTATCTAAGTTATATTCCATTCTATGGAATGTTCATACAGCTTTAGTAGCTTTTTATTAGTAACATTACTATTTCATTATCAAAGTAGACACTGTTCATAAAACTTAAAGTTTATTGCTTTGTACTGTAACTCATGCACCTTTTTAAAGTTTATTATTTATAATTTGATCACTTGCACTTGTCTATGGTGAATTATCAATATATTTACTAGTCTTTCTCTAGTTTTTAACATGAAATATTCAACCATGGGGGAACTGTGAAGATTTGTTTATACAAACTAAACAATAACTTTTTGAATGCACTAATATTTAATACTACTAACACTTTTAGTTTTTTGTCAGTTTTACAGTGATATGGTTTTTTAGGGTGTTATACTTTCTCTTTGGACATTCATTGATTTTGGGGTTTTTTGGGGGTTCTATCCCTATGGGGTTTTTGTTTTATATGGGTCGTCTTAATTATTCTTCTTTCTTCCTTCTTCAGTAGATTTGGTTTTGGATTATTCTTCTTTCTTCCTTCTTCAGTAGTAGTAGTTTTGGTTTTCTTCCTTCTTCTTTCTTCAGTAGCTTTGATTGTTCTTCTTTCTTCAGTAGTTTTAATTAGTCTTCTTTCTTCTTTCTTCAGTAGTAGTAGTTTTGGTTTATTCTTCTTTCTTCTTTAGTTTTAATTAGTCTTCTTTCTTCTCTAGTTTTAATTATTCTTCTTTCTTCTGTGGTTTTTATTTTGATTATTCTTCCTTCTTCCTTCTTCCTTCTTCAGTAGTTTTAGATTTGGTTGTTCTTCTTTCTTCAGTGGTTTTGGTTATTCTTCTTTCTTCTCTAGTTTTAATTATTCTTCTTTCTTCCTTCTTCGGTAGCTTTGATTGTTCTTCTTTCTTCCTTCTTCTGTAGTAGTAGTTTTAATTAGTTCTTCTTTCTTCTCTAGTTTTAATTAGTCTTCTTTCTTCTTTGGTTTTAATTATTCTTCTTTCTTCTGTCTTCAGTAGCTTTGATTGTTCTTCTTTCTTCAGTAGTAGTAGATTTGGTTGTTCTTCTTTCTTCAGTGGTTTTGGTTATTCTTCTTTCTTCAGTAGCTTTGATTGTTCTTCCTTCTTCCTTTTTCTGTAGTAGTAGTTTTAATTAGTTCTTCTTTCTTCTCTAGTTTTAATTATTCTTCTTTCTTCTTTCTTCAGTAGTGGTAGTTTTGGTTATTCTTCTTTCTTCAGTAATAGTAGTTTTAATTAGTCTTCTTTCTTCTGTCTTCAGTAGTAGTAGTTTTGGTTTTCTTCCTTCTTCTCTCTTCAGTAGCTTTGATTGTTCTTCTTTCTTCTTTCTTCAGTATTTTTAATTTTAATTAGTTCTTCTTTCTTCTCTAGTTTTAATTAGTCTTCTTTCTTCTTTCTTCTGTAGTTTTTATTTTTATTATTCTTCTTTCTTCTTTGAGTTTGGTTATTCTTCCTTCTTCTGTAGTTTTTTATTATTCTTCTTTCTTCTTTCTTCTCTCGTTTTAATTAGTTTTCTTTCTTCTTTGAGTTTGGTTCTTCTTCCTTCTTCTGTAGTAGTAGTTTTAATTAGTCTTCTTTCTTCCTTGAGTTTGGTTATTCTTCTTTCTTCAGTGATTTTAATTATTCTTCTTTCTTCTTTCTTCAGTAATAGTAGTTTTGGTTTTCTTCCTTCTTCTCTCTTCAGTAGCTTTGATTGTTCTTCTTTCTTCTTTCTTCAGTAGTTTTAATTATTCTTCTTTCTTCTGTCTTCAGTAGTTTTTCGCTGTGTATGCCTTTGTTTCTTCTAGTCTGGTTTCCTTGTCGGGGTGTATTAATTGCCTGCTTCTATCTTACCTGGGTAATTTTGTTATTATCATTTTTAGTCTTCTGGGTTTTTAAATTTGTATTATATTATATTATTTGCAGAATTTTTCTTTATTTAACCTTTCTTGTGAATATATTAGTAAATAGTGCATTTTAATTAATTCTCATCTGGATATTCCATATATTAGAGCTTTATTAATGATCATTGAGTAATGCATTTGTGTGGATTATCTGTCACGCTACAATATATATCTTCGTCGAATAATATTAAATGAAATCATTCACTCATTTAGGCAAAACAATTACGTGAATCTTCCGTGTAGAAAATAAACAATGAATGTAAGAAGTAACAATCTTATTGTTTTGCCGAAGTATGCCGATTGTTTCACAGCGTTATACACACTAGCTTAAGCCGAAGCTTATGAAAACACCTGTTTTTCTAATATCATTTTGTGAGTGATCGAAATATCAACTACAAATAGTGGAAGTTTTCAGAGGACAGTAGTGATCGTATGAAGGTAATATGATATATAATATGACTACTAATACGATTCAGTAGTAGATCCTTACGATTCGTTCGCATAACGGCAAATCGTCCAATAGCCTAGCTGTTGGTGGATCCTATAGTGCATCAAACGTTCCTTCGAAACCATATGCGAAAACCAGGTATGCATTATGTTCTCTAGTTCGTGCCTTTTGTTCCATAGTTTGACAGAAAATTTTCTAATTCACTCAACAACGTTCCACATTAATTGTCAAAAATCTCTGACTCGTTGTTTTTGCCCACCGTATATGACGCTGGTGTACAACGTGTAGGCCTATATACGGGTTACGTTACTGCATCTTTTTTCTTAAACGTCTTCCCATCCCCCATAACTGTCACGTTTCCTTTACTTCAATCGTGTGGTGTTAGTGAAATCACTGATATCACACAAGAGAGAGCTCTGATGTCTTGAAGGGGAGCCAATTAACTATCTAGGTCGGGGTGCATTCAATAATTAGGCATGGGTTTGCCCAGCATGGTCCCTAAGGACAATAATACAGTGACATTAGATTATGTGCCGTAAGAGCACGACGGATCTAGAATCCATCCACCGCCGATGCGTATCACCCGTGTGCTATGCTAACAGACAACGAAACTGCTATCATGCTATACTCGGAATATGCTTTCTTACTGTGGTACAACACAGCTGGCAAGTTCCGTCGCCTAACCAAATGCTGTTCTGCAAAGTCGCTGTAGCTGTAACTACTGTAGTCAACCACATACGCATGCCAAACTGAGAGTAGTTTTTCTTTGTTACCTTAAGGTGAAACTCGCTGAACTTTACAGTCCTTAAATTTCTGTTACATTAAAAACAGGTAAATTCAAGTTGGGTGATCCCTGGAAGTGAATGCTGTCATTATTATTTTTTTTTAATTACGTTTTTTTATTTACGAAACATGAAATGAATTTACTGACTGATTACAATCCTACTGTCATACAATGCGCATATGCTTTTAATGTCAGCTTAACGAAATTGAGTCACACAATAACAAACAACAGGTCAATCAATTAATTATTCAATAAACTCACTGTAATTCCTAATTGTTTAAATTATTTTATGCGTTATGCCTTTGTTTTACTTTCAACTATTCAGTTTCCTTTGTGAGGAAAGATAGAGCAAAGGAGGTTTTAGTCTTCCTATAGACTCTGTGTTGGGAGAACATGTGCACGTCTCGTCTCCACAATGGCAATATGAAACGCCACACGAAAATAACACCAAAACACCGATAACATTCAAACTTTTAGTATTACATTTGCACAGAAGCCAACGATGAGTTTTAAAAACTGTTACGTGGGCAACCTGTCTACATGAGCCCAACAATCAAAGTCCTTTATTTCATATTTCATATAACAGTTGTAGCATGACAGATAATGCCCATATTTCTGAATGGTAGAATGATCATGAAATAAGATAAAAACATTTTAAAATCCGAGAAAGCAAAATAAAAAATTAATTGAGAACCACCGTGAAGTATAATCATAGATTAAAGAAAGAGTTTCATTTAAAACCAATGTTACAAAGAGTGATGAGTAAATAAATGTAAACTGCAAAACTAAAAAATAAAAAGGTAATACCCAGGTAGGATAGGAGTAGGCAAGGAAGAAACCCCAAAACATGACAACATCCACAAGAAGATAGAAAATGGAAATATTTTTATAAGGAACAAGAAGGAAAATAAGAGTAGGCAAGGAAGAAACCCCAAAACTTGACAACATCCACAAGAAGATAGAAAATGGAAATATTTTTATAAGGAACAATAAGGAAAATAAGAGTAGGTAAGGAAGAAACCCAAAACATGACAACATCCACAAGAAGATAGAAAATGGAAATACTTTTATAAGGAACAAGAAGGAAAATGAGTAGGTAAAGAAGAAACCCAAAACATGACAACATCCACAAGAAGATAGAAAATGGAAATATTTTTATAAGAAACTAGGAGGATAGAAGAAATCAAAGAAGAAACCAGAACAAGACAGCATCCACAAGAAGGGAGAGTGCTCTTATAAAAACCCAAACCCCAAAAGAAAGTGATAAAAATAAATAAAATGAAAGTATAACAAAAATATCAAATTTAGAAACTATGTCAAATAAATGTAAGCCAAAAGTGTATAAAGTAAGAATTGAAAGTGAACCAATGTGAAATAATTATAATGCAAAAAACAAACCTTCATTACCTTCTATAAATAGATTTCTTGATTTTAATAAAACTATAAAACTATTTAGAAATAAAATCAAAGAATAAAAATGAATCAGTGCAAGTTTTTGTGTTATATTAAATAAACCAAATGTGTCAAGATTGAAGTTCACAAACTAAGTAAATTGTGAAATAATACAACTTTGTAAAGTGTTTATATTGTGTCCATGAATAATAATAAATAAAGTATTATCATGACAGATAATACAGGAGTTTCTAAATAATAGCTGCCACTCTTTATTTACATTCCTTAGAATTACAGTAAATAAAGCAAGAGCAGGCATATAAAAAGTGAAGTGAAGAATCATTACTACAAATATCAAACAAAAAAAAAAAACATAAAAACTGAAAATGAACCTAGTGTAAGAAATAGTGTATATGAGAGAAGTAAAGAAATGTTTTGTTTATTTAGAATAAGTTTAAATAGCTCAAGGATAAAATATCTAAGAGTACAATCCTTTTTAATATAAAACTTTTATTATGAAAATGTTTATTGTGTTTTAAAAATAATTAATCCAGAGTAAAATGTCTGAGTTTGAAAGACTATTGTTAATTTCAATCATGTGTTATGAATTAAGAGTATAATTTATACACTAATTGTTATTTTGTTAAAATAAGAAAATGTTAATCAATATTATATTATAATAGAAAGTCAGAGAGGGTATAAACAAAAATATTATTTAAAAACTTTGTATGTAAAAACTGTTAAAAATCTAGGCCAAATGTTAAAACTAAACAGCATTAAAATTAAGGAATTAAGTACAGAAAAACAATTAAACTGATGGAATTTATATAAGGTAAATCAGTCATAGAATCTAATTAAGGTAATCTGTAATTGGAACTATAAGTAAGGAAGATTTTGTAAAAAGATGGTGAGAATTATTGTTAAAAATGCAAATGAAAAAACTAAAAATTCTAAGAGGGGAGTTACCTATTAATGTATAATATTTAAAAAGAGAACCTATTAATCTAATTACAAGAAATTAAGGGAAGATAAACCTTTTATATAAATCTGAGATTTAATACAATCATTAATATTACATGGAAAATGGCAACATTTTGGAAAAGGACAGGAAGTGAATTTTAAAACTTATAATTTTCAAAACGAAGTAAAAATGTCATTTTAGGTCAAAAACCTAGTAAAACTACCTTATTTGGTATCAAATCAAACAGACTGAACTGAAGAAGAAGATTATGTGTTTAGTAATTAATAAATTTAAATAATAACAAAAATATATTCAATTATATAATGTCAAAATTTCAAATGCACAGGATGCAAATAATTTTGAAACAATGGATTACCAATATTAATTTGGCTAAGACTTTATGAGAAGACGAAGGAAGTGAATTAGTTCATTATTAGATGTCGAATAGTACACTTAAGACGAGCTCTTTGTCAATTTTAACCTAATAACTAAAACAGAAATGGAGTATATGCGACAAGCCTAGCCTAAAGTGAAAAACGCGAGTTTCGTAAAAATACATTCTAAACGGAAAATCAGTGAAACAAACACCTACGAACATTAAATTAATACGAAACAGAACAGAACACACGTGAATATAACATTTAAACGATTAAAACAGTAATAACACACCACGAAACACAAGTACAATTTTCGACCTAACTGACGAAAGTGAAATTAACTTAACACTACACAATTTTTCGAAGTGGACCACTAACACTCAACCAGAAACACTACACAATAACCAGAAGGAAGAATCGCAGCTACAGGAACGAAAATTCATAGGGAAAGCAGCCTTTATTGGAAGTAGAAACAGCGAGGTGCGTTCGTCTTTCATCTGAACTCGGAGCGGCCATTTTTCTTCCCACAATCCCATGTGACTCTCCCAATGAAGCTGAATGGTTTGACAATTTCTTTAATCACTGTTATATACTAAATGTCATATATGTACTTTTAATTTTTAAGCTGATATATATTGTAATGTTATACTTTTCATACTTTACCCTTTTCTCTGACTATACCTACCTAAAATAACTGTTAAAAGAACCCGAATATAAATAATTGTACGAACTATTGAAAAAATACCCTGAGAGAGTCGATTAATCAGTCGATAGAAAATCGATATAACTATTTGTTAATAAAATTCCTTATTTACTACAAAATTGAATATTATTTATTCCTAAAAGATAATTAGCATAATACGTAATTTTAATTGAGCTAACTACCAGAATTTCACCACCCAGAAGGAAGATAACCTACAAATAAGAAAAGTTCACATATCGATTGTTCTAGGTGACAATTCTATTAACTGGTGTAGGAATTTTAAAAATACAGAAAAGGATTTAATTCTTTTAAAACAAATAATAAAAAGCGCTAAACACCGCAGAACATAATTAAATAATTAATATTTAATTAATTTAATTTAATTTAAAAAATAAATAAATAAACAATAAACAAAATTTTTTTTTTACAAACAACAAAACAAAATTAAAACAAATTTTAAGTAATTTGTTACACAGTTAATTAAAAAAAAAAAGTTCATACTGACGACGAAATTCAACTAATCATTTGAAAACAACTTATATTTGCAGTTCGTTTTGTTAAACTGTCCAAATTCTCTGGGCCTAAATCTCAGAGATTTTTATATTTTCACTGACATTAATTACAATTAAATATAATTATATAATTTAGTTAATTATATGCATTATTTTAACTAGGTGCCCTGCCCAACGGAGCCTTTGGATTTTTATATATGTTGTTATTGTGGGCTCTTTATACAGCTGATAAAGCTCATGATTGAAACGTATCCGCCACACTCCATTCTCGTTAATTAAATTGGGCCTAAATTCTTCTTAAAATTTTCCTTTCAAAGGTGTTGAGAAAGTTTGTTATTTTTTCTGTCATTATCCAGGTTTCTGCGCCATATGTGGCTATTGGTCGGATAATAGTTTTATATATTCGGATTTTTACGGCCCTATGTATCTCTTTTGACCGGAATACTTGTGACAAAGAGAAGTAAGCTTTGTTTGCTAGCGTGACTCTTCTTCTTATCTCTCCTTCCTCGCTGCCGTCCCTTGTCATCTCCACTCCCAAATATGTAAATCTTTCCACCATCTCCACCGAGCACCTAGTTAGAATGGAGAGGAGCAGAGCACCTAACCGACTGTTCAACGGAAGGCCGCCGTCCAGTTGGAAGACCCAGAAAGAGATGGGAAGATGAAGTGAGCGAAGACTCAAGACCGCTGCTACATATCGACAATTGGAAAAGAATGACAAAGGAGAGGGAGGCCTGGAGGCATAAACTGGAGGAGGCCAGGGCTCAAATTGGGCTGTAGCGCCAGTGGATGGATGGATATGTATTATTTTATTAGCACTATTACTATTAACATTAAAGGCATCATTATTTGCGCGCAACAAAAGGACGTGGACAAACTGATTCAAAATTACCGTCGCACTATGCCAACGTAGGTTGGCATATCGAAAGAACGAGTAGAACACTGTAGCATGACAGATAATCCACTTAAATAGATTACCATATGATCATCAGTAAAAATCAATTATATGGAATATCCAGAAAAATCCAAATGAGAACCAAATAAAAATCACAATAAATTACCACCATAACAAGAAAAAGTAAATATAAAGAAAAAACTCTGCAACAAAAAATAAAGGTACAACAAAATAAAACCCCAAAAAACTAAAATTAAAATAAGAATAATACCCAGGTAGGATAGGAGTAGGTAAGGAAGCTACCCAGACCAATTAAACGAACCAGAATAAACAAGAATAAATACTAATGAAGAAACCAAGAACGAAAAAGGAAGAGACCCAGAACAAAGAAAAATAAATAATAACAAAATGGTACTGAAGAAACCAAGAATGAAGAAGGAAGATATCCAGAACAAACCAATATACCTAATGAACAGGGACAAGTTTGAAGATAACATGTAATAGAGGAAGTAGGATACGACCAATATCCAAAAGAAACCCAATAGGGAGAAAACAAAAACCCCAAAGGAAAGTAAATGTCACTATAGAAAGAATAACACCCCTAAAAACCAGAACTCATGTAAAATAAATAAAAACAAAAGTGTTTAAAGTGCTAAGTAGAAGTGCACCCAAGAAAGTTATTGTATAATTAATAAAGACAAATCTTAACAGTTCCCCCATGATTAAACAATTTGATATTATAAAACTATGAAAATGACTAGTGATAGTATCAAGAAATAACAGGGGACAAGTGCAAGTTATTAGATTATCATAAATAAACTTTGAGAAAGTACATTAAATACTGTACCTTTAATAAATATAATCCTATATTTATATAATATAAATTTATATTTATATAAATAACTTTAAGTGTTTTAATATAGTATCATGAGTGCTATTTAATAAAATAGTATGGTGAAAGAGCAATGAATACTCTTTCTAATAAAATGCCACTATTTATGTGATAACATTCAATGGAGTGAATAATATAAATAGAGAGCTGGGAGTTAATCAATAAAGTGACAAGGGAAACATCCCTAAAGTTAAGGAAAAACATAAGACTGTACCCAAATAGTTTTAAGTAAGTGTTAAAAAATTAATGGAACAGAAATGTTAGGTTCCAATTACTATATATGAACTCGATGCATAAGGTTTGGAAATAGAGATTAATTCTTATATTTATAAAATGTTATTATGGTTAATAGTTTGAATTAGGAATGCAATGTCTGAATGTGGATACCATTCTTATATAATAAAATGTTTTTTAGGAGTTACTGTAAGTAATCAGTACAAAAAAGGGTATGAATTTAAATACCATATTTAATGTCAAATAATTGTTATGTTTTAATTGTTTAAAGTCAATACTAAATGTTATAGTAGTAAACGAATGAATTATTAATGAATATTATATTAGAATAGAAGGTCAGAAAAGGGTATAAACTAACTGTATTATTAAAAACTTTGTAGGTAACAACAGATAAAATCTAGGCCAAATAGTAAATCTAAACTACATTATAATTGACAAATCTAGTCCAATAAACCAACTAAACTGATGAAATTTATGCAATATAAACCCATCACATAGTAATATAATGTAATTTATACTTTAAAAAGATATTGTCAGAAGATAGGTAAAATTATGAATAAAAATGCAAAAGTATTAACTAAAATTTCAGAGGAGTCATAGATAAATGAATTATATTTAAAAACAATAATTAATGGACAAAATTGCAAGAAATTAAGTAAAGATAAACAATTATATCAATCTGAGATTCAGTATAATAATAATTATATCAGATAAAATGGCTAATATTTGGACAAGAACAGGAAACAAAAATTTAAGCCTACTTTTCCAAAATGAAAGAAATATAACTTTTTTAAATAAAAACTTTGTAAAACTATATTAATTAGTATCAAAATAAGTAAAATAGATTAAAGAAACCGAATAAGTATTTAGTATTTCATAAAATTAAATAATAACGAAAATATTTTCAGTGATATAATGTATTTAATAAAGATGTATCGGAAGCCAAGGCAATTGAAACAATGTATGATGTATATTAAATTGGCTAAGAATTTCAGGAGACGAAGGAAATGAGAACAGTTAATTATTATCCGTTGAAGCGAACACTTGAACGACGTTTTGCTCCGATTAACCTATATAAATATATAGTTGGTATAATGGTAGTTGACGTTTTGGTACGAATCATAAATGGCGTGCGAGATATAAATCGAGTTCAGTGAAAATTTGTAACTTTTTTAATTTTGACTTTTAACTTTAGAAGCAGTGAGCACAAACAATAAAACAATTAAACTACAATAAAACAGAACCACATACGCCTAAATTATTGAACTAACACCACCACAAATAATTATTACGGACGAAACAAAAAGGGTTAAGTACAACATATTTAACTAAAGTGAAGTAGACATAATCACACACATTTAAACAAAGTGAACTAAGAAACACTGCACCAGGAACACTCAATTAACTCCATAACGAATATCCACAATTGCTGAGACGAGGAAACGGTGAAAAGGCATCTTTATTGCAAGAAATATTTATCGAGGTGACTGACGTTAACCTACGCAGTCTTCAGTCGGCCATTTTGTTTTCCCATCATCCTATGCGAATTGGAACAAATGAACATCGAGTCTGCACTGGTTCGAATATTATAATATATACACTTTCAATATTGATTAATAACCTTGTAATTTTTAGTTTTAAGAATTTTAATTGTAAGTGTTATACTTTCATGGCCTTACCCTTCTCTGGCTATTTATAAAATAACCGTTAAAAGAACAAAATATTATATACCCTATTCATGTAAATTTTTTATCGGCCGGCCCTGAGTAACGAGTCGATACTGTTGTCAATAATCGATTAACCATCGATCTTTCTAATAAATTGTTAATAAATAATATAATTCTGCAAATTGGTTGAAATTTAATTTAAATATAATTAAAAAAAAGTTAATTCAAGATCACGGACTATCCGAAAGGCGGTATTTACAAAGGAATAAGGAGCACATTGAAGAAGAAGAAGAAGAACCGTCTATCGACTAGTACCGGAGTTAACAATATTAACGCAGGAGTTATTCAGAGAAAGTGACACAACAACATAAACAACCATAAAATAAATAAAATTTTTACACAGTACAGTTACGAAAATTATTTATTAATTACATACTACAAAAAACACGAAAACAAATATTTTTCAGAAAACAAAATTTTTTTATTTGAAATAAAATTTTTTTTATTTCAAAATTTAATATTATTATTATTTTGTAACCCGAATAATAAGAAACGTTACAAAATTGGCTAACCCAACAGTGGGGCTTAACGTAGACACACAACGTTACAACACATTATTGAATAATGGGTTACCGTAAAATCTATTTGTGGTAAGTGGTACGCAAACTCACAGAAGATAAGAAACAACAACAACAAAATATTGTGAACAACTTCTGAGACGTTATCGTGAAGAAGAAGATGACTTCCTTTCACCATTGTGACCCGAGTGCATCGTTACGACCAAGAAGAAAAAAAGGCAAAGCACGGAATCCCCAAAATTCGATTTGGCACAGTCCAAGATATTCAAAACTCAACCATCCGAAAAAACTTGTCTTGCCAGTGTTCTGAGATACCAAACACGTGCATGGGACGGACTACCTGGAGGCTGTGTCGACTATGAATTCTACGCGAAGCATAGAGACATTAAAATACCTTGGAAGAAGTGTGGTGTAGTATTCGGAAACTCACTGAACCATAATCCTGCAACACGATAATGCTCGGTCATACACATCTTGTGCACTTCAAACTCAAACCAATTCCACATCCTCCATTATCACCAGATTTGGGCCCTGTGATTTCCACTTATTTCCGGATTTAAAGAGAAATGTTTAGGATACTCATTTCACCACGGATAATTAAGTGAAAGATGAAATGAAGTCGTGGATCAAGGGAAGAGCGCCAGACTTGTTCAATGACGGGGTGAGAAAACTGGTTCAGCCTTGGGAGAAATGTATAACTGTAAATGAAGACAATGTTCAAAATAAATGTAAGTACTTGTACGTAAAAAAATACATTTTCAAGGCTATTTTATTTCATTTCCGAGTTACGAGCAACTGTCCATTACTTTTCAGACGCCCTTGTAATTAACAATATGGTATAACGAAAGTAAGAACAAATTTTGAAAAACCTGTTACTCACCAAAAAGAGAACATGAAAATTTAATTGGTTATAACTAAAATTTCCCAATCTTATTGATATTTTTGAAAAGGTTTTAATTTCTGCAGGTAACAAAGATACTAAATCAATACACTACATCAATACTAAAAGGTTACATTACATCAATACACAAAAAGGGAAACAAATTAAAATGCAACAATTATCGTGGAATATCGGTAACAAATACAATATGCAAGAATAATAAGAGACATGACAGAACAGGAATATGCAAATTAAGGGGAGGTGTTAGCCCATTTGGGTAAAAAAAAAAAAACTTTTTTTGCGTGTTGTGTGTCCCTTATAACCTCACTTACGTGCCCAAAGAAAATGTTTCGTCCAACGACCCCCCTAGTGGTTTAAATAGACGTTTAAATAGCATGCTGCATTAGGTGCCACACCCACCTTTTCTTTTACTCCTCAGTTATCTTTTATAATTCGGAAATTTTTCCCGCTTTTGAGTTGAGAGACATTTTATTATCGGTGTAATTCATGTTGGCTACTCTGTAAGTCATCTAGTAGACGTGCGGGCTTCGCTATTCTTTTGTTCCTTTGTTTATCTGTGACAACTTTTGTGGTGCTATTGTGGTTCTTACTTTTATCATATCGTGTGTTTGGTGTTTACTTGAAATGATGTTTTATCAGGAAAGGGCAGGCTGACTGACAAAGAAATTGACATTCTTCACAGTTATTATGGCTTGGCAATCAGAAATAATGTGGATTCTTTGGAAAATATGAGACGTGCTGTCTGGGCCACATATTTCCACAAAATTTCAACTGAC
Organism: Magicicada septendecula; assembly: GCA_034769895.1. Classification (NCBI taxonomy): domain Eukaryota; kingdom Metazoa; phylum Arthropoda; class Insecta; order Hemiptera; family Cicadidae; genus Magicicada; species Magicicada septendecula. The sequence goes on from CM068368.1 coordinate 382,050,592, forward strand.
AGTCTCCCACAGCATTCTCTCTGCCCAAAAGGCGAATCATCGTGGTGTAAATATAACAAGTCACTAGTTAGGCCTACTGGAGATCAATACAGGCATGAACATTCACTTCCTGTGGCAGTTGGAGATATCATAAAACCAGTCTACAGGGCTCTGGCAGATCCAACTTTTCTGAAGAAATGTTTGCACGGCAGGACGCAAAATCCTAACGAGTCTTTCAACAATGTTGTGTGGACTAGAATCTCTAAGACTGTGTTTGTTGCTTTGAAACTCTGTGCATTGGTGTATTTGATGCTGTCCTGACCTTTAATGATGGCAATTTTGGAAGGGTATGTGTTTTGAAACATTTGAACATTGAACCTGGTAAAAACACTGTGAAAGCGTTTGAAGAAATTGATATGTTGAGAGTTAAAAGAGCTGATAACGATGTTGAAGACCTTATTAAGGAAGCTAGGAAGGACAAGAGGCAAAGTAGAAAGACTGAGGATGATGATGATGACAACCCGGAGTACGCTGCAGGGATGCACTGATGTATGATAAAACTTTAAGTTGATTTTCCTGAAAACTGATTTTTTTTGTAAAAATGACCCGTTTTCTCAGAACTGCTCATCATAGACCAATGATTTTTCTCCAGTACATATTCTCACTAATGATAAATCTACTGAGTTACTCCTAACTCCCTTATTGCAGTTGTACGGATGTTACAGATAAATGTTTGATGAAAAATGGAATAAAAATTATGTACTACAGAAAAAAATATTTTAAAATTTCATATTTAGTAAGAACTTTATGAAACAAACTCAGTGTATATACAAGGTATCACCATAAGCGCATACCAAATCTGGTATATGTGGGGCTAACAGTTCCTGAGAAAACGGGTCACAAACTATGGCAATTTAACATTGGTAGTATAGGGGCTAACACCTCCCCTTAGAAGAGGAAGAGCAGAGTGGGTTTAGGGCTGGTAGGTCTTGTACAGACACGTTTTTTCACTAAAACAAGTTATAGAGAAGAAAATAGAAAGAAATAGACCAATATACTTAATGTTTATAGACTTACAAAAAGCCTATGATAACATACCAATATAAAAACTATGGGAAGTCCTTCAAAATGCCAACATCAATCATACCCTCATAAAGGCTGTCCAAAACTTATATACAATAACATGAAATCTGCAGTGAAATTAGGAAATAAAATATCAGAACCCTTTACAGTCAACAAAGGTCTGCGAGAAGGATGCTGCATTTCCCAAACACTTTTTATTTATATGTCGCCAAAGTTTTAACAACCTAAAAAAAGAAATGCAGTGGAATGGGGATCCAAACTGACAATGACACCTGTCTATATACACTTCAGTTTGCAGATGATCAAGTAATATGCGCAAATGACAAAGATGACTTAGAATACATGGCACGCAAACTGAATGAAGAATACGGAAAATGGGGACTGCAGATGAATGTGGAAAAAACACAATATTTGTGTATAGGAGAGGACACGACCGACATAGTATTGGAAAGCGGTGAAATTGTAGCTAAATGTGAGAATTACAAATATCTGGGAATAAATTTTAACAAGGAAGGGACAGACAATACAGAAATAAAGTGTAGAGTAAACAAAGCAAGAACAATAATTAAGTCTCTAAATGTAATACTGTGGAGCACCGAAATAGGAAAACAAAGGAAAATGAGAATATACAACACAATGATTAAGAGCACATTAGTATATGAGTCTGAGACATGGAGAATGAAAGAACATCTGAAAAGAAAGATAGAAGCCACAGAAATGGACGCCTTAAGAAGATTGTGTAGAACATCAAAATTAGACTGGGTCAGAAACGAAACAATTAAGCAACAAGTGAATATAAAAGAAACTGTTTTAGAACACATCGAGAAAAAACAATTAATTTGGTATGGGTACGTGCAGAGAATGGGGGAGGAGAGGTTGCCAAAGAGAGTGATGAAATGGATACCACAGGAAAACAGAAAAAGGGGAAGGCCAAAAGTAACATGGATACAGAGTGGAAGGCGATCAATGAGTGTACGAGGTCTAACCGAAGAAAACTACAACGACAGGAGATATTGGCAATTAGGCATCGGACAACGTCGCAGAACGTTTTAACCCGAATATAAAAAAACAAAGACACTATTCTGCCCCCTTCTCCTTTTTAGCCCGCACAGTTTCTCAAGAGAAGAAAGCAGTGGGTGTCATATCGGGCGGAAGTTTCAACGGAATGGTTAAAAACGTGTGGGATTCTGCGAAATTAATTTTCTTCGAACAGCAAAACAAACAATTGCACTTTTCACTTCACTTATCAGATGACATGAGTGTCAAGATTTAATGCATATGAAGATAAGACGCAAATAAATTATTTACAACACAGTGGAACGCCCATTACGTTATCAGAAGTCTTACCTCCAAACGTTTAATACACAGTAATGAAATTTCTAGTCATACCAAGCTATAGTATCGCATGTCTTAAACTTAATTAAAATAAATACAAAACTAATGCCTATCTGAAAACATTATTTTTCATACATACTTACATACTAGCTCCACTTGACTATATCTGAACGTCATATTAGTGCATGCAGAATGTTAGATGTTAGTTAATTATATGTTTTCCCAATTATATTCAATTTTTGTACGACGAAAAAACTAATTTCCGAACTAAAATAAAAAGTCTTAAGTAAAACATAAAAATATGTTAAAAAGAATACAGTGATGACGATGATGATCATGACATGACGGTGATGAAAGCAATAATAATAGAACCTTTTATGATTTAACGACGATCTTTCAAGGCCATGTTAATTATTCGTTGAAATTCGTTCTGTACTCTGTAAATTCTGTGGGGTAAGTAGTGGCGTATCATTCTGGGCCATATAGTCTATACAGTATTTATAAAACACTTGCTGTACTGTGCTAACTCAAATCATGCAACATAGATTTTAAAGGAAATTTAATACGATTTTAAATTTAAATTCGAATGTATTTATATGCATTGTGTATTTATAAATGTAATATCTTATTATGTATTTTAAGACATTAAGATGAAGTTTCTGATAAACTAAGCTATACAAAGCCAATGTAATTACTAATAAGGAAAAATACAGTATTTTAAATTGATATTTCTTACTGAGGCAACAACGTGTGTAATATTAGTCTATTAATTACACTGTAAAAGTAAGTGGCAATTCTCCCGTGCCTATACTGCGCACAATCGCATCAGGCACTCTTAGAAATTTACATTTCAAATTTGAATTCGAACTTCTTGCCGCTATCATGTTAACAAACACGTAAGTGGATAGATAGATATAATAGAAAAAGTTCTCGTTTTGAATACAGGAATTTGAAAATGGATAATTCCGATACACTCTCGTGTTCAATATTCCATTACTATAATACTTTCTGTATCAGCATACCTTTTAGAAATAAGTTATCTGTATGTTATAGGATTATATTTTGGTGTTTTGGAATAAAGCTGTTATACTGTGAATTATACCGTATAAAATCACAATCGATATATTACGTTTTCTCCAAATGGGACGACAAGAGACGACTGGTAACATACTCAAGTGCTAAGCCTAAAATTCGTTATGTTTGTCGAGTCTAAAAAAAAGGTGAACTAACGTCGCAATTACAAACGCTCTCTATTCTACGCCTTCTACAGGATGGTCGATTACTCTATAGCATCTAGGACAATCGCGTAACGTACAAGCTGAGTACAAAAGCGGTGTTCCGGAAGCGGCTGCAGCTTGCGCATTGCGAATTGAAACCGATAAGACGTGTTAACTGGATTGTTGCTGTGAACCCTGAAATAAGTGTGCGTTACTGAACAGCGCACACTTTGTGTAAAGAGTAACTTGTATTATTTATTACAACTACGTTAATTACGTGATTTTTATTGTTTCTTATATCAGCGTGTGTTGAACGACTGTTGTGTACGAGTGTTATGTTTACAGAACTAACGAAGTCTCTGGTGTTCAATTATTTTATTTCACTCTTTAGAAACGACGATCGTCGTAACAATGTTTAAGCTGAGGTTGACTGAAGCTATTTTGCACATTTAATTTAACACAGTTCACATAACTAAAATGAAATGTATGTACGATATAGCAGAACAAATTTTTAAGATCGCTGTTGTACCCAAATTCTCCATCAAAGAATGTTAACAAAATCGATAAAATGTGTATCAATGAAAGATCGTATTTATCTGTGTGATGCTGCGCAGAAGGGGATCGGAATCAGACACAGCACAGACGGAAGTAGTAAGGAAGCCGTCTGGACATAAGCAAATGAGTAGACTATAAGAAAAGTAAATGTTCAGAACATTAGAATTCGAATATATCTCTGACTATTGCTTAGTTGTCTAACAAGAATACATGGAAACAGACAGACAAGGGAAAGAAACGGAAAGTTCAGGGCCATTTCGAAGATCAAAATATAAAATATTACTGGTAAAAGCGAATCAAAAAAACTTTGGGGGGAAGAAAACGAGAACGCTCAACAGTCTTTAGGTTGTTCACACCTAACTGTTCTGACGTACTACTGGGGCTGCTTTGCAACATAAAACTGCAAGGTATTATTCAAAAGTAAAAAACATGTAGGTACGGAAGAAAACATTTCAAATTAAAAATTAATATCTCACGTTAATTAAAAATTAAGCACACGCAATATCTGCAGGTAATGTAACTTCGACAGAACATAGTTCCGAAGGATTATTCGCACCAACTTCTGCTAATCGTCTATTGACTAGATTTTACCAGAATCGAATTAAAACCCGAGGAGACTGTTTTCGTAATGGATTCTTTTTAACCAAGGCAAATTCTGATTAACAACGAAGAAAAAAATTGAACACACTTTCTTCAGAACCATGCAAGCGGCATGATTTCTACACAAATTTCACAATCTGAAAATATTTGTTGTTTATGGAACGCCGTGATCCAATATCCTTCCTGTTTTATTTAATATAGACATACCTTCACACATTTTAGTATTAAAAGTGTATTACCACGGAAAGAAGTTAAACGTGGTCGACCTTACTGTGTCCATAGAAATTCACTGCGTTCCCCAGCAGTTTCCAACGACAACCAGTTGCACGAATTCACACTACGATAGTTCTTTAAAAACATCAAATGCTTTTCCAGTTTGTTGGCTAAAAAAACGTAATGTGGTGTTGTAATCCTTAAATTTAATTAATCTCATTCAAACACGAAATTTTTAGACTTAATTCACTTCTTAAAATACATAAGACCACAGCAGAGGCTAGGACAATAGATTCATGACACAATATGTAAAAGAAAATGTTACTAGATTGTAATGGATAAGCCAGATCATAATTGGCACACACAGTTATTAAGAATACAAAAGTAAAAAAATGATTGATGTAACGAATAGTTTGCTAACTGCGAAATGGAATATTCCGAGAGGCATAGCCAGGGCCGCAAGTAAGGGGTTGCGCCTCTAGCTGAGCAGACGCCAAAACAGTACAGTGAATGTTTCCAGGTTCTTAACAGTAATTCCCACGAATCGTAACAAATATGGTAATACGAATATAATGTATTTTTTATAATGCAGAATTTAATACCATATGTGACGCAATGTAATCAATACGCCTCATCCGATGCTTTTAAGGAAGTCAAAAAACTATTTCCCAGCTGATTTCTACGAAAAGCTGAAAATAAAACAGAACAAGACATTTGACGAAGGCTGCGAAGATGGAAGTTCCAACTTATCAAAGGAGGATCTTTTAGATTGCTTTATTAGAAGCAATTGATAGCATGGTGAATGTTGAATGTTCCAGGCGCTAAACAAATTAATGTATCTAACCGGTGCTACAAACGAAACAATGTTTATTAAACTGGAAAGTATTAACAATTATTTAAGAATCAATCTGGAACAAGACCGGCTTTCAAATTGAAGTATTATTTCAAATGAACACAAGAGTGCATTATATATTTGCTACGACAACATGAAAATGTTTGTTGCCAAAAGGCTCGCAAGTTCAGCATTTGAAAGACTTATCAGATACATCCATTAGGCTTGTTTTCGTACTAAGCAGACGATAAATTATAAATAACGTCCTTTAATGTAATTATGCATTTACTATCAAATAATTCTGCAAGAAACTGTGCGTTTTATTTTTTTAAACCTAAAAGTCAGTTATATACAAATTCTCTTACATTAATTTTCACTCCAACTGAAAAATTTTACGCCAATCACGAGTGTAACTATTTGTGTAGCCTAGGTTGTAAAATTTAAGAAAACATACATATTGATTGAAAATCATTTTTATTAATTTAATATATACAGTAGAATAATAAATCTTGCTAACACCTAACGAACCCATGGGAGAGGTGCAGAAACCATGTTTGCCCCGATTTGCAACCTGGGCATGACTATTTCATAACACAAGGGGATTGGTAAATGTATTTAACAAACGGAAGTGACCTTTCGGCCGCAAATAGCATTGTTAATCATAACATACCCAATGGGAACAGTCAACATCATCGTGACACATACACACGGCTTCTATTTATACTAAATAAATAAACGTGCACAGGCGTTTTCATCCGAAAAATATGACAGTTTGTTGGCAGTGATGATAGTCTGTTTCATTACAGAGAAAGCAGTACCATGTCACACATTATTGCCGACGTTCTTCCTGTATTGTTTTATTGTTGTTGACAAGATAATTATTCTGTGAACTGTACACAACGTGGCATTACAGCGATTTCTGCCAACAACGTTCTTCATAGCTTTCAACAAAACTCTTAAAAGTAGAGCCACTTGTAATATTTGTGTAAATTTTACGATGTATTTTTGTCGATTGCTTGTTGATGTACTCTTGTCGCTTTTTGGAGCCTTTTTGCGCTGTTTTCCCGGTAATTTTATTTGTTAATACAAATTCTATGGAAAATGGAGTTCAGCAATGTTTTCAATTATGCAGGATCATGAATGAAACAATAACGGTTTGTAATACCGTCGGTTGGCAAATTGTTTATTTTTAGTTTCACCATGCTTCAGCTCGACTTTGGTTCATGTAGATGCTGTTAAATACTTTAATCCGGAATATAAATTTTAAAGGAAAGAGATGGCAGTTACTGGAAACGACTGTTATTGACACAAGCCTCGGTGTCAGATTGCAAAATACGTTTACTGTATTCAAACACTTGTATGGTTCAAAAGACTGTAATTTTATATGGGCAGTACAAGGAAGTTCAACGGAAAAAATATAGTTCAGGCAAAATTCCAATCCCTACAACTAGAGAGAGGGTAAGGTACTCGATAAGGACAAGAAAACAATAAAATTATCTTTCATAGACATGGGCAAAAAACAGCTCTTAAATACACTTTCCTACAAACATTTATCTTGGAAATAAATTTTTAACATTAGCAATGTTACTCATTAGCAATAACATTTGCCTGTTAACTAATGTAAAATAAAACATGGGTCGTGTTTTCAAAGATTCGAAGTAACATATTGCAATGAGGCAAACATTCACACTATGTAGGATAGGAGACAAATTTACAAGCCTTAGATGGTGTCCTGTCCAAAGGGGTGTGAATGTTATATACAATATTATTATTAGAATTAGTACTGAATGTTAACGTAGTTTAAGACAATAATAAATAATAAAAAAAACAGCAGTGCAGCGCAGTGTGAAAGTGAATAAGTGTTGTGCGCGTAACGAAGTGTGCAAAGATAAATACCAATAAGCTAATTAATAGACACACTATAAGTCATTTATATTAGCGTGCACAATTGGAATAACTATTGTTACAGGCCGAATGTCCGTCTAATCTGTAACGTGTATAAGTATACTGGGTGTAACGTGTCTTCTCTATCCGTCGTTGCTTTAGAACGTAACTTACGCAGATTTCGTCCGTTGCGAACGTACGAATAACCAGATCTCGATGTTCTTACCTGTTGTTCACTAGGGGTGTGAAAATCCCGGGTGGCGCCAAATTGTTTTATTAAAACAATTAAAAAAATTTTAAGTTTGTATGACAAGCGCCGCTCAGGCGGTTTGAAGAATTCAATTTGTTCCCGCCTGTCTTGGCCGTCTGGATCGGCCAGTAGTTCGTTGCGTTGGCTGTGCGATCGCTAGTCGTCAATACTACCTATCTGCTAAAATGTACACAAATTATTATCCACCTCCTAATGAAATTATAACACAGTGGTTACACTCAGTACTTATTTATTTTTTGATTAATTATTCAGTTAATATAAATTATATTCTCTTTAGTAATACATTTGCCTGGTATATATGAGACACCTCTCTGGGGTTTGACAAATCGATCTCTGAACTTAACAACAGACTTTCAGTAATGGCGTCTGTTGAAATTATACACAAAATTATTATTGTTCGATCGTCTCGGGTTCTTGAGATTGCGTTAAAAGGATTATTAATGTTTACTACAATAAAAATACACACCCTTACATCAGTTAAACTTAAATAATATACTGTGTAGTTATAATTTGTTTATTGGAGTGTAGTAAAAGTGTTACAAGATATCGCTAACTAATGACAGGTTAACTTTGCCAGTTGATAAATTTTCAGTTTCTTAGTTTTTTAATTTAATCTTTGAAAGTAATTATGTGCAGTTTAGTGAGAGTTCAGCTTTCAGTGAGAAATAATTAACGTGAGTTTATTCGGAAATTTGGGTAATTTAATGGGAATTTTGGGATACTTAACACTTCAGTAGACTGGATGAACTCATTTGATCTGGTATTAAGGAATTAGGCTGCAATCATCTTTAATTTTCAATTGTTCGGGGCTTCGGGCATCTTTTTCAAGTTAATCGGCAATATATTATTTTCTTTTTTCTTTAATTCGGCTTCGACATCAGTTAAATGGTTTCAGCCATCGTCTGCTTCCTCGGTGTTCACTTGCTAGTAATTTCATTTGATATTTTTACGTTTTAATTAACAATTTTGATCGTTCCAAAACTAGCGTCTATTCAACAAGAGCGTCATATTACGAGTAAAGAAATCTAACGGTAAATTAGTAACCAAACGACTGTTGTCATAGTAACCAATTAATCCTGATTGGTTAATTCTGAAGTAGACTATTGTTATCAAATTTTGAATTTTTATTCAAAATAGCTGTATATCTTCTTATTGGTTATATTCTTCTATCCTCTTCCCTACATATTAAATATTATCACCACTGTTATTATTTCCTTTCAAAGATTAATTTGGTATCACATAATGTATGGTTTTATGAAATATCAATGTTTGTACATTTATGTTAATATTTGGTATTTACATTTCTCCTTTAAATTAAGTTCTTATTCTAATATTTTTCCTTTAAACTGATTTACAAATTATTCTCGGCTATTTACTCGCCTTGAGTTTATTAATTTCCTGGTTGTTTTTATACAATTTGCAATTATTTGTCATTGACAGTTACACATTTCCTAGGCCTAAGTAGCCATTGATTATTTTTACTTAATTTATTCTAATTATATTTCATTTTATTACAAAATGTTTTGTTCTGTTGTTATAATTGATTCGTTTAGTGGTTGTTGTGTCTTGAATTTGTTTGTGTTCTGATTATGTGTCAAGATTACTTTCTATAGTAACATCTATCTCTAATCTAAATACTATTTCTAATTACCCTTAACTATATAATTTTTATAAGCTCACTCTTAAATCATTTATTGTTTTATCATTGATTTATTAAGTGTTTTCTTATCTATTACTATCTTTTTAATCATACTATCATTTACAATATCCTTTTTCACACATCACTTTCACCTTTAATTGATTGGTGTTTATCACTGATACACTCATTATTTTGGGGTATTTGCACCTTCACTTTTATCACTTACTTGTTAAACTTTTTTTTTATTTTAAGCGTTTATTGGTGGGTAATCCCTATTATTATTTTTCTTTGTCACTTAGTTACTTTCATTATATTTCTCACTATCTCACTATCTTTACAAATTTTATTTATATCTAATAAGTTCATGTCTTTTTCTAGATTTCATACTTACATATACTACTAATTCGTGGGTTAGTGTATTTTTATTTAATGGTTTTTTATTTATTATGAATTACATTTGTCACTTAGACGATACTAATATTTCTTTTTTATATTTGTTATTCACTGGTTTCGTTTCCTTTATAATATTTGATGGTATCATCTCCTCCTTCCCTATTCTACACTATTTGTCTGTGTGTTATCACCTTGGTTCACTTTATTTTCTTTATAGTTGGTTTGTTCCATTTTTAATTTCATTTTTCTTCTCCTTCACTTCCATCTTGTTTCACTTTATTTTGGTTATTATCTGGCCAATCTCTGGGGTGGGGTCAATGTCATTTGTCTGTCAGTCTAGTTTGTATTTTTTATTTAATAATCACCTTTGGTTTACTATTCTTCCTCCTTCACTCTTAATTACATTTACTATTTTTATTCTCTTTATTATTTATTTATTAAAATATATTATTTCTTAGCATTTCTTACATACTTATAGATATCAAATATGATCTGGATTTGGCGATGTTATACTATTAATGTCTAATTATTTTAATACTAAATAAATTTTAAAAGCATTTATTCAATTGACAAAATAATTAGGTATGCAAGCATATGCAATTGAAAACACGTGGTTTGGAAAGGACTAGGGACCCGAAGGTCATCTCCACCAACACGTGGTCAATTTTCTAGTAAATTCCAAAACGTTTCATTATGTTAAAAAGACGTCATGTGCGTAACTCTATAATAGCACGGGTGAGCAGTGAGTCTTCACTGTCGTACAGTCTCTAATAAGTGTAATAAGGAGTCCCTCGAAAGTCGGAGTGTATCGTCGAGGGAGCGGCTAAATTAGGCCACGGCGTTCGAGATATTCAACAACCGATGGCTGTCAACGGTAACTAAATCAGGAGCAACCTAGACTGACACAACGCCCACGAGGAAACCCTGAGATCGACATTCCAATTTAAAGAGGACAACGCCTGATGTGTCAGCAGAAGCAGGGCCCGCGAGACCGTCCGGACCGATCCAACTCAACCCCCCAACAAATTCCAGTAAAGCGAAATTACAAACTCTTTATAAAACTATAAAACAATTAAAGACTCTTTCAAATTGATACCTATCAAATATTTCAAATTTTTATATATTTTTCAAATTCATAATTTTCACATAAAAATGTATATCTTTTATAAAAAAAACTAATAAACGTATTAAATTACCCAATCAATTTTTTTTCTTTAAGTGCTGTCACCTACGAACCAGTTACCTTGACCTAATAAGATTCTATTAGAGCACGTAAAATGGGGCTATAGGTGAAAATAAATACAGTTACGAATAGTGTGTGTGTGTGTGTGTGTGTGTGTGTGTGAATACAAATAACAAAGTACAAATACGACTAACAACAATTAGCCTGATTGAACCAATACAGAATCTACGAATATTTGCCTCTCGCAAAATCCGATCCGGAGACTTCTTCTCCGTATAGCCTAAATTACAACTTTGTAAAAATCAAATTTAATTTTATAGTACCTGAAACAGAAATAAATGTCCTGTGTGATACTTAATCCTCGGTTAATTAAAATAAAAGTTTAAAGTGAATTAAAATATCAGAATAAACACAATTTTATTTATTACATTAAAACTTTAATACATTGTTTTAAGTAATAGGCGATAAAGCCTTTTAACATTTGCAAGAAGAATGTTATTATCACAACAGTCTTACAAGTATTAAATCATTTGATGTGTCCTCTGCCTTACTGCGCTACAAAGTCGACAAATGATAATTATCAGCCGACGGGGTTTGCGATATGCGTAAGACGACATACTAACAACTAGGCAATAGACAACGTCACAAGTTGCTGCACTATCAGAACTGTGTTGGATCTGTTATACAGCAGACGTTCACTGTACACATCGTGCACACACAGTTTTGCTCTAACGAGAACATGACGAAGCGTTGTGGATCGATCAACGTTTCAGAAAAACAGAAATGCACTAAACCCTGTGAAACGTTGAGAGTACTAGTAGAAAATTCATTCTTTGTAGATAACAGTTTTGTACATTTCAACAAACAAATAATACTGAATGCAGCTTGATTTCCTCTATTGAAGCAAAACTGCAAAATACCTGTGTAAATTCAAACTAATACAACCGAGTTAAAACCGCTTAGTACAGTGTATTAAACACAAACGCATCGATACAGTCTCTATATACGGTACGAACATCGAACCAGCCAATCCAATGTGACTGTAACATAATCAGTATTAACTGGAAAATACATACACATTTCTGTAAGAGATTACTGAAATTACAAAACGTGAATCCGCTTCGAGCACGTGACACTGGAAAAGCAAACTGTTATTAGCTTTTATATTCGTCCCACCCCTAAGCACTCTTTCTCCCTATGTCTACCTTCCTACAATTATTCTATCCCGCAAGTACAGACCTGTCCAACTAACCTCTACAGACCTGTCAATCTCCCTGCAATTATTCTATCCCGCAAGTATAGACCTGTCCAACTAACTCTAGTCTCCCCTGCCTGTTAATTCCTTGTTTACGCCAAACTATAAGCTTCAAAGTTTCATGCCATTTGTTCTAAATCTATCACGATGGGAACTCAACAAGACGCTGTAATGACTGTTTTATGTTAATTGGGTCGGCAATATTACTACATCTGTGTACCACTTTCCTTACGTGACCAATCGACCCAGAAATCCCGAACTGTCAACACTTGTCCCAGTATCTTGAGGTGGACTACCGCGTCACTGATTTTAGCTGGCCTTTAAATGTTGTAAACTATGAGTGAAGTATTGTTTTCATGATAATGATGGAAAAAAGGGAGAATAGAACGGGAAAATTTGTAACGAAAATTACGTACTCTTGGATTTCGTTGTTCATGACGTGTCCGTTACTTAACTAAATATAATTATCTCACTACCGACTCGGAACACACCGTCTTTGTGTTCCGAGTCGGTAGAGAAATAATTATATTTAGAAAGTTAGGTAATTTTATTTTCCAATTGTGAAGATAAAATAGTTAACTTCTACAATCATCTTATCTTCTAAAACTTTAACTATTTATTCCGACGTCGTCTTACAACGCCAACATGGAAAAAACATTCTCGTATATGAAAATTCCAACGCTTGACGTCAAACGTTATGACCTTTAACGTATCTTAAAAGTTCTATACAGTTTTAAAATAGACTGCGTACAATTTTATAATTATGTTTCTGAGAAAAAACAAGTTATAAAAATACGCTGAAAATACACATAGTTGAAGCCTTAAATTCCGGTTACTACAGCGCGCCCACACACAATAATATAATAACGCTGAAATAACGGCTTCAATGTAGTAATAATAGTGATAATAATAATCCGTTTAGTATTAACAGCAATAATTCTAGTAATGTATGTAAAAATATAGTTCAATAATAATGTTTTCTGGAAAAAACTCATTTTGTAAAATGTACCGTAAATGTACATGTGCTTACAATGACGATGCTAAAGCAAGATCAATGGACAACGACAGTTTCAATCGAAGACTTAGGACGAAGGATGAGAGTACTAGAAAATATGTAACTACTGGTATTAAGATATTTACGAACTGCGCTCACTGACAAAAGTCTGCTGTGCGAGTCAGTTACACCCCCTCCCCACTTCCGACACACAGTGGCTCACCCATCTCATCATCATCATTATCTCTGTACACGATTAAGTAAACTAAATAAAGAAATGCTACCTTGTACATTGGGAAATAAATCGGAATCCAGTGGGTAACAAACCTGAAACAAAAACAAAAAAAATTATTTGTTTTTGAGCTAACGAATACAAAACTTTAATAATGTTGTTATTATCAACATTTTAATAAATTAATAAAAATATATAGTTAGAATTAAACCATAACGCGTACATAACGAATATATGCGGTACGTACTTTACTCATGGCAAGATCACAAGTAATTAACGCCTGACGTGTTATAAGCTCTGACTTATATCTTTTAAGTTTAAAATGAACTGTGGATTTGACAGTTCTATTGGATGTTTTTTATTTTTTAACTGACCGTTATAAATGACTTTAACTGCCTTTATTTTAACTGTGTGTGTTTTGTGCTTTTCAGTAGTTTAACACTTAGCACTTTAAATAAAAAAGTAAAATATTTCAAAGACGGAGAAGTGAATATATGTGAATACTTAACACATACCAATATTATAACAATTACTTTTTTTCTCTGAATTAGGTTCTAACGTCATCTTTCCCTTTTTGCGAAAGGTACAATGTAAGGAATCTGAACTATGAAGAGGAGCGATCATAATGCACACTAGTATTCTCAACGCGAACACCCGCATTCAATTCAATAACTGTTTAAACGAAACAAACTTTTATAAGAAACGGTCACTTAAAACGTAAAAACTGAATACACGTTTACGTCGAAACGTACAGTAAAACAATTCTCATTACATAACAAACAGCGCAGAAGTTTTCCGTCAGCAGCTGGTTCGTTGATTCTTTATTTATCACGTTTTGTAACGTTACAAAAACTTTTTGACAACGATTGTGCTTGTCAAAACTTTATTATGTTAACTTTCGAAACAAAACTGACAATTCTCCGGAGTATGTAAGTCTACAATTGCCGCAACTAATGAACGAGACGGCAATCTGATAAAAAATATCAAGATCCAACATTAAATCTAATACAACTACTACAACCCGATTTTTAACATGATATTTCTGATAATGTGAAAACAAAAGATTATCAATATTTCAGGAATGAATACAATTATTATGGATATTTACAAGCGTCTGTACTGCGCGGACTAAGATCTTTATTGACACTAAAGTTATATAACAGATATCAGACTTTAAAGATTTAGCTGTGATCTCATTTATGGGGAAGACAAAGGCACGGTCATTAAAATTAACAAAAATCGAAAAATACAAAGTAGATTATGTTGTCTACACTATAGTATGGTTCCAACACACGGTACCAGATTTAAGCAGTCTTGGAGACAGCACATAGTGAATTTCCTTCGCGCAGTACAAAGAGCAGAGTGCGCAACTATGACATTCGAGCAGTAAAAGTAGGCCTTCTGTCAAAACTGCACCGATTTTATTACTGAATTACAATTTACAGCTTACTAACCAAACATACGAGTGACTTACCGTATAAAATACTAAAAGTACGTACAATAATTATTATCCAAGGGATTTTATGAATAATTGAAAATTACTTAAATGTACGCCAAAGTGAAAAGGCTAGGAATACTAGAGGTTACGATACTAAGAAGCCATCCAAATATTGTTGGCTATCCGAATATCTATCTCGTCTGGGACCACATGAAATCGTAATAAATCCCCAACTCCAGTGACACTAACGCGAACAAATATTACAAACGAGTACTTCGATGGGTATGTTTTTACATCATGTCAGACACAGTAGGTGAAGGTTACAGCTATTGAACGTTTACTGGTGACATGTTGAACTCGAGCAATGATGAATTAACTATGAATTTACATTTTTGTAAGAAATGCTTTTTTGTTCAAAAATACTTTCTAATACTCCACACAATTTAATTGCGCGTGCTGTTGAAATCGCTCTGTTTAAAAGTCCTCCATTCTTTCAAAAACCTTTTTACAACCACCTGATTCAAGATTCTCAGTCATGCCGTCTCCTAGCATTCTTCACATCCACAGAATTTCTTCTAATTCCACAACTTTTATGTCCAGCTAAGTGTCACTGTCGATAAAGCTATGGCACTATTGATAAAACGTTCTACAATCTTCGTTTCTCATTTACTTTAACTTTCTCTTGTACAAATAACGAAAAATATACGTTTTGTTGCTTATAGTGAACAAAAGTTAATATTCTCTTTCATTCTTTCAAATATTTTTATCGTTGCTCATTCCTTGCCATCATTCAAATTATTCGCATTCTGATTTAGCACCAAGTGATCAGTGGATCTTCCATCTGTTGAGACTCTACTGTTAAGGTAAAAGTTTTATTTGTCTCAGTTTCACATACCCAAGCTAAATATTGTGTTTAGAGGCGACTACAATTCTTTCCATTACGTTATCACTCGAGATTACGTTCTACGCCTTATTGTTTCTCTAAGTTTTCCACCTTTGCTCGATCGGACTAGTTATATTCATTTACCTTCTGTGAAACCGTTTTAACGCACACGTATTTTTGGTTCCCAATCTAATCTACGTGAAAAAATTCACATACGCATCGGAACAGACAACCTTAAAGTTTAAAGCGAATCCGCTATTAAAAAACAGGAATTTCAAATGCTGGACTGTTTCCGTTGCGTGTATTCATAATGTGAGAAAACGAAATGTTATCTACCAGAAATGCAAATAAAGTCGCTATGTTAAGTAATCAACGCTGATTTTATAAACTTTCCATGGGGAGAGATACTTTATCAGCAACATGGAAAGTTTCAAAACTGACATATAACACAAAATTACAATATCGAGACGTTATATTAAACTAACTTTAGCGCCATTATTATACTCCTTATCAATCAAACAACATGTACTATTACAAAAGACATAACGCACGCACGCACGAAAATGATATATACAGCGTTATCAGTCCTTGACAACTAAATTACACTGATATGTATATTTAGAAAATGTAATTATTATCACTATCAACACTATTCAAACAAACAGGGACGTTCGAATACAAAGTAATGACTACTTCTACTGTATCCAGTACTATTCCCACTACTGGGAAAACCCTCTAAAAAAACAAAGAAAAGTCAAAAAATGATTTATGTAACGAATAATTTGCTAACTGCGAAATGGAATATTCCGAGAGGCCTAGCCTGGGAATATTAGCCAGGGATGATATCTTCCATACCTGTACTGAGAAATCACATTAGCTGTCCATAAGCAATCGCTTGGTCCGATCCCCTATCTCAGTCTAACCAGCATTTTCCAGGCTTCCCCTCCTACTGGTTCGTTAAGATATAATTTTTAACTTTTTCTGTCATGAGCCATCCTTCTGATTTGACACATACTAACTGACCACACTTTACTAGTATCTCGCGAAACAGCAACATGCGTATATGTTTTATTCAAGAAAACCTAGCGCTAATTCTGTATTTACCTTTAACGTGGAGTAAACACAAAATGGACTCTATCTTTATCTTTGAATTACCTACCCTGGCTACGATCTTTATAAACTCTACCGTGACAGTAACTATCACAAGCGTAAAAACGCGAAACTTAAAACTAAAAACAAATCATTTATAGGAGACCCATTTAAGAAACGCAGGCTGCTACGCTAGTCTCTCGTCCTGGCTTTTAAAGAGCTCTACTGCAGATCTGTTACATAATGAGTTACCTGACAGCCAAAACACTTATCTGGAGAGATTCTGCGGGAGTTCTAAGCTGTTTGCCGGAGGACTTGCCCTCCAAACAGTGTTGGAGACTGTGAGATACAGCAAGCACGGCGGCACAAAAGTACTGAAGATACCGCATTCTAGTCAAAAGACACCAACAGTACACTATCGTTTAGTAGTCCAACAACGGACAAAGTAAAGAAATTTTAAAAAAATAAATAAAGGCCAGAACAGCACAACAATTTGAACGATGGGAAAATTACAGGAGGCAAATGTACTATAAACGTGGCCACATTCAAACAGATTGTTGGGATACTGTAAAACAGACAGCAGTGCGTGAACACCCCAACTAACTGGAGGAGTAGAGACTCGGAACAACTTGAGAAAATTTGACAGAATCCTGACTGTCCAAGAATTCAATAAAGGTAAACCAGCCGCACGCCCTGACAGTGTGCCGCTTGCAGCCTCAACTGTATTTATCTACATACTGCAAAGCTACGAAAGCTCTAACAGTATTAGGAAATATTACCGCATACTTACTTCTGGCAAGTTTATCCAAACAAGTGCTCATTGCGAACATTGTCGATGAAACGATACTTGACGTTATGAATGCCGAAAAGTTATAGTAGGTTCAGAAAATAATAGCCTGAGGGTTAGACAAGAGGAGATAGTTAGCAAGGATGTAATAGGAGGGATATCAGCCCACTCGATTAAGCAAATGATGTGGCCGAAGAAGAAACCGACAAGTACAACTTGTGTGATGATAGACGGGATGATTGAAAAGTCAACAATGGTCGTCATGCAGGGCCTCGTGCCTGTTCCTGAGTTGGAGGGAGCGTTTATGGCTGAAGCTCTCGAAGAGGAATAATTTACTTCAAATTAAAAAAAAAATGTACGAAGATCAGAGTTAAGAAGAAACTAGCTGTAGAAAAAAAAAACAAAAACTGCTGAAAAAGAGTTTACTGAAAAGAGACTGAGGGTGAATTGGGAAGGCAGAAACAAATAAAAATCCAGGTGTTTTGAGGAGAAAGTATTCAGGAAATTGAAAAAGGAGTTTCCAGGGTCAATCTGGAAAGCAAAATATGTTGGATGGACTGCCAGTTCGGTTTGAACAGGAGAAAGGAGGGGCAGTATAACGCTCGTGCGCCACAGAAACATGTGTAGCGTAATGGAAGTTTATAAAGAATCAGGAAAATACATATTTCACAATTCAACCCGGGACAATAGACAAGAGAAACTGCAGATAATCTGGCACTAGCACAGCAGTGAACGAAAATTTTTATTACCAGTACAGTAGGTCTACTATGAATAAAGCGTATTATTTACATAGGCCTACGTTATTTGATGTATCATTTACAATGAACGTGACCGATATGATTAAAAATACAGTTAGAATTAATCCGAATAAAAAAAAAGTAACTACAAATATGTCTGGGAATCGATAATCACGTCAAACAGAAAAGTCACCGTAATCATTTCTGTAAACGGTTAAAAATAATTACCGTACAATAATTATCTTTAAGCTTTGGTAAAGTTTACACGCGCCTGTCTCTCTTACATGGATAAACACAAAACTACATTACTTTAAGACACCACACTGATTTAACCTACTGTACCGCAACAAAACGATTGCGCGGAAGAGTTTTTTCACATAGCGATCACAATCACCCGTTGCTTAATCCTAAACGCGGTTAGTATACTAAACGCGGTCAGCTGAGTATACTTATTTTATAAATTACTTATTAATATGTTTATCAATAAATCTTACAGTGAAACACAAAACATAAATAAAAAGTAACTTGTTTTTATTTTGAAAACTATTTCGTAAATGTACCATAAAACAATAACGTAATGATGACACTAATACAATGTGAAGAACAACGACGCTGAAGATGGCAACAGACTGAAACAAGAAACAGACACAGCTTAATAAAATAACTCCACTATCCTATGGACGCATCTTTTTTGGAATTTGCTCCGTTTACTCCATCCTACTATTTTCGTCCACAAATGCTTGTTGGAAACAGTACGATAATCTGATTTTATTTTCGACTGCTGATCTTATAACTTTGTCCTAAAGATCTTTCTACCTTTTGGCCAATATAATAAGGTGAAAATAATGCGATTTATATTCTATTATAATCAAATTACTGTATTTCATTCTTATAACAAATTTAATAAATTCGGTGCAACAAAACATTACACTTACAGATTGTTAAATCTAGCTGTTATTTGCGCTCAGTCCTTTTTTTCCAGTCAGACCCTATGCGTATTCACTACAATAAACAAAGAGTACTGTACAACGTTACAGTACACCGAACTGAGAAAGACGGTATATTGTTGTACACTTGTACCGTTACGATATTATACAAAGGTTAATATGGTACTTACAGAGAACTAGACGGATACACATCATATGATGCACTATACAAAAAGATTATAAAATTATTTGATTCTATCAAGAACTCGGCCGGCCGACGTCGAGCATCACCCCGCCACTACGTTAGCCATAACATCAAACTCGTTTCAATTTTGCGTGAAAACATCGACATACTTTTATGCGCCAATTTGATTTGTTGAAAACAAACTTTTGTAATCTTATGGACAATAGATAACTCAAGCCATTAGAAAATCGTATCCAATTATTCTGTTAGTAACTATAAACACGAAATTTATCAATAAAAGAAAACATAGCAAAACATAACGAAATTATAGCTATAAAGAAGTTTAAAAACAAAAGACAAAATGGTTACTTTAATTTAAAAAAAAAAATATATATATATATATATATATATAGGCCTATATATACACCGCATGATCTTAAATTCCTAGCCGAACCGTTTTATACTGCAAGTTTGGAGTGACGGACGGCGACCCGTATGATGGGGTATTATAATCTTTGTAAGTAATAAATATATCGACCATTAATAAAATCCTCCGTTCGTAAAGCTGTGACAGAATGAATCCGTTGGTTAGTGGAAGGGTTAAGTCCTACATTATATTGCTGATACCTTGGCACGTCGGAATAACCGCACTTATCTGTGTACTTGAAAGTCAGACGACAGTAATATAACAAAGTCGGCTGTGGCTAAGGTCCAATACCCGGTTATCGCATCTTTGGCTTCACTGGTCGAACTGAAACTATTTGTGGGAAAGCAATAAATTTTTACACTGATGACGTACTGAATTAATTTCACAGTAACCTTTAAAATATGTTAGATAGCCTACCTGTTATTCCTTCATGCAACTTACTTTGGTCGCTAGGCACGACGCGTTTCAGGATCAAGGTCCTATCTTCAGGTGATGATCACTCGGGTCGAGCTCGTCAGTTCATAAAAACACATACATAAAAAACACTGAATTCAACAAACACTCATACTGTGCGAGGGGACAATGCGCATCGTCGAGAAAGTAAACGCGGACTGGCCGTATAAAGTACAATGCAGAGATAAGTTGGTAATTTTCCTCATGTCTGTGCCAGTTTTTGTATCACACTATCGAAGAGCGCGTTAGATTTGAACGACACCATATCGTTCAAAAGGCACTCCTTCTGTGACCTAGCCGCTTTACATATCTCATACTCTTCTAATGCATATATATATATATATATATATATATATATATATATATCGGCCTTTTTTACAATAGTGTATGGGATTAAGATTAACAGAGAAGTCACTGTAACTGTGATCACAATCAATCAGGTGTTGCGCGTAAGTCGATTTACTGTTTATTACATTCTTCATGGGCAGGTGTTCCTTGAACCTCTCTTCAAAACGTCTCCCGGTCTGGCCGATGTAAAACATGTCGCAATCATCAGACACAATTTTGTAAACGCCAGAGCGTGTCTCTACGCTTCTGTGTATCTTGGGGCCCAGTGCATTTTCAGTGTTATTTTTTGTCCTAAAGATAACTGCGATATTGTATTTCTTAAATTGGTTTCTTATAATGTTAGGCAACAAAGGTGTGTACTCCACCGATATATATCTGTCAGTATTATGCACCGCGCTGTTCGGAATTTGAGTTTTGTTCTTGTGCCTGGAGATACGTTTATCTATTATATTAGCGTTATAACCGTTGGATATGGCGATGTGTTTTAAAGTGTTTACTTCATCAATGAAGCAATCTTGCTCTAAGGGTACAGTAAGAAGTCTATGGACAAATGCATTGTATGCCGCCATTTTCTGGGACCACGGGTGATACGAATGAGCGTGTATTGTGGTGTCAGTGGTAGTGGGCTTTCTGTAAATTTTAAAGAGTCCTAGGATTTAATAACGGTAAGGTCAAGAAAGTTCAGTTGGTTGTTCCCCTCTGTTTCAAGTGTAAATTGTATGCATTTGTTAACACTGTTCAAGTGGTTTTTCAGAAGCTCAATTTGTCTTAATGTGTCATCAAAGACAATAAATGTGTCATCGACATACTTATAATAGGACACGATGTTTTTACGGTATTTATTACTACTAGAAAATAAATATTCACTTTCGAAAAAATTACGATAAAGGTCAGAAAGTATCCCGCTTAGAGGAGATCCTATGCTCAGGCCTTCCTTTTGGCTGTAGTAGGCCTATGTATCATTGAAAGTGAAATAATTTTGGCGCAATATTTCTATAAGCAACATAATTAGCTCATTTACAGCCTGTGGGCATACGTTAATGGCCATACGTTGGCCATTAAGTTTGTTTTTAATATTTCAACAGTCTCATTAACGGGTACATTTGTATACAGACTTACTATATCGAAGGAGGCTATCTTCTATTGTGGTTTCAAATTAACGTCTTTAATTTTACTCACGAAGTCAGAACTATTTATAACGCTATGATTATTATGAAGTGTTGTATTATTTTTAATAATTTTCTGTAGTATTTTAGTGGCTCTGTAGCATGGCGCCGTTGTGAAATTAACCAATGGCCTAATGGGAATGTCATTTTTATGGATTTTTGGTAAGCCCGTAAGCAGCGGGGCTTGTGCGTGGATCGGTTTCAAATAACGGCGTGTGCACTCATCAAATGGTACATTAACAACAGCGTTCAGGTCTTTAACGTAACTCTTAGTGGGGTCGTCAGTCAATATGTCAATGTTATTGTTGGTTATGAAGTCCTGTACTTTGTTCACATATACATGTTTGTGTAGCAAGACAGCAGTATTACCCTTATGGGCCTTCAGTAATATAATATTATTGTCAATTATCTTCTTACGTAAGTTACTAATTACTACGTGGTCGTTACGATATTTACGTTCGAGATGCTGTGTCTGTGTATTCATATATAATAACTTATTAGTTTATTGTTTGTCATTACTCTGGCTTCATTTTGCGTATTATCATTGGGTAAAGATTTAATGGCTGCTTCAGCGTTAATGACTTCATGTACTAAATGCGGGTAGTAGGTACTATATAATGACTTTTATAAGTGCGGGTAGATTATATTTCAGTCCTTTATTCAGTAAAGTTTCTTCGTCATTTGTTAGGTTCACAGTAACGCCAAAAATGCAACATCAACACAGTTAGGCGAAAGAGCCAGACGCAGTGAGATTCACACAACCACGAGCTATCCGATTGTCTTCTTCTTCATTCAAGCAACAATAACAGTTTGCTATGCACCGCTCTGTTGTGATACAGTTATAATTCAGCCATTTACATGCAAACTATATTCTGTGAAACGCAACACACTCAACCAGACAGGCTAGCAGCTAGCAGCCAGGTATAGCGGTACAGAGTCGCGTGTGGTAAGGTCAGGGTTCGATTCTTTGCGCGCTCTCTCTCTTTCGCATCACATACACATCCACATGCTGTAAAATTAGCACTGTCATCACTTCTTCAGAGTCGTTCGTTGGTGTGTCACTTAACATACTTTCATTCTGTCCTTACATTACAAGCTGTTGTATGATTCTATTGTTTTAACTTTTCGCCTTGGTATCTAAAAACTATCTTTAATCTCATTCTGTCCACCTTCCTCCGGATTCTCCACGACACGTACGATGCAGAATGCGTGTTACGATATCGAACGCTTTTATTGACCAAGATACTGCCTCCACCCGTTTTACATTTTCCAGTTATCCAAGATCCTCTGTCTCTGGCCATGCAGTGTAGGTGTTCAACCTAGATTCTTTCACATTCACGTATTTTACCCGTCTCCGGACGTCCACAACACTTCATCGATCGAAAGTATGTCCACACGTTGCAGAGAATCAATTTATGTGGACGACACTGTCTTCGCTTCGTGTTTTTCTTCATTTCATTACGGCCCATGTTATGAATCGGCCGTACAGAGCTAACAAGAAAAAACTTAATTCTTACATGCCTCACTTACTGATTCGCATTTGAATATGCTTAAGAGTAATAATTACTTAAAATAGTTCAGATTTGTAACAATATGTGGTATAAAATCAAAAAGTAAACAAAGGGGCGGCTGCTAAAAGTACACAACAAATAGGATTTGTTAATGTGATGTTTATTCCACTACTAACTACTACTGCTGCCGCCACTAGTACGACCCAGCAAATCGGTTACAATGAATCGGTCCAGTCACGCAATGGCCTAAATTGTATACACTTATATTTTTCTTCTTTTTCTTCACTGATTGCTGCATGCCTCATTCATAAATAAAACGAAGAAAACTGTAATCAATTTCGGACGATTGCTAAACACACACAGACAAAACTGCGTTCAAACAAACGGTCATAAATAATGTACGGCCTAATTTTGTTTTCACCGTCTTTCTCTTCTGACAGTTACGTATTCCCTTTATGTTCGACTTCATTTAGGTTTTTTTCTTTCCTTGTGACACTGGCATAGTAAACAATACAGGTACATAAACAATACATTTCAGCAGTCAGTTTTCGGCATCTGGTAAGCTAAGTTACCTCGATAATTCTGACTGGAGGACCTTTATATACAAAATACAAAGATCTAGAGGAGGAGACGAGAAAAAAATATACATACACAAAGGTGAAGGCAGTGAATTCGACCTCTGACATCAGCCGTGAACCCCGAGGTCTCTTTACAATGCTGGAGACGACGACCACAATCAAAATGTCGTTAAACTACATGATGCGATTTATTTCGAAGATATGAAAAGATGTGTTTACTAAAAACGGGTATCGACCATAATAACACATATATTCCAGGGAGGACGGAAAGAAAATAACTATAGCATGCAATAATAATAGTTTACATTATTTTATTATACTTCTTGGAAGAACTAGAAGATTATAATCTTTGCTATGGTATAGTAAATAATTATTTTTCAGATATATAGAAAACCTACTTTTACAGATACCGTTATACATAAACAATCACTAACATCATGGCACATAAAATTAAGCAGTTTTCATGCAATGGTTAATCGTCTCCTTATAGTTCCTTTATCCAAAGAAAATTTCAATAAAGAGGTAGATATTATAAAAGCCATAGCACAAAATAACGGTTATGATGAAAGAATAATTGACTCTTTAATTTAAAAAAAAAAACAGAAGAAAATTACTTTAAAAGAATTTTATTGCATAGAGCCAGATCAGGGTAACAAAAAATTTCACTTAACAAATTACATTCCGTGTATAACAGATAAGATTAATAATAGTATAAAAAACCATGGTCTTAACTCGGTATCAGTAAACAAACGTAATCTTTTTTCATTACTAGTCAATAATAAGGAAAAATCTAACACACTGGAGAAAAATGGAGTTTATGAAATACACTGTGCAGAATGCGATGCTATTTATATCGGACAATGTGGCCGTGCTCTGAACCATCGCATTTCTGAATATAAGAAGGCGATTTTAACCAATACATCTAATACAAGTTTTGCAGATCATTGCTTACAACACAATCACTTCTTAGACACAAAAAACATAACACTACTCCACAACATACAAAAAAGTAAAAAAATGGATTTGTTAGAAATTTTAGAAATTAAAAAAGCAATAAAAAATAACAAAAATTTAACCAACGAACAGACAGAATTTTGTGTATCCCCTTTATTAAAATCTGTTATTTAGTTTAGTTTATTTTATATTATTTTGAATGTTCATCATTATTTTAAATTTTGCTTTCAGTTTATATTTAGTTCAGTTAATTTTATATTTTACATTCAGATTATATTTAGTTTAGTTAATTTTATATTTTGCATTCATGATTGTATTTAGTTTTTAAAGACACCTGACCTTCCCTTGTCTCTTGCACCCCCCTCGCCATCTCAACACAGATGTCCGTTCACCACCTACACTCCACTCACATCCTGTGTATAGTAATTTTCATTCATTCGCCTCTTTGACAATGGCTTAGTTAGTCGAAACAGCTGTCAGAGTTAATTAAAAAATTTGTGAAACTTACCAAGTGTTTTTATATATTTTACAAAACCTTTGTATAGTAAATAATGTTCTCCCCTCCGGTGCTCGAGAACGCGAGTTCCAGTTTTGCAGATTTCCTCCCGATATGAGAGACAGTCCACGGTATCCTTCCAGCATCGCCCGAGAGTTAATAGGTAGCAGCGATCAGAAAGGTCTCTTGGAGAGATCAGTTGGAGGCTCAGTACCAAGTCTAAAAGATATTGCTGTATAATTCCAAACCCCTTGATTAGTCTGCTGGGTGACACAAACTGTGCCTTTTCGTTTTATTAAATAATCGGTCTTATGCTTAATTTTGATTTGATTTACCTCTACCCGTGAAATACTTATTTTATTTTATTACCATCACTGCTAATTATAATTTTTCCATCGCGATCATTTTACAGACATACCAGTGTTTCACCCCTCTACATTTATCTATGAATTAACAATTATTTTATATATAAATTAATTTCTCCTTATGCATTTTACCACAATAAAACGGCTTCGGGATAGAGGTAATGGCAATAAGGCTTAAGTTGTTTATGTCTAAGAACGACGACGATAAATTATACTTATTTTTTTACACTTCTCATGTTTGAACAATTCTAGTCTGGTTTCAATAGGACATCCTTCTATTTCCGTAAAATTTCTGTCCTTAGAGCGCAATTTTTAGAAGTACACTGTGTAATCGATATTTTGTCTGCGCTTTCGACCTAACGTTTTCACACACACGCGCGCGTGGCGCACCTGAATATCAATTGTGTATTATTAAAAAGCGATAATTACCGCCCGGCAGCCAACACACGTCACCATTCATCTGTGCAAACACAGTAATGTACGCAGTAACCTTATGACGACAATATCTGCATTTGATAATCACACTGTATTCGCACAACATTAAACATGATGTCATGTTGCTTACTATGACACACGAGGACAAAACAATCAGGCGGCGTCTGAAATTGTACATCAATTAATATACGAAGCACATGTCCTCAGGACCTTAGTCGGTGAGATTAAGAACCTAACAGCACTTGCTCCCACTATTCAACATCTTTATCCTTTCTTTATTTAATAACTGGTTACAATAATAAAAGGGACTTTTCTATTTTAAAACCAGTGGCAAATATAATTTCAGTACGTATATTTAAGCATCGTAAACTATCTATAAGTGACCGTTTAGACTCGGTTAAATTTTCGCAGTACAAACAGCGCACACATAAATGCTGTAATAAAGTGCTTACATTTCCCACTACAAACAACGAATACTTGTTCAAATAAAAAAATGCAATAGTTAATATTATATTGGCTTGATACTCAGAAACGTCATGTGCGCTGAGACCAATAGGAAGGCGATTTTTGTTACTGACGGTCCCAATTTAAAATAAGATCAGCAACAGATGGGCTTGCTCTTGAATGAGAGAACGAAAACGCCAGCTAGTTTTGAATAGCAGTGGTAATTCGGTAAGCTGCAAATCTACTCGCGTTCGTACAAAACGGAGGCCAGAGAGAGAGAGAGAGAGAGAGAGAGAGAGAGAGAGAGAGAGAGAGAGAGAGAGAGAGAGACGGCTCCTGGCTACAAGCTTAAATGCAAAGCGCCTCTGAACTGGGTTACACAATTTAAAGTTCAAACAACTCGCGTGCAGTTTCCGCTTTACTACTATACACCCGCTAGCTGTAGGCTATATTGTCTATGAAGGCAAACCATATACAAGACACACATGTATCCATGTTGTGTACTGTTCTAAAATTCAGTAAGAGAATTACAAAAGAGTCCCTATTTAGTCCTTACATCAACTACCTCTTTTATCCAGTACTTATTTACACTACTAAATTATAATACTGTACGTTAACGTTAACGTTCTGAAGGTATCGCACCAAAAAGCAGTTTCGTTCCAATCGCTTTACAACCTCTGCCATTCTTTCAAAAACTGTCTCAGGTCCTCTATTCATGTAGCTAACGAATCCGTTTTCAGCTCATTTAAATCTACTAGCTGTAGAGCCGTGATACGAAATCACGTTCCTCAGACGTTTTCACTCGAACTGCGATGGCCATTCTCAGTACGTAATCGCCCTGCTTTTATAGTTTTAGTCTCACTTTCGTGACATTTTTCACAGAACTGACAACACTGGCCGTGAAACTAGTGATTACAACTATATTCTACTTTGATAATATCGTTAAAAACATCATTTCCTGTGAAACATAGCAAAATTATAGGCATACATTGGCTGCTTTAAAAAATGTTCCAATAAAATAATTATTCGCACATAATTACATGAAATATTTATTTTTGTAATTATTGATTCAATAATTGCCAGTGTCGTGGAAAATTAAATTTATGAAACATGTTAAAATTTCGTTTAAATCGAGTTTAAAGTTGCGATTTATGTATTTATTAACAAGAATTTTCTTAACCCCGATAGTGTTTATTATTTAATAGTTTATAAATCTGTTGCAGTTGATTTTTAAGCAGTCGAGCGATGATTCCCTTCTTTACGTACTTTCGCAGCATACAAAACCGCCACTGTGCACACAAAGACTGTACAGTGAATCTCCGTTTATTTTTACATTTATATCCATGACACTCTAATATTTTTCCCATTAGCGTCTATGCAACACACGCACACGATTTTAAAATAACTACACACATTTCCATGCTTCCCACTACATATTTGCACTTATAATAACTTAGTTGTAAGTCTAAATTACAAAGATCCGTACAAACTAAAATACAGAGCCCCACATGCATATTTCAAACATTCTCTTATTATCACCACGCCTTAACCAGAGCACATAATATACATCCTACCAATAAAACATATGCTATGGGATTTTCCATTTCAATATTGTAACGTGACGTTTCCCTCAACATAAAGATTTATCATAAAAATATACTGAAGTACAAAACAATAATAAAGTAATAAACATGTGTTATGAAATAGATGAATTAACCAGTAAATTTAAGACCATTGTAAGGTAGAGTAAGAAATTAAAATATCAAACATGTCTGTATTAAACTTAAGAACAACAATTCCAGTAGACTGCATAAGAAATAATGTACAGAATAGGTAAAAACCTATAATGCAGAGCCTAGCTGGACAACCAGTAACTGGAACCATGATAACATAACCTAAAGAAAATGTAAAATAAAAAACTGTAAAACTAGATTAAGTAATTATATCTGATTGTGACTGACAGGCACATAGACTATTCAGATAAAGATTATTATGATATAAATGGGTGATTAAAAGTTTTATTTTGTATAAAAATGTTGTAAAGTGTGTAGGAAAGAAGGACTACTATTGTATTTTAAAAGAATACTAAAGATGTAAAAAAAAAGTAGGTGATGTAAATAATTTAGTAAGAGAAAGTGTTAACATATAAACTGACTAGTAGATTGTAAAATAAGAAATAACTTTTGTTTGTTATGGACAAGATAATAATGTAGTTAGTAAGAGATTAATGTTACACAAAACCTGCATCTACTTGGTAGGTAAAGGGAGACAATTTTGTATATAAAAGGTGTGCTAGACAATGTCATATATAATCAGACACTTGTCCGTTTATTTTTACATTTATATCCATGACACTCTAATATTTTTCCCATTAGCGTCTATGCAACACACGCACACGATTTTAAAATAACTACACACATTTCCATGCTTCCCACTACATATTTGCACTTATAATAACTTAGTTGTAAGTCTAAATTACAAAGATCCGTACAAACTAAAATACAGAGCCCCACATGCATATTTCAAACATTCTCTTATTATCACCACGCCTTAACCAGAGCACATAATATACATCCTACCAATAAAACATATGCTATGGGATTTTCCATTTCAATATTGTAACGTGACGTTTCCCTCAACATAAAGATTTATCATAAAAATATACTGAAGTACAAAACAATAATAAAGTAATAAACATGTGTTATGAAATAGATGAATTAACCAGTAAATTTAAGACCATTGTAAGGTAGAGTAAGAAATTAAAATATCAAACATGTCTGTATTAAACTTAAGAACAACAATTCCAGTAGACTGCATAAGAAATAATGTACAGAATAGGTAAAAACCTATAATGCAGAGCCTAGCTGGACAACCAGTAACTGGAACCATGATAACATAACCTAAAGAAAATGTAAAATAAAAAACTGTAAAACTAGATTAAGTAATTATATCTGATTGTGACTGACAGGCACATAGACTATTCAGATAAAGATTATTATGATATAAATGGGTGATTAAAAGTTTTATTTTGTATAAAAATGTTGTAAAGTGTGTAGGAAAGAAGGACTACTATTGTATTTTAAAAGAATACTAAAGATGTAAAAAAAAAGTAGGTGATGTAAATAATTTAGTAAGAGAAAGTGTTAACATATAAACTGACTAGTAGATTGTAAAATAAGAAATAACTTTTGTTTGTTATGGACAAGATAATAATGTAGTTAGTAAGAGATTAATGTTACACAAAACCTGCATCTACTTGGTAGGTAAAGGGAGACAATTTTGTATATAAAAGGTGTGCTAGACAATGTCATATATAATCAGAAATAGTGTATGTTATTAGATTAAGGTATAAGTTACCATAAGTGTTTGTAATGTACAAGTAATATAATAATTAACAAGATGTTTACTTGGGCAAAAAACCTACATCTACTGTAGAAGGTAGACAGGGACATTACAAAATATAAATGTTATATTAGATCATGATATGTCCAGTAATAGATCATATGGTCTATAATGAATAAAGAATAAAGGTTAACTTGTATTAGAATTAAGCAATTTCAATGTAAGAAACAAATAATAGTCCAATGTACACAAGACATTCTTAGGCCTACTGTACAAGCCTATGTTTTATAAAAATTTAATGTGCTTAATTGTAATCACTAGTATTAGAATACATGTTTGTAACATAAAATCATATGTACAACCAAGAAAACTAATTATGTAACAAAAAAGATAACTTTTAAACATAATTTGTCACAATAGGCCAAACCTTAAAATAGTTATTTTTTCGAAATACTGTATAGAACCATATCTTGTGAGATCTTAAAATGATCAGGAGAAAAAAAGCAGTTCATTGGTAATAATATCTTTACAATTGTACATCGCATAAGGAAAAAATGTTAAATTTAAGAATTTTTAGTAATTTTGAGCTCAGAAAAGGGACGCTATCCACGACAATGAGTGAGATTTCGACCAATGGAAATTTTTCACTTTTGTGTGTATGAACCCAAAGAGTGACGCCAAGGAACCCAAAGACTGACGTCAAGCCAGTTAGTCTATTGTTGGAATTCATACGTAAAGAACGACTCCTCTGTGACACCGATAGCCGCGAAGTTGCTATCAGAATCGAACCTCGGTTAGGTTAGGTGTACAGTGATTAACGAAACATAACAAAAAAAGTGAGAAAAGTGTTGTGACTTGTTTAGTAACGAAAAAAGGAGTTATAGTAAACGAATAATAGTAACAGTGAATAATACAGTGTGTGCAAAGTAAAGGCAAGTATAGTGAATACTTAAAATTATAAATGAATTATAACTAATTATGATAATATAACTGTAACACTTTATGTACAATTGAAACATATTTATTCCAGTACCACTACACAAAAACACTAACACTATTGTTAATTTTTCACGTTTTAGCTATTATTTCTTTGTTTTTAATGTTTAAAGCTGTATAACCTATTGAAATTAGGTTAACCTCAAAATAAACACTGTTCGGCACATCTGAACTAATTGTTATTTTTAGATATAAGATATTGTTTCGTTCTATTGAAGTCAACATTGTATTGATGTTTTGTACTTCGCAAAAGACATTTTCGTAATTAATTATTGTAGTCACAAGAACCCGAGATTATATTAACATAACATAACCAGTGAAATAGGCCTGAGCTTTAAGAAGAATTGCCAACCGCTGAGCTAAAAATTTGACAAGCCTGAACAATTAAAGTTAAGAAAGGGTTGTTCATTTTATTTTAAGAAGACAAGAATAAGTTTAAAAAGGGAATAAAAGAATACTGAAGAGAATTAAGTGTATTTGAATAATTATTTTTTAATACTTAACATTTTTGACAGTTTCTGAATATTAGCGTGGTCATAAACATTCGAAGAATAAGTTGGTAGTACCTATTGCTTGTGTACCACGTGCAATTTGAATTATTTAAATAGGTAAGTGAATTCAAATGGAATAAAGGAAGGAAGTAAAAGAATTTCAGAATTTTAATTAATCAAGACATAGATTATTTTTAATTAATGGAAAATAATCTAAAACCTGGAACAATCTAGTCACATACAGTATCTACAGGTACAGGTAGAAAGGTAGAAATTTAAACATATTCCAATTTACTATTACCTATTTTGGCGCCCAATAGTGAAACTCAATCAGTTCATAAACCCAATACTCAATTATCATTGAACAATTTACTCAATCTGAAAGTCTATATATTTAATGAAATATAAGACTATACCAAAACCAGAAAACACAACCAGTATACCTTTGTAAGTTTACATATATGGTGTAAACAAAGTGAGGCCTAATTAAGAAGATTTTATTTTAAAATATATCAACACAATCAAAATACATTTTTCATAAATCAAATATACACCACGATAAAAGAATAGTGCGTTACAATATAAAGCGTACAGCGTTGAAACATGCACTAATTTTTGTAAAGAGCACGCTAGCATATCACCAAACAAATTTTGACTGAACTGCCATAAATACGAAAAAATGAAGACGGTTTCATAATTATTCTAAAAAAAAAAAAACTAATCGTTCGTTTTCTTTTCTTTTTTAAGGCATAGCAAAATTAACTGTTAGAGACGGTAATGACTAGGAGGGTCAAGCCCGAATCAACTGACTTAATATTAATAACGTGACACAGTGTGACAACTGACTTAATGTAACGCACACAGAATGCAATTTGTAAAACAAATGAAGCAACATTATTTACATTGAGAAATACTGTAATGGTTAATTAATTTTAGTTTTTTTATTATCCAACATTATATTCCTTATTTTCATCCTCATATTTTTTAACAAAAAAACAGTTCTGTTAGATTCACAAATTTTCTGTTCAAACAAGTTTACTGAAGTATGTACTGAGTGTCCACTGCCTCAAGATTTTTTTCTCATCTGACTGAAAGATTATCGACACTGTCATACCTTTCAGAATCAATTTTACGGGACGGTGTGTCTTTTCCTGCGTCTGAGTCGGTGATATGAATCTATTTATCTTAGCCACCTGCTGTTTCTTTTTTCGGAATTTTGGGCGTCGAGTAATCAAAACAGATGTAAAATGTATTATTCACATATAATGTATTATCGCATCACGTCATACCGTTCTTTTTCCTTTTAGTAGTGTAGAAACCTGACCAAGCTCAAATCCAAGGCTCCTAGTCGAAAGCTCGTTTGAACCTATAATTCTAAAAAGTATATTGAAGTTACGTACAGCTATTAATGTATTAATTTACGTAATTAATTAGTTTTACCGCGCGGCGAGACTGAACAACGTTCAGACAGACGTATGTATCGTGGATTGCCACGTTAATAATAATAAATGTAGTTACGAGTGAAGGTGTAGTTCATAGTTCATAATAGTGAAGGTGTTCTGAACAAACCCAAACTTTTGCAAGGCCTAGTTGCATAACGCGAGCTGACTAAATATCACGGGTCATGTTACAAAAAAAAATGTCCCCCCTTTGTGTTAACAATAATTCTGCCAGGCCTGCCATTTCTAAGCTTCCAGTACAACTGAAAAGTTTATGAAGTAGCTAAAACAGAATCCTTTTTTACACTTTGACGAACAGTGTAAATAGAACAAAAGTAGAGGGATGATAAAAAGTGTGAACAGTAAGAGATCAGTCCCAGAAACTCGTTCAAGTGTGCCACTTAACTACCTGGGACACAATTATCTCACATTCTCCATACAGTTTCATAAGGAATTATAAACTACGTTGTGGATCCTGCGATTTATGTCGTTCCTAATATATTACGTGATACACATAATACGAGGGTAGGCTGAAAAGTAATGCACACATGCTTGTAGAACACGAACAAAATTACCTACAGAAGCGCACCTGGTGGCATTCGGGAGTAACATTCCCCCTCCAAACGCATGCGCAGTTTGAAGGAGTTTCGTACAACAATACGCTTTAAGTAGCAGAAATATGGAGACGTGTTGTAGTGCTATGTCAACGCGAGTTACGTGCGGTTATCGAATTTTTAACTGCTGAAAATGTGATTCCTAATGAGATTCATCGTCGTTTAAAGGCTGTTTATGGTGACGATGCTGTTGATAGGTCTACTGTGAATCGATGGGTAATAAAATTTCGTGGTTGTGAGTCTGGAAAAGCCGTAATTGATGACGAAAAACGCAGCGGACGTCCGATCACTGCCACAGACGATGAACATCGCAAACTCGTCGACGATTTGATTCAAAATGACCGACGAATCACTCTAAAACACCTCCGACGTCGAGTTTGTCGGGTTAGAGGCAGCCTGGCGCCAATAATCTTGCAACATGACAACGCTCGTCCACACACCTCGTCGCGCGCAACCCAAGAGGCTCTGCGAAACCTGAAGTTTGAACCGATTCCACACCCTCCCTACTCCCCTGATCTCGCGCCTTGCGATTTCTATTTTTTTCCTCTACTCAAGAGAGACCACAAGGGTAATCACTGCACCTCGGACGATGAAGTGAAGGCAGCTGTCGCGTCATGGATTCGAGAAAAGTCGGAAGAATATTTCAGTGACGGGATAAAAAAACTTGTTACGCGTTGGGAGAAATGTGTTAGACTTAACGGCGACTATGTATAAAAATAAATATATAATTTTGAAGCTAAGGAAATGTACTTTTATTTACTTTTTGCCCCATCTTGCTATTTCTTTTCGTTCGTGTTCTACAAGCATGCGTGCATTACTTTTCAGCCTACCCTCGTAATAGACCTCTGTAATTTTGGTACATCGTGATGTTATCGTTTGCGAATAGTCTGTGTTCAGAATATCACCTTTCGTAACAGGCACCCGCATTCCGTTTTCCACGGCATTCTACATCATTGGTTACAGCAACCTACTCAAGACGTTTGCTTCGTGTTTGTAATCTACTGACACAGTTTAAAATTTTTCTTTTTTTAATGCTCGTCGCTACATCCTGTTGTTTAAACTGCTTTGTAGCGTCTCAGAAAGCTTCTTTGCTGCATCCACATACCTTGTTACTTTGTATTCTGAATAATACATTAAAGCCGGTACAACTATCACTTTGTAATATCTGATTTCCGTTTCCTTCCGGGTTTTTTGTTTAAGATTTTGCTTTTCAAGGCCGTTTCCTTGAAATTATAATACAGATTCTTTGAAATCTGTTAACTTTAATAATATTCATGTCTCTGCTCCTCAGGTCAAAATCCAAAAAGTTAAAAGACGATACTCGGAGTGTGCGTTTCTCAAGGTGAAAAACAGCAATCAAACGTTCTGTATCAAGACTGTGTAGTAAGACTAGCATCGAGCTCACGTAGGAAAGAACACACGCACATTTCACGGAAATCTCAGGTCGCTGAAGTTCGAATACAAGTTATCACAAATAGGAGAGTTATATGAGACCACGGTGAACCGTATCTACACAACCTCAATCATTTTGGGTGGTAATAAAAAATAAATGTTAAACAAAACAGTCAAGCAACGTGGTGTGTCAATACGTAACGTTGTGCAACTTGGTTCTACTGAGGACACCGCACTGAGGCTAACTTACTGTTATCACCGTGTATAATGTACATATCAGCACACACTAATACGTTCATTACAACGGCACAATAAAGCCGTACTTTACCTACCGTTATCACATGACCTTATCAGCAACCGATTTTTTCATGTTATCAAGAATGGATATGTTTAGCAACAACACACAAGCTTGAGCTGAAACGGATTACATAAATATATTACGTAAAAACGGAATTAGAAATACCAACTCGAGCTACCTGAAGTTGATGCAGTTATGAGACAATTAATGATGATGATTTACTGGTTTTTATACAAATGAAAGGCAACTGTAGAAATATCGGTATGGAGAACCATACATGACTTCCATATTCTAAGATTTATATTTAAAATCATTTTCAGCCAAACAGCCAGGCTGTGTCTTACCTGCCTTTTTATTGCTGTATTAAATGAAAAATATTATATTACATTAAAATGAAAAAATTATAATTTTATTGCCTGGCAACAAAATTATTTTATTTTTAACAATTACCATTGTTTCAAAAAGTTTAAATAAATTTTCAAGTACTTTACTCTTGTTAAAACGTAAAAGGTTGCAGGTAAACTACCCCTTCCCCTTAACCGATCTTCACCAAAATCGAAAGTCATTGAGACCTCTACAATTCAGGGACGTCTGCAAAAAATTATTTGATTCTGTTTGAATTTGCGGCTGTTATCGTTTGCCATAGAAAATACGCTTGATAAAAAAACGTTGCAGGTAAACTACCCCTTCCCCTTAACCGATCCTCACCAAAAACAATAGGCCTTGAGTACTCTACAAATCAGGGCTGTATGCAAAACATTATTTGATTCTGTTTGAATTTGCGGCTGTTATCGTTTGCCATAGAAAATACCCTTGTTAAAAAAACGTTGCAGGTAAACTACCCCTTTCCCTCAACCGAACTTCACCAAAAACAATAGGTCTTGAGAACTCTACAATTTAGGGCTGTATGCAAATAATCTTTTGATTTCTGTTTGAATTTGCGGCTGTTATCGTTTGCCATAGGAAATACCCTTGTTAAAACATAAAACGTTACAGGTAAACTACCCCTTTCCCTTAACCGATCTTCACCAAAATCAAAAGATCTTGAGAACTCTAGAATTCAGGGCTGTATGCGAAACATTTGATTCTGTTTGAATTTGCGGCTGTTATCGTTTGCCAAACAAACAAAATTACCCTTGCTAAAAAAAAACCGTTGCAGGTAAACTACCCCTTTCCCTCAACCGATCTTCACCAAAAACAATAGGTCGCGAGTACTCTGCAAATCAGGGCTGCATGCAAAAAATTATTTGATTCTGTTTGAATTTGCGGCAGTTATCGTTTGCCATAGAAAAAAAATCTACAGACACACAGACAGACAGACACATAGACACACAGACAGACACTTTTCGGAAAACGACTTTTTTTCATGTTTTTGAGTGTAGTAGAATCAGAATCTGCAATAATCTCGAACACGATTTTTTTTGCCATCACCATACTTCCATTCCTTAAGGAATATGGAAGTAAATATCGGTATGGAGAACCATACATGACTTCCATATTCTAAGATTTATATTTAAAATCATTTTCAGCCAAACAGCCAGGCTGTGTCTTACCTGCCTTTTTATTGCTGTATTAAATGAAAAATATTATATTACATTAAAATGAAAAAATTATAATTTTATTGCCTGGCAACAAAATTATTTTATTTTTAACAATTACCATTGTTTCAAAAAGTTTAAATAAATTTTCAAGTACTTTACTCTTGTTAAAACGTAAAAGGTTGCAGGTAAACTACCCCTTCCCCTTAACCGATCTTCACCAAAATCGAAAGTCATTGAGACCTCTACAATTCAGGGACGTATGCAAAAAATTATTTGATTCTGTTTGAATTTGCGGCTGTTATCGTTTGCCATAGAAAATACGCTTGATAAAAAAACGTTGCAGGTAAACTACCCCTTCCCCTTAACCGATCTTCACCAAAAACAATAGGTCTTGAGTACTCTACAAATCAGGGCTGTATGCAAAACATTATTTGATTCTGTTTGAATTTGTGGCTGTTATCGTTTGCCATAGAAAATACCCTTGTTAAAAAAACGTTGCAGGTAAACTACCCCTTTCCCTCAACCGATCTTCACCAAAAACAATAGGTCTTGAGAACTCTACAATTTAGGGCTGTATGCAAATAATCTTTTGATTCTGTTTGAATTTGCGGCTGTTATCGTTTGCCATAGGAAATACCCTTGTTAAAACATAAAACGTTACAGGTAAACTACCCCTTTCCCTTAACCGATCTTCACCAAAATCAACAGATCTTGAGAACTCTACAATTCAGGGCTGTATGCGAAACATTATTTGATTCTGTTTGAATTTGCGGCTGTTATCGTTTGCCAAACAAACAAAACACCATACTTCCATTCCTTAAGGAATATGGAAGTAATTACCCTTGCTAAAAAAAAACCGTTGCAGGTAAACTACCCCTTTCCCTCAACCGATCTTCACCAAAAACAATAGGTCGCGAGTACTCTGCAAATCAGGGCTGTATGCAAAAAATTATTTGATTCTGTTTGAATTTGCGGCAGTTATCGTTTGCCATAGAAAAAAAATCTACAGACACACAGAAGACGACAGACAGACAGACAGACACACAGACACTTTTCGGAAAACGACTTTTTTTCATGTTTTGAGTGTAGTAGAATCAGAATCTGCAATAATCTCGAACACGATTTTTTTTGCCATCACCATACTTCCATTCTTTAAGGAATATGGAAGTAAAAGGTGACAGTTTAGTCGCGAAAGAAATAAGCAAGTGAAAATCAACATAATGAAAGCAACGAGGAGATCAATAAGAGATGCCAAGTTAGGCGATAATGAACAGGAAAAGGAGAAAAGGAAGAATGATGAAACAGAATAACAACAGACACATATAAAAAAGAAAGACAAATAGGACAGAAAAAGAAAAAAATAAGACAAACAGAAGGCACCAACGAATAAACAGTATACTGAGAGGGAAAAATAATTATGCATTACAGCCTGAATTCATCTACTTAAAACGATACACATACACTCATATCTGTTAGAACCTTGTGCAAAACTGGAAGAGACCACATGTAATGGGTGGGCAGTACGACGAGAAAAGACAGTCACAAACAGAAATATTTCAAACGGTGCTTTGTCTAGCTCAAGCTCCAACAGTAGAATGAGCCAAGGTGTCTTACAAACATGTCCTATAGTGAAACAGGTTCCTCCTGGGGCAGATTCAAAAGAACGAGTACCTCACGATCCCACTGTTGTGTTCGTTGTAGGTCTGTTCGACTATCAGTGGGTTTACATCCGGCACTATTTAGTAGTTTGGAATCACCGCCTCTGGTAAGTCTAGTTATTGGTTTTTTTCATCCTATACAATTTTGTCCGACGTAGTAGATACTGTATTTCTGATTTATTAGTTGTTTGTTATTTTGAGATTTGGCCAGTACATCAGCTTTGAGGATTATAGATTTGAGACAATGAAAGCATTCACTTACCTGGGTTCACTTGTGACCAATGAAAATGTTATGGAGGAGGGAATCCAAAGAAGACGTGTTCTTGGTAACAGGGCTTACAAAAGACGTTTGAGTCCAAATTTCTGTTAAGGGCAACAAAGAGCCTCCTATACAAGGCTGGCTGTCCCAATGCTACTGTATTCATCGGAGACACGAGTTCTGAGCACAAGCACAGCGGACTAATGATTATGAAAGTCAGGACAAAAGCAGCTGACAAAGTGTTTATATAATAGTCATGTCAGCAGAGGCAGTGTTTTCTGGTACAGTGAACTGCATTGGAACAACTATAGAAATTTAAATTAATGTTAAGGAAGAACAAATAACACAACAGAAAACTAGTTCCATTGGACGGATCTAAGTTATAGGCAATTTTAAAAAATCCCCTAAATTTCCTAAGAAAATAACATACTGAAAATAAGCTTATGCTTAGCGAAAAGAATGAAAATGAAGGTACAGGGAAATGATAACTGAGATGACCCGGATGTAAAGTCAATCAATGGAAGACAACTTTAGTTGTACAGGTAAATAAAAAGATTACAAGAACACGTTATAGGAAAACTGTCGAAGAAGAACACGTAGAATTAGATGAGCGGACTACAGGACGGTACAGAGAAGTAGACGGTTGGGAGGCAATTGAATAGGCCTACTTCAAGTTAGAATGTCTACTGATAATTAAACAATGCGGATTTCATAACATTTTCCACTGAAGTTGTTATTCACTCTCACGCACAAATTTCCCGAAAGAGTTGATTCTGATATGCACATGAAGGACGTACAAATACTATTTACACTATCTTTACTCTTGAAAGAAGCAATATATACGCAAAAATTTATTTTCTTAGAAACTGCGCATTAAATTGTATCGGTAACGTAACGGAATCTCACCGATTTGGTCCCCTGTCGAATTTGTAATACGCCATTCCTAATGCTAAAAAACCTGCAATCTGGCAAATTGCGCTGCACGGTTAAATGACTAAATAACTATCAGTACCAGTGTCAGAAAGAGAGGCCGTAGCAGAGCAAGTGTAATGCCTTATCGCCCACCTGGCTTAAAGTGTATCTTGTCTTTCCTACACAACGCGACCTGGGAAGTCGTTAGTTTTGCATCGGTAGCGCATCACGTCTTGCTTAAAGGTGGGTATTCCATGACTCACTATTTCATTATTATTCAATCTGAAGAAAAAAAACCGTATCCCTTTCAGGTTCGTTTAAGTTCCTGTTAGGTATATTAACTTGTTAAATATTTTTAACTGAACAGCTTACGACACAACACATGTTGGGCGTACAGACATCATGTTACTAACTTGACGAGCTGTTCAACTGGATTTATATTGAAGTAACACACGACATAGCCATGGTAAACGAATGCTGAGACGGCCGATAGTCACTACGCTGTCACACTGCAAGTTATCAGACAAACTAAAAGGGTTTGTTCTTTTTACTTCCATATTCCTTAAGGAAATGGAAGTATGGTGATGGCAAAAAAAATCGTGTTCGAGATTATTGCAGATTCTGATTGTACTACACTCAAAACATGAAAAAAAGTCGTTTTTCGAAAAGTGTCTGTGTGTCTATCTGTAGATTTTTTTCTATGGCAAACGATAACAGCCGCAAATTCAAACAGAATCAAATAATTTTTTGCATACAGCCCTGATTTGTAGAGTACTCACGACCTATTGTTTTTGGTGAAGATCAGTTAAGGGAAAGGAGTAGTTTACCTGCAACGTTTTATGTTTAACAAGGGTAATTTTTTCTATGACGAACGATAACTGCCCCATATTCAAACAGAATCAAATAATTTTTTGCATACATCACTGAATTGTAGAGAACTCAAGGCCTTTAGATTCTGGTGAAGATCGGTTAAGGGGAAGGGGTAGTTTACCTGCAACCTTTTACGTTTTAACAACAGTAAAGTACTTGAAAATTCATTTAAACTTTTTCAAACAATGGTAATTGTTAAAAATAAAATAATTTTGTTGCCAGGCAATAAAATTATAATTTTTTCATTTTAATGTAAATCATGTATGAGAGAAAAT
Source organism: Magicicada septendecula (assembly GCA_034769895.1). NCBI lineage: Eukaryota > Metazoa > Arthropoda > Insecta > Hemiptera > Cicadidae > Magicicada > Magicicada septendecula. Next base: position 382,091,565 of record CM068368.1, read on the forward strand.
ATATCGTTCGTGGCAGGCAAGCATATCTCAGTTATGTAATGTTTACGTTTCCATTTTATTATTATGACTACCGCAATAAAAAGGCAGGGAAGACACGCGCGCGCGCGCGCGCACACACACACACACACAATTCGCGTTATTTCTGGCCTCATTCATGTTTATTTTCTTACATTTGCACGCTTTTTAAATGGTAAGTGCCGAAACCCATACCAACATAACGCGTGCAAGCCGAAAAAGTGTCCAGCGTGGATAGCGATTTGCTTCCTGTGGATCGCTGGGCAGTGTAACTGCACGTGTTTACAGAGGAACGATTCATAGACAGACTTTTCGTCTTTAGGGAATGAACCCTCTGCAAGATGCTGAGGGTCCATGAGTGACTTCGGAGCGCTCCTTCTTTTCCGCGTGTTTGTTCTGTGAAACGTACACTGTAGATTCGCAGCTTTACTCTAAGCAACGCTCAATAGGAAATGTTGAAAATTTTTGTCCACGGTGTACCCTCATACACACTAAATCTGCTCTGATGTTTTAATTACGGACATCATAATATTAAAACTTTGGAAACTTGAGCACTACTTAATGGAGATCAATCACTAACTTATACAAGCCATTAATTTTATGCATATTTTTTATATATATGTGCACACCGTTATCGGCAACAAAGAAGTAGTTTTTGTTAAAATTCCTTCCCGGGATATTTGGCCGTAGTCCAATGTTTTCTACAAAACCAGACGTTTCGCCAATGCCATCGACTTCCATCATCAGTGAAAATGGAGTGCGATAACGTGAGGTGGTATACGTTAGTGACCACAGTACTGTGGTTAAGGCTGAAGCAGTAAGTAGAAAGAAGTAGTTTCTATGGTAATATTTCATTTCGAAAATGATTTTAAATATAAATCTTAGAATATGGAAGTCATGTATGGTTTTTTTTGTCATTCTCACATTACTATGAGCTAATCTACAACCTTTTCTGATATCCGAGAGAAATCATCTTTCTCTCTCAACGTGTCTTCATATTTTTCTTTCTTGTTAAATCATGTGCTACTTATTACAAAAGATGCTAATGAAATGATGTTACACTTACTGCAACATATAAACACGTTTACCAACAAGTGTGACCTGTTTACACGACTAGGTAAATTAGGTAGCAACATTTCACAACTTACACAGATATGATTTCGAAGGACTAAAAAAATATCGGTATGGAGAACCCTACCCCTTCAACTATAATTTTCATTTATAGAAAATTACCCCCACCCCGTTCAACTAGCCTCTTCATTTATAGATATTTCATCTACGTTTCTACAGTGGATTATTAAGATCTTATCAGGATACTTTATCAAAATTAAGTACTTTACTCTTGTTACAACAAAAAATGTTTCACGTAAACTGCCCTTTCCCCGTAACCGATCTTCACCAAAATCAATAGGCCTTGAGTATTCTACAACTCAGGCACATATGTAAAAAATTATTTGATTCTGTTTGAATTTACGGTAGTTATCGTTCGTCATGAAAATATTTCTCTTGTTACAACATAAAATGTTGCAGGTAAACTACCCCTTTCCCTTAACCGATCTTCACCAAAATCAACAGGCCTTGAGTTCTCTACAATTTAGGGACGTATTCAAAAACTTATTTGATTATGTTTGAATTTACGGCAGTTATCGTTCGTCATAGAAAAAATTAACCTTGTTATCACATAAAACGTTGCTGGTAAACTACCCCTTTCTCTTAACTTATCTTCACCAAAATCAATAGGTCTTGAGTCCTCTACAATTCAGGGATGCATGCAAAACATTATTTGATTCTGTCTGAATGTGCGGCAGTTATCGTTCGTCATAGAAACAATTACTCTTGTTAAAACATTAAAGGTGGCAGGTAAACTACCCCTTTCCCTTAACAGATCTTCACTAAAATCAATAGACCTTCAGATCTTTACAATTTAGGAACGTATGCAAAAAATTATTTGATTCTCTTTGAATTTACGGCAGTTATCGTTCGTAAAAAAAAATTACCCTTGTTAAAACAAAACGTGCAGGTAAACTACCCCTTTCCCTTAACCAATCTTCACCAAAATCAACAGGCCTTGAGTACTCTATAATTCAGGGCTGTATGCAAAAAATTATTTGATTATGTTTGAATTTGCGGCTGTTATCGCTTGCCATACAAAATACCCTTGTTAAAACAAAAAACGTTGCAGGTAAACTACCCCTTTCCCTTAACCGATCTTCTACAAAAACAATAGGTCTTGAGAATTCTGCTATTCAGAGTTGCATGCAAAAAATTATTTGATTATGTTTGAATTTGCGGCTGTTATCGTTTGCCATAGAAAATACCCTTGTTAAAACATAAAACGTTGCAGGTAAACTACCCCTTTCCCTTAACCGATCTTCACCAAAAACAATAGGTCTTGAGAACTCTACAATTCAGGGCTGTATGCAAAACATTTGATTCTGTTTGAATTTGCGACAGTTATCGTTTGCCATAGGAAAAAATCTACAGACAGACAGACAGACACTTTTCGAAAAATGACTTTTTTTCATGTTTTGAGGGTAGTACAATCAGAATCTGTAATAATCTCGAACACGATTTTTTTTGCCATCACCATACTTCCATTTCCTTATGGAACATGGAAGTAAAATTAGCGTGCATTCTGCTGTTGTGGGGTTAACATCAAGTTTAAAATGTGTGTCTGTGTGGCCTATATATGTATACATATGTAGTTTTGCATGTAAAACAATTTCAACATTTTATTTATAATTGTTCGATAAAAAGTAATTTTACTGCTAAAACTGTTACGAAGGGCAACAGAGTTTGTGGGGCTTCGGACCTACTTCACGTCATTTAACATCTGTTTAAGCTGAGGCCACTTAGACGAAAACTGCAGTACGTCGTAACCTTTCAAAGTATATACAAAATATGTTGGTTAACGTAAAGGCTGTTAAGTGATGAAATTCACCTTTTAAATACTTTTTTAGGTCGACCAGTTACAAGACGTAATGTGTGTTCTTACGTTTGTGGAAGACTGCTGAGTTCTTAGAAACATTACATACCTGTAAAATGATCCACCTTGTTACTGTATTCAACTATACAACACAATTTTAACAAAAGTGTTGTGAAACATAGCAATCGTTTATTATTATAGCAATTGTTACCCTGCAGCTGAGCAAATGCTTCCCAAATCACTCTGGTCATTTTTCTTCAGAGTAAATTGTTTCTCGTATAGTGCAAATGATTCCATGTGGAATGGCCTCTTGATCTTAAATCGAATCAGAACTATTCACATTATCATTCTCAACCTCAAGGTGACCAACGAGGGAGTTACGTGATCGTGAAGTATAAAGTGCAATCGGGAAAGATATACTAACTCATGTCCATACGAATTGCACTGCATATTTCGCTTGTGAGACCGTATAAGTTTTAACAACGGCACTTACTATCAATTTACAGTGAATGAATGGAGCGACTACTACGCTTGTCATCTTGCTAACAACAAAAACGTACAATAACTAATAATATGAACAGCTGACCTATTATCAAACAACGATGACTGCTCAAAAACACAATCTATTGCTCAACAGAGGATTGTTAAAAAAATGACAGATACACCATTCACAGTATCCGATATTTACTACTACAAAACCTGACAACAGAACACAGTACATTCAAAACAATTTAAATGATGGTACGTCTTTTCTCGTCAGGTCAGTAAGATCACAGAAGACGTGATGTGAGTAGTTACCTCTAGCCGGATTTAAAGGAGTGGGGGCCATGAGCTTCGTAAATAAAACAAAAATCAATTTACTTAAATATAGTTTTGAAGAAAGAACTAATCCTTTCGACAAAGTAGGAATCTTCCGATTTTACAACGCCTTTTCAAACCACTTCTAATTAATTACTGATAACTAGATTTGATACAAAGTTGAACGCGTTCCTCCTGGTGCAATGAACTTGTCAGTGTAGTGAAATATGTTTATATAATCATTTTCTTCACAGATTAGCCATTTAAAGCAAAACATGAACTGTCTTAACGTTTCCTTTTTTGAAGAAACGGGTCCTTTAAATTATTAATAAAAATTTCACACCTTATGGAAATGGTGACTTTGAAGGTAATTGAGAAATTGTCTAAAATTATATCTTAATTTGTTTCATATTACTCCCTCAGCCAAAAAGTTAATAATTGGAAGTCATTGTTGCAATATTGTGTTTCTTAAATTGTGACAGTGCCTCTCAGGCATCAGGAGCACCAATCAGGTTGTTCCTTAATAAAATAAAATCAATGGTTTATCGTCCACATAGATGCGCAATTAGTATTCATATACAACAGTGTATCGCCTTCAATGAAGCAGACCAGTCGTGTTGTCGTCATTTTGCTGTCGGCGTTGTTTACGAGGGATACAGAACTACAGGTTGAAGCTAAAAATTTAATTACGACTGATAAGAATTGCTTTAATAGCAGACGTTAACGGTTAAAGAGAGGGGGCATACTCTCGATCCTCCTACTACCCACTAGCTATATATTACACGTTTATTTCGTCGTCGTTGTATTTCAAGAATAGACTCCGTAGCCTGAACAATCCACTTCTTCATAGGACACCTCCACTATGCAATGTGAAATTCAGTACCTCCGAAGCACTTGCTGTTGAACATTCCTTCAATTTTAAATTTCCCTATTCCACGTTATCAACCTGCATGTGCGCCGATAATACGCCCACAATCTTAAAACGTTTCGCTATACTTGTCTGGTTACATTAAATGTTTGATTTTCATGGCAAGGTTTTCCTTCCCCTCCTTTCCTTTCTATGCAATCATCTGATTGTAAAGGAACGAACACACTATGTAAACACAGTAAATACCCTCTCCCTCTGATTCTTTGGATATGTGTGCGCGCGCTACATACAGTCGGTACTATTAACACACACATACACACACGCGCGCGCGCGCGTATTTGTACATGTATAACGTATATGTATCCTTCTGTTAACTGGACGCATAAATTTCACGATACAAGACGTTAGTTATGACACTGAGTATCACTGATGCAATGTCTACCAATTCATACGCACCTAATTCGGAATGAATGTTTTCAATTCATAGCATATTTCGAATAATAAATTAGTCATTCAAAGTGATCTCAAGCTTGGGTAACAACAGAATGAATACTTATTGACTTAAACGACGGTCAGTACTAACTAATCTCTTAAGAAAATCAATCTCAGCAACATCCTTGCCATCTCTCTGAACGAACTGTGTCAGGTCCACCTGTATGAACAAAAAAAAGTAAATAACATAAAATAAAAACATACGCAGTTACGCCCACATTTTGATAAATTAACAAATAGATATATTCAACATACTATATTCATTGGAGAAATACAGGCTGTTCGTTTAAAAATACCATGAAGATGTTTTCGTAAAATTTTACAATGACTTAATCTGAAAAGTTGGTAGAGCTGACCCAATTTACTAAATGATTTTTTTTTCCATATGTATCATTGTTGATAAATTCCATGTAATTTCTTATTTAGCAAAATTAGTGTATTTTTTCATGACAATGGTTGGGCTCTCACATTAAATATTAGGTCTATGTCAAAACGATATTTCAATTATTTCCTACTAGGAAGAATTTCGAATGAAGTTCTCATATGTGAATGTAACAGACAAAAACATTCATTCACTGCTTACTAAAAAAATTCGAAAGAACTGGCTCCATGTGTGATCTTAAACATGTTCGAAAACGCACAGTCCTAAATTACGAGGCCAGAAAAGGTCTTTGGGTAATGTCTGTTGCGTTCTCCGCAAAGATCTCTACGGAAACTGCCACAAAAAAAGCCAATAGTCTTAGTAATTTAAAACCATTCGGCTACTTAACCTAAAACATATACAAAATCCATGCAGCAAATAAACTACTCCTGGCTGATTACACTACCAGTATATGCTATTGTTGACTGTTACAATCGCTTGTTCTAAGAAGCATTGATATCTTGGACATTTAAATAACAATGTCAACAGCAAAAATGACAACTACTGGAGCTACGAAACCTTCATTTGATCCCATAATAGCCTCTGCACTATCAAAAAATTGATATATGTTATGCTTTATTATGGCAACGAAATACTGGTCCTATATTTTTGGAAGTACTGTATATTCAATGCAGAGTTCTATCAAGAGGTCCTTATGCGGTTTACTGCAATGTTAGCAGAGAGTGAAAGGTTCAATAAAACAGCGCACACGCCCACTTAACAACTTAGTACAACTTGTACCTCCTGAGAGACTTTTAGTGAAAGACATTGAACAGTCTTACGGCCATTTACATCTCCTGGTTTTCTTCAATGTACTTACAGATCTAAAGATCTCTGGGGATATATAAAGTGTTGTGTTTCGAAGAACCCCGCTTAGAAAAGTTGCTAGGAATGTGGAAAGAAGACTTCAAACTTGCAGCGACATTCAATAATTACCCTATAAATTTGTATCAGTGTTTACCTGTCTTTAGTAATTTAAATGTGTATTGCTGAAGAAATAGTAAAGAATTATATAAACCACTGTCTTCTCTTGTTTAATTAGTGTAGATTACACTTTACAGAAAATATAATGCACATGTTACTTGTAAAGAAGCATACTTGTTTATTCGTAAAAACCGCCAAATTACAAACTGAAACAGACTGATCAAGAAATCAATAACATCCGGTAAGCCAACAGCAGTTGCTACTCAATGAAGATAAACTGTTCGCTTCATAATCAACAAATTGTTTTACCAATCAAAAACGCCTGTACAATCTTTACTTGCGTTTATATAATACATATTTTTTATTTGATGAAAATATCGAATAATTACCCACAAATTCTGGTATCGCTTTGTCTCTGTTAGGACAGATATAAGTAAAAAATTATACAAACCAAAATTCATTAGTTTATAATAAAAGTAAAAAGACTTATCACAAATCTGTAACAACACGGAAGAAAGAATCTGTAATATTCACACTATACGATACATTTTTCTAAATTAACGAATTTATTAGCAATCAAAATATACAACGCTATATTTCCTGTGCAGCATTAGAAGATATACTGTTGACTGATACCAGTTTTTCGGTATTCATATCTACGAGTGTACGAGTGTCAGTTGAAAAGTTCGCTGAGCGACGTTCTCAGTGGTAGAACTAAAATCTTTCGTGTGCTGCAAGACGTATATTTCGCGTGAACACCTATTAATTTTCAGATTTATCTGTCAATTTATTCACTTTCTACCAGCTGTTTGAAATTTTCCTGTCACGCGTGTTTTTAGAATGCACAAAATCAAACATCGTGTTGTGATGAATTCTCTGTTGAAAACGTTTTGGCGTCAATAGAAAATCAAAACGAAATTGTAAATTTTGTTAGGAGATGCTGCGCCTTCAGAAACAACGGTAAGTGCGACACACTCGAGTTTAAACGTGGTCGTACAAACACTGAAGACTATCCCAGCAGTGGGGGGTCTAAAAAGTGCAACAAAGAATGGCAGTATTGAAAAAATTTCATAGGGCGTTGGAAGACCGCAGATTGTGGAGTGGATGACGTTGCTGAAATCATAAGCATCTCATATGAGGGTGTGCATCATACTTTAACTCAAGAACTTGGTGTGAAAACGCGTTGTGCAAGATGGCTGCCGCATCTGGAGTTGTTGCATTTTTAGGGCGTCCAGTGGGGGAGGGCGATCATCTTCAATGCTCGAACGACCACGTTTAAACTCAAGTGCCTATTTACAAATCATTGGTTTTGAAGTCGCAGCATCTCTTGACACATTTACAATTTCGTTCTGAATTTCCGTTGGCGGTAAACAATTTTTAACAAAGAATCACACCACGATGTTATCACACCACGATGTTTGATTTTGTCCATTTTTCAAAACACGCATGACACGTCGATTTTAAACAGCTTCTAAACAATAAATAAATTGATAAGATATATTTGGAAATTAATAGGAGTTCACATAAAATAAAAACCTTGCAGCACACGAAAAATTTTAGTTTTACCGCTAAGCTACAGTTGTCGCTCCGTACACAATACCCTCGTACACAATTCTAAAAATTTCCCACATAGAATGAAAAACGTTGTCGATACAAGAACCGTTTTCTTTACTATACAGGATTTTCGGGGAAAGAGACGTATACGAGAAAACAACAACCAGACTTAAGAATCAGTTAAAAATGTTAACGTATTGTTATAAACGTAATTGACCCCCAAGTTGACCACCAGTTTTTGCGTATCACTAAATGTTAGGTGTGAAAATAGCCGCAGTTTTTATTGCGTTACACGATAAAATACGGCGATTAAACGCAAGTATATTTTTAATCAGCTCGTTTCATAAATTCAGTGAATACAAAGTATTAACACAATTAATTTATATACGTCACGGCAAGGTATTCACACGTCGCCAGTATGTTACCGACCTACTTCATTATCTTCAAGAAACTAATATCAAATCCATTCTATAAACACAAACTCGGCCATTAATTATTACAGATTCGTCATCTGTAATACTATTCAATCCGTATTATGTACGGAATCTTCATATATTTATTACGACGAGACGGGAGAAAATGTGGTTACGCAAAACTGCACTTATATCTAATCATCTTCCTTCGACCAGTAAGCTCAGGTTGTTCTGTCTAGCCAGTTTCACCACAACTAGCACTTTCTTCCTTCATGCTGAAATAAGTTTTCTTGAAAGCTTGACAGAGAAAGAACTACTGAAGACTACAGGAGGGCTGAATAAAGCTCAAGAATTCATGGCGTTAGAACCAAAATTTCTGAAGTGAAAACGGTGCAGGAGAACAAAATGTTTCACAATCTAATAACATTAGTTAGAGCTGTACTGTGCCCTACCCATCAGTATTTTCCCCACTGTAATATTTTCCCCCATCAATATTCAGAGCCAGCAATAAACGGCAATAAAATAAATCAATTACAAATTTCCATAATGAGTGAAACATCTCAGAGAAAATAAAAATCGAAAAATTAATCATTAATATATTTTACTATTTTTGAAGAGTTAATTCATTTGCAAAATCAGCTTAAACTAGCACTACTAGCATTTGCTAGTGAAAAACTACTGAACTCATGTAAACACCCTATAAAGAACACAGGCCCTTAATGTATTTTTTGGTGCAGAATTCAAAAATCGCATAAGAATTTTCCCATCACGTAGGGTTTCCTCGAAAAATGCATACCCTCCATATTCATATAACAAGAGGTTACTCAGGGTTTGCATTTAGTATTTGTTAAATTTTTGCTAAATAATTAATAATATTGTTAATTATCAGACGATATCAGATAAATGGTGGACTATTAATATGATGGGAGACTACTGCTGGATGCTACACCGTGAAAATCTAGATTTCTCCTAGAGAAAAAGCAACAGACGCAGCTTCGTGAGCAAAAGAAAAGGACATTACGTGACTTCCAACAAATGTGAAGATGTAGGCCTAATAAGTTTTAAAACATAGTATTGTGAAAAACAGATCTAATTAAAAACATAGTTTGCAAAAAATAATGTCTTGTTTAATGTACTTTCACTAATATAGCTTCACTACGGAAATGCGTTCCACTAAAAATGACAATGCCGATTGCAAAACAAAAACAAAGAAAAGTACGTGATAGAGAAAACTGAAGTCATACTTGAATTCAGCAATACAAAAAACTATAAAATTAGATAAAATTTTTAAAAACGTGTTTATGAACCTAAATTTTGCAGGCCTGTGTAATTTAATGTTTCACTATTTACATACCACAATGGCAGTACAAATTAAATAGGTTAACTATACTATATAATCTATTAAGTGGTAGGAGTTAGACAGGATTATACTGTTGGAACTTCTATTATGATGATGTACAACTACAGTGATGACTAATGACTTTTTTCTTATCACATTTGTCATACGCGCGTTAACTTAGCAGTTTTACACTAAGTTCGTAAACGATAATAATGTAGTAACATCGTAAAATGCCACAAATACGAGGTAAATCAATAATTACGTGCTTCGTAGCAACAAATTTTATTTCAATAAAAACATGAACTTACAATGGCCTCGTTTGCAACAGATTCCCCTGGTGTATCGTTGATGCCCTAAGCAAAAACTGATGGTCCCTTAATGTCACTGAGTGAACCAGTCAGGCGATAGTCTAAAGACGCACCATCAGATATGTATGGAGGATGAGCCAATACCTCAAACTTCAATTCTCCAGGGTCTCAACTGTGTAAGCATCAATATGCTGATACAGAGTGGGAACTATAATATTATTATATTGCAAGCAGGATGCAATATGTTCGACAGTAGTACTCGAACGTTTTTTCAGAATTGTAGACCTTTAGCTTGTCCATAAGTATCTGACTGTAACAAGTGCTGTTCATTGTTGAATCTGCTCTTGTTTTGTTCCAGCAGTAGGCCCTGTGCCGCTTACTCTCCGGTTCATATAATGGTGGATCTTGATTTCATCACCAGTGACGATTCTGATCAGACGGTATCACCTTCACTACCGTGGCCACTCAAATTTTGAGGTACATGTTCAAGCTCTTTTGATTATAGAACATGTTGAGGTGTTCTGTGACCCATCTTGAACAAACTTTATGAAAGCTACGTCTATCGTGGGTGATTTTAAAGCAGAAACATAACTAATTTGCAGATGTTTTACCACACCTCTGTGTAACAGAACCATAGCACGAACGTACTCAATGCTGGTCAGGAGTACGGGTCCCTCCTCATACATGACACTTGGGCCACCATTATGAATTTGTCAATCCATCTGTAGACACTAAGTTGTAGTAAGACACTATTCCTATATAGCTACGTCCATTTCCTATCTTATACTGAACATCTGTACGATTCAAAGGTTACCCTTATGTGTAATAACGCGACACTGTCTCTCTGCATCAATCAGATTACACCGTTAGTAAGAAAAGATTACCGTTTTGTGTCCATTTGCCACAATTAGTATTCATCAACCGCAGCTTCTCACCTTCAATGGAACCGACAAGTGGTGTCGACGTAATTTTGCTGTCGGTATAGCGTCGTTTAATAATGTGCAGAAACATGTCAACGATGTAACTACACTGTTTTGATCCCGACTGTTATCCTTTTGGCCGATGGAGGTATATAAAATGCTGTTCCAGGAGATCACTCTTCTTATAGTCGTGGTACAGCTCACACCATACCACACCCAGAGACAATCAGTCTGAATTTAATCAGGCGCAGTGACCAGGGACGTTACGTGTTCACGAAATGTTACGTTGTTATTGAACTGAAGTCCACGTTTCTCAGCTAGACAAGAGGCTCAAGATTAGACGGAGCTGGATTGGCTCGACCTTGATATGAACCCACACAAAACACAATTAGGTCTACTCATTTAAAGCGAACTCTCTTCCACTGAGCTACTCCACCGTCACCTAACAACGATAAAAGACAAAAATATTATTTGACACTTTACCTGCAGTGTTATGATGTGTCAAACAATATATTTTTTCTTTTCTTGTGGAACTAATATTTTGGTTACAGATCTTCAATAATCAATCATCGTCTGTAGCAGTATTTTTTACACGCGTCCTTTAATGGACAACAAATTTATTGCATTTGAATAAATCCAACTGGAAGGCATATGGCGCGGAGGCAATTTTTCACAGATAAAACGAAACGAAAAACAAAAACGCCTGTATTTATAACAAAAAACAAACTGTGGAGGGAGTTGTCCACCGCTTCGTGACACTTGTCCTAACGCCAATCGCCCACTCACTCAACACACCTTAAAAATAAACCACCGATATCGACAAATCATTTGCTTAGCATTCGTCCACGCACAACCAGTAGCGATTATACACCGAGAATCAGAAGGCTGTATGATGGCGGTTTTTGTATCTGTGACTTTAGTCGGTGTTGTTTTTATGATAAACGTTGGTATTTCAGCAGTCTTCTCATCCTAGCTCTTTCTAGCCTTACGCCTATCCGAATTCCAAACACACCTCTCCAATAATACTTTTTAGGGACGTTCACGTCTATGACCTTCGGTTTAATTTCTTCTTTCCTCTAGCTGGTGGAACCAATTTTTTTTTTTTAAGAAACAAACCTTCACCATAGCAGTCCCTAGAATTTAATCTAATAATTTTTAAATATAGATAGCTTCAATAGTACTTATGCATACGATACGTTTCATTTTGTAATATTTCTCTCTCACGTTTATTGATTCCCTCGTTTGACAGTCTTCATATAGATGCAACATACATTCCGAAGATAGGAGTTAAAGAAGATGAGAAACTAATTATTGTATTTTTCAAGATATATTTTACATAAAAACCAGGTCGATATTTCAGTACCACATGTCGGGTGTTGATTACCAAATTTCAGTTTTCTGTTCTTCTAGACAAATATCAATGAGTGACTATTCAAAGCTACCAAAGCTACTCCTTCCATTCGTTTGAATAGTACAGAAAATGGAAATGGTGATTTGGACCGCCGAAACATTGTGTCCGAAAAGAGAGTAAACTTAATCCATAACTATAAAATTAATCCATTTAATTAAACAAAATACAGCATTAGGACATCAAGAATTATTATTTTTGATTGTTAGCCTACATCAATTATTGTATACGACAAAAAATGTTCAAAAACTTACGAAATCAAGGATTCTCTCGTTATTTTGCATCGATGTTATTTTGCCGCTTGTGTTTATTGTTTTAAAGATAAACCAGTCCGGACTACCGAACCCGATTTTTTGTCTGTCGCTTACGGATCATTTTTCAGTTGTACATAATGGTAGTTGGAATGATTGGAACATAAGTATCTTTAGTGATAAATAAAAAGTGTGATTTGATAATACCGATCTCGTCCACTTTAAAATAATTTAATATTATACTGGTAAATTCTCTTCATTTTGGTTACACAGAAAATTTTAACAGATTCGCCTCACAAACAAATTCGGTTGTGGAACTACTTGCTTTGTGTGTTTACCTGGAGTATTTTGATTTAGTTCCACAAGGTACACAGTACAGGAACTCCGGTCAAATTGTTTCCAACCTGGCTCATTTTACGCACAAAAAAACATTCCAGAATAGAAAATGCCGTCCGTACTGGCAGCTTGCCACCTTTCTGTGACTGTGATACGTCGGCTGGATCCAATACAAACACGGAGGGGAGGAAGGAAACGCTGCTGCTTGCGGCTGACAAGAATTAACTTGTCACAACATCTTCAAATTCTTACGCTTACCGTGTGGTAATAAAGAACACGCCTCGTTTCTATTTGTTTACTTGATTCGAGTTTAGGCTGCGTATTTTGTTTATGTAAGTGATGTATGAAGTAACTTTTGAGTATTGTCAGAACGTCATATTTTTAACAGCTGTGAACAAATATGTCTATACACAAACACAGAACATAGCAGGCGGCGCCCGAAACATAAACTACGCTTTTTTTGAAAATTAAACTTCCCTAACAAGTTTACCTAACCACATTAGACAGTAGGTGTGTTTCTAATTATAATCTGTTATCTGTAAACTAGGTCTGTTATCGTTTTATTCCAATTTGCATTCGTTACAGGAACAATCTGCATGAGAAAAGTTTTTAAAAGCAATGTGATTCAGACTAAATGGTATTGAGTAGTATCCTCACACACTAGCTAGTCTGTGTTGATAAAATGACTCCTATCCCCTCCCTCTGCACACTACTTACCCACGAAACGTTACTTCATTTCTTGTTGAAAAGTTTTTACATTCTTAAATTATAAATTATTACAGATACATTTATAAACTGTAAAACATAACATTAATTTCGCGGCCAACAGAAAGGGAAGGCCAACAACTTTGCAACATTGTGTCCAGCCAATGTTACAGGCCTACCAGTCAATCTCAGCCCAGTATTTCGCTATGAAAAACTCGATATAATAACATTCGTACACTCGTGTAATTTTATTTTTAACACTTTGATATGTACATAAAGAGAAAAAAATTGAACGATGCAAAATTTGAAACTATTCCATTCACACAAGGTGAGAAAAAACTTTTATAAAAATAATAACCTGAAAAAAACGATACGAGCTTAGACCACTCAAGGCGTGACTAGTATCGTAAGGCGACAGTGCATTATTGTGACAGAGGTTTGAAAAGCTTCAAGTTGAAGTTTGATAGAGATTTAGATTATTCTGAGGTTACTTCAAGTAAGGAGTAAAAAAGGGAATTTGTTCTTATTAAAATAAAGTGATGAAATATTCTATGTAACACTCCCTAATGGTTGAAGAACGCGTCTAAGTTTCGGCTAACTTGCATTGGAACTGATCTATCATCCATTTTTTATGACAGTGGTATCAGCTGTTAACACAGCCACTTTCAAGGCGAAAACAGTAACATTCGTCAGTTCAGAAACTATTCAAGTTAAAACAAACAAATGTGGAATGTGAACAAGTGTCGTTCGTAAGTACTGAGCTGAACACCTTTTCTATCCGATAATAGTGCCATTACGTCGTGTACTTAAAGTTGATTCTCATTCTCAACTAATCATTGTAAAGACGCAATTTAAACAGATCTACGGCTAAGTTTAAGCCCTTTTGGAGAGAAATACACTATTTCATAACGCTAAGTAATCACTTCTAAGTGAGATATTCTGGACAGCTTTACTCCGGAGGTTCGTAGCCTCTCAAAAATTCTGTAAGCCTAAATCATAAACTAAACTACTATAATGTACACACAGTGTTACACGATATATTTCATATTTTTCTGTCTTTATGACCTACTACCATTTTTCCATTAGGTATATCTATTAAGATACCAACAAATGCTAATAATAACAAATTGATAGTGCGTATATTGAAAAAAATTATTTTTAATAAAATTATTTACCAATTAATAAAATGGTACTTAAAAATTACAAACGGATTCTTTGAACACAAAAACATACATAAATATAGCCTACTTGGACACAGGAAACAAGAAAGTTGAGGTCGATTATTGACTATGTAATAATAAAGAACAGAACAGCAATTATAACAAAAGACGTCAGAGTTCGGTGAGGAGCGGAGTGTGGAACAGACCATAAACTACTGATAGCAAAAATGAAATTCCCATGGATAGGAGCCAAAATGCCAACAAAGACAGAAGAGACAATTACGGCAACACAAATAAGTAAGGAAAAAAAATTCAAAATTCAATTATTACAGGACGAATCGATAAGGAATCTATACAAGCAACGTCTAGATCAAAAGTTAATAGAATTTAGGTATGATGAATAAGTAAACATCACATATGAACACATAAAAGAAGCTATGCTGCAAGCAGCACTAGAAGCCCTAGGAGAGACTGAACAAGGAAATGGGACATGAAGGAAGAGACGATAGAAGAGATAAAAGAAAAGAAAAAACTACATAACAAATGGATGTCCACGAAAAAAGAAGAAGATTACAGAAATTACAGAAAGAAGAACAAGGAAGTAAAGGAAATGGTCAGCAAAGAGAAAAATGAAGCATGGGAAAACAGGTGTAGAAATGTAGACCAATACATAGGAGGAGCTAGGAGTTCAGAAGCATGGAATGTAATTAAATCATTACGAACGAATAGGAAGGATAAAACCTATATTCAATACATACACGACAATGAGTGGGAGACACACTATAAAAACCTACTTACGGAGCGCAGACAAGAATTCCTGAATAACGATGAAGAAGAAATAGAGACAGCAACAGAAAATAAGAATTATTATAACGGCAGCAGAAATAAGGAAAGCAGTAAACTCAATGAAAAACAACAAAGCATCAGGCCCAGGAGGGTTAGTAGCGGAACTAATAAAGTACGGAACCGAAAAACTTATGAGAATGATAGGAAGAATGTTCGAGAAGGTTATAAATGGAGAAGATTTACCGGCGGAATGGAAAGAGGTACGAATTACATCGATATTTAAAAAGGGCAATAGAAAAGACTGCGAAAACTATAGAGGCATAAGTGTCATAGCAACAATGGGAAGGCTGTATGGTAGGGTGCTAAGAAATAAAATCGAGGAAAATATAGAGGGAAAGATTGGAGAAGAACAAGCAGGTTTTACAGCCGGGAGATCATGCGTAGACCAGATATATACAATCCAACAGATCATAGAAAAGAAAAAAGCGAAGAACAGGGAAGTACATCTAGCGTTTATCGACCTTAGAAAAGCATATGATACAGTACCCAGACAAGAAATGTTTAAAGCTCTATCACAATTGGAAATACGCAAGCAGTAAAAAATCTATATAAAAACAACAACGTACAAATTAAAGTAGGTAACAAAATTGTCTGTAGGTTTAAAACATCCAAAGGGTTATTGCAAGGCAACCCAACATCGCCCACGCTGTTTAAGATATTTTTAGAATATGCATAAACCATGTGGAAACAGAAATGGCATGGAATGGGAATACCGATACGAAATGAACACCTGTACACACTATGCTTCGCCGATGACCAGGTAGTTATAGCCCAGGATGAAGAAGATCTAAGCTACATGGTCAGATAGCTGAATGAAGAATACACAAAGATGGGATTGGAAATAAACATAAAAAAGACTAAATACTTGGCAATTAGAGATGAAGAAACAACAGATTTAGAAGTAGACGAAAATGTTAAAATTAGAGGAACAGACAAATTCAAGTACCTAGGATTCACACTGAGTAAACTAGGCACAACGGAAGAGGAAATAAAAAGTAGATTAGGGCAGGCTAGAACAGGGATTAGACAATTACACAGTGTTATATGGGACAAAAATATTAGAAAAAGCAACAAAAAAATGATATATCAGACCACAGTCCAAAGCATTATGATGTATGAAGCGGAAGTATGTGTTCTTAACAAAAAGAATGAAAGAAAGATTCTTGCAACAGAGATGGAATATTGGAGGAGGTGCTGTGGAATAACGAGAGCAGACCGAATAACAAACGAGGAGATCAGAAGAAGAATGGAAGCGGGAAGAAGTGTAATTGACTACATCGAAGAAAAAAAAGTGTGGTACGGTCATGTCCGGAGAGCCCAAAATAGGTGGATCAACAAAGTGATGGAATGGAGTCCATTAGGAAGGAGAAAAAAGGGAAGACCGAGAAGATCTTGGAGGGACGAAGTGGATGAATCTATGCAACGTATAGGACTTGAGGAAGGACAATGGGAACATCGGGAGAATTGGAAAGCCAGGTTGACGGAAGGGAGACGGCACTAGCTGTAGCAACCCTATTATTATTATATTAAAATGATACGGGCAGTGATTCAAATTTTATCGGGCTTCTTTTGTTTTACTACATTTGCAAATAATTTTAAAATTAGTAGAATGCATCAGTTTTATTGTAACAACTACGTATTTACTACCTATAAAATATAAATTACTAAAGTATTACTTGCAAAGACATTCATCATGTTATATCGTAATGACTGACAATTCTGTTTTTCAAAGTAAACTAACTGTAAAGCGGTGAGGCCTAATCAAGATGAGACTTAATAACGGAGATACTCCATTTTATGGTAATGGAGACAATGGACATAAGAACACTGATGACACAAGTAAACAAATTTTTCCCACGTGAAGTATGCAACAGGAGAATGACAAAAATATATATTATGTTCCTTTGTTTCACTCTCCTCTAATATCGAAGAAAAAGTAATCATACACATTCACAATCATTATGCAAACGTATTACAGACCATGTGATCAGTGTGATCATTAAAAATAATGACTGGAATAGGGACAACAATACGACCAAGAAAATATGAATTTTTTGCAAAGGTGCTCATCAATCATTAGCGCTACTTGCAAATACGACTCACTGTCATGAAGAAAATAAAGCAGAAAAAAATATTATTTAACGACAATGTTAACATGAATGTGGCAAAAAAAATATTTTGCAATCTACCGATGCTGATAATTCCTGTTCCAATTAAGGCCAACATATAACGGCTAACCCCGATAACTCTCGTGACGATCGTTATAATTGGTATCCAAATAATTTGTGACACACACACACAATAAAAGGGGTATGAAGTCCACTTGGAAAATTTAACAATTCACACGAAAATCGCCCCTCAAAAGAGCGTTATTAATCAGTAGGCATATGTTATCTGCATTGATTAATGGATTATACATAACTGATAACTCAAATAAGGAAACTATACCCACAAACAGCGAAGTACTGAAAGTACTTCTTTTGAGATAATAAGGAAATACGGGTATCAAATAACCAGACATCAAATAAGCGTGAAGGCTGGATTAAGGCATCTTAGATGACAAACTGGAGGGGGCGGGCCTTTTAGCCCGCACACAAAGAAATCAATGAACAAATCGTGGTGTGAACACAACAGAAACCAAGAAAAGGAAGATGACAAAATTAATGACCATCTGTATATACATTTATAATTAATTTCGACTTAAATTAAAAAAAAAATTAGTTTTAAAACGATTTCTTTCTTCCAACTCGACTGGACAGCTTCCGGGCACTGTTCAGCCATGAAGTACAAGAATGCGAGAGTATCACATAGTAGACACGGTATTAGGCAGTAGATATACCAGTAGCCATTACCCAATCGGAAGTGCATTTTAAGTTTGTGTTTCAGTTTTTACTATTCTTCCTTCTTCTTGTCAGCGTTTAGTGTACGTCGTATTTCGTGTGTCGTATAAGCAGGCTATGTTACGAAGTAACAGTTCTTTAACACCACCATATACGTATAATATAAAGATAACGTCAAACTATAGAATACATTAAATAATAATACCAACGGAGAGGCTGGGAAACTTAATCTAGTATATAAATATAAAATTTAACGAATAATATAACCACAAATATTTACAATTACCATTCTTTATCATTCTGGGACATCACTACACACGTGCGCGCGCGCGTTTATATATATGGAGAGAGAGAGAGAGAGAGAGAGAGAGAGAGAGAGAGAGAGAGAGAGAGAGAGAGAGAGAGAGAGAGAGAGAGAGAGAGAGAGAGAGATTAATTTAGTTTTACTAGTAAACAAAATTCAGTTTCTCCATTAACAAAAGCGGGTGAAAATGAATATATGATTAAATATATAAATATTACCTCGTTTTCTACAAAACAGGACTTTCCACTTTAATTGTCCACATACCTGAAACAAAGAAAAAATTATTATAATTTGTTATTGTTAAAAAAAAAAGAAGTTAAGAAGTGTACACTTACTCTTGCTTTTTCCCAAAGCCGGAAACAAAATCCTTGATAAGACGGACCAAAACCATTACGTGCCAATCCAAACATTGCACTGGGAAGTTTTGCGTGGGCGTATGTATGCGTGTTGGATTTACGGGCTACCACAAAACCAAGAGCCGCTGCCTTTACGATAAAATGTCAAAGCCGTGTTCGCGTACCACAGCTACTTGTTTGAATCTTCAAAAGCAAACCCTACTCTTATTTCAATTATATCCTCCTGTTAAACACGTAAACGCCATCCAGAAATATACTATTTCTACAAGCTGCACGCTACATTAGGTTCATCGAATAATTTTCCCAAACAGGGATACACAATTTTCATACTGAAGGCTGGATCTTTGATATCTATGTTCAAGGATGCTATAGCCCAGCGGACGATAACAAAAACCCACCTTTGTGCTAGCAAGTCGCCCGCTAGATTTCGGGTTGTTAAACATTCGGATACTCGGTCGATCGAACATTAATTTATGCACTATGCACACTAACACACTATCGACTCACGAAAGTTATTTCAAAGTTTCACTAGTTACGAGATTAAACAAATAACTTCGATTCGAGATTAAGAAGTCGTGTTTGATACGCATTCATCGTAGTTCACGTCAGTTTTATATCACCGTTCCTTACACTCCATGATACTATAAATGTGTATGACAAATTATAAGAAGGTAATGGAAATCATCATCTGCCAGCACCCCTTCTGGTTAACTGCAGAAGACTAAACCAATTGATAACAAAAGATATCATTTGGCTGAAGATGTTTTCAATTTGCATGGGTACTCTTCGGCAGAGTATCCCCAGTTCCAAACAAGAAATGCATTCAGATACACGTTATAGTCCATTTTATTTAGGGAAGTCAACAGTGACATTTGTTCAACAGCAACAGTAAGGAAGTCAAGAGTGGCAAATAATTTGAAAAAGTACGTACAAAATTTCACGTTCTGTACTTTTTCACAAAATGACAGCGTATTAGTATTTGTTTTATATCTTTTCACCAAATTCAGACCTCGTGAAACGTTTAGTACAATCAGACGAGCTCTTAAAAACTAACCAACAACAGACACCGATAAACATTTACTAAAGATACCTAATGCCTACCTGGATTACAGGTGAGACAAGCTTAGCTACGAATGAAGAAGAGTAGCTTATAGATTTTGTATAAATCCAAAGCGCAAACAAGTCTATGACGACTGAGGAAGGTAGACACAACAATAGTAAGGCGTCCGTAGCATAAGAAAAAAGAAAAGGGGCATGATATACGAATGAAATAACACTGAAACACATCTCGAATACATTTGCAGACTAAAACATAAAGACTATTTTAATTTGCCAGTTGGATGAAGAATCGTATTGAGCGAAAAGAAAAAGAAGTGAATGCTGAGTCCGAGATGAATGAAGTTTCTTCTTGTTTGGTAGAAGAAACACGAACGACTCTTTTGTATACAACTCGAGTCGCGTGACTAACTGTAGAATAAAACTTCTAAAATTGCACACTAACTCCGTTAGCGTTTAACAGTGTGACATAAAAACTATTTCCACTGAATCCATGACAATCACATTCCGTTTTTCTCTTAACGAGGCAAAATCTAACTGTAGACTCTCCTGATTACAGTACAAGTTACTATAAAAATCGCCCACTCCAACTTGAACTCTTTAGATTATTGATTAACCAAGTAGGCTAATACACTGCACGTACACTTTTACACTAAAAGTTAAATTAACAAAGTGCATCGCGCGCGCGCGTGTGTGTGTGTAAAATATGTAATACTAGTTTACTTCCAAGATGTTTTTCTTACTTGGAACATGCTTTAAGCATCAGACATTTTCTCATCATCAGCCATTTTTGTTTTTTGTCTTGTCGAATATTTGTGTCCCGGTTGGTTGCTGCTATGGATTCTTGTTGGCTTTTGGTTATTTCCATTGGTGCATAGACCGTGGTGTATTATTTTGTTCTTACAGTGTTTCCAATGTTTAGTGTTTTAAATGTAAACAGTTGAACTTTTTATTATCTACCGAGTTCACTAAGCACAATTATAGTCAGTAAGTGACAATCACAGTACTGAATCCTCAAAATTTACAGGTTCTGTTGTCTTCCAAAATATTTACATTTCTCATTTTCAAGAAACATACACACATTTCTAGAACAGGTGAGCCACGTTAATTATTTGGGAAATGATATTGGCTATGATAGAAACTACGATACTGACGTTACGTTACGTAAGTTCCAGACGATCTGTGGAACAATCAACCGTATTTTTAGAAACAAGGTACGTCGAAATACAAAATTAACGTTTTACAAAGTTACGGCAGTCCCTGTACTGTCCTATGGGTGTGAATTATGGACAACAATCACGAAACAAGACAGTAAAATACAGGGCTCGGAAGTGGCATTCTTAAAGAGGAGTTAAAAGGCGTTCTAAACTTAAATGTGTATTACATGTGTATACGCGTATATATATATTTTTTCTATATAAGTAATTCGATGTTTCTTGCAGTAATTATATAATTTGTGATGTTTTCAATTTGTTTCTTCTGCAAGTAGTATAAATTTCGTATATTCTTTTTAACACCTGACGCACGTTTCACTGAAAAATATCAGTATCATCAGAGGTATCTAAGTACATTAATAACAATCGAAATAATTCTATTAATATAAAATTAACGAATAATCGAATTTGTATCGATTTTAATGTAAAATAAAATAACTGATAATCGATTTAGGTCGATTAGTTAACGATTGTTTTAATGTTTATTTTCTTCAGCAGCTGTTTTCTCGGTTATATTTGAAATTTTGTTGTTTATATTTTATTCATTTTTATTTTTTAGTAAATTTATAATTTTAAATAGATCGTCTTGTTTTGTTTTTATTTGGGTTTGTTCTTTAATTAATAAATTATTGTTATTGTGCTTGTAAATGTTAAGATTTTCCCAAATATTCATTTTTTGTATGTTTTTAATTAATTTTATATTTTCAATGTTTGGAAACTGGTGGTTATTATTTAGACAACGTGTGGCTAAATTAGATTTATAAATATTTGGTTTTAAATAGTATGCATTGCGGTGTTGAACGAATCTATCTTGTAGTTTTTTCTTCGTCTGGCCCACGTAAAATTTATTGCAATCTGGACATTCTATTTTATATATTCCATTTTTATTGTGAGTATTGGATTTAGTTTTAGGTTTTATTTTATTAAAAATTATATTATCTGTATTATAAGATACTTTTAAATTAGTATCTTTAAATATTTTATTTAGTTTTTGAGTTATATTTCTTTAATAAGTGAAGGTTGTATATTTTATATTATTATTAATAGGTGAATTTTTAAATGTAGTGTTCTTAGGAATTTTATCAGTGATTTTATGTTTAATTTTATTTTCTAATTTATTAATAGTTTTTATTTTGTATCCATTTTTAACTGCTATTTGTTGGATAATTTTTCTTTCTTTTTGTTTCTATCTGTGTTATTTAATGGGATCCTAAGCATTCGGTAAATCATGGAATTAAATACTGCCATTTTGTGTTGGGGCGGATGATTAGAAGTATTTGGTATTACTAAGTGAGTTTGAGAAGGTTTCCTGTATACTGAGTATTCAAAATTTGTTTCATTTTTTTTATTGTTAAGTCTAAATAATGTAATTTATTGTTAGATTCTTCTTCTAACGTGAATTTTATTTTGGAATGTAAATTATTTATGGAGTTGAATATTTTATTTATATTTATACCATTGTTTTGGGAAATGTACAGAGTGTCATCAACGTATCTAAAATAACATCCTAATGGGTCGTTTAATTTTATTATATTTATTATTTGTTCGTCGAGTTTTTGTAGGAAGATTTCTGATATGATAGCGGAGGTTGGGGCTCCCAATATAACTCAAAAACTAAATAAAATATTTAAAGATACTAATTTAAAAATATCTTATAATACAGATAATATAATTTTTAATAAAATAAAACCTAAAACTACATCCAATACTCACAATAAAAATGGAATATATAAAATAGAATATCTAGATTGCAATAAATTTTACGTGGGCCAGACGAAGAAAAAACTACGAGATAGATTCATTCAACACCGCAATGCATATTTAAAACCAAATACAGTATTTATAAATCTAATTTAGCCACACATTGTCTAAATAATAACCACCAGTTTCCAAACATTGAAAATATAAAATTAATTAAAAACATACAGAAAGGTCAAAAAATGAAAATTTGGGAAAATCTTAACATTTACAAACACAATGACAATAAATTTATTAATTAAAGAACAAACCCAAATAAAAACAAAACAAGACAATCTATTTAAAATTATAAATTTACTAAAAAATAAAAATGAATAAAATATAAATAACAAAATTTCAAATATAACCCAGAAAACAGCTGCTGAAGAAAATAAACATTAAAACAACCGTTAACTAATCGACCTAAATCGATTATCAATTATTTTATTTTACATTAAAATCGATACAAATTCGATTATTCGTTAATTTTATATTAATAGAATTATTTCGATTGTTATTAATTTACTTAGAAACCTCTGATGATATTGTAATAGACAAGCAGGTGTGAAATTGGAAGCTGAATTATAAACAGGAATCAACAGGAACATCACGCGATTGCCGCTGAGAGCGTGTACACAAGTAAATAGTGTGTGTGCGTGAAGCCTGTTCAAGCCTGAAAGTTTGCAATCTTACCCCAAATAGTTGCTAAATTAAAGTTTTATATAATTATAAGCAAACCGTAAATATCAGAAAGTGTAAAGACTTCTAAAAATTCATAAAAATCAGACACGTGTGCAGTGCGAATTCTATGTAATTATGACGTTCAGTGCGAATTCTGTGCGATTTTTAGAGCATAGTAATTACACCAATGATGCGATCATTATGATAATTACGTATAATATGTGTAATTAAATTAGACAATGTTCGATCACCTTGAAATCCGCATTAGACATTGCAATTGGCAAAAATGTGCGAATATGTGAAATTGGACGAGAGTGGGGGAACAGACGCCGTGGACAGCTTCTGACCTGCAGAATTCTGTGACGACAGGTGTGTTTTTTTTCTGGTGAATATAAATACGAGCCCAGGAGAGCCAAATTTACTCTTCAATCAGTTTTCAATTGCAGCGGTACGCTATGTCCGTCAGAGACGCGAAATTTTAATGACTTCAGACATAGTTATACGCTATGTCCAATATCGACAAGATCTTTTGTTTATAAACCGTAAAGTATAACGGACAATATGTTAGTTCAAGTAATAAAAAAAAAGAACAGCAACTACAATTATCGGACGTCTACAAACAGTCTACAACTACAAACGTCAACACTCTAGACAGATGGCGAGAGAACATCAAGCAGAGGAACGATACGCAGAGCAATAGAGGCGGTTTATATAACAACAGCAGCCGATTCAGAGCAACACGTCATTCCATTCTACAGCCAGCCGATGGGAACATGAAGGACGAGTGACTGGAGGACGACCAGTGGAACCGGAAAACTTAAGAGGACATCCAGTAGGAGAGGACCGACAGATCACTGGAGGACATGGGACAATCTGCAGAATTGAGGTGACGAAAAACCAATTTATAATTATAAAAGAATAAAGACATTAATAACAAATTTGTAAATTAAAGAAAAATTATGTAGATAGAGATAAGAGAATGTAATTTAACTGTAGTAAAAATTTTCTTTAATGATATTTTTTTTAATGATGACCAGTTAATTTAAAGATAATTTAAATCCTTGCTTGGAGAATTAACAATTGATTTAATAATTTAAAATTTTCATTGAAAGCATATAAAGTAAAGTAATTGGAAATATAGAAGAAGACTAACGATTCAATTAGTTTCTTTAAATAATTATAAAGCCTTAAGATGTATGCCAAGTATAGAATAATAATGTAAATAAGAACAAATTTATAAAGCACACATTCAGACTCGAGTAGTCGAGAATTTATAGTATAACGAAGAAATGTTTTACATAGAATTGCTAATATAAGACATAAGATATAAAATCTATTTTATGATGAGTGTACGGCAACAAAGAAATATTGAAACAACAGGTAATGAATACTTTATGGCGGAGTAAATATTATTATATTATTAGTTTTTTATTTTGTTTGTTTGAATAAAGAAATGAAAACATATTACGATTCCTAAAAGGACTACTCTTATTATGATTACACCTGAACTCCAATTATACATACACGGTATCAGTAATATTGTATGAATGTAAACACAGCACAAAAGGTACCGTTGTATAAAAAATGTTGGCGCTCCAAGATCGTGGGGCTATTCAAACACAAATAGATTTGTATTTGTGTCGTTGTAATATATATATATATATATATATAGTGTACACACACACACACACACACACACACACACACACACACACACACACACACACACACACACACACACACACACACACACACACACACAAAGGTGTATGCGAAATGAGGCTATAAGAGAAGAGTTACAAGTTTTTAACTTGAGTGAAAAATTAAAAGATTACAAACAACGGCTGAACGAACGCTTAAAAAGAATGTCAGATTACAGACTGGCCAAACAAGTCTGCAAGTACAAACCTAATAGGGCACAGGGAGGTCCAGTGTGGGTATGTGTGGGTAGGCCCAGGAAGAGATGGCTGGAGGGTTTTTTTTGAAGACGGAACAGGCAGCGCCCTGTCTATGCCATGTTGTGAAGAAGATGATAAACACATTATAGGTCTATCAATTTCTTATTCTTAGACACGTCCAGGACTAATTAGGACAAGTTTAATAAGTAGATAAGCCTACTCAAACAAAAGGGAGACAAAATGTAGCGTTCTAACTACAGAGGATTCATATTAGTCAATACAGCCTATAAAAGTTGCTCTACTTAATTTATAACATAGTTGTTATATACTCTCAAGATGCTTTGGGAGAGTATCAGTGTGAATTCCGGGCCAACCGATCAACACAGATCAATACATTTACACTTAGCCAAATTCGTGAGAATGCGTATGCGCATAATTTACATAACTTATACATATAAAAGTAAAAATAACCCTGACATATGTATAACCCTGAACGCCGGACACCAGAAAGAACTCACATCGGAATCCAAATCGAATCAACAAATCCGTATCAAGATTAAAGCAACCCACACCTATATCCAGATTGAAGCAACCCACACAGGTATCCAGACTATGGTATACGGTCCCAGTATCCAGACTGGATCATCAACATGTCGGCGACCTACACTCTTCTTAAAAAGGGAAGTGGACTTTATTGTTTTTTTAAACTCCACTAAAACTTATTAAATAAAAGAGACAAAAGAACTTTAAACAAATGTTTGATGTGCTTTAGAGATTAGAGTTTACTTTAATTTATATTGATGTCAACAGAGGCAGGGTAATTAGTTTGTTATTATTCACATGAACTGTATTAAATTCAAAGTAGTGTCATTTGTAGTAAAATCAGTAATAAATCTGACAGCATTCCAATAGACGGTTTGCTACTTATTCTAAGCGACACCTGTATGGTGAACTCAGGTATACTCGTGATAGAGGTAATCTCGTGATACTTTTTGTAAAGCTTGTCACGGGTTAACCAATGCTCCCACAAATGCCTAGTTTCTGTAGTTGAGCGCAGCGCGTTCTAATGTTCAGTTTGAGATACTGTAGGCGCCAGTGCGACACGTGTTTATTGTTTTGCAACGTTTTGAAGTGAAAGGTAAGGAATATTTCTTATATGTCTGTATCTGTTAATAGGACGTGCATTTTGATTCTACCATAATTGTAATTCACTACATTAAGTATCAAATTTAGTCTTAAATTGTCGGTTAATACATACTGAATACGATGGTACATATTTTGATAGGTTATGGACGGCGTATGCGTTGTAGGACCTTATCTCCGGATCGTAGTTTCTCAAATATTTTGTGTTGTTTTCCAAGTAAAGACGCTTCCTAGTAATGTACAAATTTATTTAATTTTTTACATTTACTTGTGAAAAAGACTTCCATTAAATATAAATCTTCTAAATTATTTTCTACTAAAATTTTCGATAGTTTATATTTCCTGGATTGGATTTCTCTGTACGATTTTAATATTAATGTTTATTAATGTTTTTAATTTTCATGTTGTTTGACCGTATGATTTTAGCTTTATTTTATTTATGATTTTAGATGTCACTAATATGCCTCACGTATCACGAGATTGCCTCAATCCAGGTAAAGTCGTGATATCACGAGTATAGCGGAGTGTTGTCACCAGATTACCTAGAATATCACGAGATTACCAAGCAAGAACATTGTTTCGAAATTTAATTAAAATGAATATAATATGTTGTTTTATCCAAAAATTATTTAGTGCGATAAAGTCCTTAGAAACCATTCTTTCCAAAGATTAAAACAGACAAAAAGAATTAAACATTTTTGGTTGGCGCAATTGGTATTTTATATACTTTATCACGAGTTTACCCAAGTTTACCATACATCGTAATACATTACACAATGAACGGTAGAGATGATGTGAATGATATGTCCTAGCAATTATTGAGTTACGCAGCTAGTAATGGTGTGACGAAATGGGTTAATATTGGAACAGGTGATTATAAGTTTTGTTATGCGGTGGACCCACATGTGACATTCTCTTAGCTGCGAGAGGAGGGAGCAGAAACGGCTCGTTAAAGTGCCAAGCGTTGCGATCTAATGCTTAGATGTCTTTGGCATATGAGTGATGTTTTTAGTGACCATAAATCGATATGCAGCCATTTCGATACCTTATGTAGGGCGAGCGAAGCGAGTGTAGAGGTCTGTCACATAATGGGATCAGTATGTAGTGTAAATATGAAAAAATATGTACAGAGAACGTTAGGAAAAATAGTTATGCGCCCATAATCCTCTGAAGGTGATCGCTTACTCTTCTTCAAATGTGAGGTGCCTTCGGTCTGTCATCTTTGCGAACGTTTTCTTTCTTTCCTCTTTTTCTATTGAAGATGGTGTCCAGAGGTGTGGCCGAAACCTTTAGACGCGAGAACGTAAGGAATCGACCACGGCCTAACAGCTTGGAATATAATAGTTTTAACAATATATTTGAAACGTTTTATACTTCTCTTAATTTGGGGGAACCAATATTATTTTTTTTAATTTTTCGATTACATCACAAAAACATACAAAAATAATCTGTATCAGCTACCCGGGGCCAATTTCGCCTTGAACTGCCATGAACACCAGACCGCGTAATAAAAATAAAATAAATATAAAACGAGCTTTGCTACATCACACTGCCGTCTGCAACTAATCATGCAACAAGTGGAATGGCAAATTGTAATCAATATAGCTAGTAAGTGCTCTACAACGATACGGAAACGTCACATGCTTGCTTTTCCCAGACCGGTGTCAAAAACTCTCTCTCCCTCTGGCTGTTTGGCGGGAACAATTCTGATTATTGGCCATTATATATCATTACATACAAGCGAGACGATTTGCACATACACCACACCCAGCAGTATTTTGCTGGCACAAACATGTCACCATGAACTCGTAGTGGAGTAAGCAACAGTTTCCACAATCACTATTTATACAAACAAATTAACTAAATAAAGAAAAATGAAAATTAAACACTCTGAAATGATACAGCCTAAATAAGAAGCTTTCTTTCATGTCCACTACCGCATTTTCCTTATCGACAAGAACGTTAGGTGTACGGAATGAGCCAATCGATCCAGTAACAATTCAAAATTTTATCTTCTTCTTTTTCTGCCCTTCCAGGGTTAGGCAATTATGGCTGTTACAGCTTTATCATCTAATCCTCGGTCTTTCCACTCTCATTCTACCTATCAGGTGATGATGCAAGGCCTGCTTTGGAATCCTTCCTTTCTGTAATTTGGAAACATGTTCTTTCCAACTTTCTTTACACATTTCTGTCTGTAGTGCAACCGCCTGAATATTGAAATCATGTCTAATGGTTGAATTTCGTATCCTATCTCCCCTAACTCAGCCTTCCTAAGTGATGACCCATCATGACCTAAGTGAGAAACTTTTTCCTAGATGCTCAACATTCTAGACCATACAACAGTGGGGGAAACTGACATCACCATATAAATTTTAGCTACGTGTCTTTTCATGCCGCATTCTTAAAGAGTTCTTATAATTGTATCATAATATTATATCTTCTGAAATGTATTTATTTTGTTGTGTGTTCAAAGGCTGTTTTATTCGTAAGAAATGTCACAGCCTAAGTATTGAAAATGTGTAACCTGTTCTAAAATAGTATTGTTGATGGCAATTTTTGTTCCTATAGGATAGTTACCAGAAAAACCCATAGTTTTAGTTTTTGACAAAGATATTTTTATATGGTAAAGGGAGCTCAGCTGATTAAGTTTGTAGACAGTTAAATGTAACTTTTCCTCAGTGTGTTCTATTATAACTTCGTCGAACGCAAATAGCGTAGTATTTAGGTACGTGTTGCGACTGATCTCTATACGTGAGTTCATTCTAAGTTGTTTCCATTCTCTAATGAGATCATCACATTAAACAGAGTCGGTAACAAACAGCATCTGTGTCTTACTACTTGACTGATGAAAATTTTGGTTGTTAGTTTTGTACCAGTGTCGATTACTATTTTACTACCCCTAAATAAACTTTGTGAAACTTCGATGAATGTTTTGGGAATCCTCCATTACCCTTAACTGTCCAAAGCCTGATTCTTTTAACCTTACCAAAGGCTTTTTCGCAGTCGATGAATGCTAGGCGAGTCTCTAGATTAAATTCTCTCGTTTTTAAACAATCTACTTTAAGGGAAATCATCGTCAATACAGACGTTCCTTTCCGGAAACCCGCTTGTTCCTTTAATAAAATAGTGTCTTAGATATTACGAAGCCTTTCATTCATTATCTTACTATAGATTTTGTAAGCTGCGTTCAGTCAACTGATGTCCCGATAATTTGAAGTATGATTCCTCTTTTCTTCCTTGAATATAGAAATTACTTTCGCTATTTTCCACTCATCTGGGATTGTACACTGTGACCAGCATATGTTACATGAATATAAAATTATATATTCTAAGCACGACCCTCCATATTTCAATAATTCCAAGTTTTATAACAAACTTAAATAATTCAAAATTGTGTAATACTCTACATTTCAAATAAAACTGCTTTTTGCTTCACCTTACTCTCTGTAACATATGAGAGCCAATCAACTGTACAGATATGGTGCACTTCACAAGGTTACAATGGCCAGCAAAAATTACAGCGTACAATTTTGGAAGCGGTGGATCGATTTATAAGCCACCTTCTTTGTGTATGTGTGTGTGTCAGAGAGACCTTTTTTCTGATAATCTGCTACAGCCCCATTTGGGGCTCTTACTATTAGAGGTTTTACTAATGAAAAATTTAATGCATGATCTTTGTCTCAACGAAGCAGTATATTACCACCTTTCGACAATCTTTAGTCAAGTTGTCCGATTTCCTTACACTTCTTGCCACTGATGTCATTCGTGAAGGTTCAAACATGAGACACGGGTAGGAGCTACCTGCTACGTGGCAAAATTTTGAAGAACCTCATCGTCTGAACAGACACGGTAAAGACACGCATGATCTCAAAAGTGGTAGGTGTAGTTTAAAGGAAAATTATGGGTGCACCCATTCATGCCAAATTGATTAGCTGGTTGGCCTTGTGGAATGCTACTCTCGAACATAGTCTTATACCGGGCTGATTTGAGAGCAGTACCTCATAAGAGTGTTGTGTATGTGCGTTCTCGCTTAAAAGTTACATTGTTATTTGACGTATGGGGCAAAATGCCAATGAACTGCCCGATCGGTAGGGGGCGATCGGATCAAGTCGGTTCAATCAAAGTATGAGGACCACAACGATGAAACAGATCAAAGTGACCAGAAAAACAGACAACGATGACCTGTCCTGAAGACACCAGACAATAACAAGGACGATAAAGAACATGCTTTATCGACAGAACGGACGGAAAGAGAAATGCAATGAACAGTAAATTCCACAGATTCAGGAACGCCGTAGAACAAAGTAAGAGCATCAAGGTTATTGCGTCACTTGACAGATATATGTAGTCGGACCGCAAAACGTAATAAATTGCCCATTGTAATTTGAAGCGTATCACGTATTACGTATTATTTTGTTTAAAACTGGATTTAGTAAAGTCTAGTGACTTGTCCCCGACTGCTGAATTTAGTCATTTAGATATGTGTTAGAAAAGAAAATTGTAACTGACTGTATTGTACCTATAAGTCTATTATCCACACGATCCGCCTCGAGTGAATTCTGATGCCCTTTATTTTAACATAGCCTCCTCTTCTCTAAAATAACAAAATAATCTCAACCACCCTAAACAATAAGAGATGGGTCACTCATCATTATCTAACAAACGACACACAATAGACAATATTCCTTTAAGAATTAGATTAATCAATAAGTGGTCGCTGTTTACAACAAAGAGAACACGTTCGTTACTTGAACCCTCAACAGGCTGAATTATGAATGAAATTCATTACGCCAACAATTAATTCATTAAATCAACTCTGCACCATGTCGAGATAAACAGACTAGACAATGAATACAAACTGCCTGTAAAAACTAATTATATAAAAAAGTAAGTTAGTCGAATTATCTATCACTTGTACCTCGTAACAGTAGCATTTACATTCATTATAAAATATAATAGTATCTTCTTATTTTCGTTTTTATAGAATTTTTTTTGTAACGATTAGCCCCATTTTCACATACACGCCAAGCCCGCAGACCTGCACGCGCGCCGGGAATGTAGCGCTGGAGCTCGTGCCGAGCGTACGTTCCAGGCGCGTGATACAAAAGAGATCATCAGCATTCCCGGCGTGCGCGTCAGGTCTGCGTTTTTGGTGTGTAAGGTCCAATATTTATATCTTTTTAAGCGGCGCGTGGAAAATTTTATTGACGCGCCAACTGGTAGCATAATACTTCTTAAAAATATTTGCGGTTGGTCTTTTGTCAGATGTGTTATGTTCGTGTAGTACTGTTTTCGAGCAATTACTGTTACATTTTACACTACTGTTACATTACTTTACTGTTACAAATTACTGAATTACATTTTCAAACACCATGTCTTCAAGAAAAACATTTAGAACTCGTGCAATTGCGTGTGCTGCGCTGTACATACTTTTCAACGAGGAAGAAGAAAAAACCAAGAGTTTATAAACCAAGGTTTATCAACGTCTTCTTCACTACTACCAGTCTTGATTGTTTTCTTAATTTTTTAAAGTTCTTTACGGAAGGACCCGCGTATTTCTTGTATTTTTTTATAACAAAATCTTTATTTGCGTTTGTAGAGACGGCACTTTTGCATAACTCAGCTAGTTCACATAAGCCCGAATAAATTTCTATTTTTGTACTCCTCGGATATTACTCTCCAAAGGCAGGAGTAACTTCTGTATAATTCAATAAACTTTTTCAAGTTGTCCTTGGTCCACTCCATTTTTATTTTTCAAATTACGGTAGTTTTAAAATAATACATTTTTAAACTCGTACACAGACGTCACTGTGGCACAGCTTAAAGGAAACCGAGGTGTTGGAGTGTCCGTGTAAATGCGATGCAGGTTCAGACCTGCACGCCTGGCACGTACTTAGAGACCGTGCTCCAGGCGTCTGTAAAGGCTGAGAATTCACACTGACAGTTTTGGCGTGCATGCTTGGAGCGTACGCGCCAAAACCGTGGAAAAACCGTGTGTGTAAATGAACCTATTGTCTTCCTAGGACTGCTACATTATTAGAAAAAGTTTACAAACAAACACGATGGTACTTGACACGCTGTAATACCATTAAACGAGAATTTACGATACAAAAAGAAGTAACTTTTCTCAACAAGTACACTACTTGCATAAAAATACAACATTTTTTATATTCGCTTTGGGCAAGGTCTTGAGTCTGTAATCATGTACGTTTGCCAAAATCCATGTGCTGCTTAATTTTTTATACTTTCCGAGTTACAACAAATAAATATAATTCTACATTACTGTTTTTGCAGAGCATCATTCGCTAGTTCGTTTAAACGTAGCATGTGTCAATTAAAATGAAGCTTTATCTCCTGGAATTTGACAACTCCTGGCCCGTAGAAAACAAAATATGTAAAAAAAATAAAATTTTCTCGAAATAAGAGAATTATTTATTCGTCGTCATTA
The DNA here is from genome assembly GCA_034769895.1 of Magicicada septendecula. Lineage (NCBI taxonomy): Eukaryota > Metazoa > Arthropoda > Insecta > Hemiptera > Cicadidae > Magicicada > Magicicada septendecula. The sequence goes on from CM068368.1 coordinate 382,124,926, forward strand.
ACCTGCAAGGATTAGATACTAACCGTGAGGTCGAGCCACTACATTAAAATCCACAATATACAACCGACCGGTGTATCACTGAATACGTTTCCTTTCCCAGGCGTGACGACAAGAGAAAAACGTTAATGACAGAAAACATCTTATTTAACAATCCACTATGCGACGAATAAAGTAAATACTCTTTACGCTATAAAATTATAAATTGCACTCAAGTGAAATTAAAGATCCTTTCTGCTTCAAAAGTTTCAAAAACTCGACATTTAAACAGCCGCCTCATTGCAAAGGTAAAACCCACGGACCGATTGTGGCAACTTAATTGTCCCATTCGTACACACAATGGGAGACTTTATTCTTTTCTTTTCTCTAATTAAATTCGATACGGTGTTATATCCAATTTATTACTCTCCTCAATATATTGTGTGATCAACTCAGTTCAAAACTAATTTCAAACTAACGCTCCCTATATGTCCAACATGAAATGAGTAAATTTCCTAGGGGAAATAAAAACACTGGGACTAAAAATTCCTTCTCCATCGCCAACGATGTGAAACTGTCTCTCACATTCCTTCAAACCTCATACCTCTGTCTACAAAATTTCGCATAGCACCGCCCGCCTGGTACTACTTCACGGACAAATAATACATAATATAGCCTACTCTCCAGTTTTTACTGGGCATTAATATACAGATGTTATGTTATTTACAGTAACTTTCAGATTATTATTGTTTTGTTGTTATTATGATTACTATTATATACTGATCGCACATTTTAATTCATAGTTTATTAAAGGCTCTAGAAGCCTACTGGGCCTATCTGGGCCGTTTGCCAAAAAAAGTACAAGTCACAAATTTGTGGCTACATGAACTTAGAAAATGATAAATATCGTCACACGAATTTGTACATCTAGCTTGACGACATAGTATAAACGCGTAGATGTCTTGTAACTGTTTACACATAACTGCACAATTAAATCATCTGGCTCTCCATGTCTCGTCTGCTTACTAATTAAGTTCACCAGTCCTGGTCGACGCGGATTACTTCTTTTATGTGGACCATACTCCACCAGTTGTTTCGGTATCATATCTAAAAATATGCCAGCAAGACTATTCATCCAGTTTATTTATAACAACGCTAAGTTTTCAAAATTAATAAACTTCCAGTACTGTTCATAAAAAAGCCGATTCCAGTGCTCTCTTAACTCGTCTAAGCTCTTTGTACCGCTCGTAAGAATTTCATTTTTGAACCCAGCAAGGCCCTTAAATCCACATGCTCTGATACCTAGTATTCTGCGATATAATACGCGTAATATGAATTCAGCTGTCTTATAAAATTTGATCTACGTTTCCTTTCGGGTGTCATTTCTTAACGAGGTGCCTAGAGCAACGGCTACCGGTGGTACGAAACCTTGAGAAATATATGTGAAAAAAAAAAGTAAGATGGCAACTTGAAGAAGTTGGGAAAGACTGCTTTAATCTTTTTGTTAAAGCTACACATTTCAACGCTAACAGTACGCATTTCAAGTAGAAACTACGAGAAATAGTTCACTCGATACAAAGATACTGATGCAAAGAAACTTTCCTGGTGCAACTTCAGATCTTTTCGTAAAATCTAAGCATACTAGTCATACCGCACTGTATCTACATTCGTTTTTCTGCGATGAAGAAACGTTCAGGTTAGTGCTACTCTTAAACTTAACAATTTTATGCATTTACTGTACACCTGTCACTCCCAGAAAAGTGTATCCACGTTAAGTTCATTCAAACACACGAAGTCTGTGAAATCCATATTTTAACAGCTTAAAGTATGAACTTCAGGTGTGAATTTCGTCAGCTTTTGAGACAGTACCCGACACTAGTTCTTTCGTTCGAAAATCACCTCTTTCTTATAAGAGTAATACCTCTGCTGGACATGCAAGACTGAGGTTACGCGGGGTCTTAGAAAATCTCCATAAGTGGTCCTGAAAACACCAAGAAAATGATGGTGTCTGTACTGTCGTGGCTGAATTACATGATTTGATGCTTCAATTGTAATCTGTACCATGCAAGCTCCATGACGATGGAAATTACGTTAAATTTATAAGTGCCCTTCCTTAATAATGTCGTCTGACTTGCTACGACAGTGTGTACATAAAAGTGTATTCCAGAAATTACTAGTATTCAAGGATAAGTCAGGAAACTGTCAATAACGCTAAAGAGTTTATGAAAACGAGTAGTACCTTTCGTTAAGTTATTGTTAACACTTTACATAAAGTGTACGATGCATTGCGTATTCATCATGTTATCGGATACTGGGAATTAACAGAAGCTCGCAGATAGCACAGAAAGACGCGAGTTACCCCATCCTTGCAGCCGTCACTTGCTTACTAATTATCTAAGGATTTATTAATTAATCTCTCTTTCTAAAATTTTAACACGTTCCTGTGCGTTAACTTTTTATACCGTGATCACCGTAGAATAATGGAGGCAGTTCACGAGTACGGTATGTTCCTCTTTTACGTATACAATTGTAGACTATGATCTCGACTCCCACACCGGCCACTTCGTATCGGCAGTGGTCGAAGAAACAAGTAGCCCAGTCTATCCATGTCACCGATGACAAGCCTGATAGTTCGTAATCCATCATTCCAAGCCTGGCCTACCTAAACAATCTTCAGCTAGAAAGACCCTCTTTAGTCGTGACATCTGAGGTTCCATCCCACTTGCGATCACCCCCAATAAATTAAGCTCTATTAAAATATTTATTGTTCCACTTACATACACCATCAAATCATAAAGAAAATCCAAAAATTAGGCAAAAAGTTTACAGTTTTGTTTTACAAAACGATTTATCAAAACAAAAAACAATTTCCTTTTTTTTAAGGAGTCAGCGCCTGCCTCATGCATAGGAAAGATGATTTTGGTATCTTTATTAAAAAAAAAAATTAAGCCTAGTATCTGAAATATTTACAAGTATATTAAAGACCTAAAACAAACTGAAATCCTATCATTGATATACATCTGCTTAACTAATTAGTCAAAAATATTATGCAAAAAGTAATAAATTTTATCTTGACATTTTTTCTACTTAACAGTTATAAAAATAACAAACGGTTACTCACATCAAGCATAACTCTAATGAATTGTGTAAATGGTGAATTCATAGCAATGTCTTTAATAGCTCCTAATGTATGTATGTGTAAAATTAAAAAAAAAAATATATTTTCCAAGAGGGCAAAAAGTTTAACACTATTTACATTTACAATAAACAACAAATTATTCCTCATTCTGAAGTAGCAATTCGTTTAGTTTCATCCATGTCATTTTTCTGTATAGCTCTTTACCGAGTACAGACTTCCTTTGACAACTCGTATCCACATATCTCAAACCAGTTGCTCACCTATCCTAAGGAAATGTGTTCTGTAAGATCTTAACTTTTCCTAAATTTCCATATGAAATGCAATGTCATCTGCTACAGGAATATATAGTATATCTTTGCCAATGAATATAGTTTTCAGAACACATATCCAAATTGTTTGATTCCGAAATTCTGAGGATTTATGTTGTTAAATTCCTAATGACCACATTTTTTTTATACGTAGCACTCAAAATAATAGGGCACTAGAAAGGCCTCTAAATATGGTTTAAAGGTTAACATTATAGCTCATGGTAGTGTATGTTTATGGGAATACAATTCTTTCGTATAAACTGTTTTGTTATATTTACACCACAACAGTTTGGCACTGGTATTATCAAAATGTGTTGACACTGCCAATAATACTCTCCTCATTTTCTCCAATTATTAGCATTTCAATGGATACCCAGTACATAATACATCCGCAGTAAGTTGATTTCATCGTCAGTAAACCTTCATTTACTGATTAGGAGTTTAGTGTCTTCCAGCTTTTTTCCATGTTTCAGTCTTTAATCTACGTCGCTTTGCTGCCACTGATTTTTGAAAGTGTGACTGATACATTCAAGTTTTGTAATGGATACAATACAATACCCACATATCGGTATACATTTTAATATAAAATGGGGTAAACAGGAAATAAAAAATAATTGAAAAATAATAGAACTAATTAATAAGACATTAAATAAATAATTTAAAAATAATAAAAGAAATGAACTGCGAAATGACAAGGTAATATCATAGAACTAGACTTCCAATCAAAGGCGGAGTACGATTATCGGTGCAGATCCGTGTCCTTGAATACTACAGGATAGGACGGCCTCAAAATAATTAATAAAAAGGAAACGCTGTTCTGACTGGTGCTAACTAAGGTCGTTTTCACACTTTTAGGCGATACAGTCTTCAGAATAGTTTTACATTCATATTTGCTCCGTTTTTCTTGTGTATATATATATATTGCAACAGTTCAAACTTTATTATTCTAATAAGGATATTGTGAGTGTGTAAAAATCGATACAAGTCTATTATGGAGCAGATGAAAAATTATTTATTATATACCAATATTGTTTATAAAGATGTATAATGTATTTTAAATTGTCATGTATTGATAATATTTAATTGTTTGTATTGTTCGATAATATAAATCGATTTTACTTGTTTGCTGCAACGTCCTCCTCTCGTCTCGTCGGTCCCGTCTTGGCGTCCTCTTCTTCCTGTCCCTCCTTCCTGGTGTCCTCTTCGTCTCGTCGTCCTCTTCTACAGCTTCACTCCTTCCTGGTGTCCTCTTCGTCCTGGCGTTCTCTTCGTCTCGTCGTCCTCTTCTACAGCAAGCGGCTCCAGCGGCGATATTTCACAGAGTCTCGTACTTATGTTTGACTGCTTCCACGATATCGTGTAGGGTCTTTAAGTTCCCTAAGCGGATATCTTAACTTACACGAAACAGCACTGTATTAAATTTTATCTAATTATTTACCCTCTCGGTTCTTATCGCAAAACTTCGTTAAGAATTTCAAGGTTTATCTTATTTTATATAAGATATTCCTCTATTCCTTATTGGTTCTTACCGCAAAACTTCGTTAAGAATTTTAAGGTTTATAGTTTATTTTATATAAGATATTCCTCTATTCCTTATTGGTTCTTACCGCAAAACTTCGTTAAGAATTTTAAGGTTTATGGTTTATTTTATATAAGATATTTCTACGTTTGTAAGAGAATAACTCTCTTACCCGGGCACAACTTCCCCTACCGACATCGACTGACAGACTGTGTCTATCCTAGCTCTGCAACGTATGAATCTCACTGAATTTGGTGTATTTTGATAGGCCAAGCCCAAGTCACATGATTGATGGAACGACCAGATACACAAATTTCATGAAAAACTTTGTATAATTTTGCATAGTCCTGCATGGAAATTATCTACAATTTTTATTACCCCTATCATTGATAAGAGTTATACTTGAGTTTTGCTTTACTTAAAAAACCATATTTCTAAAATAGTTACAAACCTCAGAGTATACACAAATCGAAGCTATTTACTTAAATAATTCCTTGTCAAATTTTCATGTAAATCGGTTACCTAACACTGCCCGCTATAGCGATCGCAGATTATCACACCCGCACAAATTCATACAAAAAATACATGACAATATAGTACATCTTTTTATGAAGAGTTTGGTGTAACCTATATCTTACCAATTTTTAAATACAAAACTTATGACTAAAAGACAAAATATTACAGAAAACAAATTTAAACAAGAAAATGCTCGTCATTCATGTATTCTGATATAAACAGCATATCTTATCATCCTGTGTTCTGTTGCAATATATATATATATATATATATATATATATATATATATATATTTCAATCACTTTCTGCTACAGTCCGTTTCTTGATGTATATAAAACTATAATACTTATAACTAATTTACCTCAAGATATATTTTTTCCTTTAGGAACATGTTTCGGGAGATCCTGTTCTCCCATCTTCAGCCTTCGCCATCTTGCTTCTGGTGCAGTATTCATCCAGTAACATCCAGAAGCCAACACACATATACTGCACCAGAACCAAGATGGCGAAGGCTGAAGATGGGAGAACAGGATCTCCCGAAACATGTTCCTAAAGGAAAAAATATATCTTGAGGTAAATTAGTTATAAGTATTATAGTAATATATATATATATATTTTATATTGTTGTTAATATAATAAAACTTTTTGTACAAGAATATATTTTTTATTATTTTGTGAATATTACAATGTTTCAATAGTATTTAACTATTCAAAACAGTTCAAAAGCGTTTTGAATTAAGAAAATAATAAATATTGACATTATATTTTACAATTAATTTTATAACATATTTTGTCATACGTATATAAAACATTAAATTTTGTCTACATATAAAACAGCTGTTTTGAACAATTGATTTTTTAAAATGTTTAAATTTATTAATTCTTATATCTGACGATGATAGTTACTGAAACACTGTAATATTCACAAAGTAATAAAAAAATATATTCTTGTACAAAAAATGTTATTATATTAATAATAATATAAAAATAGTTTTAGTAAGTGACTCAAATTTACTTTAATAAAGCAGTATTTCTTTTGCTATTTTATTTCGAAACCAGCTCTCACAGATCTCAATACGACATAATATTTTTAATGAACTTTAAATGTAAAACAAGAATAGTTACGTTTGCGAGAACTGTGAGAGGAGCACACTGTTCCGTACGAGAATCCACCTGCATGTAAACAGCGCACGATAGGTTTTGTTATTAATTGTTTTGGGTTCGTTAATACTCGTGAAAGCAGTTGTATGAGCGCGAGAGATTTATCTGTTCTGTTGGTCGAGCGGAAGTCAGTTAGTTAGTTTGATGTTGGTATTATGTAACAGACATTGTTAACTCAACAACAAACCGTGAAGGTTTTCTGTTGGTGAGAATAAGCAACCCGTTAAATTTATAGTGCCCAGGGAACCTGTATAGTTACACTTATTAATGTGCTCCATATTCCACAGACAGCAAACGTACCTTACTTTCTGTACCCCCAAAGAAAACAGAAATTGGTGATGACGACAGAACAACCGTATCCGAAATAAGTAATGACATATTCGAAATTAGACTCATAATTCACAATGAGAAAGTTATTTAACGAGTGATATTTGTGTGTGTGTGAGGAAAAACTCTAAAAGTTTGAAAGTACAGTATTGAAATATACGAACACATGTCGTATTTTGAAATTTCACTTTGACATTTCTTTCTCTTAAAGATTGAACTGTCCATCTAATGAATTTGCTTGATGAGTCTAAAGAGAAATCTGCTAGGGAACACCAATCTAACTCCATCGTAACTCAAGAAGGGAGAGCCAACTCAAATGATTTTTTTAATCGTTAAATGTACGTTGTACAAAACGTTTACTTTCCATCAAAGTCTGCATGGATTTTCCGATAAACCAACAAAAATGTTAAAAACTCAGCTATGTGGGAAGGCGTTGATCTTGTGATTCTGATTATTTTATTGTGGTTGAAGCATTTATGAATACCTGTTTAGGTTAAGTATTATGTTATGTATAATCCTGCTTCTGCTTATAAAGTTTATAATGTGCTGTCTATAGAATCGGAAACGGGCATCTGCAATATCGCCACGGTCATTTTATGACTTAAAACGTAAAATTTTCATGAAACCTCTTTTTATAAGTGTTGTGAGATTTCCTGTTGGTAAAAAATAATATCGAGAACTAATTCAGACAATTTCCTTGACAAACAAAGTTTAAATTTTTCGGCCTATTATAAAAGTATATAATGCGCTAGGGCAGAAAGTAAAATACAGAACGTAACTCAGCAACTTTTCTGGCTAGCCGGGCATATTAAGGGGAGAGGGGAAACGCTCTCGTACGTTTTCTGCAAGCCACATTCCTAGAAGAGACCTTCACAGATAATGACACTATATAGCATTAAAATCTCTTGTGTAGTTTGATGGTCACACTAGCATTATGTGAGTGTAACACAGAATTATTAACCTTCAAATGGAAGTATTTTTCATATTACGTTTTCCTTCTAGTATTGCCAGACATTTATTATCAACTTCAATTACATAAATACTTGAATTTTTTTTTAAATATCATTAAAAAAAAAGAAAAACTAACATTTTGATATAGTGTATAAACCCCCCCCCCACACACACACACGCATATCCTAGTCTTCTAAGCTTCTAGGCTTCAGAATAACCAAGGGGTGTTAATTACGCTTTACAGAGTTTGTTCTAGTAGAGAAGCAGTATGGGGTATGGCTAGAATAGGGCAAGATGGTGTGCTCTCCGCAAAACCTCCACACCTAATTGGTATAAGAGGAGAATTAAGTAAGTGTTTCTTCTCCAACGCGCTAACATCAGTTAAAATAAAGAAATTGTAATTGTTAATTATAGTGAATACGATTGATTGGTCGTAAATGTTTAAAATTTAACGAAAAGTAAGTTCCTCAACACTTAATGACAGTAGTCTTATAAACATAACAATATCATAAACAAAAATACTTCGAAATTCAGAAACAAAAAACTTTAGCTTGATAATCTAACAGCGAACCAAATCAATTGTTCACTTTCTGCTACAATAAATTGAAACAAATTCTGGTAGCAGTAATCCTGTAAAAACGGTAGTGTGACAAAGTAAAGACTTCGCTGAGAAGCAGAATTATACGTTTCTAGGTAAAAATGTCTTGGGCGAGCGAGAGTTGACTCGGCCACATACCAGATGCCGAGTTGTTCGTTGTACGCAATCTGGACACTGGATATTTACGTGGCGGTCACAAAATCTAAAACGATTTATAACTGCTCGCAATCTGGAAAGATTATGACATGTTCGTAATTACGAGATAACCCTTACTGCATCCCCGCTGTTCTGAATATACCTTCTCATCAACACAGAACAGTGTGATGAATGTAGAATCAGCCTGAAAAGCACTGTGGACCTGTGTTTTAATTTCCACTGCCTCATCAAAACGGCTACAAAACAAATCAAAAGATGGTATTTAAATTATAACTACTTCTGTACAATTTTAATTTTCGGGAGTTTTGTAAAGATACACAAAATGTGAATTTCTAATCGTCAGTCCGAAAACTGGTGGTGGTCTCTTTAAGCATACATCCTATTCATAAAAAAGTATTCCTGGGTCTTAATTAGGGAAAGGACAACCCCCTACAAAAGACTGGGAGTTTTAACAACTGCTGTCAGTCAATCCCTTGCGAAGTTAAGCGAGGAGTACGAACAGTGACCTTCAGTGGGCACTAAACCCAAACTCAAAATATAGCAATCCAATGAACACACCACGACCACTTTGTACGAGAATAAATTATTTGAAAAAAGACAAGTTTCAAACTGTCGCCAACAGGCACATCTAACCGCACAGTGTGAACATCCTTCACAAAACGTGCGCGCATGCACTATTCCATTATACACATGGTAAGCGGAAGTGTGAAGTAATCCTGTCAATGAACGGAGCAAGCAAGCTGCGAACATCTGTCTGAAAATTGCGTAATTCTCTCTTTATACATACACAACACGAAGAGGGGAGTGGGGCGCTGCTTACGATAAATCAGCCCAGGTCTTGGTGCGAAGCCAGTTAACTAAGATTTGGCAATAAACATCACTCGCATGCATATACAAGTAGTTGTATACAGAAAATATTTTGCAAACATAGTCCTTCTAAAGCAAAGGCACCAGTACAGAGGGAACATATTAAATTTAAGTCTTCCACAACTTAATGATACACGAAGCATTCCTTGTCAATTAACAGCATCTTCAACATACCTCAGTAGAAATTAGTTTTAAGAACGACCTGCTGCTATAAATACGACCTGCTGTTCCCACTGTCGACTACAACGCTACGGTGGAAACGACGCCTAAGGCCACGGCCACACGAAGCCTGTTTTCACTTTGTACCGCAGCTTGTTTTCGTGCAGCTTAAAATCCCGCCATGAATCCGTTTAGAATTAACAAAAATGCGGTTAGGACATTGTGTGCTTTACTGATTGTTCGCCGTCGGCGACAGAGAAAGTACTGGGTGCATCCCATTGTTATGGACAGACAAGAAAAAGGGAAGTTTGTGCTTTTACATACCAAGTTAAAAGAATATTCACAAACGTTTTTTGAGTATTACAGAATGTCTGTTCCCTCTTTTGAATTACTCTTATCTAAAGTTCAAGAGATAAGAGTGCGTACAGCTACGGAGTGACTGAGCGTTTCACGCAGAAAAATAGGTCTGGACGCATTCGTCAGCGTGAGACCGTGGGAACGCGCCAGTTACTTCCGCGGTCGGCGGGAAAACACGCTGCGTCTGACCACCCCAGATCCTCTTGAAAGGGATTTATTTTTCCAGATGGTTTCCAAGATGGTGTGAAAACACGCTTCGTGTGGCCGTGGCCTAAGTCTCATTTCTCGTAACACTCATAAGCTAATATACCACCCTCGCAGTTTAGAGCTAGAAAAAGATATGTGTAATTCGCTAGTACTAAGCTCTCAACTCTGCTTGATGGCGACTCTTAAAATTATCTCAGGGTATCAAAAAAATGATTATTAACACAATTAACTTGAATGACTCCTAATTTTAATGAACATCTTCATTAACATATTACAAATTACATACAATCTTAATGATTTACAATACTGAAATTATGCTTCTCATCAATTATCATTGGAAGTAGGTTCATAGACAGATTGAATTGCCAATAGTAATAGAGTTACAAAAGATACATGAATTAATATGAGTTTAATGTTTAAATTGGGTTACTTGTTGGTTGAATTCCGTTTGTTGGTGATTCCTTCCCTCGGAGTCTGCGATCCTGGAGATTTGCGTTTGTCGGGGATTCGGACGATCCTGTTGTTGACACTCGTTGACACTAACACTTTAATTACTTCGGTTTCACCTTCACTACACTGCTCACACCTACTTACTGAATCAGCATGTAACTAGTGTATACTACTATTTATTTTTGACACCTTAGTAAATATGTTATTAAGCTGAGTGCTCGCAATATCAGTAATTCATACCGAATACACTCCAACGTTCCGTAACTTCCGGATGCACGTATCAGATTATCGATAATATGAAGTTCGATAGTTTATCACCAAGTTATATTATATTTATTCTAATGATTACTTTGATTTTAGTATACTTCTTCACTGCATTACCAGTTTTAATACGATTAACGCACGACACGAATACTGTACTTATACTAATTTTCGTAAGTTTTAGTTATAAATTCGTAATACGCGACAACGAGTCTGATAGTTGTAATGCTTTCCGTCGACTCCCGACAATTTTCCCAACTACGTTTTTTATACACACGCAAACGTTACCCACACTCAATATTTACAAATCACGTTCCCATTGGTTTCAAGTACCGCGATATTTGGTTTCCTCCAACCCAACTAGCTAATTTCACCCGCTCAAAAAGTGACGCTTTCTTTCACTCGCCAAAAAACAGCGTGTGCCAAACTTATACAGCTAAGGGGGGAGGGACGCCACCTAAGGTTCTCTCGCTCTAACCTCTCACTCTAAATTCTAACGGACTGTATTGTCTGAACACTCAGCTTTCTCTCGATTTCACTTAACTTTATTGCTTTTTTAATACAATACATTTTATGATTTTTCACCCTGTACGTGACTTGTTGTATGGTTTGTTCCCCGTCAGACGGACGCCTCGACAAGGGCGTGTTTCTTTGAAAAACACCGCTAGGCTCGGTTCTAACAGTACTTCAGCTCAACACTACTTGCAATGCTTAGTCTAATAAACAATTAATAATCATGATTCTATATAAAACCTGCGTAAAATTGAGTAGCATTCAATTTTTACGTTATAAATAGGCAAATCGGATTAATCTGTTTCCGTTAACTGCTACGTAACGCAATGACAATATTTATATAATACAAATACAATTAAAAAAAAATTTGTTTTGACCCTCAAGGCATCCTCGAATCCTCATTTATCATACGGAATATGAATCTATAATAATACAATTCGAAGAGCATTATTCATCATGTATCACAATTAACGGTAATTTACAGCTCTACTAAAGCACATACAATACACAACATATTCATTACAACAAAATCTGCAACACAATGGAATAAATTATTTACAACATTCTTCACTTATTTCTGTTTGAACGAACACCATTCTTACGGAGCACAATATAATTCCCTCAAATTTCCAATTTTACAGAAGAGGGACTGAAATTTAAAAGGGGATGCGCACGAACGAATTAATTTTTTTTTAAATTTAAAAAGAAGGGTAATAATTGTTTTTATTTTATTTAGATTCATGTCAAGCTTATACTAAAAAAAAATTATAGAAAGTATTAATAAAATAATCAAGTCAAATTTGCTTGACAGAACTGACTTTTAGACGGTACGTCAAAGGGGAAAGAGAAAAACAGAAGTTACTGTTATGCTCGTCTGTTTGCACAAAGTATTTAGGTTACATTAGGATTCATCCTTTGTTACTTAAAATCCGTATACAGTTTAAGAACATTATTGTTTGTACTGCTCAAACAATAATCTGGATTGCCAACAGTAAGTAGACTCAAACTTTCAATTTGAAGGAATTACAATACTAACACATCATGCACAAGTGTGAGCTTCCACTGTCCTGCCAGCACGTAACCTATAATTTGTTTTGGCAATCTTATATTTAACATACGTATTAACTCTATGTGGCTGCCAATTACGTCTCACATTCATCGATTTTATAAAAAACAGAATAACCGTCATTCTTACAGTCTGACCACATTCTAACTTGGATCTTCGTATGCTACGTGCCGTGCCTTAACAACGTCGAGTCTGAGACCTGAATCTTATTTTGATCTTGTCCTTTAATTACACACGCTTCTCAGCCATTCGCAAGGCTAGAAATGCAATTGCAATTACCACTACAAGTTTACTAAGTATATGATAAGTGTATTTTCAACGAAACCAATGTAGAATAAATGACGTGTTTTTAAGCTTGCAGACAGAAATTCATTAACAGTGTCATCTTTGCAACATCTGTTGAACAGCCGCTCCATCTGAATTAGCTTTTCCGGTCTAATTTTTATGAATTACTCAGTGTTTCTGTGCGTTAAACATTTTGTATTTTATGGTTTCCTGCCAAAAACTTATTCACATCTCCGTTTCGAAAGTTAAACAACTTAAATTAAATATACACTTGTATAAATCATAAGATTTTTTTACTGACTAGATACTAACTGTTTTCAAACCGCACAATTGCAATGAAATTGAGTTTTTTATGTGTGTGACGAAAACGGGGAATACGGTATTTAAAAACATCTGGCTGGTGAGGTTGAGATTGTCACTGTCGACAAGAGTTCTACAGCAAGCATCCATGCATCCACTTAAGGTACCACGTTGGAACTTGACTTGTGAAGACAAAAATTAGAATTAAATCAATGTCAAAGAATATGTGACATTATTTTAAGACCATTATCCGGAAGGATATGAGTATCAAATAGCGCCCATACTGTGTGAGTTTGAAACGTTGGGCATTAAGGCAAAATGGAATTAATAATATTGTTGGAAACAGCTTGTGAACAGTACAACATGGTTCCAGACAGATTAGGAAGCGTAATAATAATATAGGTCGTAACAAAATAGACTACAAGACATGGATCGTGCATTACGGTCATAAAACCGAATGAAAATAATTGCTCAAAAGTAATACGCGTATATTTGAAAAGGGTTAATGCTGTATCTTCTTAAACACTACCTGTTCTAAAAACTCAGGTATTTTTTCTAACTTAGCGAAATGACTGTTCAAAAATAAATTAAATGTTTAGCTGCATTATTCTGAAGGGCAAAAGCTCCTAGTCAAAAAAAGGTTCCATTAACGGCGTGACTTAACAATGCCAGCTTTGATGAACTAAAATTAACAGCATTCACGCTTCGTCAATTTGCTAAAAAAAAACTAGACTTACTTAAAAATTGTCATCAAGAACCCATCACAATCGTTTTGTCAGTCACTTTGACAAATATAATATTGTTTTTCGCTCCAAAACACGACCTGCCAATTATTAGAAATAGAAGAATCCATTCTTGTACAGATGTTGTTTCATTTATAACAAAAATAAACTACTTCAATTAATTTCTGCGCAGACTGATTGAACGAGAAACGAACGCGACAGAAATAACTTTTGCTGCAATGGCTGCAATGTTTAATATCCCATTAGTTACTTGAAAATGTTGGAGCTACTTCACCGTACAAAACATTCCATCAAGCACACCTAATACCGCAAAAAACCTACCCTAACCTACAATAACGAACACATCTCAACGATTTTCTACTTCATAATTACTAATCTAAAATAAATTTTATGTGAATTTAAAATATATTTTAAAAACCGGTTAAAAAATAAAGGCTTATTTCGACTGAGTGATTGCAAAAACAAAGCCAGTAAAATTAAAAATATTTTATGCCGTTCTTTCGTGAATCAGCAAATACAACACAGGGAATAAATAGTAAACTAATAAGACTCCTGAACTGCAGACCTCGCTCACTATTTTGAACGAAATGCATTTATAATTAGATTAAAAAAAAATAAATTTTACTTATTAAAGATCTGAATAAAGTTCTTCGTTTGTATGATTCTTAGCATTAGCCAAGAAATATCAAGAGGCTAATGTATATAGACCACATATTGTTACCACGGTTAATGGAGATATTACTATGCCTTACAAAGTAAACGAAAAATTACCAAAACCCGACCACTCTACTACTTTTTTAGTATAGTAACAGTTGTAAAGCAAACAATCATCATTTCTTTGTTATTACGAATGCAATAAACGCTACTATTTCCACACTTTACAACACGTTCATCTCTATTTATTCTTAACGTGTCCTTTACACTTTAAGAAAAAAAGTGTATGATACTTCATGTATTATTTGTGAAGGGGAAGCGGTTACACACGTCTACGTTGGTTTCCATTATGTCTGATGGTAAAATTCCAAAGCACAGATTTTGGTCCGTTCAAATAATTCTCCATTTCTCTGTCCAATCAAAAACTTGGTTGGTTACTGTGTGTCTGGTTGTAACGTTTTGAATATTAATTGATAACTGCAAGGATGGCAGTATTAGCTAAGGTTGTTATTTCCAATTTGTGTATTATCACTCGTGTAAAGTAGGTATAGCACCGGGCCGGAGGAACCCCAGCTCTTCTTTCCTTAAGTTCGTAACATTCTTGTTGTTGTTGTTTTACTCTTAACAGTTAGTTAGTAACAGGAATTTCAATGTATCATTTTTGAAGCACTCTTTTCCGCTTCTGGATTAGACCATCATCTTGTCAAACTTTATCAAAAGCATGTGCAGCATCAAGGAAAATTGTTAAAAAGACTTGCCTTTTCAAACAAATTAGTAATTCGTGCACCTGATCGATAGTTCAGTTATTATGGAATTTTATCCTTACAATTACGGAGTCGATATGGATTACCTGAAATAGCGACGAGATAAGAAAATGGACCATATTTACATTAAAAAAATTACGACTATATTGTTGTTATGTTTTCTCTACATAACCGAATAATACCGAAGCTTGAATACTAAAAACACAGCTAAAAAACAAAAAACTGGTAGTGTTTGAAGGGTGCTGTAAAGTCATCTTAGAAAGCATCAGGGACGTGTATAAGGGGGTCTATTTAATAGTGTTTTCGTCCTCATTTGATTTTTTCGCTCTCTAACACACACACACACACACACACACACACACACACACACACACGAGATGTCTACAAAAAATAATGGAATTTCAACATGATCATATCTTATTAAGACGCGCGCGCGCGCGCGTGTGTTAAAGTCGTTTATATATTAATGAGTTTTGCTCATGTCACAATTACATTATTTATAAACAGAATTAGCCGATTATAAACAGATCGGAATTCCGATCTGACGATGAGCTGAGAAGCTTGAAAGCGCTAATCGGAATAATTTTTCTATAGTAGTGTACAACAGTGATAATTCTGTTTGTGATTATAACCATTAACACAACTTTCTTCATTATACATTATTTATGTACAATGAAAAGTCTCAGCCTCAACTCCTAGTCCCGACAGAAAATTCTATTATTTTTAAGATTTTATAAAGACGATGTAATAACAATGAATAGGAACAAACCAGCCTCCGGCTACATGAACAGCACAAGTACGAATAACGGAAGGGAAAACAATAGGACAATAGGAAAAAGTTCAGGGTGAAAAATGCCACGTACTGATAACGTCATGACTGGTTCCAATCAAATCCTTAGACCTTACAGGTTTGACCAAACAAAATGTACCAACATCGCTTTACCTTACGGCAACACTGCTACACAAGGGCATCTTCTCGCCTACAGCTGTACAAACAAAATAAATATTAATAATGATCATAATATGTGCTCATACAACTGCAACTCTAACGTAAACTGCGTTATCAGAATGAGGTAACGCTGCCGTCCGACCTTGACGGGTTGTGCAAGTTACACGTGGACAACCGCAACCAGACAAACAACACATATGCGAATCTATAACAAACACACGCAGTTCTGTAGCATGCGTGCGCCTTACTTTTGTACGATTCACCGTACTGATTGAGTAAAATGACTAAATTAGTATGCTCCCTGCGTTGCAGAACTCGCTCGCTATTTTGAAATAAGTACATTTATTATTACATAAACTTAGATACTTTTTCAATTATAGGAAAAATTACAAAAATTTAGATTATTTTGCTATTTCTTGAATACTGTAATACAATTGTAGAGCACAAAATCGTACAATTCATTCATCATTGCATTCATTCCACTGGCGCTACAACCCACGATGAGCCTTGGCCTCCCCAAGTCGCCTCCAAACACCTCGGTCCTCCAGCCTCCGCCTCACCAATCTCCGATACCCATCCTCCTGAGGTCGTCTTGTAAGCCCTGTAGCCATCTTCTAGGCCTTCCTTTCCTTCCTTTTCCACCTATTGTCCCTCTAAGAATTGCTTTGGGCATTCTGTCGTTCTCCATGCGCATCAGATGTCCCAACCAAGCTGAGCCTTATAGACTTGATGAACCTCACTATGTCCTCGCCATCTATCAACAATTCCTCCAATTCCTATTGTTCAGTATGTGCCATTCTTCAACTTCCTTCACTAGGCCAAAGATTTTTCTTAGAATTCTTCTTTCAAAGACTCTTAAATTATGTATGTTACTATTAAGTTGTGACGATTTAAATTGTGACATTTACAAAAAAAAAAAAAAATTTAATTAATTAAGGTTGCGTACAATTAACCATTTAAATCTCACAATAATAATAATAAAAACATGTAGGTACTAAGTGTGAATGGAAGAAGTAATTAATAAGGGCAAAGTATCCATAAAGAAAAGGCATATTGTAAATAATTATTATGTTCGTATTTAACCCTTTGCTTGCTATCAAGCGCCTACCTGTTGATACCGGACTCGACATGTTTTCCGAGTCTACTGTAATTAAAAATAATAGAGTAAACTAATGTTAATAATTAAAGTATCTGTAGACACAGATAGTAACTAAAACAATTAATTTAAATGATGTATTTTTTATCTAGCGATAGTCTGTATAAATAAAAAAGTTTATTTAAAGAGAAACAGGAACTATATATGCTCGCGGAATAAACACCCCACTCTCTCTTGTAATGTACAAGGGTAGCGGACCAAAAATCGCTCTCTTGCGATGACGAATCCCAGCTGTGCAGACGCACGAGCAAAATGCTCTGTTCAAAAGTTATGCAATTTGTTGTTAGTGTGGATTAATTAATTATTATTTTGTATTTTACTAACTGTTACAAAAAGTGTAACATGTAACGTTAACAAAAAGAAAATTCCAAAAACTTTGTAACAAGAAGAAAGATGTAACTACAAACGACGAGTGTTAATAACGAAAAAACGATGACTGCAATCTTCACCGATGGACGAATCTTTTCAACATCTGACCTGTGATCATGGACCATCTAAATGAGAACACTAGTATACTCTACCGATGATGCAGTTCGAGACATCTGAGAATCAAAGAGTATCTGTGTAGAAGACTCTACTTATCCTGCAGACGTATTAAGCCATGAACAACAGAGACCAGACCAAGACGAGGACGACGTTTTAGGACTCCCAAGACGGAACCACATGGAGGCGATTACGACATCCAAAAAATAGAGGTGACTCGATAGCACGTCTATCGAGGAATAATGATAATATTTTTTTGTAACACAATACTCTATTTAAGAGACTTTCAGAGACGATTGATTTTTATAAGAATATAAAAACTTAAATTTGAGTATTTAATTGTAACTATTCAATATCATTCAATTGTAACAGTTTAGATATTAACGTAACTTAGTGTTATTAATACCATTCTTCTAATGGAATATATATAAAGCAAAAAGGTAAAAGTCTTGCAAGATAAAATTTTGAATTAAATATAATTAAAAAATTAGAGACTAAATACCAATGGTTACCCGGATCCGGGGGTATAGCTAGATAAATTTGTTGTGATCCCATATTCTAAATAAAGCATTTCACTTAATTTTACTAATTTAATTAATAACGTCATGGGATCTGTTCTTTGGAGTAAATGTTATATTTCAAATGTTTAATAAAGCCAGTCTTCTTGTTACACACATATACTGAGTATATAAATCAACAGTTTCACCTTCCCTGATTCCTTGTATGTCTTACTGTGTGTTGTTCTGATTTAAATTTCAGCTCGTCTCGAATAAGGCAGCCTGAAATAATTGGCAGAACCAATTATTTTGGGTTCCCTCCGTTATAACTCAAAAGAAGAGGTTATAAGATGCGCCACTCTGCTAATTTGTTTAAATTTTGCTACTAATAAAAAAAAAAAATTTTGTGACTTGTGTTGCTAAACAGTAATTGTGTCCCTATTCATAAGCTGTTGATTTATTTACTCGTGTATTTTAATATGTGTCAGAAATTTAAATAAGATAAAAATAATAATTAATATTATAGTAATATAGTATAGATAATTTTATTAGTAAATATGATATGTGTAAAGTAAGCGTAACATATAATCCAATGTAAACAAACCATGTAGGTACTTGTTAAAAGTCCCATTCAGAAACGTACCCCATTCACGACAATCTCGGACATGTAAATTTCCTGTTGGCGATTGTTTAATATTATCGTAGTCTGTCTCCCCAGTTAGAGTGAGAACAATCGGTCACCCTTCTTGTGTGGTGTATTGTTATTTGAAGCGTGTCCTTTCCTGTGTGTCGTCTTGTGCCTAGTAAACATGTATCTCCCCTTTGTTGAAAATTAAATCGAATTAAAACAAGTGTACTAATTAATTTAATGGAATGATGTTTCCCTAAGTAAATAAACGAGTTCGAAATAAAAAGAAACTGTCTCTTAAATCAGACCAAAGTACTAATAATAAATAATAAGTCATTTAAAATCAAAAGTTTAATAATATCGTAAATTATTATAACACGTTAGTAGAATTATAATTATAAAAGTGTATTAGTGAAATAAGTAAAAAGAAATGAATAATATGTGTGAATAATAATAAATAAGTTGTGTCATGCTTGAAAATAAGTCCCTAGCCGCCAGCTATTGTTAAATGGAACAATAGAGAAATATCCACCCTCGAGTTGACTTCTGCCCTTTGTATGCATAAACGATGCCATTGTTTGAAGAAAACTAGTTTGACCCACATTCCAGCGTAACAGCTGATCGTTGAAAGTAAAGTGTTTGTCCCCTCTTGTTTAGTGTGTGACAATTGATTGTTTAGTAGTGAATAAAGATTCCCCTTCGTGACATTCCGCTTATCTCAGTAAAGTAAGCAACTAGAATTAGAAATAATCTAAGGTTGAGTATGGGATCAACTTTAGATTATCTTAAGTATAAATAAGCGAAATAGATATAAGGAACGTAACACAGTCACAATGGCGCCGCACCAAAAAAAAAAAAATTCTTTACAAGGGTTAAAGAAAGTTCTTTACAAGAGTTAAAGAAAGAGCAGAAAACTAACTACTAGAGTTAGAGTATACAAGATGTAATCAGTCGGGCCATGATGTTGTGAGGTTACGTAAATTAGTAGTAGAAATAAAATTAAGATAGATTTTAAGAAACAAGATAAAGGGAAGGTCACAGAAGAAAAGAAAATGAGTACCAAGAGCTGATCGTTTAAATAGAATTTAATGCCAAAGGTTTAATAATAATCTCTGTTAATAAATGTTTACAATGTATTAAAGTGTATAGGAAATAATTCGAGGTAAGTGTTTTTAAAACCCTAAAGTAATAATAAGTGATTAATAATTGCTTAAATAGTCATAATTGCTAAATAAATCTTATGTTAAACAAATTTGTGTAACGTGTAAATAAGTAGTAGTAAATCGTAACGCAGCAAATAAGAGAAAAGTGAATAATAATAATAAAAGTTACGTTGCGTAGTGTAAACACCCCAGTTGTGGCAAGGTAGAGAAAAGGAAGCGTGTTCAGTATTGTATTAAGCAGCCACCATCTCAATTGTATTAAAGGTTGCTCTCCCTAAACAATGAATGCCACCGCGAGTGGATTACAATGCATTGTGTAAAGTGTCTCCCCTTCCGCATATTTTGTCTAGTAATTGTTAAAGAGTTAAATGAAAAGTATCTTAGTGAAATTCCGCTTCTCTCAAAACAGTGATCTAAAGTGGAGTATGGGATCCTCTTTAGATTACCTTAGAAATAAGTTTATGATATATAATCCAGAAGTGATTATACATGTTAAGTAACGAGTCACAACGGCGCCGACTGAAAAGGATAATGATGAGCCAAGAGAGCCAAGAGATCATTTTTTGAATGCTGAAAGCTAACGTGTAGAGTTAGAGTAAGCTGATGTCAGTCGGGCCACGATATTGTGAGTTGCTGAAATTAGGGAAATTAGTATTATGAGTAAGTACTGTATTTAGTGAGAAAAAGGGAATTTCACGGAGGAGGAACATTTAAATGAGTATTAAGATCATTTAAAGAGAATTTAAAACAAATAAACGGTGCAATAATAATAATAAAAGGGAATAATAATTAACAATAATAATAATAAGAAATTTCATATGGAACTCCCCAAGCATACTCTCGGTACATAGCTGACCAAAATTTTAGGAGTCTGTGTTGGTAAGGAGGCGGAGTATGTGACGATTTAAATTGACATTTACAAAAAAAAAAATTTAATTAATTAAGGTTGCGTACAATTAACCATTTAAATCTCACAATAATAATAATAAAAACATGTAGGTACTAAGTGTGAATGGAAGAAGTAATTAATAAGGGCAAAGTATCCATAAAGAAAAGGCATATTGTAAATAATTATTATGTTCGTATTTAACCCTTTGCTTGCTATCAAGCGCCTACCTGTTGATACCGGACTCGACATGTTTTCCGAGTCTACTGTAATTAAAAATAATAGAGTAAACTAATGTTAATAATTAAAGTATCTGTAGACACAGATAGTAACTAAAACAATTAATTTAAATGATGTATTTTTTATCTAGCGATAGTCTGTATAAATAAAAAAGTTTATTTAAAGAGAAACAGGAACTATATATGCTCGCGGAATAAACACCCCACTCTCTCTTGTAATGTACAAGGGTAGCGGACCAAAAATCGCTCTCTTGCGATGACGAATCCCAGCTGTGCAGACGCACGAGCAAAATGCTCTGTTCAAAAGTTATGCAATTTGTTGTTAGTGTGGATTAATTAATTATTATTTTGTATTTTACTAACTGTTACAAAAAGTGTAACATGTAACGTTAACAAAAAGAAAATTCCAAAAACTTTGTAACAAGAAGAAAGATGTAACTACAAACGACGAGTGTTAATAAAGAAAAAACGATGACTGCAATCTTCACCGATGGACGAATCTTTTCGACATCTGACCTGTGGTCATGGACCATCTAAATGAGAACACTAGTATACTCTACCGATGATGCAGTTCGAGACATCTGAGAATCAACGAGTATCTGTGTAGAAGACTCTACCTATCCTGCAGACGTATTAAGCCATGAACAACAGAGACCAGACCAAGACGAGGACGACGTTTTAGGACTCCCAAGACGGAACCACATGGAGGCGATTACGACATCCAAAAAATAGAGGTGACTCGATAGCACGTCTATCGAGGAATAATGATAATATTTTTTTGTAACACAATACTCTATTTAAGAGACTTTCAGAGACGATTGATTTTTATAAGAATATAAAAACTTAAATTTGAGAATTTAATTGTAACTATTCAATATCATTCAATTGTAACAGTTTAGATATTAACGTAACTTAGTGTTATTAATACCATTCTTCTAATGGAATATATATAAAGCAAAAAGGTAAAAGTCTTGCAAGATAAAATTTTGAATTAAATATAATTAAAAAATTAGAGACTAAATACCAATGGTTACCCGGATCCGGGGGTATAGCTAGATAAATTTGTTGTGATCCCATATTCTAAATAAAGCATTTCACTTAATTTTACTAATTTAATTAATAACGTCATGGGATCTGTTCTTTGGAGTAAATGTTATATTTCAAATGTTTAATAAAGCCAGTCTTCTTGTTACACACATATACTGAGTATATAAATCAACAGTTTCACCTTCCCTGATTCCTTGTATGTCTTACTGTGTGTTGTTCTGATTTAAATTTCAGCTCGTCTCGAATAAGGCAGCCTGAAATAATTGGCAGAACCAATTATTTTGGGTTCCCTCCGTTATAACTCAAAAGAAGAGGTTATAAAGTAGTGTCCAGGTCTCCACAGCATATGTCACAACTGGTCTTACTAAGGTCTTGTATAATCTAAGTTTTGTTCTTTTGCTGACTAAACTGCATCTGAAAATTTTCTGATAAATAAACACTGTATTACCACTCATTATGCGATTGCAATCTCATTGTTGATTTTGTTCTCATTGCTTATGAAGGCACTCAAATATATTCGTATTCCCGGACCCCTTGGAAAATATCCCATCCTACATTGAAATTTGCAATTCTCCTTCTTCACTCTGCACTTGATAATTTCATATACAAAATCGTACAATAAACACTAAAAATTCGAAACATTCGGATTTGGGTTACAGTTTCTTTTATTCTGACACCCTGCTGGTTTTTCACAATTTTAAAAAATTGTAGTCTCTTTTTTTGGATCCTGGGATCCCTAAATTTTCAAATTTACAAAACGTATCGCTACATTTAGATGTTAGTTAAAATTATCTTTAATTTGATATCCCACATGAATTTTGAGATTTTATCAAAGTTTTCACCCACTTTTTTGGCCTTGATATCAAAAAAGTTTTAAATTTTCAAAAACCAACATTATATTCATCAAAAAAGTTTTAAATTTTCAAAAACCAACATTATATTCAGACTGTTTAAAATTTTATTGACCTGGATATCCGCTATGGGCATTTGGGATGTTTTCACAATTTTGCCCCTCGCCTCCCTACTTTTGGAGGGACCAGTCTAAAAAACAATAGGGTTCTGTAGGGTAAAAGTATGGACACACATGCCAAACAGACAGACAGACAAATGCCAAACGGTCGAGTTAAAACTGATAAATCGCTTCGCTCGTTCAATTATACGCTTATAAACTTTGCAAGTCTTAAAAAATATATTTCACAGCATTTATGAACACACACTCATCTTTCACCACAGTCTTCTGCCATTACTTCAGTTAATTCTTATTACAGAATATCGGTAAGTAACATACGTGCGCGGGTAAATATTTAACAATGATACCATGTAGTAAACATACAGTATTTGTTAAATAATTTTTTTTTTGAATGATGTTGCTAGCTTTAAATAATACGCGTTTTTGTTAACATCGTCGGATTGTTAAGCACATAAAATCATAACGAAAACATACAAAGCATGTAGCAAGACGTTTAACATGTGATATGCCCAAATGGGCATACCCTGGCCTATTAGAGACGTAGTACCAGCCACAGTGACCCATACCTGTGTGCTGTACAGTTATATTAACATAACCTGACTGCCGTATACTGACCATATCAACGATATGAAATGGAATAGTTTAATGCACCAGTATGTTACGATAACTAACTTTTTTTTAATTTCTATAAAATGATAATGATGATGAGGACGATGACGATGTTGGACTAACTATTAACGAAACCACCATCATCATCATCACAGACACTTAAACTGTACACAACGTCCTTTCATTCTGATCTATTCAAAACATTTTCACATATATCGTCGGACCTCTATACTTTTCAGATATCGTTCGACGCTTCTATCCTTACTGTAGGTCCTTTTCGTTATCACCCTCCCATGGCTTTGTATAGCGTTTTTTATATATTGGCGAGTTTGAGATTCCATTAAAAGAATCTCTCCGATCTGGCTACAGAGAGCACCAGAGGCGTAACTAGGAGCTGGGGGGGGGGGGATGAGATTAGCTTGAAGGTTGGAATCCCCATTTTCCTAAGACAAATTATTAATTTAAGAATCCTTCCAAATAATTATTTATAAGCCTGATTTTAACACACGCAACTTAGAACCAGGTCTACGTTAAGTGATATGAAAGCACGAGGTTTGATCAAAGTGTATGGTTTTTTGGCGCTAAATCGTCTGTTTCAAAACTGTTGTTTTGTCTTAATGCGGACGAGAACGGTGAGTCTCAATTCTAATGGTTTTTATCGGTTTCTTACAGGCGAGCTCCGAAATGGATCTCTTACCGCTTCTGCCGTTTGAGGTGAGGAAGCGCGGGAAAAATTCTGGTCATAATTGTTTTAAATGATGAAGCAGTAATATACCTTCGCAAGTAGATTTTTTTTATAGACTATACAAACTCCTCCGATACTCAAACTGCAGAACGTCAACAGTTTTCCTATACATGACGACGATGTGTCCGATAAGCTAAAATACACATAAATAACTATAACTGTATTAACAGATGTAACAATTTCCTTAGTTTGTTAGTTGCATATTAATGATATACAAAATACTCATTACAGATCAAGCCTTTTAATTTCTTTTTTTTTTACCAAATTTGGAAACCAATGAGTGCTGTTCTCTCTCTCTCTCTCTCTCTCTCTCTCTCTCTCTCTCTCTCTCTCTCTCTCTCTCTCTCTCTCTCTCTCTCTCTCTGTGTGTGTGTGTGTGTGTGTGTGTGTGTGAGAGAGAGAGAGAGAGAGAGAGAGAGAGAGAGAGAGAGAGAGAGAGAGAGAGAGAGAGAGAGAGAGAGAGACTACATACACGCGTTAAAGAATAAAGAAAAACTACAGCAGTTAGTTTTTCTGTCATTTGTTGCACATTATCTCGTTTTTTTTTAGGATACTTTAGAACTTTTCTTCTTGCAGTCTCTTTAAAAACCAGTACGCAGCAACTGCTACGTCATTTCCACAGGCCATATGGCAGTGCACTAGCTTTATGCCATAAACTTGTACAGTTGGCTCCAATGTTCCTCGTCATTGTCATCTAGAACGACCTCTTCGTCAAAGTTTCTTCTTGTATGTGGTTTCCGCATCATTAATGTCAGAGATTTTCTTGAACTATTTTATTTTGGGTTTTTTATTGTACTGAGTTAACAACAACTGCCAGTGTACGCCATAATTTGCCCCACGAAATTACCAAGACTAAAAGTAAATATATTTTCCCACGCACGAGAAGATAGTAAACATCTTTTAGGTTAGTACTTTCTTAGAATTGCAGATGCTCTATGGCGGATTCTCTCTGCTTGTAACACTGTAGAGATTTTTTTTAATACTAGATACTAACAGTCTGTTAGCTAAATAGAATACAATTACAGTGCACAGTTTTGGCTAATTCCGCCATCGCCTTCCGTTAATACATGTTTAAGTTACAGTACACAAATGTATCTGGAAACGTAAAATTTAATCACGGAGAATCTGTGTGTGGCATTGTCTGTTATAATTTTTATTTTGAATTGTTTAAACAACGTCTACGACGCATATCCGCTGTGAATACCGGTTCCACATCAACCGTCTGAATAAAGCACAAAAACCCTTAATTCAAGGGGAACACGATGGTCAGCTTTTTCCAGAGTAAAACGAATAACACGGGATAATAGAAAGACGGAAGCAATTACACGCGTGTCCCCTTCGCAAGAGGGAAGTAGTTGCCGTGTGTCGGCGCGCTTTTTATTTGCACCTTCCTGCCGGGCTGGCGCGGGCGTGGGGACAGAAATTAACGCAACACTGCTTGTCCTATGCAACAGGACGCGCTAGAAGAGGGCTTTATTGGGTACAGAATACGGCTTCAAACAACACAATGCTTGTGCATTACTTACATATAATAGATGAATATCTTTTATAGTGAAGTAACACTACCCCAAAAAATTCAAGAATTTTACAACGAAGCGCGTAACAATCTTATACACATGATATTAACAACAAAATTCAAAGTAATTTTTAATATTATCCTACTAATTCTAAAGATTGCTCTATTGGTTTCTGCAACAACTTCTCGAACAGTCAGTTGCACGTGTTTTCAACACAAATATGGTTCACGTATTATAAGCAAGGGACGAACGGTTCGGATCCAACTTACCGAGATTTCTAGCGTGCTATAAAGGGAATAATTAACTGACTTAAACATTTTAAATAAAATAATAACTTGTGACACTGAAAGAACGTGGTTAAAATGAATATACGAGATCAATTTCAAACACACGTTGATTTCAAGAGATGTTTGAAGAAACATAGTTTTATAGATAAGAAATGAACTGTTATAAACAAATAAATTGGATCTGTAACGAATAAAGGTTACTACATCATTATTACCTGCAACATTAATATGCAAGCGAACTCTGGTTTCACATAAGGCAAGTTACACCACATGGACACTGACTGACTGAAAATAGTACTATTATTTTGCTTATCAATCAGGAGTACAGAACCAAGTAACACCACAAATGTAGAGTGTTGCACATTATCTACATTAATTAGTTAATTTACTGTCCATAAGTCATTACCACACAATAGTATACGGTACATGAATTAATCTCAAATTATATACCGACGTCGTTATTTTGCGGTTTTGAGTATAAACGCACAAACAGAAAATAAGTAAACGCTCGCTAAATAAACGCTGGTGGTTAAATAATATTATATTTCCCGACTAAAAAATCTATTACGCAAGTTAGTAAAGGTAAGATTCAAAAGACCGTGTAAAAGCTGGACCCACAGAATCAAAAGTAACATGCAAATTTTGGGAAAGGAAACGATTATAAAATCACCTAACCCGTGCAGTCCGAACACTGTTATTGACTTGTTTAAAATTTACATCACACTGTTACAAAAAAATTATTAGAACAGATTGTTGCTGTTAATTTTAGAACAAGTATTACACTTTTATGTACATTGTGCCCTTTCTTAGGGAAGAAAAACATGACTATTATATAAGGTAACAAGATTCCACCTCCAAAGAAAGACTACCATCAAAATTCGTAGTGAAATATGCAGAAACGCAACCTTATTAATATTAAAAGAAATAGAAGAATAAAATAAACTTAATAAATACAGTAATGAAGAGATAATATATTACCCTACTTAAAGATAATTAATATTTTCAAGGAATAAAAAGAAATCGAAACAAAAAGGGAAATATTATCATAAATGAATAATACATACATAGGGAAATAGAGAATGCAAACTTAGGAATTAAATAATGCAATTAACATGACAAAACAATACCTGACGATGACAAATACCCAGAAGAGACGATCAAATGACCAAAAATGTAAATAGTTCTTAATAAACAATTATAATGTACCAATATGAAACTTAGCATGTAAGAAATAAGACATTGAGAACAGCCTTAGATTAAAACTATGAGGAGGTTTGCGAACCTCAAGCAGCTATTGTGTATAAGTGAACTCCAGACTGTAATTAATATAAAATTACAAATATAAAAATATTGAACAATAATTATAAAAGTTAGGGAGTGTAACAGTGTAAGAAGGTGAGAACAACGGTGATAGACTTTAAGAAGTAAAAACAGTGTGTAGTGTCAGTGAATAAACATATTTACAATATGAACATCACATGAAACATATAATTTATATGAAACCACAAGGTAACTCATATAGTGCAATAAAACCAAGTGGAAATAATTAAAAAATAAAGAATCTTCCGTTACAAACTTATAATGTAATAGTGACGAAGACAGAATAAGATTCTACGGAATAATATTAATTATAAATTGGGAGACCGAACTTGTGACCCATAAATATATCATTGCCAAGACCTTAACGCACGCAATGAATTAGTGTTTTGATAGAGAGGATTATTGTTGGAAAAAATATTGAAACTAGGCAGAACGTGTCGAATTTTAATGCTGGTTTTTATATAAATTAAAGGAGAATACGAGACGAAACGATACTGAAAGACTATGAAAATAAATAGAAGAAGGATATTTTAATCGATGGTGCAGAAAACTACAAGTCCAGACGGAAAGGATCAAGAAAGAAGATCATAAAGAAAACTATCAGATGGGTGAGATCTATCCAATAGTCAACCCAGATGTTAGAAAATATCTTAACATTTAAAGTTCGAATCACAGCGATATACTATAGTAAAAAACAATAAATACTTTAGAACAGTGAATTCTAATTCTACACCAATAATTATTAGTAGTAGGTGAGTTTCTTTTTCAGTTGTTCATTTGCACTTTTGTATGATCCAAAGAACCCACTGATACACAACATACATCAACAACATCTATTACCAAAGATTAATTTTTAAATATTATGTTATATGATATGTTTACGACTTATGTACTATACTTTGACATGGCTTATACATGAACCCTGAGATTGAGATTTTACATGCTCTACAACAGAACTGAGTCGCAAAAAGATTAATAAAAATAATTGCATTTTAAATAAGAACGAACAAGGAGTTTGATTATTTATTTAAAATAGAATTATACATCGAATAAGGGTAAGTTTAGGAAATAAGAAATTAAGAGATATTAATGGTAACTTAACACTATTAAAATAAATATTAAAGAATCTGCTGCAATTCGATTACAGAACAGTGACTGTTACAGGGCATACAACTGCACCAGTACTACTGAATGGTGTAGAGTGCTGGATGCTAAGATTTAAAAACCTTGTATGCAGCGCAGAATGCAATTTCTGTGGGTGCCGGATGGTAATGTAAATCTACAAACTGTTCGCGCTTGGACATTGCGCGAGCTGGTAAGAGAGTAGCGTCAGGAGTCGGAGTGTTTAGAAGCACAGCTCGTTAAAAAACAATGGCAGATGCGCATGACTATCAACTCGACTTATGTAGTTATAAGATGCTACAATGGAAGATGGGGTAAGTCAAAAGGTCCATGGCTACATGTGTTTCGACCCATCTCTACTGTCCGCGTACTTTTAAAATCATTATCCCGCCATATTCCTACCAGCACAACAACCTACCCACTATGAAACCTTCATTTTCTTATGACTCACAATTCCGCGGTATCATTTCTGGTTATCACCAGCACACGGGTTTCGACTAGAGGCCTGCAATGATCAGGCGCCCAATGACCCCCCCCCCCCCCCGAACTGGATCATTCCTAACAGACGGTATGATCTGGCGGGAGCGAAGCAGTTGGCGGCGTTGGCCACGGCTTTCTACTACTCTCTTCTGCGGGGGGGGGGGGGAGAAACAGACAAACGGAAAACAGTAAACGAACCACCAGCGTAAGTACCTAGACAGAGTAAACGTCTCAGCGTGCTTACGTGCAATACAGAAAAATATTCTGACATTCCGTTGACGCGCGCATAATCGCTGTATACAAACATAGCATCGAGTAAACACACTTTACATGTTATTTAAAATTTCATGAATCTTGCTCGTAGGCGGGATTAACATGTCTTTCTAATTCTGTGATAATTCCCTTCAGGGCACACCCCTCACCTTAGAAGAGCGCTATCCAAAGATTAAACAACAAATTCAAATTATGTTTAAACGGTTTGTTTACAATAATGAGTTTGTACACAGATCACGTATCAAAGCTGTAAGGCCGACTCAGAATATAAAAAGCAGCACTAAAGCAAAAAACAGTGAGCCTGCATATAATTGGCATTTGGCACTACACACACTACTTCGTACGTACTATATGAATCACCTGCTAACAATTATTAAAACAAAATACTGTGAACAGGTGGTTTCAGCGAGTTTACTGCTAGTGAACTACTACTTTCATCGTAAAGAAACATAATACACATGCATTGCAAAATACCGACTAGCACACCTTGGTCAAACCAATGCTCATATGAAAGCGAAATGAGTAACAGCTCCAGTACTTCGATGAACTTTTTTTATATTATCAGCATTATCTTCATTCAAGTACGAATTACAAATGTCTTTTTAAAAGTACTATTATTATTATAAACATTAAGGTACTCTTACAATTATATAGTGAAACGTGTAACTACAAAAAAAAACTGGTTTTTGTTGTCCATGACGTGTCCGTTGATTAACTAATTATAAATATAATACTACTGACTCGGAACACTAATTTTGTATTGGTAAGAATGTAAAACTTTACCTTGTAGCCTGAACCAGGTTTCGCTTATTACAAGCTTCGTCTGAGGCTGCCGCTAGGAGCGCTGTCCGTCTTGTTCTTGGTGACGGCGCCGTCGTTCGAAAGATCGATGTTGTGTGTGTGTGTGCGGTGCGATATGTTCGAATACTATGTGTGATTTGAATTGCGTCTGTTCGTTTAGGATGTCGTTTTCATGTGTTTTTGTGTGTTTCTAGTTGTTCAAGAGTGTCTAGTTTTCGACCTTTTGTGTGTACGTGTAGAATATCCATGTAATCTGTTTATGTTTGTGTATGTGTGGTTTGCTTCAATGAGGTAGTTTGCGAAGGTGGATTCGGTGGTGGAGTGGAGTGCCTTTTGTGTCTTCAATGTATCTCTGTTTGAAGCTATATCCTGTCTGGATTATGTATAATTTGTTACATCCTGAGCAGTTTAGTTTGTAAACACCAGGTAAACCAAAATTGTTTTGTTCTTACTGTGTTTTTTTTTTTTGTAGTTCTGTATGCGATTCTGTATCCTGCTTTTTTAAATTTGTGGGCTATTTTTCAGTGTGGTTATTGATGTATGTTAGTGTTATGAATTTGTTGTTTTCT
Source organism: Magicicada septendecula (assembly GCA_034769895.1). Lineage (NCBI taxonomy): Eukaryota > Metazoa > Arthropoda > Insecta > Hemiptera > Cicadidae > Magicicada > Magicicada septendecula. The sequence continues at coordinate 382,155,944 of CM068368.1, forward strand.
GTCTTTGTATGTTGTTTGTTTTGTGTAGGAGTTTACTGACTATTGTTCTGTTGTATCCGTTGATTTCTGCTAGATATCTGATTGTGCTTAGTTCGTCTTGGTATTCTTTTTCAACTAGCGGATGTTGTTTAGTCTGTGTATCATTGTTCTGAAAACAGCTAGTTTGTGTTGTTTGGATGATTGGAGGAGTTGTGTATAAGTGTGTCAGTTGTAGTGGGCTTTCTGTATATATTTAATTAGTATCTGTGTTCTAATTTTGTGATGGTGAGGTCTGACGAAGCTTGTATAAGCGAAAACTGGTTCCCCCTGCAAGGTAAAAGTTTTACATTTTTACCAATAAAAAATTAGTGTTCCGAGTCAGTAGTATTATATTTATAATTACAAAAAACTGTATGTTTTATCATAAAAATATCTTTTAGTTGTCATTTTACATGTGACCATTACAGTCATCACCTTGCTTTTGTGAAATGTATGAGTAATATTACTTCTTGTATAAATGGACAACTTGCCTAATCCACAACCTCAATCTGGGGAACCTGGTCTTTGTATCTCGAGCCTCTCTACACAGCCTTTCCTTGAGCCCCTTTGTAACGAACATTCTACTCACAAAACTTACTCAGATTGTTAAGTGATGTCGGATTCAAAACTTTCTATAAGTACTTCACAGAAGCATCAGGTTCATTAAGATTTGCAGGTAGAATAAAAATGATGAAAGTTTTTAAGAAAATATACGTGACAAAATCATGGACAAGAATCGTCAGAAGGAAAATCTGGCGACTTGAAATAGTTTTCGATTGTCATACATTTGAATTTGAACAAATAAGTGTTTGTTTAGACTTCTCCTAAAAAAGTTTAGAAACTATGGTTCACATCTGTTACACCTGGAATGTTAATTAATTTTACTGACGTGAAAATTTACATACGTACATTTAAAAAAATTAATTTGTTAGATATCTTCTACCTACAACTACAACTCACAAAGTACACATACGACAAAAAAATGTGGATACAAAATAGCCGACTAAGACTATCGAAAAAATGGCAAAAAAGGCAAATTTCCAGAAACAGCATCTTTTGAGCTGATTTTTTTTAAACGATAGGTTTAGTGTTTACCTAAAAGTTTATCCAAGTTCCAGACTTCGGACCGCCTATTTTCCCCTACTTTTCACTTCCGGCAAACAGCGGAGCGCAAGTCACTGAAGTTTTCCTCGATTTTTTCGATGATAACTTCACCAAATTAGAAAAATAAAAATACCAGCATGTTCCCCGGAAAATTTCTATCGATTTGTATTTGTCGTGCATTTTTTTAAAGGCAACATAACCTACAACAAAATTGAAACTTGCAAAAATGTGCATTTTCACATTTCCGTTAATAATGAGTGAAATAATGACTTTTTCTTCATAAAAAAATGTATAATATAGTATTCCAATAGACAAATTTCCATATTAATTTTCATCCCGAAATATTTTGTCATTAAGCCACAATAAATTTTTCAAGTTGAAAACGGAAATTTTTCAAAATTTGGTCCAGTCATCACCCTGACATCACAGAACAAAGGTTTTATTAAAACATTTCTCGTATTTTCATGCTCTATCAGCTAATTAAAAAGGTTTGTTCTTTCATAGCCTCCCAAATAATAATTTTTAACTTTTTTATTGTGCGCTTTTAAACAGCGAATGGCCGCGCGGGCTGAATCGAGTATACGTACATACTACGGAAGACTTAAAGATAAGATCATAAAACGTTTCCAGAATGAGAAAAGCCCAATGTGTGAAACAATTCCTTGGGAGATTTCGAAACACAAAAGTGATAAAAGCAAAAATAGGTTTTCACATCAGTTAAAGTACTGTATGAAAAGAGAAAGATCAACTGCCAGAACTTCTACAGTCAACTGTGGTGTTCCTACCAAAGAAAATATAAATTACAATCTCTGAAACAATATCTTCCCATTAAGTTTATTAACTCGTGTATCTAAAATAATAACACTTTTTATGACAAAGTATTTAATAAAAGAGGTAATAATAGAGATTATGGTTTTTGTACAAATGAAAACAGAAGGGAGGCTTACTCGGAACTGGGTGTTGTTGCTGACAAAAATTGAACAAGTGAAAAATCCATCATTCTTAGTTTCTGTGAACTTATAGGGGGACTTCAGCTTATCACTTGACATTTTGAAGTTTTAAGTCGCGTCTGACCTGACTACGGATATATACGCTATACTTTTTACAAAAAGTCAAAGCTTGGAATTAAGTTGTAAGGGTCTCCTGGAATACAAATATACCGAAACTTCTCTGATCGTCATACATATGGTGCAGGTAATGAATCTCTGTAAAAAAGAAGTATCTATATGAGTAGGGATGCAGTAATTATGTTGATAAGTAATATGTTTTGGCTAAAAATTAAAATGTTCTACAGAGCAATCAAATTATTATAAAAAGGATATGATAATAGTATTCCAGGTGACAAACACCAAATAAATATTCAATTAGAAAATTGAAGTTCAGACAGAATAAGAATCATAAATATCTTAGCCCAGATAAGACGGTGGCATAGTCCAGTCGTCAGAAGATCCATCCAAGATATTAAACCAAGGACAACACACGCAAAAGTATACTTTTATGATAAAGAGGCACTTGCTACCCTCACGAAATATTAGCTGTTAAATGTGGAAAAATTCTTAAGTCATCTGTAGTGTGTGGCGTTGGTCCTTCATATATGTACGTCATTGGGAATAAAAGACGTGGAGACACGATAATAGAGGAGATACACAGGATTTCGTGGAGACGTAGGGCGAGTAATGATGAAGTGCTTAAGAGGATACACGAGAAAAATGTGGAAAACTCTCATAAAAAATACCGGTGCCTAACACCTTTTAGATACTTCAGGTTGACAACTGTAATGTTAGAAATAAAGGTACCCGAGAAAAGAATACGATCAAGTGTCTGCAAAAAGTGGTCTGAAAGTTTGATAGTGATTTTACCAGAGATATTGTAACGACTTCATAATATGGCACTCGCCCCGGATTTTGGTTGCAAACAGAACACGAATATACAAATTTTGCATTACGCACAGACGAGTGAAATTTTATCACTAACTTTAACTATTACTGCTTTTATCTCGTTCATTGTTTGCTAACAACGATTAAATTTTACAAAAATACGCTTTTATTGTTCAGCACACATTCACTCAACTGTATTTGCTGTGATATTATACACGTTTCTTGTGAGTCATCTTGTTATCTGTTATTTCATACGAATATAATTCATACTCATACAAGTGGGTCAGGTTGACACATCGTTCATGAGATCGGATGCAGAAAGTGACAGCGAAAGATGACAACACTAACCCGCATTAAGATCCAAGACTTACCAGAAATAGGAATATTCTAAAGACTACAAACGCACAAATCTGTCGTTAACGGAAAATATAAAAGACTTAATCTTGGATAACGTATGGTGTAGACAATAACTGTGAAGATATCCAGATGTAATCGGCTCAGAAGGAAGCAATCTGCAGGAAATTAAGTAGATAATAACTATGAAGATATGCAGATATAATCGGTTCAGAAGGAACCAATCGGCAGGGAAATGAATACAAGATACAGAATACGCCATACGCCACTTTATAATCCAGGTTTCAACAGCATATCGATTTGTAAAAAAAATGAACACACCCGTACTGTCTAGTCTGTTCGCTGTAATAACAAGTTTTCATTTCCACTCGTGTAACATCAGTGTGAAGACATCACATATTACGTCTATGTTCCATAGAAATGCAGATCTGAAAAACAACATGTCTAGTCACAATATCTCATCTTATCTGTTTTCTCGTGTTATGTCTTAATCCGAAGAATTCTAAAAGTTTGTAGTTACTGAGAAACTCGGAATATATCAGCTCCCCTCCCATCGACTTATACGGAATTAACTCCAACGAAGAAGACGGGAGTAAATAGCAAAGGTGGACGCGACTTTTCCACATGTCAAAATTATTTGCTGGATACTGTATATAGCCTATGCAAGAGATAATGAGAACTTTTACTAATCTGTGTCGTTTACTGGCAGTCTTCTTAGTCTTCGTAAGAATTCTTAATCAGTGGACAACATTGTGCACAAAGTGGCAACCTCGCTCCGTCAAAACTTTAATGCTGATTATTCATCTTACAAATAATGGCGGGGCGTCTTCCATTATTTAATATGCTAACTTAGGACGCGATCTGAAGAGAACCGAGAACAGAGATACGAGTCAAAACGTCATTAATAACATTTATGCAATGCAAAGTATCCAAGAGATTTAGTTTATGAGGAAATGTACTTTATTTCATAAATACAGGTAATATAAAAAATAATGTTAGTCTCATCAGCACTAAACGTAGCCCCCTTGAGACCCCTCATACAGATTAACGCCCCTATACGATTCACTCAAGGGACAGGTTATCGCTGTCGAAAGGAAATTTAAAACTAGAATGATATAGATAGCTCTACCCGATCGGTACAAGAATTAATAGGCACTGATCCTTTCTCAATGACAAGCACTCTCGGTACATTTTGTCTAATCTAGTTGTTTTCTTCTTACTGACAAAACAATTTTATCTAGCTGACACACCGCATGCGCGCGTTCATTTTAAGCGAAAAATCTCATTTCTTACCAGCAGACCTGAAATAAGATATGATTTTTTCCGATAGTATTAATACTTTTCTTTCGAATATGGAATGTTTAAATACACTTTTAGTCCTCTACATAAACAGGAAGTTTATAAATACCGAGAGTTTATGTAGGCCTAAATGATAACGTAATGCCTGCGTCTCTTACAGTTGTTTTCCCGGTGTCAACAAACAAATTTAAACAATGTTCTCAAAAATACTATACGTCACATACAAGTATGAGCACGAGTTCAATTCCTACTTATCGCCAATATCAACTGCAATTTTCCTACTACAGATAGAATGCCATCACCACTATGCAATTTTGAGTTTCTGTGTACATCTTCTATATGACTCCGTATAGTAGACCAGTTGATACAGTCCCTGGCTACTAATCTAGATTACCCAGGTTCGATAACCAATATGGCAACGTACTCACCACAGGCTACATAATGATATTTACCTGTCAATGTATGTAATCTTTGAGGACAACAAGCAAGAATGTGTCAATGCTCCTTTTTCACTTTGTGAAACTCTCCAAACTCCGCCAGGAAATCACTTCCTATATTTGAAAACTACTGGCCTTAACGCAGTGACAACAAATTCTGTTACACAATTCCACGCACACAATTTTACTCGTACACTCCGCCGATACAGTTCGTAGTTGTGAAAGAGAAAAAACAATTTCATGAGAGAGAAGGGGGGAAGCAATCAAAGAATAAGAAAAAGATCACTGTAAGGGGGGGGGTCTCGTAAAAGCTAAGGATGAAGTGAAGAGCAACGGGGTCACTTGGTAGACGTAACACAGAATCAACGTAGTACAATAACGCTAAAAGAGAGGAACGCCGTAGAGAGATCAAGGAAGTAAACACAGAGAGACACAAAGGAGACCTGAATCTGTAGAGAGAGAGAGAGTGTGTGTGTGTGTGTGTGTGTGTGTGCGCGCGCGCGCGCGCGCGTTCCTCTAGAATCGTTTATGGGCTATGGGAATACGGAGAAAATGTGTAACGCACACGCGCGCGTGCGCGTTTATGCGCAGAGAGTGTGTTATGTAAATTCCTGTAAGCTCCCTCTACATTTTAACGAAACATATTTCACTTAAACTTTGTCGTAACCTTTATCTTTCATTTAACGTAACATAGTGGTATGAGATTACAATTTAAAGCTTTTCGCTGGAGGTATCTACTATAAAAGCGTTATCTTCATGCAACGCCTCTACATGGAGACAATTTTCTCGGCATGGTTCATGATACTTAGTCGACTGCAGAATTACACATGTCAGTCAGCGTTCACTTATGCATAAGGCCAAATTACGTACAAGTTACAGCTTCAATGATTTTTCATACACCACTTCTTTAATTAGTATTTTTATTTTGAAACTGAAAAGCGCTCACAAACACCTTCTCTTTTTACCTCTTGAAGACAAACGTTTCTATCATCTCACTTACTGCCACCACTGCTAAAAGAATCAAAACATGTAAATTCATAAACACCTATTATATTAATCTACAGCCTCACGTTTCCTGAGTGTCTCTATGGTGGTATAACTGAAGGTAAATTGTGTTCAATTAGCTTTGCAGTGAAAACGTTTCAACATAACTCGACAGAAACAAAATTAATTTCAAACGTGTTACAGAGGTGGCATCACGCGAGACGAGCCCAGGGTTGTGCATTGACGGGCAAGCCATCACCTACGAAACAAAGATGAAATCATGTGATTCAGATGTAGTCTGCTACCGGGGAGAGCAACTAGACTATGTCCAATTCCGGTAAGTATTCATCGAGGCCGAGTCCAAGATTCACCTGGAACGGGCGCAGCACCTTAGGATTTCCACTGTAGCACATTTAAAATCGAATCCCGCACTAAATGAGAAACTGCTGTAGCACTCAAGACCTCCAGACCAACATGATCTGGGCTGGAACCAACTGTGAACGATCCAGTGGATTTGTTGTGACGGCTCCATTTCAGTTCGCCTTTTTGCCGTAACTAATTATCTTCAGAAAACTACAGCTTGCATTCAGATGTGAAACCAAATCAGCTCAAACTTCAACTGGATATCAGTTTAATACTAGTAGTTATTGCTTTGCTTTATAATAATTTCGCAATTTGCTTATTTATAAGAAAAAATAAAAAACTTATTTTCACAAAACAAAACCTAAAATTATATCAGACATTTACAAAGAAAAAGTCAAATAGAGCCCCCATCTACTCTGCATAAGTTTCAGCATTTGACTTTATTCAGATCAGTAAAACAAACACTATTTCATATCAACACTTAACCTTTCTCACCTGTAAAGGACATTTTCTCTCCTTCCTGTTTTCTCTATCAGTTCGCATTACAATGCCATTTACCATTAGGATGTTATCAGAGCCACCTCCCACTTACATAGGCCTACTACAAGAAACACGATGAGTTGGGTGGGTGAATGCTCAGTCATAACATGGGAAAAAACTCTAGTGTCTCTTCTGAGAATAAGATTGTGCTCCCATCTGTGAAGATGATTATATAAGTGATCAGTAACAAGAAACCTAACTCAATTCTATATTTCTATAATACACCAGTCCGCGTAGGCCCATCATCAGTACGCCCGAAGCGTGATTGCCAGTATCTGGGCGTCACGCTTGACTCCAAACTTACCTGGCGACCACATATCAAAAGAACAACGACCATCGCCCGTACCCGCCTCCGTTCTCTCAGAACCCTCAGCCGACTAAACCACTGCTCCAGCGACTTACTAGGCCGCATCTACACTACCTGCACTCGTCCCATCATCACTCGGCCCACCCAGTTCTCTTTACCGCCTCCCCTGCCTACCTAGATCTCCACTGAGTCACAGAATGACGAGCCCTAAAAGACTCATATACCGCCGACCACGCCTCACGAAGACCTCCAACGCAGCTCTGTATGCGCTAAACACCCGCTTCCCTGACCTAGACTCCTTCCTCGTTAAGTTAAACTGGAAGTATTCCCGCACAGCCTCACGCCGCACTTCCATACAATCAATAGTCCCTTCAATAAACAGAAATACCCGTAACACAAGCAGACCTTCCTACTTAATAAATCGCCTCCTTACAATAGCCAATGGTCCTCCCCCTCGTCTCCCCCGCCGCAAGCGTCAAAGACACAGACACAATTAAACACGCATACCAATCCCCCGCCCTTGCTTCATTTCTCCCCAGCGGTAGCGACTAGACACACTCATGCAGCCTAAATACTCAACACTGCTAAATTCCCCCACACTCTAAAACTCTAAGCCCTATCTTCGCATAACCACATGAAAACACACATTCTAGTTCCTCACACTCACGTCCCTGCTTGTAATCCTCACATCTGTTCCTTCCGCCTACCTTGACGGCACCATGTCGCCACCTAACAGCCTTGGCGACCTGGGTTACACGTCCCTGTCTTGGCCGCCCCCCAAAAGTTCATCGAAGAAGAAATAAATAAAACAAAATAAATGAATAAATATACCACCAAACAACTATAATCGCCACATCCATCTACCTCTCCCGTTCGCATATGGCTACCAACTACACTTGCACACAATATAACCCACAAGCAATACACTTCCAACTACGTGCCTCCACATTCTCAATGGCCCGGTCAGCTGGCGTACGTCCCCCCTAAAATCCCATACCCACACGGCTGAAGGAAGCTTGCCTCCAAAACAGCCCGAGTCCGACCATATTGTGGTCGCTCTCAAACAACCGAAAAAAAAACTCAAGGTGCTTTTTTTAATCGTCATGACTAAATTTTCTTGTTTCTTGACATATCTCATGAAGTTTGTTTACAACACTCATGACTGAAGTACAAAAGCTGGTTAATACAAAAAAGAAAATCCTATTAAGGCAATGGGTAGCACTAAATTCACTTCTAGGTAGCAGAGCTGGCCAACTTTAATAACAGCAGTTGTTATAACTGATTTCACTGATTCATACTAGCCTGATTTAATCTAATATTTATCATACCAAATAGAGACTGATACTATGAACAAACTGAAAAAATACAATTAATTTTATGCTATAAACAAAACAGCAGTTTTCGAACAAACAAATATTAAGAAAAAAAATGCTCAAATAGTTTAGATGACCAGAATGGAAACACAATATTATCGCTTGAATGGGATCAGTAATTACCATTACTATTTATTGTGCTTATTATTATATAGTTTCAAAGTGGGAGGTAATCATGAAATAAAAATAAACAATACACTCAATAAACAATCAACCTACTACACACAATTTTTATGAATTATAGACGTGATAAATGGCTACAGTTTTACATACTGATACATCTGTGTACTAATATGTATTAGTTTACAGATGAGTACCTAAACTTATGTGAAATATGCACAAGAATTAACACAGGACACGCAAAGAACTATTCAAGTTTACAAACACTCAACCTAACTAAAACTTGGAGTACGAAAAAAATAAAAATATGAAAGTGTGACATAGGTTGAAAGTTAGAATTAATAAATGAAGTTTAATTACAAAAAATCAGATATATTCCCTAAAAAGTAGTTCTCATTAATACTGGAACAGATTGTGAAGATACTTCTACATTCCATACAAAATTACAGTGTTTAGGTGCTGTTCCAGATAAAACAGTACAAAAAAACAGTAGAGAATCAGTAACTGAATGTTTAGAAATATCATACAATAGCCTGAGCTATCACACAGTTTTCGATATATATTTTCTTATCTGTAAATGAGGTGGTATACCAGCATCACATGACAGTCAAGTGACTACCTACAAGATAACACCACAATATAAACTATTTACTATACCTACATAATTACACACATTTAGAGCAATCCCAAACAAAAGTAGCCCTACATAAATCATATAACTGAGTTTTCATAACTGTTTCTTACACTGGATTTCTCTACCTTCAAAATGTGCAACAAATACTTTCACAGGTACATAGCAAACTTACAAAACAAATTGGCCGATTTTAGACTGTCATTAACTAATAGCAATAGTTAATTAATGATGTTTCTCTTATCTTATCATTCTTTTTCCCTTCAAGGAAAATTAATCTCATGAAAACAAACAAGGATAATTTAGTAGGTACTGTATCATACACTGTCGGGAAATTATCTTAAAAAAATATACTGATTATTAAAAATAATGACAAAACCTAAATTGTTTATGCATTACCATAGCGATACCATGGTCTGAAACTCTTATAACCGATTACAGGGAAAATAACATTAATTAACAACTTAATGAAGGCAGAATGGTGGAGATGTTCGCTGCTCAACTGTGAATAAAGTTCTTTATGCCAATCTTCTATACACCTTAGCATAAAACTGAGTCCAGCCCAAGACAGTCTGATCCCCACAAGCTTGGAACTACTGTAATACAATATGACTGCCTTTTTTTATAATTAACCTGAATATGAAGGTCCCCCCCGCCACACGCGCGCGCGCCCGTGCGAGCGCGCGCGCACACACACTCACTATAAAATAGAACACACTGAACAATATGTTTATATCTAATATTATTCAATGTAATATGCTGTACATGGCAAGTACTGGATGGATTAGTAATTAGATAAAAACAAATGAAAAAAAAATGACAGAAAATAATTCTCACTAATGACAAATGTAATTTCCTTTTGTTCTATCTTCAGTATTTTCAAAGTTTTTTTTTTTTTTATTCAAATGGTTAAACATGCCTACTGCAGCAAAACTAGCTGTTTATATCTGAATCTGTTGATTCAGCAAGTCACATAGTGTTGCTTTAGTCTTCCACTTAATTAAGAAGTTAGCAAGTAGGTAACACTTGTAATAAAAGTCATTAATTTCATAGAGGATGACCAAACACCTAAATTTAAATATTTTAGTTACCAAAAATCGTTAACTTTATTGTGAATAACATACCACAAACAAATACTTTATTTCTATTATATTTATAATCATAAGTACTGTAGGCATACTCAACTAACAGGAAACATTATAGCCCTCAACAATTTATACCTAAAAGACTGTGTTACTACAGATAACAGTTAACTTTATATAACAGTTAAACAAATTTAACAAAACAATTAGGCTACTACTCTTGTTAGTTTCTATACGTTACCTGCTTGATATATCACTGAAGCTTCCACCATCCAAAAGCCTCACTTTGGCAAACAGAACAGCACTGACAAATGGAACAGCTGTTAGTTCTTCTAAGCATAAATCCACTGTGAATTTGTATTTTTTCTTCTTCATCATAAACGCCATTGCACAACAGTTATAAAGTTTAATAAATATATAACAAATGCAACACTATACACTATTTAAAATTTGTTTAGTACTGGTCACTAAAAATTGGCATAATTTATTTATTATATCCATTACACGTCATAATTTTGACACCATAATTTAAAAATGTGTTCTAATTTCTCTTGAATTACATAGTAAATACCAATTCATTTTAATAGAATAAAGTTTTGATTATCACTAAACTAAATGCATTTTTCTATATTGACACATGACAGAGAAAACTGGACCACCTAAAAACTAACATCAGGAAAATAATATAATCACCAAAGTTTGCCTACTGCATGCAAATTTAATGGACCCAAAAACCTTACTATTTTAAATTTACTATAGCCTGCTCTCGGGAACTGGTTACAACCTTTACATCTGGACAAAAAAACAATACTAAGTAGCCTACTAAAAAATTAGAGATTTGAAAAAATAAGACAACTGTAAGAAGAGGGTACAATTTTACAACAAATTAACTGAAATCATCGCAATCCTCGAAAATTAAAGAACATTTTTATACATGAAAACTGACATTACAAATATACAACTTCTTTAAAGAAATTTACACAACGCTGTCTAACCTCTTGTAGAAAATATAATTTATAGCAGCAAACCTTTTTCAGTGCACTGTATTGTAACCGGAATAATTACAGTTGCTAAAACCTCATCGCTGATATGTTACAGATTACAACTGTATCTGTAAATAGTGATTTATAAATAAACTGAACTTGCAAAATCCAAATACTTTTACAAAAACATTTTGCACTTATGTTAACAAGTGACGTTTAGGTTAACCGAAATCCAGCCTCTATCGTTGGCTATATTCCCATACCAGATAATTTTGATGGTAAACTCAAATAATAACAACATACAAATGAATGAAAAGTACGAAAAATAATAATACTAAATACTGCCGAAAAATAAGGCTAGGTTTTCAACGCCAGCATGAATACACCACCTAAATTTCCATACACCAAGAAATCAAAACAATTGGAAAGACTTTTGGTTTAATTCACGGCAAATTTTATCCTTTCTTTTATTAAAATCTGAAAATATAATTGACATATATTCTAGCCCCAACCTTCTTCAGTTAACACTAGAGTTCACTAAATCACTTTGAAACACTATCACCATTTGCTCGGCTTTGATAAACATCACTTGACGCACACCGCGACTACCTTACTCGACCACGACAACTACAAAACTTCGACGAACTGACACCAAAACCGACAGCCATTTTAATCACTGAATTCTTTCGTAGTCGTCTCCCAACTTCTGTTTTTTTTTAGTACATCGGGCTTTCCTATACAACAGGCATAGTTTTTTCTTTTCATTTGCTTTCGGAAAAATTCATACGTAATTGAAATAATTTTACTGTTAATACGCTATAATTTAATAAACGTGTATTTTACTGTAACACCGTGTAGATCATACGTGCAATAATTTAAAATTCTAACCCATAACGTAATGGAAGTCCGCCTGTATACGGTAAGTGTACGGAAATACTAACAATAAACGTTCTTTCGATGTCTATCTGTAGATGGCACTGGCTTCCGTTACTAAACAGCGTTTCTTATGAAAAACAAATCTATATCTACGTCGAATCTATATACAAGAGGCAAGTAGATAAGCAAAACAGGTTATAGTGATTTCGAATAGGATTAATAGTAACAATAATATTTTACATAAAACAATTAAATAGTGTTAACTAAACTGAGCATACTGTACTAAGCAACTTAACTAGTGTGTAATACTGTGCATAAAAGTATGCTGTTCATCTTGACAAATTAGAAATACCATTAAAGCCAATCTACATAGTTTTCTCTAATATACAGTAACTATAATCGATTCCAAAGTAAATACAACCAAGTAGTCTTCAGAGTTACACTGAAAATCCAATTATGTTTGTTTTGGTTAACCTAAACGACAGTTATTAATGTAGGAGTGTAAAACGTTTCTGTACAGTATTTGGATTCTGCAAGTTCAGTTTATGTGTAAATCACTATTTACTGATCCAGTTGTAATCTGTAACATATTAGTAGTGTTGAGCATTCAGCAGCTGTAATTTTTGTACAGTGAATTACAAAGACAACCTAACCTACAGACTGAGAAGTGTGACACATTGCACACTTGAATGGAACACTTAGGTATCATTTGATCATTTTATAGATAATAGAAAAATCACACTTCATGAATAAAGTCATAGTTTTTTTATTATAATGCAATTATCAACTAAATTTCATTCATTAACATATATTAAAGCTTATTTGTGATTAAGATTGGCATTACAATCATTATGGCATATGATATTCCCCAAGTAGGCCTACTAAATTTCTGAACTCCTTTTAACATTCTGTCAGTAACACCAATTTTTGTTTCTGAAGCATATTTTCTCATATATGTTACTAGTGACAAAAGAGTGTGTGATTAAAATAAAATAATATTAATTCTTATTTTGGAATTGTTTGATGTGTATTATTATGTGCAATTAAATAAATTTCTGTAACTTAATTTAAATCATTTTGTGAAATTTTTTAATTACCGCACTATTCAACAAATAAACAAATGTGCATCTTTCATAAAACCAACCTTATCCTTTGGTATAGAAATTATTTTTATACTTCCTTTGGCAGACATTAGCTCTTCCTTCTTACTGAAGAACAGAGTAATATTAGTGTCTGTATACACATTTTTTAAACATGCATATTTTGGTACTTATTGGTTACATAGGTACCATGTGACTTTTTATTAATGGGTAAAATCTTAAATAAAAAAATTAATGTTGAAATTATAAAAACAATAACCAGTACACAACTACATAAATCTGATGAAACAAGTGCTACCACTGTAATAAGATTAACAGAAAAAGATAACTCTTAATTTATTTAATAACTCTTCATGGTTCTTTCATTTGTCATTAATTTGCAACTTATGTTAAATTGCATTTTACTTTTTTGAACCTACCTACTCACAAATTGTAATCTATATTATTCATAAGGTCAGAGTGTTAAGGACTGTTATTTGTTTCTACAAATATTTTCTTCATTTCAAAAATTTCTTCACCTGAATTGATTATACTACTAGATTTACATATGAGCTACACATTTTGTAAAACACCATTTTTAAGCTCAATTTTTTTAAAGCTACACCATATCACCATTTCATTGACTTTTGGATAACAGATAGTACATGTGGGATTCTGTTTTATTCAGCATCATTTTTTATAGGCAGAGATGTGATTGAAAATAAGAGTTAACCATACCTGTTATTGATGTGTTACCTAGTACTGGGGATAGAGTTAGGTTTGGTTACTTGGTTCCATTTACATTTGTATAATTTTGATTGTTCTTATGCAGAAATGGTATGCCTACATAGTCCTTAAATAGCCAAGACAATATGTTGCACTACAATAATTTGTTTGTAATCTTTTAGACAGGATGAAGTAAATATACAAGATTAGGATTCTACATACATAAACAACTGGAAACAGATATTTTTGGTTCCTTGTGCGTGTTTTATGTATTAAAACAAAAGTGAATACAGTAAAACGTAATGAATCCTTAACACTTCATTAAATTAATTATTGTATCTGGATTAAAAACAAAATTGGGTGTGCTGTGGGACCAGAAGTGAGAACTTCAGTGGCGAATGGCTGATTCAACATGTACAAGGTTGCTCCTATGTATCTGAAGTAAGATAGCTTTTGCTGTAAAGAATTAAGATTCAAATAAGAGTGAACAGATAATTAAATGAGACAAAGGCATAGTAGTGTTGAGATGTATTTTATTATAAGAAATCAATATTTACAATGAACATAAATAGAATCATCTCACACACCATTTCATTTTCAGTATACACATATATACAAACAATATTTATATTATAATTAATATACACAGTATAATTTTTTACAAATTATAAAATAGCTAAATAACTAAATAAAATTTTGAAACAAAAACTTCTATCCAAATACAATATAGAAACCAGAATCGAACTCGTGGATTAACTACAAAATCTGCAATGTAAACAAAGATACAAAATTATACTCTTTAGACATTTCAGACGTGTACCCAAACATTCTCATTAATGATACTATAAATATTATAATAAAAAACAGGTGTCACTGATTTTAAATTGTTTTTATGAATTAAATAATTGGAAAGTTGTGTAAATATATTAGGATAATGAACTATGTACAAAGGATTTCAAAAGTACTCAGCTTGATCTTTCAGCATGCAAGTATATTTTCTTTTATCATACATAAAATTATTTTTAATATTTAAATTATTCCTGTAACTGTATTTAAACATTTAGAATATGCTTACGTACTTTAAAATATTATGATTTGCTTAAAGTACACATATTTGTGCCAGTGAGGAAATTCTGGGTAACTATGTGGGGAAAAGAGGTTTTATTGGCCTGCCAACACTGCTTTTTCATTCCATCTATTACATGTTGAATCAGTTTACTTCCATATGAGCGAAAGTTGTACAGGAGTGAGCCAAGCATCATAGTACTGTATATGAATATGGGACTTTGGTGCCGTATTCTCAGTTCAATAAATATATTATTTTACAAGACACAATAATATTGCTTGAAGTATTTTTCTTTTGTTTTAAGTAAATAACATTTTCAAGTTACATATTGTACAAGATAAATATTTTATAAATTGATAATGATGTTACTATAATAAAACAAGTCCCTTCTTAAGTGTTTCATTTTATATAATATTATTGTTTGATATTACCACAGATGTGCACAAATTGAGATTTTACAAAGAGGTTTTAGTGTTTACAGATTCTCAAAAATAATTGTGATTTGGCAACAGGATATAACTGTAGACACTATCTGCTCAGTATAGATGTTAGTCAAATGTAGACTATAATATTGTTATCTGTTCCTACCAGAACATCTATTTAACTCAACTAACTTTCTGGCTGATTGGTTTTCTTTGACCATACCTATCAGTTTGCACTTACAGATTGTAGTGGTGAGTATTATCAAATCTGCACATGTGATTATTCCTTTTAAGTCAAATGCAATACTCTAGGCTACTGGTGCCATATTAAATTAGAAATATATTGTTATGATGGGCTTCAGTGGCGAATATAGAATATATTTTTGGGGGGGCCAAGATTAATGTAAGGTTAGGTTAAGTAATTTTAAGTAGACACCCCATGATACTTTATATCAGTTTTGCTGCTCATATTCAGAGGGTAATTTGCGCTCAATGCCCCTTTTACTTTACCGAGATCACGCTTCTTTATTGTTGACATTAAATCATAAAAAATACATCTATTTTTAAACAAACCAAATGATGAAAAGATCTGTTACTATATTTCAAACATTGGTCAAGATTTTAACAATGTCTCATCTGTAAACACTTATCCGAACTAAAAGAGTGAAATACGCGATTGTGATTATCGTGTTTGGAGGGGTTCTAGCTAAAATATTGTTTTGTTTTGTCATGTATGTATAAATTGCCAAGACCCCTATTTTTTTCTTTTTGTGTATACACGCATATGTGTGTTTTATCAACTATCATTCAAAAGACTGTTTTGAGTATTGTTTTGGAGAGACCTTAAAAGAAGGTTTAATAAAGTGACTGTTTGACAATGCAACAAAATTTGTTTTATTAATCGTTTATCCAACTGACAATAAAAAGAATACATAAAAGAATACATAAAAAGGAACTCCACTTTTTATATAGACCAATGGTTACGAAACAAAATCCAGGCTTCTTGGTACACTTGCAAACTTATCAAGAACTTCATCGTCACTAACTATAATGTCTCTGTGGATAGAAAGTAAAGCAAGCCCGTTAAGCCTACTTTCAGATGTGCTGTTCCTTAGGTAAGTCTTCAGTCTTTTCAGGCTGGAGAAAGTTCTCTCTACGGTTGCGACAGAAACAGGAAGAATTGCGAGTAATTTCAGAAGGGTATAAATGTTGGGGAAGAAAGTCTTGTCACATTTTTCTAGAGAACTTATAACCGTTTTTGGAAGATTTGAAGGATTTTCCTGACTCCACTTTTCTTTCCACAACATAAACTCACTTTGCACAATCTCTTTATGTGACAAATCTTCTTCGTAGAAACCAAAAGCAGCCTCCAATGAACCGAAATCTGTTATGATACACAATTGTGGAAGGATGTTTTGTAAGGATGCAACTGTTTCCTTGTGAGATTCAAAGCGTTCTTTCAGTGAGTTACAAAAATCGTCCAGGTATGGCACATAAACAGCTCGTCGATAGTATTCTTCTTCTGTGGGGTAAGGGACGTTGCTACGTGCTGTTTGAAGGCGGCAAATTCTTGGAATCTCTTCCTTAATGTCAAGTTTGGCAGCGAATGACTTTACTTGATTATACAAGGCTTTAAATGAGTCATCAGCATTTGCCCTCTCCTTCGACAGAAGGTGTAAGACACTCGTAACGTTAGTCAAGGCCTGTGGAAGATCTATATTTTTGTTTTGAAGCTGCTCAGATAAGTTATGCGTGGTTGATAGCATCCGGCTCAAAACAAAAAGATTAATAAGAAATGCAAATTGACTAATAGCACTACTTAGAGTGTGAGCCTTAGAAGCTGAGTCACTTAATTCCTCTTCTTCTATTTTGCAAAGGGAGAGAAAGATAGGTTCCAAAATGTCTTTAAATAAAATTACCGAGTCGTGCCTTTCTACCCATCGGGTTTCGCACAGTGAAATAAGTTTCTTTTTCTTTTGTTCTGGACAACATTCAGAAATCATTGATACAACATTCATACTTCAGTACAACAGATGTCGAACAAACGTAAACAACAAACAATGGCTGCCACTGAACTGTTCAGTTGTCCGCACGCGCAGATGGCCGGGCGGGAGCCCGAGTCGGACCGAATCAACCCGAACTGGCACGAACTTCACACTACTACCACCCCACTCCCCTCACCCATACGGGGAATTATCACTGTCTGCCGCGGCGATGCCTTCGCGCATGATTCATTAAAATAATTCAGATTACGTTACTTATTTTTTCTTTATATTCATTATTTTGGAGAGGGCCCGGGCCCCCCCTTATATACGCCCCTGATGGGCTTACAGATCGTCATATGGTACAGTGGAAAACAAAATACAAGACACCAATGAAGTCAATAATCACCAGCTTTAATTATCACAATTAATAATTTGTAATCAACAAATTATTCAATAAGATTATACTCGTACAATAAGTCAAATAAAATTTGTCCACACGCAATTATAAAGTCAACTAATAGAGTCCTGCACAATTATAACAATAATACCTTCGGAAAATACTTCAGACGTCACTTGAATAAATTGCCACTTAAACTCACTGAGTAATCAGCCGAAGTAAACTGAACTTGACCCGTCATATTCAGAGGCGTAGCTGGGGGGGGGGGGGGCAGCTGCCCTGGGTGGCATAGCCAGGAGGGCAGGAAAGTGAGCATAGCCTTGAAAAAATTGTTTTCAGTTTTTAAAAGTACAAACAACTTGTTTCTTTGATATGACTATTACTTTCATAAAAGAAGCATAACCAGCCAGCTTGTCTGTTGTCATACCTTGCGTAATAAACAGTATTAGAGTATTTGTACTCAAGAATTGTAATTACGGTTCATTATGACCACAAATAAAGCTGTACAGAGGCTCTTTGTCCCTCTCTGTACAATACAGTATTTAATTCTCCGTGTTCATTTATGTCTTAGTTGGCGACGAATGTTTAGTCTATGCGGTTTCTTATCTCGGGTGTTCTTAAACGGTGCATGCTGTTTTAAGTGAGTTTTGTTATGTTGTGTGCAAGTGATGAGTAGACGTTCAGTCAGTACGGTTTTTTATCAGTGTTCATGCTTTTTGTATTCACTTGCTGTCTCCAATATTTTTTGCGACTTTGTAGTGAGTTGTGCCACAAAGGAGAACTGATAATCGTACAGTATTAGCTTTGTATAGATATTCTTAATTGTTATTCATATACAGCCACAAAATATATTATTTGTAAACGTATAAAAAAACGTTATATGGGCTATGTATGTGCAGTTCTTTCCGGTTCGACGCAGCGAACGTGTTGATTATCAGTTGTTTATGAGTATCTTGAGTGTGCGGTTTGTTTTTGGTTTATGCATCTTGGGTATAAACAGTAGTCTTGTGCGTCTTGAAATTACAGGCGATGAAGGACAGAACATTACTAGCAACAATGTAGACCGTGTTCTCGGTGCTGCTCTACAAGACATGGGAGTTTGGCCAAGCGAGATGTCTCGATCCTTCCGAGATATAATGGAGAATAGAGGAATATGTCAGTTGCAGAACAAGGACAGCAATTTTCCTGAAGATGTGTTTTTCTCCAACTAAAAAATGTTGTTTTTGTTGCACTTTATTTCCACAAAAAACTATCAAAGAAGCCAGTTTAATAGTGAAAATGGGGTTTCGTCGTGGCGAAAGTTAAATTCCCGTATTCAGGATCATGAAAATAGTCCTGCTCATCACTCTGCATTTTTGGAATGGAAGGAATTGGAACGTTCTTTAAACAGAGGGGGACTTATTGATGATCTACTTCAGGAACAAATGAGTAAAGCAGCTAAGACATGGAAAGAAATCCTCGAACAGGTCAGTGCCACAGTGCAAACTGTTGCACAACAAAATCTGGCACTGAGAGGACATCGAAAGTCAATTACTAACGATCCAAATCCTGGAAACGTTCTGGCTTTGTTAAAATACTTGGCTAAATTTGACCCTGTCAAGAGATCTCATTTGGATTCAGTCTCTCATAAATCTGGGTGTATATCGTATCTTTCGCCAACTATTCAAAATGAAATAATAAGCCTGTTAGGAGAAATAGTGCGCATATATATTATTACTGCATGTAAGAAGGCGAAGTACTTTAGTATTATATTTGACAGATACTGCACTTGTAGGACAAATGTCTCAGATTATAAGATTTGTTGAAATTAAACGCAATTCTGTTGATATCAAAAAAGCCTTTACAGATTTTATTCCTTTAGAAGTAAAAACAGCGGAGGGGATCACAGAAGCTATTACAAGTAAACTTGAGAGAGATGGATTGAATCTTAGCGACTGCAGAGGTCAGTCGTATGACAATCAAGGAACAATGGCTGGTATCCATCAGGAGTTCAAAAGAGAATATTAGATTTGACTCCACTAGCTGCGTTTGTTCCCTGTGACAACCATTCACTTAACTTGGTTGGAGTTCATGCAGCTCATGTAAATGTTCAGGCAGCGACATTTTTTGGGACAATAGAACGTAAAAACTTCGTAATTATTACACTGAAAGGACACTGTGATACCAGGTGGAGCTCAAAAGCAGATGCGGTCCAATATCCACTCAGCTGGATGAAGTGATCACTGCACTGGAGAAACTGAGGGATACACCGACTGAAACAATTGATACGAGGGAAGATGCAGCATTAATAATTAATGCGATAGAAAACTTTAATTTTGTGACCTTTCTCTTTTTCTGGACAGATAATCTTTCTTCTATGGGCAAAATCCAGAAAATTTTGCAGACCAAAGGTATATGCTTTATTCAAACACTGACACTTTTGGAGACGCTAACGGACAAATTAAAAGTTTGGAGGAATGAGTTGTGTTACAATGTCATTTCTAAGGCAGAGCAGGTATGTAATGAATGAGGCATCGGTATCACAAAAAGGATAAGAAAGAAGTGCACGATGCCAGGGGAGTATGCAGACGGCTCTGCATTAACCGTTCAGCAAAAAATGCGACGTTCTCTAATAGAAATTTTGGACAAACTGTCAGTTGAAATTTCAGGCCGTTTCTCTAACATAAAAGAGTTAGAAAAACGCTTTGGGTTCCACTGTAAATTTGAGGCATATGTAAATGATGGGGATATACATTTTAAGGAACAGCTTTCTCAAATCAATATTAAGTCCACAGTGCTTGCAAAACTGTATCCACATGACCTAAACAGCGAAGAATTGTTCAGTGACTTGAAAGATGTACTTTTATTAAAAAGGGCAAAAGTTAACGGAGAACAAATGGACTTTACACCTCAAGGACTGCTACAATACATTTCTTAAATGGGATTAGAAGCCTACAAAACACTAGTAACAGCTTTAAAACTTTTTCTTACTTTACCAGTGTCTGTGTCTTCTTGTGAGAGATCGTTTAGTAAACTTAAATTGTACATATGATCAACAATATCTCAGGACAGGGTATCAAATCTAGCGATACTTTCAATTAAAAACGACATTGCTTTCTCTTTAGATTATAGTGATTTAATAACCGACTTTGCAGCAATTAAGACCAAGAAAGTTACATTTTAGAACGTCTCGTTCTAAATATTTATTAAATATTAAGTGCTTATTAATAGAAGACGGAACCATTAACCTGTAATGGTAAGTGATTTATTTTATTACTTTTAATGTAGTTCTTTGTTTAACTTTATGTTGCTTTAGGATATTGTTTTGATGATGCACTTTAGGCCTACAAGGAATTTGCGTATGTCTTAGAACATTTTTATGTTATAAATTTGTTATATTACTACATTTTTTATAGTCTACATTTGTTACTAATAAATGTATAAAATATAAATGAATAGCGGTAATATTAAACTTATAATATGTAATTTCTTCATTTTGACTTAACAAATATTCTTAAGACGTTTTCTGGACATGCTTTCATATAAAATGTGCGTTCTACACACTTGCGCTTATTAAGTACTTTGTTCACCAGATGGGAAGGTAAGGTGGCCGACGATCTTCTTGCCCCGGGTGCCAAAAACCCTAGCTACGCTGCTGGTCATATTTATAACCCGCTGATATGACAGAATAATCTGTCACTTTGGGAGACGTGTTAAACAATGAGGCATTCTCGAATCCACTAGAAAGTCTCCTTCAGCACAGTGTGCTGACCAGTGTGGTCTGGAATAGACTTGATGGCTGCGCATGACAAATGTCATGTAATTGTCTTTCATCTCAATGTAGCGGCAATATGTACGCACACACACATTACAGCTGGGCTCTGCTGGGATAGCCAAGATACTTTTAGAACGTTCTGTATTACCTAACACTACCCTATTTAGCTTGTCATTTCAATGTATTGGGGCACACATAATTTTCCAGTATATAAGGCAAGCAAATAACAGAACTATTCCTAGTTACACTTAAGTTGAAATGAAATTTATTCTTAAGGAATATTATATAGATATTTAAAATAAAGTCACAAATATTATTTTGTAATTTAAGCATAAATTATTTACAAAACAGATGATGATTATAAAACATTTTTATTTAAAGTTTATTTTGTAGTTGAGGAAAAATGTTATTCTGTAAAAAGTGTTTAGGTGGGTATTGTGATTCTCTACCATGAACTGATCAATTAACCAACTAACTGATTATATATCTATCATATTGGATAACATATTGAGTGATATACCCGTACACCTTTGCTTAGCACTTCTTCCATAAGTCTGTCTCCACCAACATGTGATTCTACCAACTGTACTGTCCTACTAAAAAGTGTATATTCTTGCATTTTTAAATAGTAGATGATATATCAACATGCTAATTATCTGTACAAAGAAATTCAACAAGAATGTACACAATACATTTGTATTGTTCATTATAAATGTTTCAGACCGTTTTTCCCATTATAAAACAGATTTACTAGACGAATCATCTTAGTTCATTCTTTAAAATACCAATTGCTTAGATAAACAACTGTTCATCAAACAAGTATACTTGTATATAGGTAGGAGTTCTGTGACATAAACAGACTGAGAAACCATTCACTTTGTTCCTTATGCAAGTAGTAGGCCTATAGTTGGTAGACATAACCAGTGGCGCAACCAGGGGGGGGGGTTAGAATCCCCCCGAAAATCTGGAAAAAATTTTGTAATCAACGTATGTACAAACAGTAAGATCATAATAAATAAAGTATCTTCTTTATATGTTAATTATTATGGTCTTACAAAGTAACTTTTTACTATTACTAAATGATAAAATAAAATTCAGCATTGGACAGTTTACCAGACGTGAATAAATTGTTCTTTTGCCAACGGCCCATGATATGTAATTGTGTTCGTATTTGTCAAAAAACACCAGTTTTCATCAAAAGCGTAGCGTTTAGTTTATTCCGCTATTTTCCGGTTTTGGAGAATGAACTAGATTAATCTGGGTGGCCTGTCAATTTCAGTGCAAAGGAAAGTCATGCATAGTTAGAGTCGAAAAATACTGTATAACGTGTACAAGTTTATTTAATCGGAAGATAAGGGAATATCAGAAAGAAAGTCACAGGAAAGGTTAGCTCAGGCGTGCGGTGTGTCTCAAAGTAGTGTTTTTAGAATTATTAAGAAGCATCCGCGTATACGGCTGACATAAAATCTTTCAGTACTTCCCATAAAAAATGCTCAACAAAGGAAATAAAAACTGATTTAGACAATTTTGGCAAGTGTACTATTCGATTAATTACTTACGAATATCAATTCATAGAATGGGAAACACCAACACTCAAAGTAATTTAAACAATTTTTAAGAGATAAATTAATTATAATGGTAGTGCATCTAGTCTGAGCCACATTATTCGTCAAATGAAATTTCGATGAAAACGTGCCAAAAGCAATAGGAAACTTTTAATAAAATAACTCATTAGAAAGTTAAGAGAAAATATATAAGAAAATTACGGCAATTCAGAGAAGAACGGTGGCCTATAGTTTACACAGACGAAACTGAATTCAACGTCAGTTAAAAAAACGTGGGTAGATGCCGTTCTTCTCTGAATTACCTTAATATTCTTATATATTTTCTCTTAACTTTCTATTGTGTTATTCTATTAAGTTTCCTATTACTTTTGGCACGTTTTCATCGACAAATGTGGCTGAAAATTTCAACGAATAAATAAATCCACCTGGAACATCATTAACAAAAAGACAAACACGATTAACTGGTTAGTGAATAATGTGATTTCTTTAGTCCATTTATGTTAACCTGAGTTCTATTCACTAATTAAACAAAGTAAACCAACATACAGAACTCTTATAATAACCGCTGTTTTGGCAAACCATTGACATTACATTTTACGACTTTCACTCTATCATCCTGACTTCCTGATCTTAATCCTAGAACTGATTTAGGCAACCGTGAAGAAGCGTGCTAAAAAAACGTGCGTTTTCCATTGACAGTGTTAGAAACTTAGCAAAATGGAATTTGAGTGTATTTGTTTAATAGATTGCACATCAAGATGTGACCATGTCATGAAAATTGAAAAGATCACGTGAGATCAGACCAAAGAGTGTATAATGTAACACTTCGTTTCAAAATGAATAAATGACAGGATAGCAGCAGTGAAGACGATTTGAGTTATAATAACAGCGAAGGAAACATTAGTGGGATGGAAGAACAGAGCTAAATGTTTGTAATTGGTTGTAAGTAATTAAATGCTATATTACTTAAACAGTTTTGGTATGATTTTTTTCATTAATATTGTCTCTCCTGTTCTTTATGGACAAGTTACATCTGTTGTTTTTTTTAAAACACACAGTCATTTCACATTCGAGCCTGTTATTGATGTTACTTATTCAAACAAATTAAATTGCCAGGGTAATGTTGACTATATTCCTGGATTTTGTTGTCCATGACGTGTCCGTTGATTAACTGATTATAAATATATAACTACTAACTCGGAACACTAATTTTTTATTGGTAAAAATTAAAAATGTTAAACTTTCATTTTGTAGCTTGAACTAGTTTTCGTAAGCTTTGTCAGTGGCTCATTTTTACCGATATTACTACGTTTTTTCCTGAATCGTAACATGTACACAAACTATTATGTACTCCAAAATATACAATGTTTGTTAATGTCTAGGCTCGACTAGAAGATTTTGAGAAAGACAGCAATATACACACTATGCCAAATCACAGTTTACAAAATAATCGCAGTAGGCCTACTAAATGTTAAACATTTTCTAACTCGGTGAAATCTTTGTATGGTACCTCTGTTGTATCTATTGCTGTTTCATCTTACAAAACTTTCATATTTTATGTACTGTTTAGTAGTGTCGAAATAGATATAGAAATCAAAACCTCCGTATGTAGACTCGTCATTCAGGGGGAAGGCTAATATTTTCAAAAGGCCTTTTTCTACTCGCGTGTATAACATTCTTCCCGCCTTATCCCCACTACAAAGTGTGCAACAGCTTTATGACTGATTATTTTAACTAGATGATTGTATTATTATTTCAATAAAGTCGGCGTCTACTGATTAAGCAATTTAAATTATTTAATAAGCATATGCAAATTAGTAAGCCTGTGCTTAATACGATTTTAACTCATAATTATTACAAACATTGTATGTATGATTCTTACACGTGCAGTATGCCTTTGCAGCATTATAGGTGGAACGTACATGAGTGAAATTCTATGAAGCAAAGTTAATTTTTAACTGTTCTTGCGACATTGGCTACGTATAAGTTGCGTATTTTCGTTTCTCCAGGAAAAGCCCTCCTTGTAAAGAAAAGAATGAGGAAAACCAAAATTGTGCACCTTGTTTCTAAATTTTCAACCCCCTCCTGAAAAAAAATCCTGGGTGCGCCACTGGGCATAACAACATATAACATACCAACAGGCACACAGCAGCCACCAGTTGTATATAATTATGACAGTTCGTTGTCAACAGAATACCCCGTAAAGTAAACACTATAAACTTTAGTCTTATAAACAACAGTGACTAATTTGCTTGTCCATTGAAAATTCAATATTTTATAACACAATTTTTGTTCATGTTTTTCTGATTTAACTATTATTAAAAACTCGTGTTTACTAAACCAATTGCTGTAAACGAGCAGATTACTTTTAACATTTTGAATATCGTACTTGCTTGATAGTTTAGTGCTTATCGTGGCATGAACAGTTGATATTATCGTGGCATCACGTGTTTGATATTTTATTTTGAGATTATGAAACAGAGTTGACAAATTAGTTACACTTTACTTAAAAAGTTGCAGTTTATTTTGTTAGTTTGTATTCTGTGTTACTTAGTTAGTTTCTCTATTTATCAAATTATATATTCAGGGCTAGTAATCTTTAAAATTAACATAATATTTTCACATGTTATGACATTATTTCTGTATGAGTGAAAGTTACTTTAACTAAATAAATTTGCCAAAATTGGGTAAAGGTAAAGAAATAATAAGAAATATCATTGACTTTGTGACACAGGAAGCTTGGTTTGGAAAATTTTTGATTCCCAACAAATTTTAGAATGTGCTGCAAAAGCTACAGAATTATCTGTGTCCACACGGAAAAGGATTAAGGCGGCAATTAAAAAACTAAAAGCACCACACTCTTCATTTCCTTCATCTCGTAAGAGAGTAATGCAAAAAAAAAGTAATGGTATAGATGATTTCTACAAGGCTGCTGTTAGGTGTATAATTTTACATTTTAATCTCACTGCATTCCTACACTTAGAAAATAGTGTTAAAATTAAAGAAAGAAGAACTGTTTTCAGGCAGAAAAGACAGGTTAAATAAAACTTTAAAATCAATTGGGTTTAAGTTGGAAAAAACAAACAAACAAATAGATCACTTTTGGTTAAAGACCACCACATATAGTATGCAGATTAAAATTTAGTAGCCCCATGAATTCTAAAAGTTGGTCACAGAAAGAAAGAAGTCCAGAGGAAATTGAGGTTCCATATTCAAAAAGTCAACTAATTATAGGCCTATTGATTCGTGCAGGAGGTGGGTTTTTATTCCAGGCTGTTTCATGATATGCAAATCAAGTTCAAATGCGAGTTATTACTATCAAGAAATGAATTCGAAAACTATTTAAATGGTTACAAAAAAATTAATCCCAACCTACTTAAAAGCGTGTTGTAGTGGACATTGCACCATATCACAATGTCCTAGTAGAGAGGGCACCCAATTCATCTTCTAAGAAAACTAACTTGAACCGGTAACTGGAAACTTAAATAGTCTTTTCACATACATCATGTTAAAAGTTGAACTGTATGAGTTAATACTGCACAATGTGTTAGCAGTTAGCAGGAGTGTGTTACATTTCACTGAAATTTTAGCTGCAAAGGGACATAATGTTACCGTATCACCCGCAACAAAATTTAATACAATTAATCTGGGCTGAAGTAAATAACTGGATAGCATCCCATAATGTAACTTTTAAATTGAAAGATGTCATGTACCTGTGTGAGAATAATATTTCCTAAATCAGGCAAGAGGAAAGAGCACATCAATGTTGTAACTTTCTTCTTTTTTTTTTTTATTATTCTATTTTATTCAGATCACAACTCCCACTTACCTTTCAACTTGGATTTGGCCGGATCGAGTAGTGGCAGTACACCCATTTCGTTTGACGAACTATGACAGCACATCCAATGAAATAAGGTTTTTTAAATGACTTTGATTACCAAAATGTATCAGTTAAAAGATACTGGTTTTTTATTTTACGATTATTAAACAACTTTTCCATGTATAAAATACAAAAACGTTACTCTCTCCACAAGGTGTTTTAACTTTTGAAGTACAGCATTATAAATTTCTTATAACATAATAAATACCTTACCTTACTCTAGTGCACATAAAAACACAGCCCAGCCTGCCATTCTCACATACACTCAATTTATTTTAATAACCCCTCCCCTGATCATTTTAATTAACCCACACCCTTAAACATGTGGCGAAATACTCCAGCCGGCAACGTGGTTTTCGCTCGAACTCACTATTCCGCGTTTTAATTGATACTGGTGTCCGAAAATAAATGTATATGTTCTGCACTTTTACTTGACCGCGGTCACATACTTTGTTATTGTTAGTTATTACATTAATTATAAAAAATTTGTTTCTAAGCCCGGTTGACGGGCGGCCTGCGCAGGCGGGAGTCGACAACGAACTGCCGGCGTCTCTCAGTTCCCCACTCCGGGAGCATTTTAGTCAAGACGACGGACATCAATGCCTTCCAGTTAGTCGTCCCAGTTTCGACTCATACTAGTCACGTAGTTGTTGGAGTGACGATAGCAGACGATTTCAAATAGGCACTGGCTAATGTCATAAAAGTGGGTGGGACTTAAAACAGCATTTCCGCAAGATCTTGAAGAAAACGACAAAGATTATTCTCTCTAGCCATCTTGGTTTTTGTTAGAGCGTCACTTGGAGCGTGATTGAGCAGTTGCGTATGTGCGCTGCCACACATAGGTACAAAGTTCTCAGAATTTTGTGGAGGTAAATTCTTCAGCCGCATTCCTCAACAACGACTGCGTCTTATAGCGTTGTTTCACTGTTCTGTTACATTGACTGTTATACTGACACATACGTTGCACAATGATTTTATGAAAAGTCCGCCCAAAACGAAATAAATAAAAATATACTTGCCCCATACGGTAAAAACAAAAACACCCAAAAATCGACCCGCTACAATACCCCCTCGATGAGAATTCTGCTGTCCATGACAGAAGAAATCTCATCGATAACCCCGAAGAGGACCGGTGAGGAACTGGTGCCAACAACCCCCTGGTTCATAATCTCATGGGTACACGACCCCCCTGGCGCAGCGACCATGGACTCATCTGAACGAGATCACTGGACTTCTCCGTAAGAGATCCCAACACCGAGAAATTGATCAGACTCGCACCACGACACACCTCGCCTTCTAACATACTACCCCCAAAAATCCTCAATCCCTGGCTAAAATTACTCCAGCTCCTCCGCCGATATGTTTCCCCTTTTTGCAAGCTGGGCTGCCTTTAGCAGATACTGGGCTCACACACATTAACATTACATATTATCATAACACATTAAAAGAAAACTTCCTTTAAAATTTATTATAAATTCAAAAAAAATTCAATATTCATGAAAAAATCGTTTATCAAAAAATTCTCTTCCTCTTTTTTCTAATTTTTGTTACAATTGACTTAACCTCGACATTTCTACTAATATAAACATTTCTATTCTAACATGGAGAATCACTTATAGTCTACCAATATAAAGCAATACAATAAAAGAAACATCACTAATACATACATAATAAAATAATAATTATCTAACATATTCACTCGCTGGCAGGCGACAAAATTTTTTTTTTTTTTTTTCAAAAAAAATTTAAAATTTTCAAAATTTTAAAATTCAAAAAAATTATTCATTAAATATTTATTAAATTTATTTGTTAAATAACATTTATTAAAATTATTCAAAGATTAGTTTGAATTAATCAAGCAAACAAATTAAAATTGAATTCCTACTCTACAAGCTTAGTAGGTGTATGAACTCATCAGCTGATCATAACTAGGTCAAGTCCAAAACCCTTGACCTACATATGTTATCTAAAAGTTCTGAAAACACATTGAACATTTTCAATATCCTACCTTGAAATACAAAACATAGTAACATAGAATATTTATAATAAACAAAATATTAATATAAATAATAATCAACTTGACATTTAAATTATTTAAAATAAACACTTCTTGACTTTACATTATTTTCACTTCTATCAAAATTCTGTCACTGGTTGAAAAAACAATTGTACATTCTTTATCATGAATCTCTCTTTCTTTTCAACAATCTTACTTTAATATACTGTGGGTGATGTAAATTATTTATTCTCGTTTTTCTGTATTAGATTTCTATACATATATAAACTTTCTCCCTCTGACTCTAATATTCATCAACTCAATTATCATGACACCCAACTCTATCAAAATATCTACTAATCAAGCCATTCTAAACCCCAATTTATCATTTAACACAATTCGCCGCCTTCTCTACATATAAAATACTCTCTAACCCTTTGTACATATAGGATACGTGTTTCCTTCCCAAAACTCATTCCCTTATGTTGGTCCCTGGACTCCCCCTAGGTAACCCTTTCCGGCGCCAATCGGTCCCTATCCCGTCCCAACCCTTGTTGCGGACTCCCCAAATACACTACCCCCTAATACAAAATTGCCATCCCCAAAAATCTCAATCTCATTACCTCACTACAAATACACAAAATAACCTCATTAATTATAAACATAAATATATATCATTCAAAACTCTACATAAATTCTCCACAACTACTGTGTCAATATCAATATTTCTCAAGATTCTATTACATTACATTAACTCAAAAACAACATTACATCATATTCATCATTTCAACCTCACTTGGAATTCAACTTGGACAGGTCTGCATGTCCCATAAAACATTTATCACCCATGAATTATCTTTTATTACTCTGCATGTTCTCTTTATCTTTACTTCAAAATACCTGTAGTACACTAAACATTAATTACTTGTAACATTTACAAACCAATACACCAGTGACATTATTGCTGATCAGCTGATATCCTAACATAATTAAAACACCATGAATACCTTTCAAAATTGAACAATTACATGTAATACATTATCAACACTTACTTCTATTCTGTTGATTGCCTGCCAGGCGTTTAATGATTGGTTTAGAAAAAAAATTATACACATAATGAAAATACATTTTATCAACAATTATATCTAACACACAACAATAAAATGATACCTTTCAAATTATAGTATGAACCTTATTTTACGAGTCTGAGCATATAATTATGTGGACAGAGCACAAGCATTTTTGATTGGATTAAACCTTGAATAAGCAAAACTTTTGCGTCATAAAATTTTAAATTCGTGACTCCTTTGCGTCACCTCCCAGCCACACACTCTATTTCAGATTATGGAGGACTGTTTCGCCCTTTCGCTTCCACAGAGACTGTATATTTTGGAGCAGGGTTTTACCTCTCCGTGTCTCTGCTTCCGCTGTTAAGTTAAAATTGGTGAACATCATCATGTTCTTGTTATAAAATCATGCACCCTTAAACGGATCTACCACCTGGCTCTGCTGTTCCTTCTCGAACAGAGTGGCAGCCGCTGTTCCATAGTTTGGTGATTCCCCTTTTTATTACCCCCCATCAATTTCAAAATACACCTTTACAACGATAACAGCTATGGCCAGTTATGGTCAGCGCGTAATCGTAATGTGCCCCAACCATAGCTGTTAAAGCTAAACCAATTCCACGGTCAGGGTTCGGTGAGGCCGTGACCGCCCGAAAATTTGGGGAATCACAAGTAAAATATCTTTCGTAATATTAAATTTAAGAATTTATATTTAAATGACAATATTAATTTAGGTGGGGTTTTTAACCCACTCTATATGGAAGCTTAACCATTATTAACATAAAATATTAAATACAAAATTTACAACCCATAGCCGTTCCACACTACACTGTTATAATCCATCACATAACACAACACACAAATAGCAATAAACCTGGATTATTAGCATACATCAAACAAACAATTCTCTTTTAAATAATTTATATAAAAATTTATAAACATTATTATTTAAAATTTTTCATTAACTCTTTCTATTTATCATCATGATGAATTTATCCTGTGTTGTAATCAGATTTTCAAAAATTCTAAATTTATTATTAATACATATTTTTAATCATTATGTTCCACAAAATAAACCATTTACCATTTATTTACTTATTAATTATTATTAAATCAAAATCTCACCAAACGATTTAATTACCTTATAAAATTCAAACACATAATATTCAATCACACTATCTACACATCTCCACTTATTTAATTCAATTTATTATTAAAATTAAATATTCATTTGATTATTAAAATAACATCTCAATTATTATCAACATTCTACAAATCATTAACTATTGTCTTCATAATTATTTTGTTATTTAATTAGAGTGCAAAAATATGAATAATATTATTATTATTAATACAACATTTTCTAAAACATATACACATTACATTTCACAATACACACAAATGAATTCAATATTATTTACAAAATATACGTCAAAATTGTTCAAGTGTATCTCACTTCAGATGTCCAAATCAGCAAGGTCATTACCAGAAATTTATAAAATTCAAACAAGGTCTATACACTGATATTCTAGTTCAGCCACCATCGTCAAAAATTAATCTTGGTTCTAAATAACACTGTTGCTTTTTATTTACAAACAAATGGTTACTTTGTGTGTCATAACCAGAACAACCAAATTCACTCATTTTACCAGAATACTCATTAAACCAGTCTACGTTAGGTATGTTTGTTAAGTCTCCGTCATTACATTCATTCAATATCGGTCTAATTATTTTTTTCAAATCATTGTAATCATTATTATTCAAATATATTTCTAAGCCTTCTTTCCATTCATCATACTTTCTATGCAAATCATACAGTTCTGTTACATACCCTTCTCCACTTACTTCTCTCTCTTCATAACACCACATCACACTCTCACAATCATTCCGGACAGAGGGTACACAATTACTCCACAAAAATAAACACCTCAATTCATCTACCAATACGGGACTCTTGCCCTTCAACCACAACACTTGTGGACTCAATAAATCATCATAAACATCATAAATAATAAAGGGAAAATTTGCCCTCTGTCCCCACTCTACCACAACATTATTTTTTCTCTCTCTCTCTAACTCACTGACACACATTAACATCTCATAATCACTGCATTCTATCCTTTCATTATTTATTTTTACCGTATCACTTTCTGATACCAATTTCTCAAACACATTATTATTCTCGTTATTATTAACATCATTTTTATTTATTAATTCATTGCCTAACACAACATTGTCATTACAACTTTCGTTTGTATTATTCTTACTCTGTTCTACTTTATTCGAACTATTTCTTGTCATTTCATTGGCATTTCCAAGACATACATTCTTGTCTTGTATGTTATTTATCAACTCGTCAAATTTTATATTTATATTTTGCTGTAACTGCATGTTCTGCTCTTTAATTTCATTAAAAATAATATCGTTTTTAATATTCTGCTGTTCGCATTTTATTTTCTGTTCATTAAAATCGTTCGTTAATTGGTCTAATTTATAGTTAAAATCATTTTTCATATTATTCAAAATTATTTCATTGTTATCAAAGCGTTTATTTATTACATTGAAATTACTATTCATTCTCTCGAATTGACTGAGCATAACACTCATCATATTTGTTTCCTCTGATTGTTTACTTTTATTAATTGAAACGGGGGTCAATTGAATCCCCGAATCAACGTATATTTCGTTTGGTTGTGGTTGAGACGCAATCGGAGTGGAATGAACTATTACATTACTGCCGCCAGCTGTTTCTGTAACAGCACCCGTCTCCCCCCTCAACATACCACTTTCATCCAGCGATTGCGACTCAAGGCCACTTTCACTCCTGATTGAATTTATTATACTACTTTTTTCTGTATTCTCGGACATTTTTTCTAGTTTATAGCTTAGTTTTACTTAAGTGTTAACTACAATTGGTTACTCTTCCCTTCCAAAACGTTATACTACAGCATATATAAAATAAACCTTACCATAATTACGTACATTTCACGTAACTAAAATTTCGCTTTCATAACCGTACTTCATTCAATGCACTGTCAAAATGTAGGCCGGTGTAATACAACTTTTTTGTTGTATTACATCCTGCAGTCACGGCACCAATTGTAACTTTCTTCTTTTTTTTTTTTATTATTCTATTTTATTCAGATCACAACTCCCACTTACCTTTCAACTTGGATTTGGCCGGATCGAGTAGTGGCAGTACACCCATTTCGTTTGACGAACTATGACAGCACATCCAATGAAATAAGGTTTTTTAAATGACTTTGATTACCAAAATGTATCAGTTAAAAGATACTGGTTTTTTATTTTACGATTATTAAACAACTTTTCCATGTATAAAATACAAAAACGTTACTCTCTCCACAAGGTGTTTTAACTTTTGAAGTACAGCATTATAAATTTCTTATAACATAATAAATACCTTACCTTACTCTAGTGCACATAAAAACACAGCCCAGCCTGCCATTCTCACATACACTCAATTTATTTTAATAACCCCTCCCCTGATCATTTTAATTAACCCACACCCTTAAACATGTGGCGAAATACTCCAGCCGGCAACGTGGTTTTCGCTCGAACTCACTATTCCGCGTTTTAATTGATACTGGTGTCCGAAAATAAATGTATATGTTCTGCACTTTTACTTGACCGCGGTCACATACTTTGTTATTGTTAGTTATTACATTAATTATAAAAAATTTGTTTCTAAGCCCGGTTGACGGGCGGCCTGCGCAGGCGGGAGTCGACAACGAACTGCCGGCGTCTCTCAGTTCCCCACTCCGGGAGCATTTTAGTCAAGACGACGGACATCAATGCCTTCCAGTTAGTCGTCCCAGTTTCGACTCATACTAGTCACGTAGTTGTTGGAGTGACGATAGCAGACGATTTCAAATAGGCACTGGCTAATGTCATAAAAGTGGGTGGGACTTAAAACAGCATTTCCGCAAGATCTTGAAGAAAACGACAAAGATTATTCTCTCTAGCCATCTTGGTTTTTGTTAGAGCGTCACTTGGAGCGTGATTGAGCAGTTGCGTATGTGCGCTGCCACACATAGGTACAAAGTTCTCAGAATTTTGTGGAGGTAAATTCTTCAGCCGCATTCCTCAACAACGACTGCGTCTTATAGCGTTGTTTCACTGTTCTGTTACATTGACTGTTATACTGACACATACGTTGCACAATGATTTTATGAAAAGTCCGCCCAAAACGAAATAAATAAAAATATACTTGCCCCATACGGTAAAAACAAAAACACCCAAAAATCGACCCGCTACAATGTAAAACACAAAATGGTAGAATATCAAATTATCAGTTCAAGGACAGATGGAAAATTCTGTTGAGTCTTTCATTATGAACTTATGTGAATTGGAAAAATCATCTGATTATACAGAAATCAGCGACAACAAAGATAAGGAGTTGTAGGCTAATTTCTCTGCCGTCTGGATCTATTATAATGTTTATTCTTTGACAACCTCACGTAAAATTTAATTGCACTCGTGAACGTCTGTTTTGTATATTTTTCATTATGGATGTAAGATTTTTTAGTTTCTGGTATCAAGGAAATGGAAGAAAATAATCAAACCACAAGTGATGCTATATAAAAAAGTAGGATTTATTATGTTATTATCATCTTTGTTTCCTGCATTTTATTTTCATTACATCTTTATTATTATTTTATTCAATAAATACGTAGAATTGTAAATATATAAACATTTTATGTTCTAAATTTATAATAATTTGTGTTTAAGGAAGTGAAAATAAAAGTAATTATTTAGTATACAATTTGTTATACATGTAGTTTTTTTTATAAATGTATAATTACGCTGTTTTGTATAAAGAGCTGATTGAGGTTTACAACAATTGTGTTAGTTCTGAAATATTTTTAGGTTAGGCTTCTATATTGTATTATTATTATTTTATCAGGCCTATATTTATCTATTTTAAAGCTCACAGACTAAGCGTGTATGCATAGGGCAAGTCGCATGTGAAAATATGCACTAATTCAAGGCGAGTTTTAGTGAACTAATGTGGATGCGATGAAACTGTATTTCCTGTGCTGTTTAGAGATCTCCAGCCTGTAGACAAGCTCTGTGTACCTCTGACGATGACAATTTGTGTCGTATGATGTATATTAGAAAAACGACTAAAATGTTTGAGTAGCATGCTAACTGGCACATAAGAGTGCAGTGCAGCTATTACACACTCCCAGGCATTTATTGACAAAAAACTGCCACTTGCCATTTTCTGCTTCCAGCTATATCCACTGGATTGAGAGCATGCACAAGCGGTCCATAATAGTGACACAATGATGATAAAGATTTGGCATAAGTTACTGAAGTATATAAAATTTTACTGATAATGTTGTAGACAAATTTTAGCTACTTAACCAAGTATACAGAGAGGACTTTACTTCGGAACTGATATTTTAACTGTTAAAAAAGTTGCTAAGAAAATGGAAATCAGTATGAGATCTTTACTCTAGCATTTTCTGATTGAAAAACATCAAGAGTGCAATTATATTTGCGAAATTCATGCTGGATTGACTGAGAATCAGAAAGAGAAATGTGTTACTATGTGTCAATAACTGCACCTGTGAAATGAAATGTAAACATATCTGTACATTTTTTACTGATTATACAGAAAAATGCCCTCTCTCTCTCTCTCTATAAATATTTCTCCCACATTGTTCTTAAATATTTTGAAGAACATTGTCACTCCCTGACGAGCAGCTTGTTCAATATTATCCTCACTTGAGCAGTAATAAAGGTCAAAGACTATACTAAAATTTTTACAGGAGAGGGATTGACGTTTGCAATGATGTCATCGCCATGTTGCCACTTCGTAACCACGTGTTTCTGTTGAATGTCACGCAAGCGTAACTTTCGTTACTGCATTCACTCAAAACATACTTCTCACAGACAAAACAAATCCAGTACACGCAGACTAAATATGTATTCCCCTACTTAAAAACTAATCTTCGATTTCGTTGTCCATGACGTGTCCGTTAATTAACTAAATATAATTATTACACTACGACTCGGAACACAAAACTTTTTATAGGTAAAAACGAAAAAGTTTTACCTTACAACCTGAACCGGCTTTCGCCTTTTAAAGGCTTCTTCAGAAGTCTCGCCTTTTAAAGTTTTGTGTTTCGAGTCGTAGTGTAATAATTATATTTAGTTAAAAACTAATATTTATTCAGTTGTAACTACAGATAATTCATAAACTAAAAATGTGAATTCTTAAGAGAATAATAAACGAGAACTTAATTAACTTCAGTGTTTTTTTTAAATTAACTTCAAATGTTCAGAATCTTTAATTTTTTGATTTAACGATAAATGTGACAATGTGCAATAATCAACTTAGTGTATAAATAAAGTAAAAATTAACAATAATAAAAAATATAAGACAGCATAATAAGAGTCAATGTTTTGTTTTTATTACTTATACCATAAAAACAAAACTGAAAATGAAATTATTATTACCTGTCTGTAATTTTCTGCCTGTGCCGTTAATCTAAAGGTGTTACACCACTTATGTCGCTACCAGAGTCACTCGAGTCACTGGAATCTGTCCCCAAATTTATTACCAGTTGTTCCACGGCGTCTTCTAATATGCCTTTGTTGCTCCATGCTTCAATTACTTTCTTTGTATGCATCACTGCTTTTCTCCAATCGTCTGCAGTAACATTCGTAATGCCCTCGCGTATCAATTTTTCTATTTCAGTTCCTGTAAAAGTCTTATTATTTCTTGCTACATATCCCTTTACTTGTCCCCAAATTAACTCAATGGGGTTAAAATGACAATGATACAGTGGTAATCTTACTACTTTATGGCCATGTTCTTGCGATATTTTGTCAATTACGTATTCCGGAAAGCGGGGTTTACAACCTGACACCAGCTCCAATAGCTCTGCTTTTTTCATGCTAACAGTCGTAGTAATGTTATGTTCATGAAGCCAGTGAATAATTTCTTCTTTACGTGTAGCTAATGTTGGCGCTTTGTCGTGTATATAACCGAGTGATAAGGGGCGTTATCCATTACAACAGTTGGCGGCACTGTGAGGTTTTTTAATAACGAGTCTGTGAACCACTTGGTAAAGTTTTCAGAGTTCATTTCTTCGTGGAAGTCACTCGTTTTCTTTGACTTAAAGGCATAAAAACAGTTAGGTATGAAACCTTTGAAACGTTCTATATTAAATGATATCGTAATAATTTAAAATCAATGTTAATACACTCCTACTTACCATTGCGTGGCTTCAAGGTTGCGTCATACGTATGTTTGGGATGCAGACGTAATTTCTTAAGGTTGTGAGAATAATTTGCACAACACATTTATATGAAGAGAATTGAGATTTTACTTTGGATTATGTCAGTTACATTTACATATAGAAACAATGTTATACTGCTTATTGCATTTTACTCATGCTCATCTGCAACTATGGCTTACCTTATGGTTGATACTTACACAATTTGATCTATACAAATACGGAACACAATTAAAAAAAAACACACACAAAAACCAGCCCAGCTTTGCTTACACGCTCTCATTCACTCATATTTTAAAGAAACAAGAACCCCTTAACACATTTTCATATAATAATGCCCCCACATCGACCACGCGGTCGTCGCGCCTGTACTAAGTCCCCGTTCAGGTGTCCGAAAGATATACGAAACTATTAACTCTTTTAAGCTCACTCCTGACTGTTGTTAATCCCTTTATACACTGTTGATTACATTCCAAATGTTAACGGTGAGGTCGGCCGACCTAAAGAAAAAACTGTGAACGAAATTTAGATGAACCGCATGCGGTCGGTTGGTAAGAGGCACTGGGCAGAAGTTTGTTCTCTGTTCCCTCTCCACAGTTTTCAATACGGGAACTCACTGCCTTGGGCGTCGTCGCCGAAGCTTCGGCCCATGCTATGCATGTTGTTTTTGAGTCAATGTCGCATATGATCTTCTGTAGGCATTGGCTGACGTCATTTAAGTGGGCCGGACGTTTGAGTGATGCCAAAGGGACGATGAATAATTTTACGCTCTAGCCATCTTGGTTTTAGTCGAGAGCGTCCTTTGAGCGCGTGCGGGTGTAGTTGCGCTTGAGCGTTGACCCACATGTACAGAGTTCTTAGAATTTTGGTGGAGGTGCGCATTCCTCTGCCGCATTACTCAACAACAACCTGCGTCTTATTGCTTTGTTTCACTGTTCTGTTACACTGACTGTTATACGTTGCACAATAATACAGTTATTTCGCCATATTTTATAAGGCTCCCGACCGAAAATGAAATGAATACAATTTATATAATTGTCCCAAACGACTAAAATAAAACACCCAAAAATTGACCCGCTACAATACCCCCTCGATGAGAATTCTGCTGTTCACGACAGAAGAAATCTCATCGACAAACCCCTAAGAGGACCGGTGAGGAACTGGTGCCAACAACCCCCTGGTTCTTAATCTCATGGGTACACGACCCCCCTGGCTCAGCGACCATGGACTCATCTGAACGAGATCACTGGACTTCTCCGTAAGAGATCCCAACACCGAGAAATCGAACAGACTCGCACCACAGCACGCATCGCCTTCTAACATGCTACCCCCAAAAATCCTCAATCCCTGGCTAAAATTATCCCAGCTCCTCCGCCGATATGGTTCCCCTTTTTGCAAGCTGGGCTGCCTTTAGCAAATACTGGGCTCACACACACTCACGTTACAGGTTACCATAACACATAAAAAATAAAACTTTCTTTTAAAATTTATCAAAAATTTAAAAAAAAATCAAAATTCAAAAAAATAATCGTTTATCAAAAATTCTCTTCCTCTTTTTCTCTCTTTTTTTTTTCTTTAACATGACTACCTAGACATTTCTACTAATATAAACACCACCTTACTCTAACATGAGAACCACTCATAGTCTACCAATACAACACAGTACAATAAAAGAAACATGGTTAATGCACACATAATAAAATCCTTATCTAAAAGCGTCATTCGCTGGCAGGCGAAAAATCAAGTTTTTTTTTTTTTTTTCAAAAAAAAATTTAAAATTTTCAAAATTTTAAAATTCAAAAAAATTTAAATTTATTCATTAATAAATTTTGTTAAATTTATTTATTAAATAACATTTATTAAAATTATTCAAATATTGGTTTGACTTGATTAAACAAACAAATTAAAATTGGATTCCTACTATACACAAGCTTAGTAGGTGTATGACCCCATCAGCTGATCGTAACTAGGTCAAGTCCAAAATCCTTGACCTACATATGTTATATATAAGTTCTGAAAACACATTGAACATCTGTAATACCCTACCTTGACATACAAACATAATAACATAAAATATTTAAAATTACAATATATTAATATAAATGATAATCAAACTGGCATTTAAATTATTTAAAATAAACAATTCTTGACTTTACATTATTTTCAAATTTTATCAAAATTCTGTCACTGGTTGAAAAAATTAAACAATTGTATATTCTTTATCATGAATCTCTCTTTTTGCTTAACAATCTTACTCTTCATTTAACAATCTCGCTATACTTTACTGTGGGTGATATAACTTATTTATCCTCGTTTTTCTGTATTATATCTGTATGCATATATAAACTTTCTCCCTCTGACTCTAATATTCATCAACTTCAACTCCCATGACACCCATCTCTACCAAAATATCTACTAATCAGGACACTCTAACCCCAACTTATCATTTAACACAAAACACCACCTTCTCTACATATAAAATACTCTCTAACCCTTTGTATATAGGATACGTGTTTCCCCTACCCAAAAAACTCAATTCCCTTATCTGGCGGCCCGGATTCTACCTAAGGCGGCCCCTTCCCCACTAAAATCTATCCCTATCCCGTCCCAACCCTTGTTGCGGACTCCCCAAATACACTACCCCCTAATACAAAATTGCCATCCCCAAAATTCTCAATCTCATTACATTACTACAAATACACAAAATAACCTCATTAACTATAAAAACAACAATATATCACTCAAAATCTACATAAAGTCTCCATTACCACTGTGTCAACATTAATACTTCACCAACTCTGTTACATCACATCAACTCAAAAACAACATTACATCATATTCATCTCTATCATTTCACATTCAACTTTTAATTCAAATTGGACAGGTCTACGTGTCCCATAAAACATTTATCACCCATGAATTATCTTTTATTAACTTGCATAAATTATTGTTATTTTATTTCTCATATTCTTTGCATCCTTACTTTAAAATATCTGTAGTACACTAAACATTAATTACTTGTAACATTTACAAACCAATATACCAGTGACATGGTATCGCTGATCAGCTGATATCCTAACATAATAAAAACACATCTCAAAATTGAACAAATTACATGGAATATACATATTTATTTTTATTTATTCTCCCTTCTCACCTATTCTGGTTATTTATGTTAGCCTGCCAGACGATTTACTTATTGGCTTAAAACAAAAATACACACATGATGAAAATACATATTATCAACAACTATAACTAACACACAACAATAAAATGATACCTTTAAAATTATAGTATGAATCTTATATTACGAGTCTGAGCATATTAAAATCTCATTTAATTCAAATTCATTATGAAAATTCAAACACATAACATTCAATCACAATATCTAAACATTTCAAATTATTTACTTCAATTGATTATTAAAATAACATATTTCAATTATTATCAAAATTCTACAAATCATTAACTATTGTCTTCATAATCATTTTATTATTTAATTAGAATGCAAAATATTAATAATATTATTATTATTAACACAACATTTTCTAAAACATATACACCTTACTTTTCTAACATTTCACAATACACACAAATGAATTCAATATTATTTACAAAATATGCGTCAAACTGTTCAAGTGTATCTCACTTCAGATGTCCAAATCAGCAAGGTCATTACCAATAATTTACAATATTTAAAAATGTCCCAACACTGATCTTTTAGCTCACCCACCATCGTCATATATATATCTAGTGTATTTGTAACATTCATCATTTTTATCAACATACAATTTGTTATCATTACTATCATAATAATCCATCAATTCTATTTCATCCATTATACCATTATACATCATGTCAACATCAGTTAGGATTGTCCCGTCTATATCAGTGTTATTTGTTAACGTCAGGTAAATCAGGTAAATCGTTTTCTCATTTTTGTATTCCTCAACTACTACGTCAGGTGAATCATTATAGTCAGGTAAGATATTATCAAAATTATTCTCTATCTCTCTTTCAACAGGTACGTATTTCACATGATTCATCATCACCCCTTCTAATATTTTTCTCAATTCATTATACTTTCTTTCTAACTTATATAGTTCTATTTCACTCTCAATACATAACTCTCTTTCTTCATAGCACCACATCACACTCTCACAATTATTACGGACAGAGGGTACAACATTATACAACATTACTTCATTTAACAATAAGGGTCTCTTGCCCTGAAAAAACAACATTAAATCATCATCATCATTATAAACAATAAGGGGAAAATTTGCCCTCTGTCCCCATTCAATTACTACATTATCCTTCCACTCTCTCTCTACTTCATAAACACTCATTAACATTTCATTATCGCATTCTAAAACTTCATCAGTACTATTTGTTATTATATTTTCATCATTTGCTTCTACATTATTCTTCACCCCCACTATACTCTCAGAATTGTCTACTATTTCGTCATTTTTACATTTTGTCATATTTAAAACATTGTCACCTAATTTCTCAAACTTCTGTTCTAACTTATTTAAACTGTTTCTTATTGTTTCGTTAGTGCTTTCTAAATGTTTATTCATTTCTTGTATCTCACTTTTCAATTCATTAATCTCCCTACTTTGTCTATCTAATTTTATGTCATTATTGTCAAAGCGACTACCTAATTTATTATTCATTTTTTCAAATAATTTATTATTCATTTTTTCTAATTGATTAAGTATAATACTCATTAGATCGTCATTCACCTTATTGTATTTTGTTGAGGTCGGGGTTGCTTGAATCCCTGAATCCTCTGTATTATCTTTTTCATTTGTGTTATTCACATTCATATTTTTATCGTCTTGACCTACATTCGGTGTTGAATGTATTTCAGGACTACTCATCACAGCTGATTCGTCAACTTCAGCTGTTTCACTTATCACAGTCGAGTCGGATAAATCGACTCCGTTCTCTGTTGTATTTTCCATTATTATTATTTTTAGGTATTTATTCTGTTTCTTATGTGAACAAATATTCTTTACTTACTTAGCGTAACTTAACTTTACATAAGTACCTTTTGCGTATTCTCACGCAACCTCCAAATTACGATTGCATCCCATTTATAGGTATGGAATTTATTTTATTAAATTCGTCCCTGTTCGGGCGCCAATGAAACGTTCTATATTAAATGATATCGTAATAATTTAAAATCAATGTTAATACACTCCTACTTACCATTGCGTGGCTTCACGGTTGCGTCATACGTATGTTTGGGATGCAGACGTAATTTCTTAAGGTTGTGAGAATAATTTGCACAACACATTTATATGAAGAGAATTGAGATTTTACTTTGGATTATGTCAGTTACATTTACATATAGAAACAATGTTATACTGCTTATTGCATTTTACTCATGCTCATCTGCAACTATGGCTTACCTTATGGTTGATACTTACACAATTTGATCTATACAAATACGGAACACAATTAAAAAAAAACACACACAAAAACCAGCCCAGCTTTGCTTACACGCTCTCATTCACTCATATTTTAAAGAAACAAGAACCCCTTAACACATTTTCATATAATAATGCCCCCACATCGACCACGCGGTCGTCGCGCCCGTACTAAGTCCCCGTTCAGGTGTCCGAAAGATATACGAAACTATTAACTCTTTTAAGCTCACTCCTGACTGTTGTTAATCCCTTTATACACTGTTGATTACATTCCAAATGTTAACGGTGAGGTCGGCCGACCTAAAGAAAAAACTGTGAACGAAATTTAGATGAACCGCATGCGGTCGGTTGGTAAGAGGCACTGGGCAGAAGTTTGTTCTCTGTTCCCTCTCCACAGTTTTCAATACGGGAACTCACTGCCTTGGGCGTCGTCGCCGAAGCTTCGGCCCATGCTATGCATGTTGTTTTTGAGTCAATGTCGCATATGATCTTCTGTAGGCATTGGCTGACGTCATTTAAGTGGGCCGG
Organism: Magicicada septendecula; assembly: GCA_034769895.1. Classification (NCBI taxonomy): domain Eukaryota; kingdom Metazoa; phylum Arthropoda; class Insecta; order Hemiptera; family Cicadidae; genus Magicicada; species Magicicada septendecula. The sequence goes on from CM068368.1 coordinate 382,199,460, forward strand.
ACGTTTGAGTGATGCCAAAGGGACGATGAATAATTTTACGCTCTAGCCATCTTGGTTTTAGTCGAGAGCGTCCTTTGAGCGCGTGCGGGTGTAGTTGCGCTTGAGCGTTGACCCACATGTACAGAGTTCTTAGAATTTTGGTGGAGGTGCGCATTCCTCTGCCGCATTACTCAACAACAACCTGCGTCTTATTGCTTTGTTTCACTGTTCTGTTACACTGACTGTTATACGTTGCACAATAATATAGTTATTTCGCCATATTTTATAAGGCTCCCGACCGAAAATGAAATGAATACAATTTATATAATTGTCCCAAACGACTAAAATAAAACACCCAAAAATTGACCCGCTACACCTTTTGATGTCACAGCGTGTACAATAATATATCTACCCCCTCGTCCTAAAGGTATTTTCATTGTTCCTTCCACAGTATCATCTGTCCAGCCTTTTCGTAAACTGTGACCTATTTTTACCCATGTTTCGTCTAACCAGACTATGTCTTCAATAGATTTAGTTTGAATTTCTCGTAGAAATCTACAACGTAAAGCAACTACACTTTCACTTTCCATAAGAACTTTTCTCCCCGAAATGTTTGTAAACTTAAAACCGATATTTTGCAATACTTTCCTAACAGATGATTTACTACCGGCAAAAAGATCAGCTGCTGCTAACGACTTATGAAGTTTATTTATTGTTGGGTGCTCTTTTCTACAATAGTAGCTATAATATGCTGTCGAATTGCATTTTCTTGGAAAGAATCTAACTTCGTAACTTTTTTGTCTATATTTCTTTTTTTATTAGGTGTATGAAACTTGGGCTCTGTATCACTAAAATCAGTAAGAAGATCGTCTTTCTCTTTTCCTATACGTACTATAAGATTCTTCCCTACTTCGCATGCGGCAGCTGTACGCTCTAAAACTTTATTAAAGGAAATTAACGGCCCCCCCGTTTGCTTTTTCTTTTTCCAAATATTCACGTACTGAACAGATAAGTTGTCTTGCCTGTCCATTAAATACTTTCCTTTTTCTTGTCTTGCGTATAGCTGAAGCACTCGTACTGGCGTCGGACATAGCTGAATGGATATTTACAATCACTATCACTTAGTCCACTAAATACTTAATTTTACCACAAAATCACTTCTGAATATTAGACTAATAATCACTAAATTTAAAAAATATCACTCAATCATGCAAATGCACTAAAATATGATAATATTGTAAATTTTAAAACTGTTAAATTTCACTCACATCAAACCGTAGTAAACGCATTAGGCCTGCTGTTCAATTTACTACGCGCATGTGGTAACGCACAAACAGCGGAACAACAAGTACGAGTTGACAACGCTGTGCTGTATAGTTTCGGCCAATCAGACTGCTCTAAACACCACTTCCCCCCTCACTTGCAGACAAACGTCAATCACTCTCCTGTAAAAATTGTAGTATAATGCTCATTGTGGAAAAGACCAAATGGCAGCTTGTTGTCAAAAAATGTTGCTGGGCACACTTGGTAGGTGTTGTGTGCATGGGTGTCATCAGTGCCCAATTATTTGGGGGGGGGGAAGAATATTATGGTAATTGGTATGGTCAAATTTCTGAAAGACTAGGGTCATTCTTTTTTATTTTTATAAGTTTTAATCTTTAAATACTACTAATGTACGAGGATTGTTCAATAGAAACACGTTTAGAGGCTATAAAGCATTTTTTAAATGATTTTAAAATAAGTCTCTATTAACATTAAGGCACGAGTCCCACTGTTGCACTAATCTGTAGATTCCCTGCCGATAAAATTCTTGAGGCTGTTTACAAAACCATTCGCTAATAGCAAACTCTACTTCAGCATTCGATTTAAACCGCCATCCTTTTAGTGATTTCTTTAATGGGCCAAAAACATGATAATCACAAGGGGAAAGTCAGGACTGTAAGGTGGATGTTGTAAGACTTCCCACTTCATACGACCAAGCAGATCTTGAATCGTCTGGGCTACATGGGGTCGAGCATTATCATGCAGAAGAATGACACCATTTTTGAGCTTACCGGGTCGTTTATTCTTGATGCTGATCTGTAAACGTTTTAAGCTGTCTGCGTATTGCTCAGCATTGATGTTGACACCAGGTTCTGTAAAATCTAAGAGCAGGACACTCTGATAATAAAAGAAATATGGTCACCATTACTTTTCCTGTCGAAGGTTGGGACCAACATTTTTCGCCATCGGAGATTGTGCATGCTTCCACTGCATACTCTGACGTTTGGATTCTGGTTCTTAGTGATAACACCAAGACTCATCCATCACCGGCAACAATTTGGTGTAGAAAGACATTACCTTGTTGTTGACAGCGCATCAAATGCTGTAATGATAAGGTCGAACGCAAATTTTTCTGCTCATCAGTAAGCAGTCATTGAATCCACTGAGCAGCAACTTTGTGATAACCAAGACTATTAATGATGTAATGAACAGTTCCCATGCTGATGCTGAACATTTGATAAAGTTCTCTAACTTATATGCGCCTATTTGCGTGTAAAGCAGTTTCCAGCTGTCTCACATTTTCATCTGATGCTGCAACATGTGCAGGTCCGGTACGGGCCAAATCTTTAGTCGATTCTCTTCCTCGTCAAAATTTATTGCACCATTCACCCACTGCCATATTAGAATAACTGTAGTCACAATATACAGCTTTAATTCTCGTATAAATTTCCATTGGCTAACGCACCCCCAGCAACCAAAAACTGAGTAACGGCACGCAAATTATCTTTGGACGGATCTTCTATCATAAATGCCATTTTTCAACGCTTATAACAACTCAGAACGCTCACAAGGTTTAGAAACGAGCAAACTGCAAATATTTTTGACAGACGCATCACGAGTACTTAAACAGACAATATAAAGAAATGAATTCCGTTGCCATGGCAACGAAGTCATGGCTGTGCAGATCAAACGTTGTTTCTATTGAACAATCCTCATAATTGATATAACAGTGTAGACAAATATAATTAATTTTTATATTGTTTAATTTTATTTTGAATTCACTAGATTAAGATTAGGTGTAGAAATTAAGATGACTCGAATAGAGAAATCTGATATTTATTTACAGTAAGTATTAAATACATCAGTAATGTTTCTGTTAACTACAATAAAGACATTTAACAGTTCGACAATTCAAAATATTCTTAGCATTGGTTAATTATAAAAAGCTTGTAACACATTTCTCCTACAACATTAGGAATAAATACTCTGGCTGTCTTCTTCTTGTCAATGTTGTCCAATACCTTTTTGTCGAAATAGCATAGGGCAACATGGTTGAGCCATGTCTGGGTCATAGTTGGACCTAAGATAAGTCTTTAGTTTTCTAAGATCACTGAAGCTTCTTTCTGTCTCACAACTAGATGCTGGGCACACAAGCAGAAGACAAACTAAACTTTATATATTTCTGTAGTCAGCGAGATCAAGGCTATCCTCCCATCATGTAAACATGTTACCTTGCACCTTTGTAGAAAAAGTTCTGTTCTACTTTAAATGATGATGCATCAATTTCTAGGGAAGGGCTAATGTTTTACATTGTTCCTTTTGCAAAAGAATGCTTCCTAGCAAAATCTGTTTATTCATACAAGGCTGATTGAGAATTTGATTTTAAAGCCCTGCTACAGCTGTGTTTATGACTTCAAAATATGTCTATATTATACTTCACATGACTGACAACATACATGTAGGTCAGTTGTTCTACCAATTTCGTTTGGTCTTGCCTTTGTCTCAGAACTTTCAACTCATTGAAACCAAGCTCAGAAATTTTATCATCACATTATTTAAATATGGATGAAAACTTTTCATTTGTCCACTCAATCCATGTTCAACTGATTTATAAAGTCCTGCCACAGTTCTGTTATTCACCTGAAAGTACTTGTTTAAAAATTCTAGAAGTTCAATTATGTCTCATCCCATGATCAAAGATATTTAGCTCCATTCTCAAATACATTAAATAGACCATTAGTGCCACCAAGTCGTTGTTATCCTAGTTAGTCAGTATTTTAATTACCAATTCATAAATTTTCAAAATTTCTTTCCTTTTCTTATGACTGCAACAAAGTCAACTTGTGAGACACAATGGCTTGATCTTGCCAATGAAAGGACCCCTGACTACATTCTCATGGATATGGATAAACACCTTAGTGTCTGAAACCAAATTCTTAGTTGATAGGCCCATTCCAAAGCATTTTTTTACTGCTCTAGAAGATTCACAACTTCCTGTCATGACTAAATTACAACAGTGAGCATCACAGTATACATAATCAGCCAAAGGCTGCTTCTGTATTATGTTGGCTTGTACGCCTTTGTTGATGCCACTCATATTCCCACCTCTGTCATCACTAACTAATAATGCTGTCTGAACCTCAAGTTATTCCAGTTTTGTAGAAACCCATAAAATGTTTTTCTGGTTCCAGGTTATCATCACACCAACAAACAGATACTTTCTTGTTCATCTCTTTAAATATCTTGTACACCATCACAAATCACTGAATAAATTAAAGGATTTGTTAGCTTGAGTTTTTTAGTGACATTAGTAGGTAACTATTTAATTTCCTAAGATCTGAATGATTTCATTTTATATTGCAGGGTGTGTACAATTCTGTTCTCTTTGTGGCCAGTGCCTAAGAGATGGCTTGTTCTCATTGTGAACTTTCACCCAGCCACGAAGTTTCCTTCAAAATTCGTGTGACTAATAGCCTGTCTCTGTCTGATGAGTTATTTAAGAGTACTAATAATAACTCTATTAATGACTTTAAACCTAGCTTTTCATCCTCAGCTTTAATTTTTTTCAACTGTCTTGCAATAAATAAGGGCTTTTTGTTGATCCCATGCTAGGGATGAGTAGCACTTTTTTCATGAATCTTAAATCTTTTAAATGGCTTTTTCCAGTTTTTTGTATCCTTTCCCACTACAAGTCATATCTGCTTTGGTTGAAAGAGTTTTACCTGGACATAACTTAAGGTATTTTATACAGTAAAAACAGCTTACCCTTATACATGTAGTCCCAGAATTTTTTGTACCAAATTTGATGAAAACTTACTACTCGTCCTGTGAGATCCTGATGAACGGGAAAACCATGGTGTAAAATTTCAGACTGGCATGGAAGACATGCTGATTCAAGTTCAGATGTAACTGGATCACATGCTGCTACTGGTGTCACTGGTAATAGTAAGCTTTTAGGAAGTTTTGAAACTCGACGTTCATTAGGAGGAAGTATTAATTTTTCATGTGCTGGCCCAGGATCTGAAAATAAGAGATATTGTACTTGTGGGATCAAGAAAATAAATTTAGTTCGGAATGTATGTTACGAGGGCTATTTGAAAATCAACCTCTGACTGGCTCGCAAGAAAATGCAAAATGTTATATACATATCTACATTACTTTTGCTCATTGTCGTAATGTCACCAATACCCAAGTTTAAGTTCAGGCACTTATATTTTGGCACCACTTTTGCCTTGTTGAAAAATGTGCCGCCAAGGTACCCAGCCAATATCTGATGCCATCAATGAGGTTTCAAAGCCTTGGCTATCAGCTACACTTCACCCTGATAACAAATGCTTTCAGGAGAAGTTGGTGACCCTTTTTGGTCCTAGCTCCACATAAATTTACTCCCTTTTAACACATGGACAAATACACAGGCTAACAAGGCTCAAGACCTACAAGCCTGATTTAATGATCAGGTAGCATTTTTTACTAGTTGCATAATTTTGTTCGTTGTATAAAAATACAGATTTGTAAAATGAGAAGTGTGGACTTGATATTCATTTGGAACAAAGCACTTTTAAATATTTATCAAAATATTTTCAAATTAGAAACAATAGGACCCTCTAATCTATCAAAACTTTAAGATTCAAAATAAATAACTCTCTGCTTCAAAAATATAGAAACAGTGCATTTCGAATATCCTTCAAAGCGCTACATTATGAAATTTTATTCTGTACAAAATGAAAATGAGTTTACTAATAATTTTTTTCCACTAACCATTTTTCTGCACTTCATTTTTATTCAAAGTTATAAGCTTCCACTTCTTAGTATTTCATATTGATGTCTTCAGCCAAGATTTAACTGAACCCTGTTTCTCGAATTCCTCTTTACTCTCACTACCTCTCTTCATTATACCAGTACAAAACAAAATTAAACTGAACTAACTTAAAAAACAAATTAGAGAGAGTGACAAATCCAAACTAACTGAAAATGAAAGAGATAACCTTAAAACCTGTGACAATTGTTTGTCACATAATGAAAACTTCGTTTGCTGCCATGCACAGGCAAGAAGTTCATCAGATAAACAGAAATAAAGATAAAATAACACAGCAAAGCAGGACAAGATGGACTGGCAGCTGAGACCATACACACTGCATTTGAAAGAATGGAAGTATAGTGGATGGAGAGTTAGTCGGGTGGGGTGTTATTAATGTTTTGCGCATGTTTACATTTTTCTGACAGTGCCATAGTGTCAACAAACTGGGAAACTGCATTCTAGCTGTCAAAATTTCTTGTGGGAACCTATCATCCTTATATAATAATACAAAGAAAATAAATCATTGGGCCTCAAATTGGACCATCAACAGCACTAAATTTAAGGTAACATTTTTTTCAGGATTTAACCTTTGGAAAAGTATTGGGGGGATTCCCTCTGTCCCCTCCCCCCACCTGTGATAGCATACACTGTGTGGTGCTTCTTGTCCCATGCCATTTAAAAAGTTTGGTATTTTTAAATGCATCTCATATATAGTTTTGGAAGTTAGACATTCTGTACTCAACATTAAAGTTAGAAATTCAGCCTTTCAACTTTCTGTAGAAAAATGCTTTGGATTGAATGTAGTTTTGCACAAATTTTAAGATAAAAGTTAATGGCTCTTGTATTATAAAATATACAGAATTTATTATTTTGTGTACTGTACTTCTATTGTTTTAGATAATACAAACATCATTTGTTTGTGAAGTACAAACATTTACTTTTGTGAAGTACAAACATTAAGCATTTCCAGTTACTGTAAGATATCCCAACTGTAAATTTCAGAAATAAATTAACTTACTCTTTCATGGGTGACTTACAGAATACATAATTCACAAGAATGATATAACTATTGAACAGACCAAAAGAAACAAATGTTTATAAATAAGTTCATGTGTGGAAAAGCAAATTAGGTACTAGCAGGAAGAGAACAAAATTTCGTTTTACATTAGTTTACTGTTTACACAGGCAAATGAGACGTCTTGGTGGTAATCTTATGACCATGAGATAGGCAACTAGTGCAGTAGCTTGTATGTGAGCAGATGGATGTTGTAGGACTGTCTAGAGCTGACACACACTTTCATTTCTCCTGATTATGCTGCAGTGTAGTGGAACTTTTCCGATGCGTAAAACTGTAGTTTCTGTGACTACATACAGAGCACCCCTTTATAGTGTGAGTCAAGTACTAGAAAACGAAGCCCTAATACAACTTATTAGTTGTGACTTGCGATTCATTGCATGTTGTTTTGACAGCAGTTCAGTGTGTAGATATCTTTAATTGATAATGTATATTATTAATTGTGACGGAGTTAATTATGTGATATTATTGTTGTTACATTAGTGTGTATTGGACAATCACAAAATTGAAGAATTGTTGTATACGAGTGTTATTATTGATTGAAACTGCAATTAAAGTTGTGAGTACAGAACTATCAGATGTTCAATTTTCACTTTTTAAAAGTGACAATCTGTGCGACTGTCATATCAGAAGTGTCAGATGCACAGTGTAGAACCGTTTAACAGTGGAACAAGAGAGTGGTTACTTTAGGAGAGGTAGTAGTAAATAATTTGCAAAAATGGATATTAGTCAATTGGTGCAAGATGTCCACACACTGTTACTACGAACAAAGAAATGACAAAGATCACTACTGATGGAACCAGAGGAAAGACAAAAAGAATGTACGCAGGAATTAGAAGACATCAAATAGCGTCAGTTGCCGATTTGCACACACACTTTGTTGAATTTTGGCAATGTTTTTGTCTGTTCGGCTCGTTACTGGCCACCCTAACCTTTCGTTATCATTCACTTGTTTCCTCCCCGCAGAAAACTGTTTAATCCATTTGTACACCACTGTTTTCTTCACGGCATTCTCGCCGTACACCACTAACATTTCCCGTACTTCACTCCCACTCTTGCCCGGTTACCAGAAATTTGATGTTTGTTCATTGCTCTAATTCCAGCTCGGACATCTTCATGACAGCACGTGCGTGCGTGCGCACACACAAGCATAAACAACAATGCACAACACTCAGCACAAATCCACCAAGTGTCAAAACGTACACTGCTCTGAGACACTGAAATACCAAGGCTATGAAGTCTTGTATAGTGCTATACAGAGCTGCTTGTATAGTGCTGTCCTCAGCGCTAAACAGTGGCGAGTTCACGAACTTAATTGTCAGACCTCATAGTAACAAGAGTCCAGTATCACATTGTTGTTCTGAGAGAGTCAGAAATGATCCAAGAAAAACAAATTAAAGAGTCAAGAGCGTCTCAATGATTTGAATGATGGGACAGAGATAGGAGACTCAAGTACTACAAATGTGGGAAACGTTGCCATCTTCAGACAGTTTGTTGGGATGTCAAAAATGTTTGTTGGGAAACAAGGGTTTGAACATATCACACTTGTTATAGACATTGTTAATGAAGTGATTCTTGGTACTGACATTATAATAGATTAGAGTTTATAGTGGATTTAAATAATAGTGTATGAGAAGTATGAGATAATGTCCTAAAAATTGTAAAGTTTTGTATGGCCAAAGTGAACTGACAATGTAGAGAAGAACCCTTGGTATTGGATGAAAAATCAGGAGACTGGAAGATGTCGGAAGACTGGATACCAATTTACATGATAAAAGGAGATGTGATAAAAAAACTATGATCATTATGGAGATGCTTGTGAGAACACAATTCTTTGGTGTTAAATTATTTAATTTCTATTGTTTAAACACAACAATATATGCGACTGCCATAACATAATTTCCATTCACTACAATTATAATTATTCAGTATAATATTAGGAATGTACAGAAAATGTACAGAAACGCTACCTTATAATGGTGTACAGTACTTCCCTACTGGAATGACAATGTGAGATTTGTCCTGTATGATTATAATTCAAGAAATAAAGTATGACTGAAATCAAGTATTTTATGTTAAAATATAAAATAAAATAAAAATATTATAATATAAAATATATTTTATATGAAATATAATTTTATTTTTGCTATATCTGATAACATTGTGGAAACTAGAACATTCTGATGAAGTATCTGAGGTAAGGATTTCAAAAAAGATTGACTCTTAAAGACAATATGCAATAACTCTTTTAAGTTAATGCAGGAGAAATTATAGAAAGGGAGAAATTGTATTTGGTTTGAGAAAATGGAATAAACATGAATACGAGTAAACAAAACGAAAATAAAAACATATTAAGCTATATTTATATAACAATAATAAATAATATTTACAAATACTTACATTATATGCAATAATAATACTATATCACAAAGTAACACGTAAAAAATGCACAAAGTATTTAATAAAATTTTTCACTGATATTTTTCATACAATATTATATAGTTTATCACAAAATTATAATTTACAGTGTTATTTTGTACTTATTATTTATATAGTTATCATATATTTTAACAAATATACATTTATTTTCATATAGGCTAATTTGTTAGAAAGGTTTATTTCTATTCTTTCCAACATTATTATTACAGTCCATAACTGAAAATAAGAACATACGAGGGGGTACCCAAAAATAACCGGAATAGTGCTGCGATTGGCGGAGCTTATGTAGTACGTTTTTCTCCCGCTAGGCGAGCGTAGCGCAACTCGTTCCGTGCCGTCATTGTTGTCGCCTGGGAAGGTTGTGTCCGGTCACAGTAATTCGTTTTGTAAAACCAGTTTCGCTTGCTCCTCGTTTTTTGTCATGGCGGATTTAAGTGAACAGCGCGCTGCTGTGAAATTTTGCTTCGTGCTTGGGAAAAACGCTGCAGAAACTGTTGTGTTGTTGAAAACAGCTTACAAGGATAGTGCTATGGGAAAAACTCAAGTGTACCAATGGTTTTCTCGTTTCAAAGAAGGTGAAATGTCAATTGATGACAAACCTTGTTCTGGACGTCCGTCAACTTCCAGAATTGAAGAAAATGTTGAAAAAGTTCATGCAATCGTGGTTGAAGACCGACGACGGACCATTGAAGAGATTAGTAAGTTATCTGGAATAACTTGGAGCTCGGTTCAGCGAATTTTGTCAGAAGATTTGGGGATGAGAAGGGTCACTGCAAAATTTGTGCCTCGGGTCCTGACTGAACAGAAAAAAGAGAATAGAGTTGAAACATGCCGTGCATTGAAAGACCAGCTCCGAACCGACCCAGATTTTTTTCCAAGGTCATTACTGGTGACGAGTCATGGTGCTATGGTTACGACCCCGAAACTAAACAACAGTCAAGCCAGTGGAAAACTTCATTGTCGCCTCGCCCAAAAAAAGCTCGTCAAGTGAAATCAAACATTAAGACGATGCTCATTTGTTTTTTCGATGTGAGAGGGGTAGTGCATTCTGAATTCGTCCCACCAGGTCAGACTGTTAATTAGGCTTTCTATTTGGAGGTTTTAAAAAGATTGCGTAACAATGTGCGACAAAAAAGGCCCGATTTGTGGCAGACGAGGGACTGGTTTTTCCACCATGAAAATGCACCTGCTCACGCAGCCATTTCAGTGCACCAGTTTTTAGCAAAAAACAACATGACTCCCTTGCCCCATGCCCCTTACTCACCTGACCTCGCTCCATGCGATTTCTTCTTGTTTCCACGAATGAAGAGGGACATGAAAGGACAACGTTTTGACAACGTGGAAGCGGTAAAGAAAAAAACGAGGCACGAGCTGTCGGCCATCACAACAGACAAGTTTGAAAAATGTTTCCAGGAATGGGATCGCAGATTAATGTATTAAGTGTAATGGAGAGTACTTTGAAGGTGATAAGGTTGTTTTGTAAAAAAAAAAAATAAATATATAGCTTTAAAAAAAAATTCCGGTTATTTTTGGATACCCCCTCGTACATGCAATCAAAGCTGTTATCTTGAAACAAGAAGAACATATGAAATCATTATTTGCTTGAAAACAAGATGATGTATGATAAACAATTTTAAAATTTTGCGATTCATATGATGCATCCATTTCAAAACAGCACTGAAAGGACTCGATGTTCTGCTGAATCAGTGGTACCAACCTTGCTATCATGATGTTTTTATAAGGCAGAAATTTATCAGCAGACAAAAAGCAGGACAAGAAATGATCTGCTTGGTTATCATCATGGTTGTAAATATGGTAACGAAACACAGGCTCCAGTGAATCAGCATTAAGTCACAATTCTGGACTACAGAAATTATATTGTTATGTAATCAGTGTACTTACTACCATACAGAATGCTAGGTTTCAAGGATAGAGATGCATTATCTTCCAAGCAAGATATGAAGGTATATCAGGCTAATACAACCTACTTACCACTTAAATAGACAACACCAATAAAGACAACAAAATTTATTGTGGTTAGAACGCAATACTAATTTAACAGTGGTAGAATGCACTACTTTAATCAGTAGTGGCCACTAATGCTGATTAGTGGCATGTGGTGAGTAAACAAGGTGGTGTGATGCTTCGGTCACTTACTGTTACCACAGGTGTTATCCCAGGCACTCAATTCCATTGGCTACCCTGCCTTTTGTAAACCATTTTGATGATACAAAATGGAGTATTAGTGTTTGTGTATGTTTATCTGCGCTTTTAAGAAGTCTAAAAAAAAAATGTTTGTACATTATGTGACACTAAGTCTGTATATTATTCACAATGTACAGGTAAAAAAAATTCACAGCACCTGTCAGTAATATACTCTTAGGTCTTAGTCCTTGACTGAATAACTTACCATTTCTGACAATCTTGTCTTACTTATTACGGATATATAAGATAAGATTGCTAAAAATGGTAAGTTATTCAATCAAGAAACTACAATTTTTGTTTAATATGAAAATTTGGACTAAACCTTTAAAAAATGGATGCAAATTTGTTTTAAAAAGTCTATTAAAATACACAAATGACTCACTGCAATGCTTTTCAGAGACTTTCCTTACGTTGCTTATTAGATTTGCATCATCTTCTACAAAAAAGGATTATATTAAAATGCGTTATAAAAACATAACATGCTACTGAAATATCTATATTTGGTTGGTCCCATGTTCATATTGTGTTGATTTTTGTTTGTTTGTTTAGTACTTTCTCAATATCCATACCCACACTAGTTTCAATGTTTTGAATATGTGATAGTATCAATATACCACAATGTGGATAAGACATGTACTAATTTAAAATTATTCTATTTCTTAATGTTAAGTGGCGTTTTCATTTGTGAGGTTAGATAATATGTTTTTTGTTTTGGTTTACTGTTTAAAGAAATAAGACAGTTAGAAAAAATGTTATGTTCAATGTGCATATACAGTGCTTATAACAGAGTAACAATTAAAATATAGATTTACCAAACAACATATTAAAAAATGACAACAAGGTTTGTTATATGTTAGGCAGCCAATGTTCTTTTATGCTATTCAGTAAAATATCGATAACTTCACTGCAAGCGAATTCTGTACAAAACACAAAAAAAGGTAGACATGTAGACTTTTGAGTTTGTTGCTTGTTCAGTGATTTCCACAAAAACCGAGTATTAGTGAAAAACAAGTTCTACCACAAAAAGTGAGACGTAAGAGACAGGTATAATAACTCGCCTTACTTCAAGTTGTTTTTTTTTAATGCAAAAGTGAGTACTGTTTTTAAAGGCATATTGGTTTCTGTGCATACTTTTAGTTTGCATGCTAATCTAACAATGTCAGCTTTTGGTGTTACAGGCACATATCAGAGCTATATCACCGCTAGAAACCTTTTTTGTAAAACATCTGACAATGAAAGACAACTGCAGTCAACAAGCTATTTTATAACACAAACAAATAAATTTTCATGGTTTCTATTATCTAACAAAAACTATATGCAATATTCAGTACATATCGATGCCAATAATCACATAAATTAAAATATCGAAAATGAGTGTAGGTACGGTTATTGGGAATGTACTTTTTTCCAATATCAGATGCTACAATTTTATGGTGGCCTCCAAGTACACCACCTCCAAGTTCTGTATTGCTACAGAACTTTTTTAAATTACAAAAGTATATTTATTTATATAAAATAACAAAAGTATATTTATTTATATAAAATAACAAAAGTATATTTATTTATATAAAATACAAAAGTTTCTGTTCTTCTTTATGCATAATTCATTTTTTATTCAAACACTGTTTCATTAGTTTTATGTAAATCAGAAGTGACTGTTTACAAACTTGACATATTACAAACTTCGTCAATAAAGTGCAACTTCTCAATATAAAAAAAAATTATGTCAATGCATAGAATATTCTTATGCATACAACACATCTTATTTACATGCCCTTTTTCCTTTCCCCTTCTATATAAATCCTAACTTTGATAATGAACACGTGAAACTGTAACATTAATAGGGAAATCATTAGTGTCATTTAATAAACGTTAACAATGTTAGAACCCTTGTGTTTAAATTTGGAAAAGAAAATTAAATCAGTGATGGAAAAAATCTGGCTTTCAAATTATAGTTGTTCGTCAACCACTGGTATAGCAAAATTGAAAGTTATGCGCATGTGAAAGCGCGAAATGCTTATGCTCAAAGGGGAATGGTGATGTGGTGGGAATTACTTTGAGATGCGAGAAGAGAACTGTTGTTATGAGTGCAGTGCAACCAACAAATGAATATTATTTCAGATAGTAACCAAAACTCGCGTGCAAGGTTTGTCAGTAATCTGTTTCGCTTACCTCGGATGTCTCTCTCTCTCTCTCTCTGACCCTCTCTTTCACTCCTTCTCTCTCTCTCTCTGTTACATGTCAACTGTTACATAAACCTATCTCGTTTTTTTTTTAGTCCTGCAATTGTCTGCTGTTGAGACGTACTAACAGCTCTTATTGGAATGGAATGGAATGTGGAAACTATGCACTCGTGCACTTCCACTCCTTAATTACACTCGCCTATCCCTGCAGTTTATCATAAAGGGGCAACTTCTTCGTATTGGTATTAGCTACTTGCGAAAATCTTTTAATTGTACACAACAAAAAATCTGTTTCAAGAAGGAGGAAAAATCAGGTTATTTTATAACAGTATTTTAGGTAAATAATATCTTTTAAAAACATCTTTTAGCCCCACAAATGTCACAACTTGTAAAAGTAACAGATGAACGACAGAGAGATCATTTATGTTTTACCAGCTGGCAAAACAAGCTTCTACTGTAAATAAAGCGAAAATGTTAAAGTTATAACATGCGATAATCAAAATTTTAATACTTTCTTTTTTCCTTTCAATATTCTATTTCATTTTATTATTACTCAAAACGAAAACCCTCACGCACACACACGCACACACACACACACACGCACGCACGCACATTTTATATCATAATACAACTAATATTCTTTATACTTATTCATTTTTATTGTAAAGATAAGGAAGACATTAATAAAAAACCTTCAGACTCCCCCAAGTATGTGCTAAAGCTATCATGTTTAAAGCTATCTGTTTAAACGGTTAAAAGAACTGTAAAACAACAACATAATTAATAATAAACTGAGGTAATAATATATAGACTGAGGTAGTACATAACACCTTCGCTTGCATAGCATCTGATTCTCCGTTACTCTCCTGCCATTCACAATTTCAAGTGGACTCGTCCATGAAGAAACTGGTTTCTGCGCATGTGACTTTACCTTTCAATTTTGTTATACATACAACTGGTACATACAGTCCAGAAAGAGCAACAGTAAGTACAGAAGTATTCACTGTTACAGAAAAATATGCTGACAAAATGAACGATCACTACTTTCTGACATATCCCTTTTTTCTCCTGCATTTATCTTTATGATGCAATTTTTTAATTCAACTACAAGCCATGGACGTTTTGCTATGTAAAGAAGTATATTTCCTCCTCAGATAAAATAAAAAGTCTTACAGGTTTTGAATATTATATATGTGTTTAAAATAATGTCAGAATTATAGATATTATACTTCAAGATTTTTTACTATTTTTTATATAATTATCATCACACATAGGTTGGTCCAAGGAGCAAGCCCCTTTTTAGTTAACTATACACTAGATCCTAAATGTTGTACTGTTTATCTAGATCCTAAAATACTGTTTATGCTATTGTTTCTTTTTTCCACATTACGACATTAAAAAATATATATAACATTTGTAGTAAATTTTGTAATCACTGAATTCCAATGCTGCTATTCATTTGAACACCAATGAAATCACTCAAAACATTTATTGATTGTGTAATGCTTTTTGTGAATATCTTGAGTAATAAAAATACAATGAAAAAAAAATAAAATTCTGGTTATTAATTTTGTTTGTTTGTAGACAAGTATAACACAGTCACATTTAAATAACAATTGAACATAAAAAAAGTTAGAATAATTTCTATATAATTTTAATTAAAGTTTATTCATTTTAATGTTTTTTGAGTTTAACTTCCTTCATATTCTTTCTCTGAAGTGCCCCTTCACTATATTGAAAAATATGTAAAAATTGTCCACCATCAATTAGTATACTTACCCCTATCATTCTGTGTGTTTGTCATTTTAGTTTTTTTTTTAGATTCAGGGAATTTTTCTACCTGGCGCATTGGCTATCATTCTTTTAACAAACACAAATAACTTCTTTTTTAATGAAGTAAATGAAAAATTTGTATCTACTTGTACTACTACTTTGTAGATGAAATGTATGTAATTTGTATCTACTTATACTGTACACAAAAACTTGTTTCAACACAATTGTGTTGTTAATTTCTAATAAATGAAAACCTTAATCAAGATACAATTATTTGTTACTAGGATTAAAACATTCTATATACAAACAGAATAAAACTTTAAATGTTGTCCTCATCCCAGATACTGAAACAAGAATGCAGGAACAATAGGAGGCATTTTGGGTGTACCTTCTACAATAGCCAAAATAACCAATGCTATACAGATATATGGCAAACACAAAGAAATAATACAAAATGAAAGTTACCTTATAACTGATGAAAATTATTAATTAAATTCCGTAACAGTACAAATTTTGAAGGCACAGAAATATACATTTGTCAGGGAACTATGATAAAAAACTTTCATTTGACTATTACACAAACAAACGCAATTGTGTTTGGCATCAGCAACAGTTACCCTGATGATGACAATAAACATTGTCGAAATGTCAACACAAATAATTTAAAATTAGTGTTATATTTTTTGACCAATCCTCACAAACCCTTCGCGAGAAAAATTTATTTTTACTACTATTAAATAGAATGGAACTCATTTTAAAGATTGTGAGACAGCCTTTAATCTAATTTATGAGTACTGTTTTAATTAGAGGTACTGTTTTTGAGTTACTGAGAGTCAAAAATTGTTTTTTTTTTTGGGGGGGGGGAAGCAAATGAAACACCATCTTCAGTCATAACTTGGAAAGTATTAGTCATTCATAAAAAAAAAGAAAGTTTGATTGTTTGTCATAAAATAAGCTTTACTTTGTACTAGCTTTGGTTTACTAAATTTAATATTTCTTGATTTATTCAATAACTTTCCTTCTAATGAATCTTTCTAACTTGAGCTAACAAAGGTCTAATATTCTCAAAACTAACACATTGAAAAATCATAAAAAAATTAAGTATACTGAAATAGTATAATGATGTATATCTAACAGGGATTCCTTAATTTTTATTAAGTCGCAAATTACAGCTTAAAAATTGCAATTTTTTGAAAAAAAAAAAAACTGATCATAACTTTATTTTTATCAACATCAGAAATTAAATTTAATTTAAAGCTAATTTCATGACCATCAATTTAGGCCAAAAGCACTTTGTTTTTAAAGTTACAGTTTTTGAGAGTCAAACGATTGGGGGAGGGGATAAAACTTGAATAAAAAAATCATACCTCCTAAAGTATCAGACCTACAGGATTTCGTTGTCCATGACGTGTCCGTTACTTAACTAAATGTCACTATTACATTAACGACTCGGATCACTAGGTCTTTTATAAGTAAAAGCATAAAGTTTTACCTTATAACTCGAACCGGTTTTCTCCTTTAAAAGGCTTCTTCAGAGGCTGCCGCTGGTAGCGCTGTCTGTCTTGTTGTGGGTGATGGAATCGAATTTCGAAAGATTAATGCTGTGTGTGTGTGTGTGTGGGGTGAGATATGTTCGAATAATGCGTGCGATTTGAATTGTGTCTGTTCATTTAGGATGTCGTTTTTATTTGTTTTTGTGTGTTTGTATATTTCCAATTGTTCTAGAGTGTCTAGTTTTCGGCCTTTTGTGTGTACGTGTAGAATGTTCATGTTATTGTCGATGTTTTTATATGTGTGGTTTGCTTCAATGAGGTGGTTTGCAAAGGTGGATTCTGTAGTGGAGTGGAGTGCCTTTGTGTGTTCAACGTATCTCTGTTTGAAGCTACGTCCTGTCTGGCCTATGTAGAATTTATTGCAATTTGAGCAATTTAACTTGTAAACACCGGGTAAATCGAATTTGTTTTGTGCTTTGTGTGTGTGTTTTGATAGTGTGTGTTCCGTTTTGTTAGCAGTTTTGTAAGCGATTCTGTATCCTGCTTTTTTGAATTTGTGGGCTATTTTTTCAGTTTGTTTGTTGATGTATGTTAGTGTTATGAATTTGTTGTTTTCTGTCTTTGTCTGTTGTTTGTTTTGTGTTTTGTGTAGGAGTTTACTGACTATTGTTCTGTCATATCCGTTATATTCTGCTAGATATTTTTTCGTGTTTAGTTCGTCTTTATAGTCTTTTTCATCTAAGGGGATGTTAAGTCTATGTATCATGGTTCTGAAGGCAGCTAGTTTGTGTTGTATTGGGTGATTGGAGGTGTTGTGTATTAGTGTGTCAGTTGTAGTTGGTTTTCTGTATACACTGAATTTGTGCCTGTGTTCTAGTTTTGTGATGGAGAGGTCTAAGAAGTTTATGGTATTGTTGTGTTCGTATTCGGCAGTAAAGGTTATGTTTTTATGTATTTTGTTTATGTGCGTTAGTAACTGTTCACATTGTCTTTTGTTTCCCCTGTATAGTATTAGAATGTCATCAACGTATCTGTGCCAATATAGTATTTTATGTGAGTGTCTGTCATTGTTTGTGAGTATTTTTGTTTTTACAAACTCAAACAGAACAACACACCAGACGAACGTATCAACGAAATAACAGAAACTCTGAACATTATCACAAAACAAAACTACTTTACTTATAACAATAAATACTACACACAGAATGATGGCTTACCCATGGGCTCCCCCATATCCAGCATTCTAGCAGAAGTCTTCCTCCAACACTTAGAAAAAACAAAAATACTCACAAACAATGACAGACACTCACATAAAATACTATATTGGCACAGATACGTTGATGACATTCTAAAACTATACAGGGGAAACAAAAGACAATGTGAACAGTTACTAATGCACATAAACAAAATACATAAAAACATAACCTTTACTGCCGAATACGAACACAACAATACCATAAACTTCTTAGACCTCTCCATCACAAAACTAGAACACAGGCACAAATTCAGTATATACAGAAAACCAACTACAACTGACACACTAATACACAACACCTCCAATCACCCAATACAACACAAACTAGCTGCCTTCAGAACCATGATACATAGACTTAACAACATCCCCTTAGATGAAAAAGACTACAAAGACGAACTAAACACGAAAAAATATCTAGCAGAATATAACGGATATGACAGAACAATAGTCAGTAAACTCCTACACAAAACACAAAACAAACAACAGACAAAGACAGAAAACAACAAATTCATAACACTAACATACATCAACAAACAAACTGAAAAAATAGCCCACAAAATCAAAAAAGCAGGATACAGAATCGCTTACAAAACTACTAACAAAACGGAACACACTATCAAAACACACACACAAAGCACAAAACAAATTCGATCTACCCGGTGTTTACAAGCTAAATTGATCAAATTGCAATAAATTCTACATAGGCCAGACAGGACGTAGCTTCAAACAGAGATACATTGAACACACAAAGGCATCCCACTCCACTACAGAATCCACCTTTGCAAACCACCTCATTGAAGCAAACCACACATATAAAAACATCGACAATAACATGAACATTCTACACGTATACACAAAAGGCCGAAAACTAGACACTCTAGAACAATTGGAAATATACAAACACACAAAAACAAATAAAAACGACATCCTAAATGAACAGACACAATTCAAATCGCACGCATTATTCGAACATATCTCACCCCACACACACAGCATCGATCTTTCGAAATTCGATTCCGTCACCCACAACAAGACGGACAGTGCTACCAGCGGCAGCCTCTGAAGAAGCCTTTTAAAGGAGAAAACCGGTTCGAGTTATAAGGTAAAACTTTATGCTTTTACTTATAAAAACCCTAGTGTTCCGAGTCGTTAATGTAATAGTGATATTTAGACCTACAGGAATAAAAACTTTTCAGTAAAATGAATGTTTCTTGATTACCTACAACTTTTTTGATAAATTTATTATTTTTCAATTTATTTAACAAAAACTGTTATGAGATAAACAATTTTACGGGTTAATATCACAATTTCCAGCTTGCAGTAACTTGAAAACCATTGGCTTTCATACAAAAACTGTGCAAGTACCAACTTATTTTTTTAGGATTCTGAAGACATATCAATTACACTGGTTACTGTTTTTTAATTTCTACCCACTGAGAAGGGGTGGGAACAGTCCTCGGAGGATAAGTAGCTGAAACATTTTTGAACTCTTATTTACACACCATGTAGAAGATATTACAAAAGGTTTGATTTTGATTTGTTCTATTACAAAGAATTCCAAAGTAAAATGCTTCACTGACTCGATTACTAAACATTTTAAAGTAAGCTTCACTTTGTATCCACCCAAAACAAGACCTTGTTTATATTGCCTGTAAAACAAACACTGTTTACAGAAACATTGTAACTTTTCTTTTCAAGTAAATCATTATGAGGTACAGTAATATACTTATGATTTTGAGAACATACTTATGAGATTACTACTGAATGGAAAGTTGTACATTTGGTAAATATACGTAGTACAGAAAGACCTTGTGCATTCTTGAGGAAAACACACTCGTTTGGTAGGGTTAATTCATTATCAAATTATTGCTTTAATAATACTGAGAAAAACATGTTTTTTATGATTTTGGTTTTAACATTGGAAAGTGAGATTGTATAAATTAATGGTTAAGAGAGACCAGTTAATGGTAAACGAAAGTCCTCGTTTTAAACTATAGGAAGTTATTACTATATTGTTCAGATTACAAACATACCAATTGGATTTGAGAAGTATGCATTAACATAAACCGTTAGTTATTTTTATATTCAATGAGGTTTCCTAATAATGATATATGGATTTCAGTGATACACTTTTACCTTTCACTTCAGTTTTTCTATAAAATAGCACAAATATCACAGTAACAGACAAGTAGTACATATAATTAAAATTTTCAACATAAAAACACTAGATAAAAAACACACATCACACTTCATGTTCTCACCCCCATGATTTAAAAAGTAGCTACAATTTCTTTCAACCCAGTTTTTGTTTACTTCATCAGACCTTATACGATATACAGTTTCAGCAAAGTTTGATTATAAAAAGAAAACACACACAGACCAGAAAGTCTGCACGGATGAATGTTTAAGAAACATTACGTGACAAATCTTTTTGCTGGCCAAAATATGACTTGTTGACTATGTGAATATTTGGCATCCACAAAAATGAAAATGTGAATTTTTCAAAACAATGGAAAGTGTCCATTGTAATAGGTGTTGCCACATGCCATTACAAACCACATTAAATTAAGGTAATAACATCAATATGTGATATGGTGAAATACCTAAACATGAAGTCATTCGGAATATTCATGAAACAGTCTTTGGTTAAAACTACCCACTGATTATTTTTATGAAATTCTCTAAGCTTCAAATATTAATTTACATAGTGTATAGCACATTTAAATAATTTCATATAGATCTAGTTTCACTTAGTTGGATCACCTATGTACATATTTAAATTACTAAATAATAACTTCACTGTGGTAACACGCCAAGATATTTGCCGCTTTAAAAATATTCTTAATGCCATAAATACTGATCAAGTGTCACAGTATCCAAAATTTATGCTATAAACAGCAAACCTTCAGCAGGTTACTCTGTCTTCTTTTATTATATCATTATCGTTCTTCCACTGTAGCATCAGTTTTCCACATCAACCGCAGTACACCAAGTAAAGTGATGTCATAATGATGGTTACCATTGTCTTCTTCTCTCAACAATCAGTTTGGCCTTCCAACACTAAATGGTCTGTCAGGTAACCTAGGGGGAAGGTTAGGTACAGGACGCCTACATAAAAATAAAAATAAATGATTAAAATAAGAATAATAACGCTATCTATACAACTTTCTTAATTAAAAATAAATTATAAAAAGTAAATATTTAATACTTCATAAAGGATATCATTTAATAGTGATAAAATAAGAAAACACAAAATGCTTCAAATAACATACAAGTGAATGTACTATGGGTTGCATGGCCTGACTGATAGAAAACAACAGTACTTGGGTGAAATTTAAATTTTATTATCCAGATCCCACCATAAAATTTTCAGTGGTGCATAATGTACCACTTTTATAACTTTTAACTGGAAAGTACCATTTTTTCATTATTAACAAAAATTGTATATTATCTTAAAAAATCTGCTACCCCCTTTATCTCCCTATAAGCTCATTTTAGGCTGAATATGGGAGTAAGCTAGAAAGCAGGAACAGTTGTACTATGGAAACAATCTGTCCCTATAAAAAGCAGATGAGAAATCTTCTAAATTTTGGAGACTATTTAACCCCGAACCATGTATGACAATTCTCAGCAAAAATTGATATTATTTGGGACACTGGATCATTGATTACCTTTTATAAGTGTCCCCAAGAATCTTCAATTGCCAGAGAAACTCTGAGTGTACTGCGTAATAATTAGTCAAAAGAGGTATTATGAGAGGAATTACTGATGTGCTGCCAGTAATAATAATAATAATAATAATAGTACCAAACTGTACATAAACTCTTACTAATTGAGAGAAAAAGTGGTACTCTATCCCTTAAATATCATTATATTGCTACATATTGTTAAAATAAAGAATCTATTTCCTAACTGAAAAAGATGATAAAGCAGGGTCAGTTTTGAATAATGTTCGAAAGTAGGTTAACAACTAAAGTTGAGGGCTATTTAAAACTGTCACAATCTTACACTTATGTCCCAATGCACTTTTTATTGAAACTGGACAAAGTAAAGTTTCACCCTCAGAGTTTTATCATAAAGTCAAAGTAAAATCAAATTTTAATGTTTATAGCACAGAAAGTTGAATCTGTCATGCCCATAGATGTTTTCATCATAATACGCAGTTGTTGTAGGTCTGGTATGAAGACCAAGAGGCTTTATGATCTTTGAATCAACCCTGAAGATGATTATCTACACATCTGGTGTGGTGAAAACCAGAAGTAGTTATAGATTAACACGGACTGTTGCAGAATGCTATTTGACATTTACTATCCAATATGCTGCCTTTAACTAGTTCTACAAAACAGTCACAAGTAATCCTGAATGCCAAATAGACACTGGTTATAAGCGGTATGCGGTAAGCAGTTAAAAGCAGATTATATTAGTATGCAATCATAACAGGTAGAGTACATGTAATGTCCAGGGTAATGAGTAATGCTAAGCACGAAACACATTTGCATCAAGTGAAAACTGATATGATTAACATCTGTATCTGCAGATGCTGTTAAAAAACATTAAATTAAAATAAAGAAAGATGCAATTAAAAGAATCACAAACACACTTACACTGGAGATTCTACTAATCACAAGGTTAGTTCTTAATACTAATCACTCCATAAATACAGTAATTCTCTGTTGACTATGAGTTCTTCAAAAATGGTGTTTATTTACTCGCAATCTTGCAATGTTAGAATTGTGCAGTAGTTGCCAACAGCATAATTAGAAGTCATTTGTGGTAATTCTTTGTGAGCACATTCCTTCCTATCATATTAAGTCTGTCAGTTACACACTGTCACTGTTTTTTGTTATTATCTAATCTTAATACTACTTTCTGAACCATCTTTTGGTCACAATCTTTCCAAATGTTCAAAAATAATAATCAGCATTGACAAACCTGCCAAAAAAGATAGGTATGTAATACTTGTGTAATTATATTTAGGACAGGTTATGGTACAGCAAGGGCATAGCAACTGGGAAAGACTAAAGCCCATTAACAAGTCAACTATATGAACAATAAAAGTCATTAAGAATAAATACAAGCTAGTATTATAAGTGAAACTGTTAGTTATATTTATAACTATAACTGTTAGTTAAAGTTATATTTAAGCCCTGTGAAATACAACTTTTGTGAATATTGGAAAAAGGAAGTTATGATTTGGGTGAATGATCAAAACAAAAAGTTCTTGTAAGTAGCTCCATTATATGTGAAAAGATGCTATGAACATACAAACATATTTATAGCAAGATGCTAGCCATTCTACATGTCAAGATTAATAAGGGCTTGATAACCATAGACTTAACAATTTGGAAAAAATAGATGAAACCAACCTCACCTGACTACAGTGCTACCGAGAGTTATCATGAACAATCAGAATAAGACCTGAAGATAAAGGATATTTTCTGGAACAAGTATTCATCAGAGGAAAACACATCTGCATTAGAAGCTCATGTCTAACAGTACACCAATATTTGAATAAAGAAGAACAGAAAAAATGATTCCATATTGCCTAAGCAGCAGATTACTTTGTCCAGCAACATTACCAAATTTTTTTCTTGTCAGTGATCATATAATGGAGTAGAGTATAACATTAAAACAGAGTTCGGTGGTTTTTTTTCTCTCAATACAAGCAGGTTCAGCTGTAGTAAACAAAGCAGACTTATTTTTAAGTTTCCTTTAAATCATCTGGTGGCAAGTGAAATGGTAATCTGTCACCCTTCTATAAATGGGAGTTCTCATATTTCAATTTAAAATTGTTTTGACAGCAATTTTGTGTGAAGTATTTTGTGTTTACAACTTAAAAGTTTAAAGTGAAAATTATAATAAGCTATAAATATGGGATATAACATGAAAACTTACTGCAATGTTTTTATTATAGCAGCTCTTTCACTGTAGTTTTTAAATTTATGTAATTGTCATGGTAACTGGACTGGTTTTATACCATTATGACAAGGTAGTGGATAGTATGATATATATACATTTTTTTCCCTTAATTTCAGTTTCTCTTATGTTTTCCGTATGAAACTAATTTCACTAACTGGATAGGAACATAACACTGCAGTTGTTGAACAAAAATCAATAGAAATTGTCTGTTTAGTAGTATTTATTTGTAGTATGCAAAGCAAACGAGTTTTATTTCTGTACATATTACCACTAATACAAGAATCTTTAGTGATATAAAAAGCCTTGGTCTTCAAAAATGAAAATGCCATTTATTAAATATAAACTGAAAGATTTTAAACATAGTTATTATTTTTAATGATTAAGGTCTTATGTATAATTGGTGAAATCTCCCAAAGGAGATAAAAATGAAATAGTTTTTATACTGAAAATAAATATTTACAAATGACAACCGTCAGTGATTATAGATGTTGTGGGGGTTTTTTAGCTCAACTTCAAAAAGCATTACAAAAGAAGAAATTTTTCTAGCTTTTACAGGCTTTAGAAAATTTTTTTTGATAAAGTAGTCAAAGAAAATTATGAAAGATATGCCAGCAAGAAAGTTAATCAAATAATTTAAAAAACCTATAAAAATTAAGTTCATACTATCATACGTAAAACAGGATATCATGAATTCAGGACACAGAAAAAACATAATAATAAGGAGAAGATTTGAGTCCATCATTGCACTAGTAAGGATAAAAATATTTAATGGATGTTTAAGCATGAAAAGTGAGGACTTGTATAACAGGCATTTACTGATGACATGATGCTTGTGGCTTATGGGTAAAATAGAGAAAGTATGCAACTGATGTGACGTATGGAACATAGTTTTTGGAAGAGACAAAACAAAAATTAATAAAACAAAAAGTAAAGTAATGGCTATAGTTGTTGGTGATGGAATGTTGTTGGGAAAAGTGAGAATGTTACAGTATCTTGAAGTGACATGCAACTAGAAAGAACACATGGAAAGGAGAATTATACTACACACATATGTCTGAAAACATCTGCATAGTGGCAGCTCATGATTAAACTGTAAGGGAAGGCAATCTCTAAAATCTGTCAAATAACATATATTACCCTTTATTTAATTTACAAAAAGCTTATTTCTGACTCCAATTATCCCTTTTTTGAAGTCATTAATAGTATTAAGAATGTTCACTGCATCATGACTTGCAGAACCTGAAACAGATTAAGTAATCTAAAGAAGAGACGTGTTTTTGAGTAAAAGTTTTGCCAAAACAAGAATTATTTTCGAATGGTAACAAACAAGATGCTATTTTCAAATGAATTAACAAGCCAACAGCTAGTATTACTATTCTCAATTACATATAATATTTTCTCGAGTATAATGCACACATTTTTCCCCAAAAATGGAGGGGATAATATAATTTACATATAAATTGTAGATCTGCACATGTATGATCAGACTGTGTACAGTTGGCAGTGTCACTTAAAACTGGCAGGCTTGAGTCTAGTAATAGTAAAATGAAATTTACTGGTAATTTGGTTCGCAGTTTTCATCCTTCTCTATCAGTTATATGTTAATTCCATAGACATATAACGGTACTCTGATGTAGCATTCTGTTACTGTACTTGTTTGTTGTCATTGGTCTGTTGTTTTTTACAGTAGTTCATTACCAGTATTGCATGTGTTGTGAAGAGACAGATTGTATATGAGTGGAAGAATACTGTATCATCCTATGAGGCTCAGTTTAAATAATCCATAATAAAATTCATAAAATAAAATGGTGACCGTGCTACATTGTGTAAATCTGATGTAGCAGAATCTAATGTTTGGGAGTAACAAAAAGAAAAATTAAGTGTTACTACTTGTGATCGCATTCTTTCTGTGGTAAAAAAGCTAAGTTTCCAGAAGTAGAAAAGCACCTAGTCAGGTTTATAACAGTGAAACTTTGTCACTACTACTGAAATGGGTACAGATTCAAGCTAGATAATCGCTCAGGATCTTGAAATAGACATACACAACTTTGTGCCAGTCTTGGTTGGTGTTTAGAGTTTCCTTGCAGACACGGTCTTTTGGTTCGAAGACTCTGGCTCAATGTTTACCTCGAGAGTACAAAAATAAAATTGTCGAATTTCATCAATTTATTGTACAAATGAGGCATACGTACAACTCTGATTTATCTAAAATTGGGAGTGCAGACCACTGTCTTTTGTGATATGCCAGTAGCCATGAGTAATGATGAAAAAGGTGCAATAACAGAATCAGAAGAGGAGAGTAATTCATACTGTGTCCTTCAAAAACAGATAAAGAATGTTAATAAATGCAAATGTTATGTACTAGTGAAAAACTAAAAAGGTAACAAACTAAACACATAACCATGACTTGTGTAAGTTTGAAGTTGTTTTAAGTTTTATATGATTTTAATTTAATATTCCTGTTTTGTGTTTACAAATAAATAGGTATGGTAACTACATTTTTTTCCTATGAGTTTGTATGAAACACTTTTTCTACACAGTATATTATTCAAACAATGTATATTTTTGTACATCCTAATAAATTTGTTCAATTGTTTCTCATCACAATTACAAGTGCGCCTTATACATGAATATGTATTTCTGCAAAATATTACAATAAAATGGGGATGGGCGTTATACAAGAGGGTGGAATATGGTATTTTCAGAACACACCAGAACACTGTTTTTGTAATAACTGTCTGTATTATTCTGGATTGTTAAAGTAAAGCTGTGTCCTGCTGTCTATAAAAAAAAACCCACGGTGAAAGGTGGCAATCCCATTTAAATTAGCAACAAATTCTTACATCCATTACTTTAGAAGCAGCTTGCTCCAGCAGTTTATTTAATTGATAGGTGAATAGTAAACATAATGGTTATTTTTAAACTTCTTCCTGATTTTAATATTACCACTTCCTTCACTTCCCAAGCATAATGGCTTCACTGTTGTCTCCACTATCGCTGTATTTGAATTATTTTCTAAAATCAGGTCACCTACTGCAAAATATATACTTTGAGAGAATCCATTCACAGCTTGCTTATCTGGATACAATTCCTCAGATTCATCACATGTATTGCCTCCATAACATATGTTGGTAGTTGAAAGTATGAGAGATAAAATGAGAACTTTTTAATTTCTTTTACAACACGGAATCCAATCTGATGATGAGTTAATCATTCAAGCACTTACTGGGGGTCATTACAATAACTGAATGCAATAAGTAGTGGTCTACAGTATATAAAGAATTTACAATCTACTAATAATACTGGGTTAATTAAATTTTTTCTTTTTCACTTTTCTGTAACAGATTTCAGGCACTTCTACTGCTCTGTGTG
Organism: Magicicada septendecula; assembly: GCA_034769895.1. Taxonomy (NCBI): domain Eukaryota; kingdom Metazoa; phylum Arthropoda; class Insecta; order Hemiptera; family Cicadidae; genus Magicicada; species Magicicada septendecula. The sequence goes on from CM068368.1 coordinate 382,227,214, forward strand.
TGTATGTGATTTATTTTATAGTTTTCTTCTAATCACAAAGTCATAAATTAAGTTTTCAATATTGGAAATTTTTATTTTCAAAACAGATAGTGTGCCTCACTCTTCGTGTAGCATGTATGACACACATACCCCAACAGCAGAGTCCAAATGCCATACAATAAGGCTGTGTAGATAATGGCAGTGATATCAGATCAGGTCATGACAGCTATTGTACACAAAAATGTCATGTTATGTTTTTCATTGTGTGTGTGTGTGTGTATATATAATATCTTCAAATATATACACTGCAGATAGGTTTATTTTCACCTGACGCACGTTTCACAGAAATTATTCTGTATCTTCAGAGGTTTGTTTGAATTGTAATTCAATGTTTCACTAATTGTAATTAATTCACTACCGACTTGGAACACACAGTTTTTTATGGGCAAAAATGTAAAAGTTTTACCTTATAGCCTGAACCAGTTTTTGCTTTTAAAAAGCTTCTTCAGAGGCTGTCGTTGGGAGCACTGTCCGTCTTGTTCTTGGCGATGGTATCGATTTTGGAAGGATCGACGTTATGTGTATGGGGTGTGATATGTTCGAATAATGCATGTGATTTGAATTGTGTCTGTTCGTTTAGGATGTCGTGTTTATGTTTTTCATGTGTTTGTATATTTCTAATGGTTCAAGAGTGTATAGTTTTCGGCCTTTTGTGTATACGTGTAGAATGTCCATGTTATTGTCGATGTTTTTCTATGTGTGGTCACTAATTACAATTAGTGAAGTAACGGACACGTCATGGACAACAAAATTCATGAATGTTTCACTTACAATATAGTTAACGGATAATCGATTTTACTTCGATTCTGTTTTTGATTGTTGCAATGTTTATGTAGTCAGCTATTTATTATATATTTAATGTTTTATTATTCTAATAAATGTATGGTTTTAAATATGTTGTCTTGTTTTGTTTTTATTTGAATTTGTTACTAAATTAGTAGATTATTATTATTGTGTTTGTAAATATTATGATTTTCCCAGATATTCATTTTGTTATATTTTTGTACATTTTAAATTAATTTGACATTTTGACTGTCTGGAAATTTATGTTTATTGTTTAAACAGTGTGTGGCTAAATTATATTGTACAACAATCAAAAATAGAATTGAAGTAAAATCGATTATCCGTTAACTATATTGTAAGCGAAACATTCAATTACAATTCAAACAAACCTCTGAAGATAATTTCTGTGAAACGTGCATCACAGTAGGTAAAAATAAACCTACTTGCAGTATATATATTTGAAGATATTACATGGGAGACCTGGAGAAAACTCAATGAGTTACTTACAAAGGAATTATATATACGTCTCACAATGAGAAATTTGGTTTGAATTTCAAAATATTAAATACTATTGTTTCTTCATTTGCTTTACTTTGTATGCAGGGCACAACCACAGAGCTCTCCTTTATGAGCTATCACTGCATTTATAATATACTATGCATAAATAGTTAATACACAGATAAGAAATTAAATGAAAAACAAACATGAAGATATTTATGTCAATTTGCTGACCTTTGGATGAAATTCACAAGTCATGAGTGGAAAAAACAGAAAAGCCAAATTGTAAAGATGAAGTATCTGAGAAAGAGTTGCAGAAATTACAAGGATCATTCGAGTAAGAAATGTAGAGATTTGGAAACATAATCTGTGCTTGAATTCGTAGAAAGGAAGACAACTGTATACGTGGAGGATACCTACAGCATATTGAACATAAGGTCAGTGAAGCACATCTGAGAAGTACAAAAAAGTATATGTACAATGAAATGAAGAGATTGGAACAGAGCAAGAAAGAGTGGAAGACATGTGGAAAGTGGCATACAATTATTGTACAGTAAGTTTCACCCCCCCCCCCCCACACAGACAATCATCAACAACAGTGAGCTTGAGGAGCAAGAAGATCAAAGACAGAGATACCAAGAACTGATGAGGTACACTTAATTCCTGAAAGCGCTCTGCAGATTTAAGTAAGTTCTATGAGAGTATGGTTTTAATTTAATGTAACTGTATACACTAAATAAAATATAAAAATATTAATCTTGTGGTTAGTTTCAACTTACAACTCATGTTAAATGTAAACAAACACACATCATGATTACAAAATACAAACTGTATATACTACACACATAAATTGTTGACCATGCAAACGGATACAAAAAATATGTTTTCTTTCTTCTTATTTAGAAATATTGTATTCATATTTTATACTGGGTCTAAGACACTTAGACACCTCCAAGAAATTTCATTTAAGCAGTTAACTATCTTTCACTAAAAATATTTCATATTAGGACGGCATAGCATACAGGTTAATGATAAAAGCAGACTGCGCATATTTTTACAATCTCTGAGACTGTAATCTGTCTAATTTGTCATATGATATTTGTAGTACAAGCTATTTATCTCTCTGGCAAGATCCTGTGTTATTATATATTACTATCCACTTTCTAGTTGGAAAAAGTAGCAACTGTTGTCAACTGATCAAAACTAGTTAAGGACGGAATGAGAAAATAATTCTTCATATATCCCATTATTAGTCACCAATGACTCAAAATATAAAGTTAAACACATGAAAAAAATAGGAGTCACCTCAGACACTGTCCAGAAGAACAACTCAAAATCTTTTAAGTTTTAACAGAATAACTTGTCCTTTAGTAATTACAGCAAGTTAAAATACTACTGAAGATGTGACTCGCAGTCTCATTGTGCCCTTTCCAGGGCCGTCCCTGGGGGGGGGGGGGGGGGCAAGCTGCCACGGGCGCCGCGTCAGGGGGGTGCCACGATTTGTAGAAATTTGTATTTCGCATATATCGTCGTTATGCCGTATAATATACTGGCTTGTAATAGTACCAGTACCAAACGCTTCCAATTACTAGAATCAAATGTTAATCTCTGCTGCCCGCCGCGGTCCCCACTACGTTTGCACGATGCTTCGTCTATTCACGCCCCGCGGCCGATTTTACACTGTTTTCTTTGTGAAATTTTGGTAGGTTGACAGCTGACAGTACTTGATGTTGTTTACGTCAAATTTTCAGTAAATCTTTCGTGTTATAAAATTTATTTATTCTATCCAGTTTGTATAAATATTGTTTATTACTTTGTATTTTGTTAGTGTATTATAGTGAATATTAATGTTTATAGTGTGTATAATGTGGATGTTTATAGCGTGTATACTGTGACAGCAGCGGTATGCGAACATCTGCTCTCCGGTACCAGCGGTGGACACAGCGAGCCAATCCGGCATCAGCAGCCGCCGAGACGTGACCAACTTCGTGTTCGGAGCTAGCCAACCAGCGATGCCGGTTAGTTAATAAAACCCGGGCCGGCAGAAAATTTTACGCACTCTTCATCGCCACGCCATCGGACGCACTTCATCTCCTCTCCTCTCTCGGACGACATCGGCACGGAGTCAGCCGGAAGGAACGGCCGAAGAATAGAACCGGCGTTCTTGCGTCTACGCCCTCCAGTTCCGCGCCAGCGATGGATTTCGCTCGGCCGGCAGCCGACTCTACAACCGGTGCCATACCTACTGCAGACTCTACAAGAGGACTGCAGTACGCCACGATCAGCGGGCGCAGCCGCCGAACATCTCAGCGCGGCACGACCAACATCAGCTTTCTCGCCACAAGGTCCTTTTTAGGGCCACCAAAAACGATAGTGTGTACGATTGGCGCCATTTGTCATGCGGCAAGCCTTTTGTCCGGTGACAATACATAACCTAGAAAGGTAAGTTAGGCCTACGTGATACATTTAGGCCTACTAAATATTTTTCTCATTATTATAATTATGCATATTGACTATTGTATATTCCTAAGCATTTCTAGAATAAAAATATGTCCTAGTAAATAAACAGAAGGAAACCAATGAGTTTCCAGTTATTACATTAGCCTACATTTTTTTATTTTTATATTATTATATATTTCTAAGAAATGCTTTCTTTACTGTCGTCTTATATTAGATGATCATCACTCTACACTATAGGTTTTAGTAAAATTTCGCGTATATAGTGTATGTTATAAAAACGAGCGTGTAGTGTATATTGTTTTTGAGTTCGTGTGTGTACATAATGTGTGTTTATATAATAATTTTAATGTGCGAGCTGCAGGTGAAATAATAGTGAATGCTCAATATTCTCTTTTTAATCAAGTATTTTAAAAATAATTGATCTAAACATGCAATTAATCATTTTTAAAGTGCGCTCTGATAAAGTAATTATTAAAAAAGTGCGCATCGATCGATAAAATAATTGTAAAATATCGGTATGGAGAACCATACATGACTTACATATTCTAAGATTTATAATCTGAAATATGCTTGCCTGCCAAGCACGATATATTTTCTAATATATACATAATTTACATTAAAATGAAAAAATTATAATTTTATTGCCTGGCAACAAAATTATTTTATTTTCAACAATTACCATTGTTTGAAAAAGTTTAAATGAATTTTCAATTACTTTACTCTTGTTAAAACGTAAAAGGTTGCAGGTAAACTACCCCTTCCCCTTAACTGATCTTCACCAAAATCTAATGGCCTTGAGTCCTCTACAATTCACTGATGTATGCAAAAAATTATTTGATTCTGTTTGAATTTGCGGCTGTTATCGTTTGCCATAGAAAATACCCTTGTTAAAAAAACGTTGTAGGTAAACTACCCCTTTCCCTTAACCGATCTTCACCAAAAACAATAGGTCTTGAGAACTCTACAATTTAGGGCTGTATGCAAATAATCTTTTGATTCTGTTTGAATTTGCGGCTGTTATCGTTTGCCATAGGAAATACCCTTGTTAAAACATAAAATGTTACAGGTAAACTACCCCTTTCCCTTAACCGATCTTCACCAAAAACAATAGGTCTTGAGAACTCTACAATTCAGGGCTGTATGCGAAACATTATTTGATTCTGTTTGAATTTGCGGCTGTTATCGTTTGCCAAAAAAAAAAAAATTTCCCTTGATAAAAAAAAAACCGTTGCAGGTAAACTACCCCTTTCCCTCAACCGATCTTCACCAAAAACAATAGGTCGTGAGTACTCTACAAATCAGGGCTGTATGCAAAAAATTATTTGATTCTGTTTGAATTTGCGGCAGTTATCGTTTGCCATAGAAAAAAAATCTACAGACACACACACAGACACTTTTCGGAAAACGACTTTTTTTCATGTTTTGAGTGTAGTAGAATCAGAATCTGCAATAATCTCGAACACGATTTTTTTTGCCATCACCATACTTCCATTCCTTACGGAATATGGAAGTAAAAAGAATTAAACATGAAATTAATACTTTTTACTTCCATATTCCTTAAGGAATGGAAGTATGGTGATGGCAAAAAAAATCGTGTTCGAGATTATTGCAGATTCTGATTCTACTACACTCAAAACATGAAAAAAAGTCGTTTTCCGAAAAGTGTCTGTGTGTCTGTCTGTGTGTCTGTGTGTCTATAGATTTTTTTTCTATGGCAAACGATAACTGCCGCAAATTCAAACAGAATCAAATAATTTTTTGCATACAGCCCGGTTTTGCAGAGTTCTCGCGACCTATTGTTTTTGGTGAAGATCGGTTGAGGGAAAGGGGTAGTTTACCTGCAACGGTTTTTTTTTAGCAAGGGAAATTTTGTTTGTTTGGCAAACGATAACAGCCGCAAATTCAAACAGAATCAAATAATGTTTCGCATACAGCCCTGAATTGTAGAGTTCTCAAGACCTATTGTTTTTGGTGAAGATCGGTTAAGGGAAAGGGGTAGTTTACCTGTAACGTTTTATGTTTTAACAAGGGTATTTCCTATGGCAAACGATAACAGCCGCAAATTCAAACAGAATCAAATAATTTTCTGCATACAGCCCTGATTTGTAGAGTACTCAAGACCTATTGTTTTTGGTGAAGATCGGTTGAGGGGAAGGGGTAGTTTACCAGCAACGTTTTTTATCATGCGTATTTTCTATGGCAAACGACAACTGCCGCAAATTCAAACAGAATCAAATAATTTTTTGCATACAGCCCTGATTTGTAGAGTACTCGCGACCTATTGTTTTTGGTGAAGATCGGTTGAGGGGAAGGGGTAGTTTACCTGCAACAGTTTTTACTTCCATATTCCTTAAGGAATGGAAGTATGGTGATGGCAAAAAAAATCGTGTTCGAGATTATTGCAGATTCTGATTCTACTACACTCAAAACATGAAAAAAAGTCGTTTTCCGAAAAGTGTCTGTGTGTCTGTCTGTCTGTAGATTTTTTTTCTATGGCAAACGATAACTGCCGCAAATTCAAACAGAATCAAATAATTTTTTGCATACAGCCCGGTTTTGCAGAGTTCTCGCGACCTATTGTTTTTGGTGAAGATCGGTTGAGGGAAAGGGGTAGTTTACCTGCAACGGTTTTTTTTTAGCAAGGGAAATTTTGTTTGTTTGGCAAACGATAACAGCCGCAAATTCAAACAGAATCAAATAATGTTTCGCATACAGCCCTGAATTGTAGAGTTCTCAAGACCTATTGTTTTTGGTGAAGATCGGTTAAGGGAAAGGGGTAGTTTACCTGTAACGTTTTATGTTTTAACAAGGGTATTTCCTATGGCAAACGATAACAGCCGCAAATTCAAACAGAATGAAAAGATTATTTGCATACAGCCCTAAATTGTAGAGTTCTCAATACCTTTTGTTTTTGGTGAAGATCGGTTAAGGGAAAGGGGTAGTTTACCTACAACGTTTTTTTAACAAGGGTATTTTCTATGGCAAACGATAACAGCCGCAAATTCAAACAGAATCAAATAATTTTCTGCATACAGCCCTGATTTGTAGAGTACTCAAGACCTATTGTTTTTGGTGAAGATCGGTTGAGGGGAAGGGGTAGTTTACCAGCAACGTTTTTTATCATGCGTATTTTCTATGGCAAACGACAACTGCCGCAAATTCAAACAGAATCAAATAATTTTTTGCATACAGCCCTGATTTGTAGAGTACTCGCGACCTATTGTTTTTGGTGAAGATCGGTTGAGGGGAAGGGGTAGTTTACCTGCAACGGTTTTTTTTATCAAGGGAAATTTTTTTTTTTTTGGCAAACGATAACAGCCGCAAATTCAAACAGAATCAAATAATGTTTCGCATACAGCCCTGAATTGTAGATTTCTCAAGACCTATTGTTTTTGGTGAAGATCGGTTGAGGGAAAGGGGTAGTTTACCTGCAACGTTTTTTTAACAAGGGTATTTTATATGGCAAACGATAACAGCCGCAAATTCAAACAGAATCAAATAATGTTTTGCATACAGTCCTGATTTGTAGAGTACTCAAGACCTATTGTTTTTGGTGAAGATCGGTTAAGGGAAAGGGGTAGTTTACCTGTAACGTTTTATGTTTTAACAAGGGTATTTCCTATGGCAAACGATAACAGCCGCAAATTCAAACAGAATCAAAAGATTATTTGCATACAGCCCTAAATTGTAGAGTCCTCAAGACCTATTGTTTTTGGTGAAGATCGGTTGAGGGAAAGGGGTAGTTTACCTGCAACTTTTTTTTAACAAGGGTATTTTCTATGGCAAACGATAACAGCCGCAAATTCAAACAGAATCAAATAATGTTTTGCATACAGCCCTGATTTGTAGAGTACTCAAGACCTATTGTTTTTGGTGAAGATCGGTTAAGGGGAAGGGGTAGTTTACCTGCAACGTTTTTTTATCAAGCGTATTTTCTATGGCAAACGATAACAGCCGCAAATTCAAACAGAATCAAATAATTTTTTGCATACGTCCCTGAATTGTAGAGGTCTCAATGACTTTCGATTTTGGTGAAGATCGGTTAAGGGCAAGGGGTAGTTTACCTGCAACCTTTTACGTTTTAACAAGAGTAAAGTACTTGAAAATTTATTTAAACTTTTTGAAACAATGGTAATTGTTAAAAATAAAATAATTTTGTTGTCAGGCAATAAAATTATAATTTTTTCATTTTAATGTAATATAATATTTTTCATTTAATACAGCAATAAAAAGGCAGGTAAGACACAGCCTGGCTGTTTGGCTGAAAATGATTTTAAATATAAATCTTAGAATATGGAAGTCATGTATGGTTCTCCATACCGATATTTTTGTTTATCAAGGGTAATTTTTTTTCTATGGCAAACGATAACAGCCGCAAATTCAAACAGAATCGAATAATGTTTCACATACAGCCCTGAATTGTAGAGTTCTCAAGACCTATTGTTTTTGGTGAAGATCGGTTAAAGGAAAGGAGTAGTTTACCTGCAACGTTTTATGTTTTAACAAGGGTAATTCTTTACTTCCATGTTCCTAAAGGAAATGGAAGTATGGTGATGGCAAAAAAATCGTGTTAGAGATTATTGCAGATTCTGATTGTACTACACTCAAAACATGAAAAAAAAGTCATTTTTCGAAAAGTGTCTGCGTGTCTGTAGATTTTTACTTCCATATTCCTTAAGGAATGGAAGTATGGTGATGGCAAAAAAATCGTGTTCGAGATTATTGCAGATTCTGATTCTACTACACTCAAAACATGAAAAAAAGTCGTTTTCCGAAAAGTGTCTGTGTGTGTGTCTGTGTGTCTGTCTGTAGATTTTTTTCTATGTCAAACGATAACTGCCACAAATTCAAACAGAATCAAATAATTTTTTGCATATAGCCCTGATTTGTAGAGTACTCGCGACCTATTGTTTTTGGTGAAGATCGGTTGAGGGAAAGGGGTAGTTTACCTGCTACGGTTTTTTTCTATCAAGGGAATTTTTTTTTTTGCAAACGATAACAGCCGCAAATTCAAACAGAATCAAATAATGTTTCGCATACAGCCCTGAATTGTAGAGTTATCAAGACCTATTGTTTTTGGTGAAGATCGGTTAAGGGAAAGGGGTAGTTTACCTGTAACATTTTATGTTTTAACAAGGGTATTTCCTATGGCAAACGATACCAGCCGCAAATTCAAACAGAATCAAAAGATTATTTGCATACAGCCCTAAATTGTAGAGTTCTCAAGACCTATTGTTTTTGTGGAAGATCGGTTAAGGGAAAGGGGTAGTTTACCTACAACGTTTTTTTAACAAGGGTATTTTCTATGGCAAACGATAACAGCCGCAAGTTCAAACAGAATCAAATAATTTTCTGCATACAGCCCTGATATTTGTAGAGTACTCAAGACCTATTGTTTTTGGTGAAGATCGGTTGAGGGGAAGGGGTAGTTTACCTGCAACGTTTTTTTTTCTATGGCAAACGATAACTGCCGCAAATTCAAACAGAATCAAATAATTTTTTGCATACGTCAGTGAATTGTAGAGGTCTCAAGGACTTTCGATTTTGGTGAAGACCGGTTAAGGGGAAGGGGTAGTTTACCTGCAACCTTTTACGTTTTAAGGGAGTAAAGTACTTGAAAATTTATTTAAACTTTTTGAAACAATGGTAATTGTTGAAAATAAAATAATTTTGTTGCCAGGTAACAAAAATAAAGTCATTTTGATTATAAAATATAAATATTTACAACAAGATAAGAATTTTCAGTTTTCAAAATTTAAATATATTTTTATAAAGCAATGGGTTCTTCATTGAGGTGGGGACCATGTCACTCACTCCATCTCAAGCCTCTCCCATTTTGCAGAAAAAGAGGACCCTGTCAAGGCTGATACTTTGACGACAGTGACAGGGCTTTCCACCAAATTCAGCAGAGTGACAGGTAGGCCCAACTCTGATTGGCTCCTCAGATTTCCCCAGCGTTAGTAGGTTCTATGAAAATATTTTATTTCAAAAATGATTTTAAATATAAATCTTAGATATGTTTTATAAATCTCATGTTTTATGTTTTAACATGGGTAATTTTTTATATGACGAACCATAACTGCCGTAAATTCAAACAGAATCAAATAATTTTTTACATATGTGCCTGAGCTATAGAGAACTCAATGTCTGTTGATTGTGGTGAAGATCGGTTACGGGGAAAGGGCAGTTTACCAGAAACATTTTTTGTTGTAACACGAGTAAAGTACTTAATTTTGATAAAGTATCCTGATAAGATCTTAATAATCCACTGTAGAAACGTAGATGAAATATCTATAAATGAAGAGACTAGTTGAACGGGCTGGGGGTAATTTTCTATAAATCAAAATTATAGTTGAAGGGGGAGGGGATAATTTTTTTTATATGTGTACTACGTTATTGGCAACAAAGAAGTATTTTTTTGTTAAAATTCCTTCCCTGGCTGTTTGGCTGAAAATGATTTTAAATATAAATCTTAGAATATGGAAGTCATGTATGGTTCTCCATACCGATATTTTAAAAGTGCGTTTCGATTTAAATTTAAAAAGAATTAAACGTAGATTTAATACTTTTCAAAAGTATTAAATAGAAGGTTAAATCTTTTTTGCGTAATAAAGCGCTCTTTTGGGTTGAGAGCTCATTTTGGAAATTGTATCATTGTTTAACTATAAATAAGAATTAACTCTGTTTTTTTTAACTGAAAATTATTATGTTAGGCCTAATTATTTTTCGTACTGCCAACTATGAAAGTCCTTAACCTATACAATGAGGATTGTGACATTTTTTTATTTTCCAGTTATTAAAATAAAATAAAGATCTTACACTTTTGACTGAATTTTGGTTGAACAATATATCCCAAGATTTCAAATAAGAAAAATGTCCTCAAAGCAATCAGGGGCTCAAAGGCGGAAAATGGGAAGGGAAGCTGAAGCAGCTCATGAAGTACTGCTTAGTAAAGTTCCTAAATTAACAAGTTTTTTTATGCCCACCTTGTCTTCATCTGTAGCTCTGCCAAATGACGAACTGCATTGTAATTCAACTAATAATGTAGAATCTCACCATTCCAAAAATTTCAGTACAAACAAACAAGACGCTCAAGATAATCCACTGACAGCTAAACATGAAACTACCCATACTTTTGAGGTAGACGATGTTCTCACTGATTGTGAATCTGAATCTATTACTAGTAGTTCTGAACGTCAATTATCCAATGACCCATCAACTTGGCCTGAACATCTATCAGTGAGAGAAAGAGACATTATTGCAATGATGGAGCCACTACCTTTTTTGGCAAATGATAAGGAGTACCCACTGATTGACAAATGCCATTTTACTTCCATATTCCTTAAGGAATGGAAGTATGGTGATGGCAAAAAAAATCGTGTTCGAGATTATTGCAGATTCTGATTCTACTACGCTCAAAACATGAAAAAAAGTCGTTTTCCAAAAAGTGTCTGTGTGTGTGTCTGTCTGTGTGTCTAGATTTTTTTTCTATGGCAAACGATAACAGCCGCAAATTCAAACAGAATCAAATAATTTTTTGCATACAGCCCTGATTTGTAGAGTACTCACGACCTATTGTTTTTGGTGAAGATCGGTTGAGGGAAAGGGGTAGTTTACCTGCAACAGTTTTTTTTATCAAGGGAAATTTTTTTTTTTTGGCAAACGATAACAGCCGCAAATTCAAACAGAATCAAATAATGTTTCGTATACAGCCCTGAATTGTAGAGTTCTCAAGACCTATTGTTTTTGGTGAAGATCGGTTAAGGGAAAGGGGTAGTTTACCTGTAACGTTTTATGTTTTAACAAGGGTATTTCCTATGGCAAACGATAACAGCCGCAAATTCAAACAGAATCAAAAGATTATTTGCATACAGCCCTAAATTGTAGAGTCCTCAAGACCTATTGTTTTTGGTGAAGATCGGTTGAGGGAAAGGGGTAGTTTACCTGCAACTTTTTTTTAACAAGGGTATTTTCTATGGCAAACGATAACAGCCGCAAATTCAAACAGAATCAAATAATGTTTTGCATACAGCCCTGATTTGTAGAGTACTCAAGACCTATTGTTTTTGGTGAAGATCGGTTAAGGGGAAGGGGTAGTTTACCTGCAACGTTTTTTTATCAAGCGTATTTTCTATGGCAAACGATAACAGCCGCAAATTCAAACAGAATCAAATAATTTTTTGCATATGTCCCTGAATTGTAGAGGACTCAAGGAATTTTGATTTTGGTGAAGATCGGTTAAGGGGAAGGGGTAGTTTACCTGCAACCTTTTACGTTTTAACAAGAGTGAAGTACTTGAAAATTTATTTAAACTTTTTGAAACAATGGTAATTGTTAAAAATAAAATAATTTTGTTGCCAGGCAATAAAATTATAGTTTTTTCATTTATGTATTTTTTCTCAGTTATGTACTGTTTACGTTTCCATTTTATTATTATGACTACCGCAATGAAAAGGCAGGAAACACACACACACAATTCGCGTTATTTCTGGCCTCATTCATGTTTATTTTCTTACATTTGCACGGTTTTTAAATGGAAAGTGCCGAACCCATACCAACATAACGCATGCAAGCCGAAAAAGTGTCCAGCGTGGATAGCGATTTGCTTCCTGTGTATCACTGGGCAGTGTAACTGCACGTGTTTACAGAGGAACGATTCATAGACAGACTTTTTGTCTTTAGGGAATGAACCCTCTGCAAGATGCTGAGGGTCCATAAGTGACTTCGGAGCGCTTCTTCTTTTCCGCGTGTTTGTTCTGTGAAACGTACACTGTAGATTCACAGCTTTATTCAAATCAACGCTCAATAGGAAATGTTGAAAATTTTTGTCCACGGTGTACCCTCATACACACTAAACCTGCTCTGATGTTTTAATTACGGACATCATAATATTAAAACTTTGGAAACTTGAGCACTACTTAATGGAGATCAATCATTAACTTATACAAGCCATTAAGTTTATGCATATTTTTTATATATATGTGTACAACGTTATCGGCAACAAAGAAGTAGTTTTTGTTAAAATTCCTTCCCGGGATATTTGGCCGTAGTCCAATGTTTTCTACAAAGCCAGACATTTCGGCAATGCCATCGACTTCCATCATCAGTGAAAATCGAGTGCGATAACGTGAGGTGGTATATGTTAGTGACCACAGTACTGTGGTTAAGGCTGAAGCAGTAAGTAGAAAGAAGTAGTTTCTACGGTAATATTTCATTTCGAAAATGATTTTAAATATAAATCTTAGAATATGGAAGTCATGTATGGTTCTCCGTACCGATATTTTACTTCCATATTCCTTAAGGAATGGAAGTATGGTGATGGCAAAAAAAATCGTGTTCGAGATTATTGCAGATTCTGATTCTACTACACTCAAAACATGAAAAAAAGTCGTTTTCCGAAAAGTGTCTGTCTGTCTGTCTGTCTGTAGATTTTTTTCTATGGCAAACGATAACTGCCGCAAATTCAAACAGAATCAAATAATTTTTTGCATACAGCCCTGATTTGTAGAGTACTCACGACCTATTGTTTTTGGTGAAGATCGGTTGAGGGAAAGGGGTAGTTTACCTGCAACGGTTTTTTTTTTATCAAGGGAAATTTTTTTTTTTGGCAAACGATAACAGCCGCAAATTCAAACAGAATCAAATAATGTTTCGCATACAGCCCTGAATTGTAGAGTTCTCAAGACCTATTGTTTTTGGTGAAGATCGGTTAAGGGAAAGGGGTAGTTTACCTGTAACGTTTTATGTTTTAACAAGGGTATTTCCTATGGCAAACGATAACAGCCGCAAATTCAAACAGAATCAAAAGATTATTTGCATACAGCCCTAAATTGTAGAGTTCTCAAGACCTATTGTTTTTGGTGAAGATCGGTTAAGGGAAAGGGGTAGTTTACCTACAACGTTTTTTTAACAAGGGTATTTTCTATGGCAAACGATAACAGCCGCAAATTCAAACAGAATCAAATAATTTTCTGCATACAGCCCTGATTTGTAGAGTACTCAAGACCTATTGTTTTTGGTGAAGATCGGTTGAGGGGAAGGGGTAGTTTACCTGCAACGTTTTTTATGAAGCGTATTTTCTATGGCAAACGATAACTGCCGCAAATTCAAACAGAATCAAATAATTTTTTGCATACGTCAGTGAATTGTAGAGGACTCAAGGCCTTTAGATTTTGGTGAAGATCGGTTAAGGGAAAGGGGTAGTTTACCTGCAACCTTTTACGTTTTAACAAGAGTAAAGTACTTGAAAATTCATTTAAACTTTTTCAAACAATGGTAATTGTTGAAAATAAAATAATTTTGTTGCCAGGCAATAAAATTATAATTTTTTCATTTTAATGTAAATCATGTATAAGAGAAAATATATCGCGCTTGGCAGGCAAGCGTATCTCAGTTATGTACTGTTTACGTTTCCATTTTATTATTATGACTACCGCAGTAAAAAGGCAGGGAAGACACACACATACACACACACACAAAATTCGCGTTATTTCTGGCCTCATTCATGTTTATTTTCTTACATTTGCACGCTTTTTAAATGGAAAGTGCCGAAACCCATACCAACATAACGCGTGCAAGCCGAAAAAGTGTCCAGCGTGGATAGCGATTTGCTTCCTGTGGATCGCTGGGCAGTGTAACTGCACGTGTTTACAGAGGAACGATTCATAGACAGACTTTTCGTCTTTACGGAATGAACCCTCTGCAAGATGCTGAGGGTCCATGAGTGACTTCGGAGTGCTCCTTATTTTCCGCGTGTTTGTTCTGTGAAACGTACACTGTAGATTCGTAGCTTTACTCTAAGCAACGCTCAATAGGAAATGTTGAAAATTTTTGTCCACGGTGTACCCTCATACACACTAAACCTGCTCTGATGTTTTAATTACGGACATCATAATATTAAAACTTTGGAAACTTGAGCACTACTTAATGGAGATCAATCATTAACTTATACAAGCCATTAATTTTATGCATATTTGTTATATATATATGTACAACGTTATCGGCAACAAAGAAGTAGTTTTTGTTAAAATTCCTTCCCGGGATATTTGGCCGTAGTCCAATGTTTTCTACAAAACCAGACGTTTCGGCAATGCCATCGACTTCTATCATCAGTGAAAATCGAGTGCGATAATGTGTGGTGGTATACGTTAGTGACCACAGTACTGTGGTTACGGCTGAAGCAGTAAGTAGAAAGAAGTAGTTTCTATGGTAATATTTCATTCGAAAATGATTTTAAATATAAATCTTAGAATATGGAAGTCATGTATGGTTCTCCATACCGATATTTCTAATGAATTTCAATACAGAATTGCAGAAAATGGTGAAAGAATTAAACGTAGGTGGCTTGTGTACTCTCGAACGGCAGACGCAGCTTTTTGTTTGCCTTGTCATTTATTTGAACCTTCCATGCAATCTTTTTTTGGAAAGAAAGAGGGATTTAACAAATGGAGAAGATTTTGTGAATGAGCAAAATCGCACGAGACATCACCTGGACATTTTCTTAACACTCAAAAGTGGATTGATGCCGAGAAAAGGTTGAAGGGAGATAAAGCTATTGATCAACAGCTAATAGACCAAATAAATGTTGAAACAGAAAGATGGAAAAGTATTTTAAAACGAGTTATATCAGTAATAATGTTTCTGGCCGAAAATAATATAGCTTTTAGAGGATCTTCAACAAAGTTTTTCACAAAGAATAATGGCAATTTTCTTGGCCTCATCCAGTTGCTGGGACAGTTTGACCCGACAATGAAAGAACACTTACGACAGATCGAAGCTAAAGAACAGCGGGTCCAAGTTTTAAGCGTTAAAATCCAAAATGAAATTATTAACCTACTTGCTCAGCATGTCAAGGAAGACATCATCAAAAAAATACATTCTGCAAAATACTTTTCTGTGATCATGGATTGTACGCCAGATGTCAGTCACAAGGAACAAACGTCACTAACAATTCGTTATGTTCATGAAGAAAATGAAACTAATGGTGAAATAGTCGTCCAAGAAAGCTTCATAGGTTATACTGTTGCCGAAGAGTCGACAGGTGAAGCTCTCTCAAATCTTTTGAATCAAGAAATTGAATCTTGTGGACTTGATCTCAAAAACTGCCGAGGACAAGGGTACGATAATGGGGCCAACATGGCTGGAATACAAAAAGGTGTTCAAGCTAGGATATTGTCAAACTACCCGTTAGCCTTCTATACGCCTTGCGGCTGTCATAGTCTCAACTTAGTTGTCTCTGATGGAGCAAAGACATCGGTAAAATCTACACTACTATTCGGTGTTTTGCAACAAATATACACAATATTTGCAGGATCCCCAAAGTGTTGGTGTATAGTACGCGAGCATGTTCAAGGCTTTACGCTGAAGCAAGTATGTGAAACCAGATGGGAAGCACGGATTAATTCTGTCTCTGCCGTTCTTTACCAGTATGGCAGTGTTATAAAATCACTAGAACAGTTAAGTGAAGACTCAAATGACGCTACAATATCATCAGAAGGAAAGTCTTTGCAGATTCACATGGAAGACTTTTCTTTTCTGGTGTGCTTAGTCATATGGCACGATTTACTGTTTCAAATAAACATCGTGAGCAAAACACTCCAGAACAAAAGTGCTGACATTGCTTTGGCCACAAACCAGTTAAAGGCTTGCACGGATTTTGTAAAGCAGTTCCGAGAAAGTGGATTGAATGATTCTATAGCAAAAGCAAAAGAAATAGCCAAAGACTTTGACATTGATTCTACATTTCAGACAAAACGACCAAGGATGAAGAAAAACATGTTTTCTTATGAAAGTAAAGATGAATACAACCCAACCCCTGAGGATATGTTTAAAAGAGATGTTTTTTTGCCACTGGTAGACACAATGCTGACGTCTTTAAAAGATAGGATGGATAAGTTTTCTACCCACAAATCAAAATGGGGATTTTTATTTGATTTGAAGCATTTGCCAGAAAAGAAAGAACTTGAAGAACTTTGCATCAGCTTGCAAGATCACCTTACTGTAAATAACGTTTCTGACACAAATGGCAAGGACCTTTACAATGAACTTTCACATGTAAACGCTCTAACAAATGAAACCCCAAATGAAAAGCAAATGTCTCCTCTGGAAGCCTTAAGAATTATAAAGAAAACTGATCGAAGAGACCTATTCACTAACCTGTGGATTTCCCTCCGTATTCTCCTCACTATTCCAGTTTCAGTGGCAACCTGTGAGCGTAGCTTCAGCAAATTAAAACTAACAAAAATTTACTTGCCATCGAGAATGAAGTCACCAAACAACTCAACATGGATGACATTATTGCCAATTTTGCAAAAATGAAAGCAAGAAGAATTCCAATTTAAAGTATATAGCAATACTAGCAAAGGCGGACCCGTAATATTGTTTTCGTACTAATTTAAAATGCTTTGATTTAATCTCCATTTTGAATGTAATTTTGTTTTAAAGTGCAATTTGACACGTAACACAATATACTATATCTTTTAAGCCCTTTCTGTGTATATAGGCCTACTCAATAATTAACAAATTATAAAAAACTCAATTTCTTTACTTTTAGCTATAAATAATTAAATACAATCACGTTCTATGAAATATCTTTTATTGTTTATGTTCTTATTTACCTAACATTCATGACTACTAGTCAGTATATTTTTATAAAAACCAGTCTAGATTGGCATGGTCAGGACACAGACAAGAGAACTTCTCTTCTCTGTGGTCAGGACGATTTCAACCGCGGCGGGAGGGGGGCGCCCAATGTAAGCTTGCCCCGGGCGCCTAGACCCCTAGGGACGGCCCTGGCCCTCTCTATATGCAAGAAAGGTTTTTGCCTAAGCAGAATGCATATGCCTTGTCAGTGAAACCTGAAAGTGCTTACATCTTGCAAGATTAACTTATAAGCTTGTTAAAAGACCGGCTTTAATATATTCTCCTTCTACACACACAACAAAACACAAGTTAATATTTGAATTTCTGTCATTCACAGTGTATCCATCCTGTCATTTCTCAGCATTTAACTGGCCAGTGTACGAACAACCTACTGGTTTCTCAACCCGAATTGCAACTTTAAATGCCAACAAATGAAAACAAAATATGGTCACATGAGTAACAGCAGAAACTTAACAAGGGGAAAAATGTGTGGCCTTAAGGCTAATGCTCAAGACTAATCAAGAAGTTGGCCAGGGGCCTAATCAAGTTGGACCAGGAATATCTTGAGCATTCTATTCAACTTCTTGGACGACTTGGGAGACTGTGGCACCATGAGTCAAGTACGGAAATCTATTGGGAAAACAAATGTGTAGATAATACTTTATATGTCTTGGATATGCTATTTACAAGACTGGAGTTTGAAAAGTAATCAGGGTTATTTTCACACACACACAGTATGTTTTCTTTTTACATCCTAATTATAATCCTATATTAAATAATTAGCTCAGTAGACAAACATGAATTTTCATAACCCTCAGTGATGCACAATGTGCATTGTATTTGAAATAACATACGGTACAACAGTCTCAATTTTAATGAACTTTTAAAAATTCACTTTTAATGCAATTGTAATCTGCTGTAGCTGGCACACACTTGACAAGAAAAATTCAAAAACTTGTCCTCGTCACCACCTTTTACCTACAAACTATACCATTCTGCTCAGCTCTATTATTGGCTGGTTAAATGTTAATATGGACATAGCCTGTTAACACTTATTTTATGCTTAAGATTGTACAGTTTAGATAATTAAAGCATTAATGCTGTTCTGGCAACAAATGCATTAAAAAATAAATAAAATCTGTACTAGAGGTTTTGGCTGCACACAGTCTGAAGATGTCATGTTTTGGAATGGGTGGAACATCTGACATTGAGTTTACTACTAAAATGATTGTTAAGGAGACAGTATTGTAATTTGAAAGGTCATGTCTTGTTTAGTCACACGTCTCTGACTGGTACAATGGTATACCACAATATACCACATATTAGCAGTTGCCTCTGAAGTGTAGTAACTCAGTTTGATTGCACTGTTGTGGGCAGATTATGCACTACTAAAATCAAAAACTCCAAGCAATTGTTGAATAACTTTGAAAGATATGATATTACCAACTGATGTATTGCAATATTCATACAAATACTAATATTTACAATATTAATTCCAGAACTATAATTACAAAACAATTTTATTCACAAAAATAATAAAATAGTTAGGTCAGTTTTTCACTGTGTAGGTATAAGTAATGAACCTTTCAATCTTAAGCACTTACAGTTATTGTATTTTATAAATGGCAAACTCAGTATTTATGTTACTACTGGGTCATTCCATATCAAATCATTCAGGTGATGAAACCCATGGTTTCAGAATTTCATGAAAATTTTATTATTTGTTCCTTTTGATATACTTATTAACCAAGTAAAATGTTATTTTTATATCTTGAATACTTTTTGAGATAAAAATGTTTTAAATTTAATGAAAAAAGGTGTAAACGCCATTTCCGAGGCTTTTAGCTTCAGTGACACTATTTCAAGTAAAAAAATCATAACTTTGTTAATTTTTAACATATCACAGTGATCTTTGCACTTAAATTTTCAGAAAACCTTCAGATGAAGGAAAAAATGCATTTAACAACTCAGCTCTCAAGTACAATACAAAATATTAGGTCAAACTGGATTTTCATGAAATTTTAAACAAAAAACATAAAATTGTCTAATGTGATTTTAGATAAAAGGCAAAGCTGTAACCAAAGTAATTATTTTTTCTAAATTAATCCTAAAAGTATGAACTAAAAGAGTGTGGAAGAAAATCAGTGGTTTTTTACTGCCAGTAGTTTGAATATAGCATAAATAAAAAAATCTTATAATTCACATCATTCAACTTGAGTGAATACATCAATATAGATATCCTAAAAAACTAAACTTATGGTTCCTTTCTGTCTATTTTTAAAACAGAACATAGTAGTTATTTATTTTAGTGTAAAAAGCTGACTACAGTAACTTTATATGGAATAACAAATACAGGAATTTTTGTTTTTGACACTACTAGTGTTTTTAATGAAACGCCCATATCTTATTTGCAGCCTCGTGTTTGTTTTAACATCTTGTTGCACAAAAGTTTAATTGAATTAACCTCCCTCTCAGGAAAATAATACATCCTCCCTGATCCTTTTGTAACTGGGGGGTTGACACATAAAATTATGTTGCACACAGGAATCCAGCAAGTATCTTCTTTTGAGGGCCAGTGAAAAGATGGAGCAGGACGACAGGGATGCAGAAATTTAACTTTAACATCACCTTTGTGGTAATGTTTTGATAAAACTAATCCAAAAAACCAATGGTCATCACAAGTGCAAGCAATGTAATTGAGTCTTCACATTTGGGTACAAAGTGGTGAAAACTACGAGTGCCAGGAACTGTTTGACTTTGGAAAAATGAGTCTCGAATGTTTGACGTGTCTCTGTGATTGGTTCTCTTTTAATCATTAAGAATTGTATGTTTTCTATTTTTGTCTTGCAAAAATCAAATAATTTTTTAGCATTGTCAATGGCATTACCAGGGCTCATTTGGAGACTTGCTTTTGTCACAAGGCGTTTGACAGTGCTACCACAGGGGTGGATCCAGAAGGTAATGTCGGGGGGGGGGGGGGGGGGGATCGGTTCCCTCCCGGAAATTTTGTTGTAAACATCAGTCATAAAATAACAATTTTTGTCTACTTATACATATTAAAATCATGTATATCCGTAAACTTTATTAACTTTTATCACAGGTATTACTTTTCTTTATTATGTAATACAAGTGTTACATAAAGACTGCAGTAATATGTCTGTCCTTCAAATATTACTCTTCAGTTTTCTTTTATATATTTTTATATATTTTAACATTATAAGCTATCACTTATGAAATAAAGTTACAATGCTAAAAATATGATTATACTATACGTTTAGGAATAATACTTTTTTGAGTCCTTAAATTAATAGTTCAAGTCTCCTGTTATCCTTTTTGGCAAACCGCTTCAACACTTTATCAATGTCCACTGGAACATCTTTATGAATGTGCAGTAAACAAAGTCCGTTGAGCCTGTCTTCAGCCATCCTCGATCTTATCCAGGTTTTTGTCCGTCGAAGAGTTGAGAACGATCTTCCCGCAGAAGCTATGCTGACAGGAAGAGTATCTAAAATGTGCAGCAAAGATCTTATTGTAGGGAAAATATCAGAATCGCAAACATCTAGGACTTCAAGCACTGTTTCTGGAATGTTGGAGATTTTATTTTTTTTCTTCTTGTCAAAAACAAATCCAATGGCACAATTCTCCCTCAAGAATAATTTCCAATGTTTTTTCACTCTCACAGAGAAGCAAGGAAATCGCTTTGATAATGATTCAACTTCTAATTTAAAATCACTTTTTTTTTCAAGAGCTTTAAGTAGTACTGTAGGCATAAACATTGAGTTCCAAACACAGCATCGTTGTCTGTGGCAAGCAATCTTTCAAATCTTGAACTACGTTGTCAAGCAGTGATTTTCTGTAATATTCCACTACTGAATCGGCACAATAGTTATCCCTATGGATTTGTCGCCTTGCAAGACGTGGAATTTGTAAACCAAATCCCATTTCAGAGGCCAGTTGAGTTGCTTCGTAGTAGTACACCTGAGCAAAACGTGTGTCAGCATTCTTCCGGTTTTCCTCCAGGACATTAATCATTCTATTGAAAGTGTCTGATGCTTTTGATACATCAAGATTGGAACTTTGAAGAAATCGGCAAAGCGGCAGTGTTTCCTTCAGCAAGTTAATAACAGAAAGCAAGGCAATAATGAACTCAGAGCTGCACAGAGAATTAATCAAAGAATTTGCAGCAGAACTGCTTTGTAAATCTTTCCACTCACTTATCGATGTCAAGGTCTCCAGTACTGGCAAAAGCAAATCTTGGAACCGTATAAGAGAATCATGGCGTTCTACCCACCTAGTTTCACAAAGGCTGGACAACTTGGAGCCTGACGACACCTGATTAAAAATAACCCCTCGCTTTGCTGAAGCATTAAAAAAAGCAACGACAGATTTAACAACTGATACTGCATTACGAATTGACGGTACGTTTGAACGTTTGGAAATAGAATTATTCAGGGCATGGTTGTTACATGGGCATCTGCAGGCATTAGGTGCTGCTAGCATAATGTGTTTAACAGCTCCAACAGCTTCAGACGACATGACACTACAGTTGTCCATCCCAATACCATACGCAGTTGTTGATGTCTAAATTTAGGTCTTTAATAAGATCAATTACTATTTGACCTAGAGCTTGGCCTGTGAGTTTAGGTTCACTACTTTCACTTATATTTTTTGTGTCCATCCTTTTCAGTACAACAAATTCATAGGCATCAACAAACTTCATGAAATCTTCACGTATCGATCCACGATGAACGTACCTAAAGCTTAAAGATAATTGTTCTATATTTGAAATATCTGTGGTGCCATCAAATAAAACACTAAAGTAACGCGCCTCTTTGATTTTAGAAACAACGGATTCACAGATTTCTTCACCACAGCACTTTATCAACTCATTTTGAGTTGTTTTTGAAATGTACGTAGCACGAGAGGAAGCACTCTGAAGGTGTCTTTCTAGTTCTTTATCTCCTGATGCAACACGAAATCGTAAAAGTTCTCTAAAATTTCCCTCGGCTTCTGAAGACCCTTCATCAATCATTGACCCATCATCGCGATGACCTCGTAATGGTATATTTTGACGCCCTAGAAATATTATGGACTCAATAATCGGACGAAGGCGTTGACGGTTTTCCTGAACTTGCTGCAGTCTCTGAGCACTCAACTGGTTACGACATGCTTACGAGGTGAACGATAGGCTTTCAAAAATGCCTTACCTTCTAAAACACTTTCATTGTGGTATTGGTGCCTATCATGATTTTCTAAGGCTCCATCTTTTCCTTTTAATTTCTTGAAGTTTCTCAAAGGTTCTGTGACTAACATGCCAAGAGCTACAGCTTTGTTATGACCAGCTGTACGATGGTGAGAGAATAGGGCACAGTATTTGCAATACCAGCCAGTGAAAACTGTCAATGTGTTTCTTGGATAAATAATGTTTGACAGTACGAACTTCACCATCTTTATCTCTACACTGCTGTTCCGAAAAGGGTAGTTTATAGCCTGGTGGAGGTGGAGGTTCCCAATGATTTTCCAATAACACACGCTTCGTAAAATCATCAACTACACTTCCTACGTGGAGGCCGATGTCATTGACTGGCATCTGTTGATCGGTCAGACCAAAGGAAGTGGAGGATGCGCTCTCCTTTTGAAGACTTATAATACTTGAGCCATCTTGAACACGTTCACAGGATGATGCACATTCATATTCTGGTACTATTGTTGATTGTACAGTTGCAATTGATGTAGGACAAGAAAAGACGCTTTTGCCATTGTCTCCTTCTTCATTGACTACATCTTCACCTTCTTGAGGATGATATTCTTCTATATGTATTGGCTGGGAAATGAAAAATGTATTCCTTTTTGAAGGGGTTACAAAGAATGAATCAATTGTCCTGCAATTTATTCTTGTCTTGCTCATCTTTTATACTTTCAATTTACAAAAATCCACGATTATCTGAAAATAATATTAATTCTTATATTGACACTAATTCTTAACATTGGTATATTATATTATAATAGCGTCACTTTTACACTTGCTCTATACTGTATACTTTTTTTTTTAATGTTAGGTAAAACCTGGTAAGATTGCACACAATTCGGGAAACAGTCACTAAAAATCAAATATTTACCTATATTCGTGAAGAAGTGTACACATGTGTTCTTTAATAGTTTATCTATAATTAGGCAACAATATTCAACTTTTTTTCAGTTTTTGATAAGATAAAGCAATTTTTCAAAAATTTTATTTCTCGCAAACTCTCCAAACCAAGTGGGTAAAATTGCGCCCATGGGTGCGAGAGATTGCGCATGAGTAGAAGGGATGGTTTTCGGTTAAAAAATAAATTATAATTACGTATTCTAATCATATTTTATTAGAAAAGTACTACAAACTATGTTACTATATGAAAAAATTAGCAATGTAAATAATAATAGAGCCCTTTAGACCCACTGTATGCCTACACGACCGAGCAGATTCTAAAAAAGAAATTTTACATTGAAAACTAAAAATTGTGCAAAATGAAAGAATAATAAAATAATTTAAGGAGTAATCCCAGATGTGCAAAATCGCAATTTTTAGAGTAGTACAATCAGAATCAGCCCTTATCTCGAACACGATTTTTTTCGCCATCACCATACATCTATTTCCTTATGGAACATGGAATTAAAAAAAGAACTACATTGATTCAAAGCAGTGCTTGCCGGATCTATTTCAAAGAAATTAATTATATTTTACTTGCAAGGTACTCTTCAACACATAACTTTTTTTAATTAAAAAAAAATATATTTGTCATTAACTGGTACATAGTTAATAACTAAATAGACTAGTATTAACTAAATATTAATAATATTTATTACAAATAATAATATAACATCCATAGAATTGAACTTCAATCCTCAGAAATTTGAATTTTCCGCCACTTGTGTTAACGCGGTAAGAGCATTTCACCAGGCGTCACACATCTATCGCGCTAGAGCCAGCAAAACAGTGAGGTGGCTTTCAAATGCTTGAGAATGTTTTTTAAGTTATAAAAAAGTGTTGACTTGATATTTTTACATGAAGGATAGTATTTGTTACATGAAAATAAAGCACGTTAGGAGCTGAAGCAAGACTTACTTTCATAAGTTAATTAAGAAAGAAGTTTTCGCAGTACACATAACCTCCTGAGCACCGGTCACATGGTCGTGTTTCTCGATATTAAAACTATGTACAGAATACACAATAGATTGAGATACCTTAAATGCAGATATAAGACTCAAATCACTACAATATAACAGTTCACTGCGCGTAAACAAATAATTGTCTATTTATAATTAATGCTGAAATCGACGGATCCTCGTAAGACTGCTGTCAGTTGGCTAATGTTCCTTCTAAAAAAGATTCCAGAAGTCGTCTATAGGCAGCAGCACTTAACAACTGAAATCCATACAATTATTAGCATAGAGAACATAAAACACGACCCGCTGTAAGTGGAAAGGAGCACTCAGTAGGAAAAGACAACATCGTTCACAGGTCTACCTTTCCTTGTCTATCTCACGCTCTCTCTCCTACATAAAACTACCTGTTCTTTACGCCCTTATTCCGTATGGCATTCTGAAAGAGAAATATATTTTGCTCTCTTTCTCTCCTTTTTGTGAAATAATAAGAGCAATATATACGTCTCTTTCGGAATGTCATTAAGATTAAGCTCTATACATGGCTACCGGCTACCAGTGGCACATTTACGAAGTTTTATACAAACTATTAAACCATCCAAAACTAGCTTATGTAGCTGGTTACCAACCTACTAAAAATTTACTACGTGTAAATAAGGCCATTGTTTACCAAGTAAGATTCTGGGGGGAGGGGCAATTGCCCCCTGTGCCCCCTCGTTGGATCCGCCCATGCCACCAATACCATCACAAGGAGATTTCCCATGGCTGGTGGCAAATAAAGACCATGTAGCTGTTAGTTCAAAGTCATTTTTATGATGGTATAAATTGAGAAAGTTTTTATATTGTGCTGCACACCCATCACTGAAGTAATGCACGCTGTTCGCATTTGGAAATGTGTCTTTGATGTATTGCATAACAACCTTTTGTGTTTCATGAATGAATGGTACATTGTGCTCCAAGTCATCAGACACTAAGCACAAACTTAAAACTACTAGATCTTCACTATTGTCAATACATGTGATCACAGGTGGATGAAGAGAGCAGCTGTTGTGTCCAGTGATACCCTTGGGCTTCATTTTGTAGAACAAAAGAATAGTTTTCACTGAAATCTAGAACAATGGGTTTAAAATTGGCTTTGACTTCTTTAAAATACCTGGCCTGAGATTTTGTAATGAATGTAGTATTAGTATTTCTATGCTTTCAATTAAGGTTTCCCAATATTCTTCTAATGTAATGGTGAAGTGTACCTGTTGAGTTCTGTCGGTAGATATCCAAGCAAAGTATGTCACCTCATCATTAGGATGCCACTCTTCGAATTTCTCCATTAAAAAGGATTTGAGGTGAGCACTTGAAGAGCGTTTTGAGTAGTGTCGTAGCATGCAGTCTCTGTTGTCTCTTGCACATACTAATTTCTCAATTAGTATGGTGGTTTTCTTAACAAGCGTGAACATTTTGGTGGATGGTACACACACACAAACAGAATGTGTACCAGAAGCACCTGCTAACACACACCATTTTGGTTGGAGCATGTAGAACTTGGACAAACAATTTTAAGACCTGGGTGTTCAAACTTGAAAGCAGAATAGAGTTCATTCAAATTTCTTAACAACAGTCTTTTTGCATGTATACTTTTTTTGATATGCTTACTTTATCTTTTGAGCCTGACATCACTCGAGAATATTCGTCACTTTGGTAAAAGTTTTTGACAAGAGTAATCACATTTTCATTGAGTGAATGTCCTTTTCTTAGTTCAGGCAGTGCCATATCTCTAAGAAGATCTTTAGCTTTACACGCAGTATATTCACTTACATTGAACTTTTCGCATATTTTTTCCTGCTCCATGAAGCAGGAGCTAGAGTTAAAATTTGTATTTTTTCCCTGTGTGGTGGTAATATTAGGCTTTTCTTTCATTAAGTCTATTAATTTGTCCATGTCATTTGCTTTTTGTTCAATTTCTCTAGTCAATGCACTTGAAGATTCATTCTCTGAAGGAAATTCCTTTTCTAAAACCTTGCTTACTTTGGAATGTATTAGAAGCAGATTCGAGTTTTCTCTTTGCATAGCTTAACTTATAATGTGGTGTTATTCTATGAAGTTTTAATTGGGATCCCCCAATATTTTGTAGGGATGAATTTAGTTGGGGATGAATTTAGTTGGGGATGAATTTAGTTCCTCCAATGCCTGTTATTTGGAAACAGATAGTTCTAGCTTGCTGATCTCTTCACTATCACTGTCTATTTTTCATCCAGTTTATTTTCACCATGCAATAAAGTGTAATGTTTGTTAAGTTTATCACTACAAACATCACATATTTTCTGTCCAGGAACTGATTTCACACATTGTTGTATATTGTTACTTTTTTGTGAGAGTTCTAGATTTCTGTTCTTAAAGATTTTGTTAGTTTTTTCTTATGAGATCTGAATGGGTCCATACACGGATGTTTGGTGGATTTCACACTTTTTAAGAAAAAATGCTTTATGGTGGTCAGACACAATAATTAATAGTTCTGAGCTCACCCCACTCCTCAGGCTTAAAATATTAACTTCCGATTGGTCCAAGGATGTATTGTTGATTAGCTGCTTCTGTTGTGAATAACTCAGCAGTTTATGGCATTCAGTTCCATTTTCTTTTCCAACACTACACTGTTCAAGTTTGTTTGTGGACATTTAAAGAAATAAACTTCTAAAACATTAACTTTCATTAATAATTATCAAATATAAAAATTTGCCTTGACCACTTAAGGTGGCGACTGACATGTAACAAAACGTCATAATGTAACGCGAGCATTGTCAGTGCAGGATAGCGAGCAGCTTGAAACGAGCAATAGTGATCCACTGACGGTCGCCCTTTTCCCGAACTCCTTCGATTGTCTTTTATTTATTTATTATACCAGTTAGACTTACACAATGCACTTTAAAATTATTATTCAAACAAAGACACCTAATGTCAAATAAGTTTAAAACAGTGCTAAAAATCAGTTACAAATTGTTAATATCATGGATATCCTTTAACTGAAATATTTATATATATTTATTTACTATTATGCCAGGCAGCATGTTATTTTCAATAGTTTCATTTAGCGTACAAGCCTAACCTACCGGACAGTATTATTTCTAGGCCTACTTTCCATTAAGTACACAGATACCATTACTTAATTAAAATACATTGTAAACAAATCAAGCCCTTAGGATTTTTTTTATTGAGGTCAAAATATAAAGTTCTATAATATATCAATGTGGTGAATCTCATTTGAGTTTTTTGGGCAGTAAAATGTGTGTTATTTATGAGCTAAAAAACAATACTGGCATTAAAAAAAAACACTAATTTTCTTCCACAGTCTTTTAGTTTATACTTTTAGGATAAATTTAAAAAAAATTACTTTGGTTACTGCTCTGCCTTTTATCCAAAATTGCATTTGAAAATTTTTTGTTTTTTGTTTAAGAAATTTCATGAAACCCAGGTTTGAGCTAATATTTTGTGTAGTACTGAAGAGCTGAGTTGTTAAATGCAAATGTTTCCTTGATATGCAGATTTTTATGAAAAGTTAAGTGCAAAGATCACTGTGATACGTTAAAAATTAACAAAGTTATGATTTTTTTCTTGAAACAGTGTCACAGAAGTTAAAAGCCTCGGAAATTGTGTTTACACATTTTTCATTAAATTTAAAAAAATTTTATCTCAAAAAGTATTCAAGATATCAAAATAGAAAAACTTGTCAATAACTGTTACAATGTGTTGAATACAAACAATATAGATAAAATAATAAATTAACTACAAAAAGAGATTCAGAAAATAAGACACACATTCTTCAGGATATACAAAACTATAAATAAAAAGAAATATTGGAAATTAAACAACAGGTTGTGTTCATAATTTAATAAAACAATAGATCTATTTTCTTTATTATTTACATTTATTTGCAGTATTATTTTTCTTATCTAAATACACTAGCTTATCTCACAGAAAATTATTATTCTTATTACTTTATTTTCATCAGTTTGTATATATATGGCATTATTATACACACGTAATAATACAGTGCAAATATCAGTCAAATTTGCACTAAAATAAACAACTTTTCAAAAATTGTTTTCTCGCAGCTTTTGTAATTGACTTTATATAAAAAAATGCTGATAACTCTTATACATAATATCGATAATCAAGGAATGTTTTTTATTTCACAATAACGTTTATTACTATTTAACAATACATTAGGTAACAACACATGTATGTGCATGTTTAGATATATAATAAATAAATATAACTGTCATACAACTGATGTATTTATCAATTAATTTTTTATACTTTGTGTATCTAAAAAAAGACTACTTCCTTTATTTTTTTTGTTTATCCTTGATATGCTATACATATACTTTAGATAATTTTATCCTAAACAGATCAACACACAACTTACTGTAACTAACAAAAAATATATAAATTCAACTCTATTATAATTTTCTTTCCAACAAACTAAATTGCACATAAAAATATGTTGGCTAACTGGAACACATCTGCTTTGTATAATTTAATAACATAATTTTTTAGTCTGCACACACATACAAATACTGAAAAAGTAGGTAAATGTATTTTTTGTTAAGAATAATATATGAATGAAACACAACTGGAAGAGTTTAAAAGAGAATTCAACTATATTATGTTACAATACTTTATCTTTCAACGTTTTCCCTATTTTTCTTTCAAAACTGGTTTTTGGCAGAAGTCCCACACATACTATTGGGTATTTGGGCAGAGAGACTGTCTATGCTTGACTTGAGCATGGTATTCACCCAAAGTTGGGTAGACATCAATACAAATCTGTCTAATGGAAATGTATCCATGAGAAAGAACATAAATAAATAAATACAAATAAAAACCTCATTTACAATTTTATTATACATCAATTCCTCTGCCACCAGTAATCTTTTTAGGAAGAAGAAAATGAATATATCAATATTCAACTATGTACGATAGGAAGTGACACACTTGGAGGCAAACAGCTCTTCTCAGACAAAATGCAACAGTGAAATAAATATAATTTCTAAGTGAGTGTTTCTGTGTTCAGATTCTTACTGGAGTGGGAGTGCACCTTTTGTAGGAAGTTATTACTAAAGAAAACAGATCAGTTTTCTTAAACCCTTGTTATTTGTTATTTTTTAAATGTTTATTTATTTGTCTTACAGATAAATAAACCAAAATGATACTGACAAAATAGCTGATATTCATTAACGTATTTCTGACACATTTCAGCAGAGATACTTCGGAGACTTGCAAGTTTAGGAAAGTATTGTTCAAAAAAAAAAAGTTAAAATGTTATACTTGAATATATAAGAACAATACTGATACAAATCTATTCACACAGCATTTTAGACATGTTAGTCATGATGGTATATCATATGTTAG
Organism: Magicicada septendecula; assembly: GCA_034769895.1. Classification (NCBI taxonomy): domain Eukaryota; kingdom Metazoa; phylum Arthropoda; class Insecta; order Hemiptera; family Cicadidae; genus Magicicada; species Magicicada septendecula. The sequence continues at coordinate 382,257,178 of CM068368.1, forward strand.
TTTCATGAATATTGTATAAACAGAAATAATAATCTCAGAATGTATAAAATTTGAAAATTCACAACACTGCGTAAGACCAGAACAGTTCACTTTAAAATCTAAAGTTGACATAAATAATTACATACAAAAGGAAACAAAACATCTGTGAACAATTACTCATTTGTACAGAAAATTTTATAATTTCTATCTTGTAACCAGAAAATGAGCAATATCTACTTTCCATGGCACTTTTCATGTTAATTTTTAATACTGTATATAAATACCTGATACTATAATAGAAAATACAATAAAATTCTATTCCTACAGTTGCTGCAATACTACAAAACTTAAAATTGCATTATAAACTTAAAAAAAAAGAGCATTTTAATTTTGTCATATGAACATGTTAGACTGGCAGTGAAATATATAGGAATGAATTCTTTAAATCAGCATTTCAAAAATGTGTCACTGAAGTTTGTTATTCTTCTTTCCCTAAAAAAATATACACAAAGGCATGTAGTAATTAAAAATGTTGCAAAACATGTCTACTAGATTTTAATACCCTATAAACTTCTAGAATGTAGCAATATTGCTACCCATTGTCAGAATGACAAATTGAATTTGGTCTGTCTCATTTCATCTGTGTTTGCTTTATTCTGTATTCAGATTTACCTTAAGTATAGAATTTTATGTTATGCTAACTTTTATGTAGCTTATGAGATAGACATTTTTGTCTCTTATATTTCTATATAATAATGGAAGCGGTTGAGTTTTAATTTGGTATCACAAGCAATGTGGTTTGTTGTGAAATCAGTTTTGGTTAAGGTTTACAATGAATTATTACCTTTATCTGGGTTTTTGAATTTGAAGTATAATGTCCTGATTAAAATTTATATTAAAGAGTCACAAAGAATGTTGATAGGCTGGGGAAAATCAAAACTAAAAAAACTATATTATTTTAAAAGTAATATAAATTTAAAAAAATTCTTAATAAGTTTGCCCAAGAATTTTCCTTAGTGTCTGCTATTTGTGTTAGTATTAAATCATATATAAAATTTTTATATCCGAGTTGTGCATGTGTGACGTATGTTATTATTCCCATTGTTTCTATTTTCCAAGAATGGGTGTTGGGTTTGGATCCATGCTCTTGATATTTCTGATGAAGTTTCAGTTGAGATGAATGGTACTGATATTAACACAAGAACTGCATACTCTACTGTATACATAACAATTATAAATAAAAATCACAATCTCAATTCTTGAAATTCTGTGCCATCTTCAGTGAGATATTGTGTCCATATATTAAAATTATATTTTATGTTTACACACTACAGAAATAAACTGGTTTATATTACAATTTTTCTGCATTCTATATATACTTAATGCATACGAGCATGTATCCACTTTTTACAATTCACTATGATGATTGGTAATCTTCAAAACTTTTGTGGAAAATACAATTAATTTTATTCCTACTTACAGAATTATGTCCTGTGATTATGAAGATGGCATTCACTCTGTGGAAAGACACAAGCGATCTTTCTTCTGCTTTTCAGTGCAACAGTCAAATTAGCAAATTCAGTTGTTCTAAACATTAAAATATGCCATCTGATGGATCGAGCTTGCACCCTATCCTTATAGGAAAGCTCAAACTACACAGTCTTAATTTCAAATTCAAATATCATGGGTAATAAGGACTATTATTAGAGGGTGTATGAATAGAGAATTTGTCAGATTCAATGATGAAAAATTATTGCAATGGTTGTAAGACTTATGTTGATAAATATGAATTATGAAATACAGAAGCATATCTATCACATAAGCCAAGTAGAAAAGAAATGAATATACAACCCAGTTTGTTAGTTACTAAGAAAAACATGTTTTATACACACAGCTATAACAAATTCTTATATGATCATATAAATAAATATACTGTTGGAATATGAAAAACAAATATCAGACTATTTTTAGAATTAAGCGTGTTCCCTTTAAGAGTTTAGAAAGTCTTCATGAAGTAAAAGTTCTATGAACCATTTACTTAAACACATCTACAAACAAATAGTATCTACAAATACATTTACCATTTACAAGGGAAACTTATATTACAGGATTTTTGACTGATTTGCAACTTTAGGTTAATTTTCTATATATTTTTGAGCCTATTTGTTAACTACTATTTGATAATAATGAATGGGAGCAATTAATATACCTACAGGATTGCAATTTGTGTGAATCTACAAGATCCAGTGATAATGATACAAGACTTATTTAGGATACTTAAGTACTTTTATGTTGTATTATTTTTTAACAACACTGAAAGCAACATTTCTAATACCGAGAGAAGTATATTTTTTTATTCAATTTTTTAATACGAAATGGCTTTTTTCATCTGTCTTCAGTAGTTATAATAAAAATAATTACCCCTTTATTTCTAACTATTCATTTGTAATTTCACACATACAAAAACTTGATTCCAAGAAACTCATCACAAGAAGAATTAAATAAACATAAAAACCATTTTTATGTGATCATATTGTATGTTTCACAAGACACCGTTTGTATTACCCAAGTATTTAGTGTTACCAGTATTAGATGTTATGCGGTCTGACTTCAAAGTCCACAAACTCACCACAGTGCATCTATGTGGCAGCACTGTACAGAAATGCTTTATAGACATCATCAAGCCAACAACTCACATATGTAAGTTAAAAAATTAGTTGAAAAAGACCCAAACATTTTGCCAGCCACTCTTGGATTTTGGATTATGATACTTCATCTGGTGTTATGATGTCTGTGAGAGATTTTAATCATGTGGGAGAAAAGCAATCACGTTGGATTATCCATCCAAATCATATTTGAAATAATAAAACAATAAACAATAAAACAACAAAAGGAATGAATTTTGATGAGATCAAGGAAATACAACAATAGCTCTGAAAAACTCTGAAGGAGGCATCCATAATGAACAATAATGGAGGCATAATACCTATTTGATTACGATAAAATAATGACTCTTTTTAATACCATCAATTCAGCTAAGGAGTCAACCAGGAAATGTGGACAATACTGTACTTCAACTGTCCAGTGTTACTTTAGCTGTTATCCCACACATTGTTTTCACAGATCAAGTTGATTGGGAACTAATATGTATGCCTTGATATAATGATACTACTGGGAATCATGTCTTTGGGTTGATAAAAAACCCAAAGGGATGTATTTTACACCTAGTAACTTAGATAGCTCAGCACCATACCCAATGGACTGCATCGTGTTATGATAATGTAATCACAAATACAGAATGAAATAAATGTAGTAGGGAAAGCCAAGAAAGATGGCTTCTCAATTAAGTGGTAGTGTATTGAAATGAATCTAAATGGACAGAGTGATTTTAATTGGAGGGTAAAGAATAGGATGACCTGATGACTTCAGAATACTGAAGTTGCAAAAGAAGCTAGTGCTGGTCACAATTCATCACCACATAATAACAGGCCCATAATCAGTCACAGTACACAACATTCAGACTCATATACCACTATCAACAAGAACAACAACATACAATCATCATCAATATATGATTAATCAACTTAATTCTGAAATGCGTATTATGAAAATTAGCAAAAGTCCAGTTCTATTATCAAACAGGTTTGACATGAGTTGTTCAGATGTCTGTGGCATAGCCTGACATTTGTTTATATATAGGCTATGACAGTTTATATATTTGCATTCAGTTGCATACATCTTTGAGACAATCTGTAAGAATGACTGTAACCCCCCCCACCCCACCCCAACACAAGTGAGATGACCATGCAAACACTGAATATACAACAAAGAATCTGCTGTCTACCTACCTAAGGACTGATATACTGTTATACACTGGCAATACTGTAAGTTGTGAAATGTACAAATGTTGTTTTGTGAAATGTACAAACTCTTCTCACATTTTTTCAAAGTTTTGTGATTTCACAATTATAGCTATTAATAAGAAATATATATCCCCTTCTCACCCTCTCCCACAATCTATCTTCACAGGTTTAGTAATACATATGTTGAATGTTTGAACACACGCACGCACGTAATTCTAAAATACTCACAAGTTTCAAACAAACGTTTCTAATTTCCTAAATATGCCATGGTTGTTTATTTTATCAACAACATGGTTGTTAAATATGCCAACAAGTTATTTTATCAAGTTGTCAGTCATTAATGGTCTTTAATGATTAAATTATACATCAAATTTTGACATACAACACTACTTTATTCTGAAACTTGATAATAATAAGCATTCATTTTTTGTCTTTATGGATTTTTAGAAATAACAATCATATTTATGATAAATAAATAGTTTTTGATTTTATATTTTGGATAACAGTGATCCACTAAAAATACTGCTAAAATCTATGCACTATATTCCTAAGTATGAATGTCATTTGTTACTGTTAATTATGATTATTTTACAATATTTCCAACAATTCACATTATGGCCTTTGGTAGGTTTTGCATCTATTTCTTTTTTATGATGGAATCTGAGATTATATATATAAGTTTTACTTCACATATATGCATAAAAAACCAATTTATACTTTCTTTTGTTTGTATATAAAATTATACAACACTAATTTAAAAAAATCATGTTATGGGTTAATATTAGAAACTATAACTACACAATTATCATTGTATTTTGTTATCTGTAGGCCTACTAGTTTAAATATGCATGATACATCCATTCACAGTTTTATAATGATATCAGGGTGTTTGGGGTACTTATTAAGACAATGTCTTTTATTTATAGTGTTGTTGTTCAATAAAAAATCATGTCATTACTTTTCCTTATGTAATTATACTGTACTACATTTTTATGATATGCAATGAGCTTCACTGTCATTATGTGTGAGATACAGTGTGCTATTAAAGAAAAAAATATATTATATTTTCTGGTAGCCTGAGTTGGTATGTTTTCTAACTGGACATAGTCTTCTGTTTACTTTCACCTTTCCTCAAATGTAGAAGTAAATTTACAGTTTTTAAAGTGCTTGCTTCTGAGGTAACACTTTATCATTTCATCTTTGGCCATTCTGACACTACCTAGCCTAGATAACAGTAACAATCTATACTTCTTGACAGTTACCACAGAAATCTGCACAGTCTACAGCAATCTGCTTCATATACTCTTAACGTTATCCTCCACAGTTTTCCCATCAATCCTCTACATTCTCATCAATCCCATCACTGTATGCACCAATCTCATTTTTCTCCAAGATATGTCTTACACGTCTCTCCCCATCACATTTCTACATAAAATTTATTTTTTCTTTCAGTCTTTCCACAACACTTTCATTTCTCACAATTACTTCATTCAGTTCTCCAAAATTTCCATAACATCTTCTAAGCTGAACAGTTTCAATTGTCTTTCTAGAATTCTTGACAATAAAGCAACACACACACAATAAAATTTCTTTGTTAACTCCAAATCAATATGTTAATTACTTAACAGTAAAAGATATTACTAGAAACTATATTGGTGATGACACACTCTAGGTTCATTCAGTACACAACAATGATATCACAAAGTTTAATACTTTTCATTTCAACATTCTCAATGTAATTTTTAAATTTTAAATGAATAATTTCTTAATAATTTCATATGGTAAAAACCTTACTGTAAAATGTATTTTAGAATACATGACAATAGAATTATATAATGTTTATATTATTCAGTTTTATTTAATGATAACTAATTATTGTCAATATTTTTGTTGTTGTTTTAATATATCTTGTACAAATGCATATATACTGCCAAAATACTAATATTTATGATACCAATACAATATTTCATAGTATGGTGTAAATATAAAAAGAGCCATAGTTTTAGGATCTCAGAATGTTTCTATCAATTCATGAAGATCAGTTAACACAGCCGTGTGCTACACAAATTGTAAGCTTATGAGTATATGCATATGCACTGTAATGTTTTATCTCTGATTGTGTATATATTCACCATTTTTATGTTTACACAACAAAAAGTAACAGTTAAAGTAAAACTTTTAAAATTCTGTTGTGTTCAATACAATGTAAGTTAGCAACAGCCTACATTCTTCAAAAAAATCCACAGTCAAAACTATTTATACAATTATTGATTTATTTACTCAGTTATTTAAACAAAAATAACATAAATCTTACAATGGAATTAAATAAAACATTTCAAAGCTTGTGAATGGTTGGCATAATGATTTTTCAGATTAATAAGACATTTGATCAACAATGTATTTCTTTTCTTTTCGTATTTTTGTACATTTTTAAATTAAGTTTATGGAAACTGTTACTAGAAACATAAATACCTAGAAAAGAGGAATGTGATATATATGTATTTTAAATACATTCACCACTCACACGCTTATTTAAATAATCATATACACACGTCACTCCATATATTTCTACTTTATTTATATATGGGATATTTATGTACCTATACATTTCACTGTATTATACACAGTTCATAAAATATATTATACTTCACAATTTAAAATATACTTCCTTTATATCATCTATAAATTATTACCAAGTTAACAAGCATTACATTAATTCACAGTTTAATATCAGAAACCACCAAAACATTTCCTACAATTAAGCAGTACATGGTACTTTTTGTGTAACATGAAACCAACAGATCAACAGTTTTCAAATATACCAAAAGAATTAAGTTCAATAGTAAAGTCATGCATTAAACAACTACTGATATTAACAACTGAGTTTTTAAAAGACAAACCATCGTTATATCTGTGAGGGCATAATTATAAGAAATACAATACAAACTAAATTTAGTTAACATTGTTACTAAAAATATACACTGGAAAAGAATTTCTAACATATTAATAAAATATGCCAATTATGACCTTGCTCAAAATATGTAAAGCAAAAAATATAAAAAGTATGATAATTGATACAAATTTTAAGTAATACTCATATAAGTATATTTTTAAATAAGTAAGTTAAGCTTAGAAATGAACTTAACTGAAATAAAAAAAAATTACTGTAAGTACAATATTTAATTTCACACTCTTTTTGCGTATCTTTTTGTTAAACATATCAAAGAATTCATGTATGCATAATGAAACAGCTGGGAATGTTTTTCCACAGATATACACATTCAGATTTGTCTATTAGTATCTTCATTCCTGCAATCCATTTTAATTCAGAGGAGACATTATGTAATAAATGAAGAAGGTTTCAAATAAATTCAAATATAATGTTATTGTTCATATCAATATATCATTGTTTGTACTACAACCATAGCTGTCATATACTAAATATTGCACATGTAATTAAATTAATGATGTAAATCTCATTTATAGTACCTGATGATGGAGAGCTTTATAATCACTCTCTTGTCAATGTTTTATTGAGACAGGTTTTTTTTTTGTGTTATTTAGGTGTAATTTATTTTTGGTTTTTACAAATAACCTACGTTACAGTTTAAATTATTTACTTTCACTTTCCTTTGCAGCACGCAGAAAGAAAAATTAGCATTCATTTTTATGAACCCTTTTCTTCCCACACTTCGGAAGTTATAATCACACATTCATATTAATAATTATCAGAAAGAAAACTTAGCTAATTTTAACAGACAGCAATAGAAAAATATCTACTAAATTATTTCTACAAAAATGAAAAAGCAACAATTAATAATTTCACTGAAAAAAAAGCATAAACACAACCTATGAATAGGTTATTTTTAAACAATATACAATGCAGGAGATTTTTTTTAGAACATGCACACAAAACACAGAAGCACTAAATATTATTTTTGTTTTGTTTACAAAATAAGTCATATAATTTATTAGTTTTTGTGTTACTGGAACATACACTTTTGCATGTAAAGCCAGCCAAGCGTTAGAAAAATTAATGGCTAAATTATTTTATACTTATTTAAATAACTTATTGTTTATTACAAAAATATGCTCTATAACACATTCAACATGTCTGTAACAACAATAACAATAACAACAATAATAATAACAAGGCCAGTTAACTAACGCTCATATGTAATTCTATACTGAACTAAAATAAAAACCATCAAATACTGATACAAACTATCTTAATTAATCGAATAAATTTGATATACTTTCCTTATGATAACACTGTCACCTCGAGGAATTTTTCAACTGATATGATTTCTTTAAAACCATTTTATAAATCATTATAATACTTTATGTACTTGTGTATACAAAATGTTTTTACACAAACAATAGTTTCTGTAATTTTCTGATTTAATAAAAAACAATGAATTTTTTAACTTTCCTTAAATAAAGAAAAAAATTGTCAACTTTTCACAAACAAATGGCAAGGTTACATCATGATTTTCCACTAAATGCAGATACTATGAAAAAGCTTTCGTAATTTAAAGCTGTACATTTTTGTAGCTTGGGTGTTTTCTGATACAATAGCCCTATCTCAATGATTTGCATTAATTACTAGATGCTGTTTCACCCATCTTGCAGTTACGTTTGTATGTACGCAAGCAAAGTCCCAACGACTGCTTGACACATGAAACACTATCAGATGCCCAGAATTTCAAATCAACAAAGAAGATTTAATATATTGTATATATTGAATATTATTTTAAAACAATATCCATATATTCAGAAGACACAGTCACATTCTATTAGTTGTCAATTGTATTAACTTTTTAACCACAAATCAAAAAAATTCTTTTTTTTTGATGTACACAAAACATATCTTAACCATAAGCATATAACACATACACACACCACAAACTTCTTTTTGTATGTTTAAAAATCTGTTTTCTTCATTGGTATTTGGTTTGCATGAATATTTTTCAAGTGAATACTTGTTTTCGGTGAATGTTATTCACCACACGAAGAATTTCCTCATTACATTTTTAATATAACAGATTGCTGGTACAGAATGGAATTCACTCTCTGTATTCAGCAGTGTCAGATTAAGATTTACGTGAAGGCTACGATAATTCAGCTGTGGATATAGTCGAATTGCAACTGTAATGAGTTTACAACCATACAGGTAAACATTCGCAAGTAAGCTGCATTCGTTTGCAGGATGGGCACGCACACTGGCGAATACAAGGTGACGTGTGGTCAATATCCCCAAAATGTATAATCCCGAACATAATTTATTATAATTAATTTAATACCAAAAATATATAATTTATATAGTTTACTATGTAAATTTCATGTAGTTTACTGTTTAAGCCTCTAAGCTTTCAGTATTATATCAAATATGTTTCTTTCTTTACTAAACACATTTATGTTTACATTTTCTACATGTTTTTCCTTACGTTTTATTTAATTTACAACAACTATCTACAAGTGCACAAAGAAGATAACAGATTCCCGTTTATTTTTAGGTATATATTACTATGTTAATGAAAACAATGTTGTTATTACGTATAAAGTCATAAATAAAACTTCCTACTTGAATCGACTAGCAAATGCACTGGTGAGTTCATTGACGGCAGCTTGGGTGACCGCTTGGCCAACAGCTTGTTGAACTCGCTGAGGAATCTGAGGCATTGGCATTCCCCCCCTCCTAACCCACAACAACAGAAGCGACATGTTAGCTTCCTAACGTTTTTCTCAAAACAAGAATTTTTCACATTAAACTGAATATTTCCCACATTCATACATTTATAGTTAATTTTGCATGGTACGTACTGTGCACCACTATTCAAATTTTATTTCACAAATTTCACTTTGATACACACTTTATTCTCAAATTCTGTCATAGTTGTTGTAAGCAGAATAGTGGTTGAAAAAGTCATATCATGAACATTTAATAATTTATAATAATGGTCTATTAGATAAACAATAGTGCTATCGAAAAAGTGAAATTTTATCCTAACATATACTTTTCACATGACAAGCAAAGGAGTACCTAGATATATTCTATCACAGAACAAGAAAAAATCTGAAATCTGTGGAATTTAAGCATGAAATAAGTCATACCTTGTTCCACAAACTAAGAAACTTTGAAATTTATGTGAGTGTGATTTACTATAAATTACAACACACACGCATAAGCATGCACGCACGCGCGTGCACACACACACAGTATTATCAGAACTCATGGAGAAGCGAAACAGCAAAACAAGGTGTACGAGGGGTAACCCAAAAGTAAGGTCTCCAAAGGACTAGAGCCGCAGGGAAACATTTTGGGCAGCAGTTGGCAGCACTGCTGTGTGCGGCCATCTCCCCTCTTTCAAACAAGCGGTCGCTGAGCTCACTCCGTCAATTAGTCTTGGCTTGGCAGCCGTTAAGAATGGAGCTCCCAATCGCTGTTCCCGCCAAGTGCGGACTTCGCAAAGTCATTCGATTTCTTAAAGCAAAAGGTGTTCAGCCTACTGAAATCCATAGACAGTTGACTGAAGTGTATGGTGCGGGGTGTATGGATGTCAAAAACGTCCGCAAGTGGTGTAGAGAGTTTAAAGCTGGTCGTACAGAAATTCATGATGACGAAAGAAGCGGGAGACCGTCAGTGTCAGATGAGACGATCAGGAAACTTGACGAAGTCGTGCGTGAAGATCGGAGGATCACTATCCACGAGCTCTCTTGTTTCCTTCCTGACGTTTCGAAATCCACCATTCAGAGGATTGTGACTGAAAAGTTGAAGTATCGGAAGGTGTGCGCAAGGTGGGTTCCGCGAATGCTCACAGAAGTCCACAAACGGCAACGCGTCGAAGCTGCCCACGCATTTCTTGAGCGCTATGCAGACGAAAGAGACGACTTTTTGAATTCCATTGTCACAGGTGACGAAACGTGGGTTCACCACTTCACACCTGAATCCAAACGACAATCACTTGAGTGGCGGCATCCAACTTTGCCAAGGCGGCGAAAATTCAAACAAACACAGTCTGCCAGCAAGATCATGGCGACTGTGTTTTGGGATCGGAAAGGTGTATTGTTGATCGATTTCATGCCTAATGGGACCACAATAAACGCAGACGCATATTGTGAGACACTCAAAAAACTTAAACGGGCGATTCAGAACCGGAGAAGAGGAATGCTCACCAAGGGCGTGTCCATTCTTCACGACAATGCTCGCCCTCATGTTGCCCGCGCAACCGCCGATCTTCTGAACCAATTTGGATGGGACATAATCACCCACCCCCCTATAGTCCGGACTTGGCACCTTGTGACTATCATTTGTTTACACATTTGAAAGAACATTTGGGTGGAATGCGATTCGACGACGATGATGAGGTCAAATGCTATCTCAATGACATGGCGGCGAGTTTCTATGACACTGGCATATTAAAACAGCCACAGCGGCTCGAAAAATGCATTGAACGTAACGGCGATTATGTTGAAAAATAGTGTGTCCTTATGCTTCACAACCATGTAAAAAGTTTTGATAATAAATTTTTTTTCTATTTTTAAAAAATATGGAGACCTTATTTTTGGGTTACCCCTCGTACAAAGCTGCACAGATAAGGCATCTGTATGCATTAGAGCTACTTACATTTAATACAAATGGACTTAATTTTTATTCTGTTTTCGTCCTTCTCAGTATACAGACTATTATGCCTTTACACAGCTTAGAATGAACAAGCCCTTTTTGTATTGTTACTGTAAAGACCTCAAGTTACTGCTTGCTGAAAAGGTTGCACATTGAACTCCTAATAGACAGTAAACTCTACTTAGATAATTAGTTATACTTACACAGATAACCAACAAGTACGAGGCAATATCCCATTCTCCAAAAACTTGAAGTAACCATCCTTCACTAGTGTGACAATTTAAATGTAACAAAAAACTAGCTACTTCAATTTTTCTTGTACTATAATCTGACTTTTATAAATAAGCCAACCAAAGTCAATTCATCCAAATGACTCTTTGTGGAACGGAAACATGATAAAACATAAATACGATGTTATCACCAAAGATTTGACAATTTTTAAGCTTGCTAATGTTAGCATGTGTACTTCAACAGAATATTAAGTACTATGTACTTATTGTACCTATTCCACTATAAATAAATAAACAGCAGTCATAATGAACTGTACGCAAATAATGTTTAAAACAATAAACAGGGAATTAGTAGGAACAAAATTCAGTATTGGATATGTTATAAAATTTAAAAAACTTTCATTTTCCATGCTAATTTCATCTCTTCATAAACATTTCACACACTGTATGTCTTCTTCTCTCACTGATCATAAAATAATAACACAAAAGAATATACAAAAGCATATGTAATTAACAAATACAAAAAATACACAAAACATAATTATACACTATACTACAAATTTACACACACACATGCGCGCGCGCACTGCTTTCAAGAAAAAAGACTAAATGATTTAATTACATTACAATTTATGTATGAATCACATTTAAGTTGAGCAACATATACAATTTTTAATGGCAATTTCACTATTTATTTACCACAATGAAATAACAGATACATGGTAACGGAGTCAGCATTACAAGGTTAAAGACTGTGAATTTTCCATAGACAAAAATATAATATTAAAAATTATCTTGTTTGCTTTTGTATAAATTCTCGAACACTTTAAGAAAGCATGATGGTGTTTTCTTTTTTTTACTATTGTTGAACCTAGTACAGAAAAAGGCAGGCTAATTATAGAAGACTTCAACATTAAATAAACAACAATAGTATATATATTAAAAATACAATGCATTCTCACTAATACAAAGTTCCAATAATATGACTATTACTAATCTGAACACTTTTATCAAACTTCTAGATATTTTTTTTTGAAAACTGTACGCCTAATATAACATGAAGATTACTAATCCCATTACCTTCCTTTTACTTATCACACATTTCACTTTCTTTCAATTTACAATTCTGATGAAGCATAACATTTAGTTTCAGTAATTAGTCAACAAACTACTGTTACGTGTGTTATTAAATAACATTTTAATTTATTATCCCTAGTGAAACGAGTTCTTTCAAATAAATGTACATAAAGGTACAATGCACTCAAATATGCAACATGAAGAATCCATAATAAGGAAAAACAATTTTCAATTAGTATGTCTGGTGAATTTAAATATGTCTGGTTTAGTTAATAACGGAAAAAAGGGTATGTGATGATATATATTTATTCATCTACTTATATTTAAATTGAAATTTTTTCAAACATAAAATGGGAAGCTTAACATCCGGGTGTGAAGATAGGTATTTTATGTCAGCGAAGTGGGCAGGTACTAAATAACAGTGAAGAAAGAAGAAATAAACTAAGATCTTCTTTAACATGACTATTTTGGTTATTGGCAATGATATTCAATGAATGGCAAACGATCAATGCTTTTCTAAAATAGGTTTTGATAAATGTTCAAATTATATAAAAAACTACTCACATTACTTGGTTCAGATTAAAGAGTGAACACGATTAGTCTTCATTTACTCCTGTACCACACGAACGCCTTTTTTTTGACATAATGGAATAATTCCAAAAGAAGTGTGACTACATAACATTTTATGTTCCACATGACAACAGAACAGGTTACAAGATCAATAAGTTTGGAATTATTACAATATGAACATTGTATGGGCAGTCACCACTGGTATAGGTTCAAATCTGATTTTTGAGAACTTTTTTCTTAACCATAAAATAAATTTTATAATAAGGCTTATTAATATTAAACTCACTTTGCATGTATATAATTTTAGTGTGTAACTAAATACTTATTTGAATGTACTTCTTTTTAGAAATTACCAAGATAGTTACAGCTTACATACTTTTTAACACTGACTAGATGTGGATTAGAGTAATCTGTTTTTCCAGGGGACCACAAAACATGAATGGTAAATATAATATAGAATTTTGAAGAAATCGATTGTCAGAATATTTTGTTATTTACATAATTGCCAATTAATATGCAACACGCTACTTGAACAAGTATATCATATATTACAATGATATGCATGCGCGCGCCCACACATGCACACACAAATGGGAAACACTTATAATACTGATTAAAATGATGCTGTTCATCATGAAATTTGACTAACACCAGTAAGTAATTTTTAATTATGTCTGTTTTAATACAAGTTTTATATTTTGCTTCAGTTGTACATGTTATGTTATTGTATCAGAAGTTTTCAAGAACATTATAACATAACTTACAAAAATCTCTTTAACATTTAATGATTTTTTAATGCAGGTGATAAAAGTTACACAAGCAGATTTTTGTTGACAGACAGAATGTAAATCAAAGCAGCAGTAACTGTAATATAGGCCTAATAATTATTAAAATGCTGCCGAACCATCCACTGGAATACAGAATATGAAAGAAAAACTAAAAAAATAACCCAATACTATAATCAAAATAGTGAACAGAAATTGTGAAGATCTTTATGAATTCAAAATCTTGTCTCCTTCTACTCTATTAGTCTATGAAACGTCCCACACAAGTGTATAAGCAAACAATGTAGATCTGGCAAGTCTTAAAGCCCACACAACTGGTTCATCCATATGGGGCAAGCTTTTACTGAATAGTTTACAAATACCGGTATAGTTTTAATTAGGAAAATATTACTGTGATGTTTTAATACAAATTTAGTTGCAGTCATGGTATGCACTACCAATATATAAACATGTCTAAAAAATAATTATTGAGATTTCAATACAATGTACTACTATCTTGTAAATTAAAAAAGATGTTGATACTGGAGAAAATGAAATAAAATTTTTTGTATTTATAGGGCTGTTTGAAATATTCTGTTATTAAAACCCTACTTAAATCCTGAACTTCTGATTATAAAAAAAACTCAAGAAATTATTTTTATACGTAATACATAAAATAATTTTCAGGCTATACAGTTTGCAGAATTTCTGTTAATTATTTCTGGTTTACCATTTACTGCTTAATAACTCCCAGCTAAAAAACATTAAACACAACTTGCTTACAATTAAACAAAATCTTGTATTATATGTACACATTTTTTTCAAACTATATTACACAATCCATAACATTTGAAGAAGGTTATTATGATAATAATAAATAATAATTACAACACTATTTGATGTAATTAGATATTAACAACTTCATAATTTTTTTCTGTTAGGCTACACAGGAAAGGTACAACAGAGGAAGTCAAGAAGTTTGATGTTAACAAGTAGCAAGCAGGCTGAGTAGTCTGGCGATGGTTGTTTGGTTGGTTGGTGTCTAGTGGCCATGCAGAGTTAACGCCGTCTGCAAGACAGAGAACCACCACCCAGAACATCAACAACATGCACACACAAAGCTGTATAACATAACATAACCACACACACACACACACACGCACACGCACGCACGCACGCACGCAGAGTTTTAGACACAAATGTCATTTAGACATACACTACTCTAATGGAAGCTGTTAATTCCACGACTTATTCATACAGGTAGCACTATCACACAGCTTTTTTTAATATTATTTAACACATAACTTCTATATTTCAAACTAGTTTAATTGGTTTACCAGGACTTAAAACTTTTACTTCCTTTGTAACATCAGTAATAATATAATGATACAACCTTATACAGTGAGGTACAGAACAGGATTTGGGATTAACCTTCAAATTAATATCAGTTTCACCACTTGCTGACAATTATTAGAATAATCACTGATATAATCACTGTTATAGAAACAATGCAGAAACATGTCTATGACTATCATATAACGGGATGTGCATAAAGTCTGGCCTTATAAACAGACGGTGAGAATATGTATGAACTGTATATGAGCAAATCAAAATTTTGATATATTTTGTTTCTGACTGCATGTCAATGAAATTAATTTTATTAAGTAATTATTACAGATGTATTATGGATCAATATAGCCACACTCAAATATCTGACTTCTTGTGTTTGTGAAGAATTATTCAGTAAAATTTAGAGAAGTGTTCAATAAAATCATGGGCGTTTTAATATTTCAGTGTTGCCGTCTCTTTTGTTCTTGTCTGAGACAGGTCTGGTTCTCCTAACTACACAATGTTCAGCTCACACTTCCATAAAATGACTTCTACAAAAGATTTCACAAAAGCTTTCCTCATCTCTTTCTCACCCATTCTCTCTTTTGTGGTGTGTGTGTGTGTGTGTGTGTGTTTTCGAATGCAACTTTATTTTCAACATGCTCCATTACAATATAATGTAATACTACATGTTATGTTACTCTTATTAATTACGAGGTTTGTTCAAATAAAGACAGGACTTTTGAAATAGCGCTCCGATCAGTGTACAGAGCGTGTTCCGACATGTGGTGCCGCCTAGCGGCCACCTTCGGCAACTTAACCCCGATTGTTGCGTCGTTCTACTTGTATTAGTTGGCGGCATAAAACTGTCAAAGTAAACACGTGCATTTACCGTTCTGCGAAGTAAAGATGAAAGATTTTATGGAGCAGCGCGTTTGTGTGAAATTTTGCTGCAAGACCGACAAAACGTTTACTGAAACGTGGGCTTTGCTTCAGCAAACCTATATGGAAGACTGTATGAGCCGTTCGCAGTGTCACGAGTGGTTTAAACGTTTTAAATCGGGCAGAACATCGATTGAGGAAGAGTCAAGATCGGGACGACCTTCGACGTCAACAAATGATGAAAACATCGATGCTGTTTGTTCCGTGATTCGTGCAAATCGTCGTTTGACTGTGTGAGATGTTGCTGAGGAAGTCGGCATCAGCATCGGGTCGTGTCACGAAATTTTGACCGTAAAACTTGGCATGCATCGCGTCTCTGTAAAACTCGTGCCACGTCTGTTGACCGACAACCAGAAGGAGAACCGTGTCAAGATCAGCCAAGAGCTGTTTGATCGTGCTAGTACCGACAAAAACTTCATAAAAACCATCATAACAGGAGACGAAACATGGGTTTATGGCTACGACATCGAAACCAAGGCGCAATTGTCACAATGGATTGGAAAAATGTCGCCCCGACCGAAAAAAGCACGCATGAGTCGGTCAAACTTGAAGTTGATGTTGATTATTTTATTTGATTATCGAGGAGTAGTCCACCACAAATTCGTGCCACAGGGTCAGACTGTTAACAAGGAGTTCTACGTACAAGTTTTAAGGCGTTTGAGGGACGATGTGCGCCGGAAGAGGCCTGAGCTGTGGAAAAACAAGAGCTGGGTGTTGCATCACGACAATGCGTCAAGCCACTCGTCTCTGCTAGTCAGCCAATTTTTGGCCGGTAACAAAATAGCCGTCCTTCCTCACCCTCCGTACTCTCCAGACTTGGCCCCCGCGGACTTTTTTTCCTGTTTCCAAAATTGAAAACCACCCTGAAAGGACGTCGTTTTCAAAGTGTTGACGAGATCCAACAGAATTCGCAGAGACAACTACGCACCATCTCACAAAACGAGTTCCAGGGAGCATTCCAACAGTGGCAGAAACGATGGGAGCGGTGTGTTGCAAGCAGGGGGGAGTACTTTGAAGGGGACAAACATTTGTAATGTTGTAATTACAGTAATAAAGTTTGTATGACAAAAGTCCGGTCTTTTTTTGAACAAACTACGTATTAACAAATACTAATTAATAAAAATTCAGTTATAAAACACAACACATACATAGGCCTATAGCTAATAGTAATAACAATAATAACGCAACAATGAATAACTACGGTAAAACTAAACACAATTCGTGACCAAAATAGCCAAAAATAACAACAATACTATAACAATGTAAATCACAAAAGATCAAAATTTATACTGTTGACAAATATAAGAAAAGCTTTAATATGTTTTTTTGTAACCATATCTTTTTCTTGCATTGGCCAGACTCCACCACACATTGCAATACTTCTCCTGAAGGCCGTTCTCTCTTTATGTAAAATTTTACATGCATAAAGTAGGTGATGATCTGTCTGTTCTCCACTTTTGCAGCTACACATTTGGTCATCTGAAATCTTGAAACGATAAAAATAAGATTTAAGTTTACCGTGGCCTGTCAGTACAGCTGTCAATTTGTGTAACATTGGGATATTTACGACAATTCTTTCTTTAATAGTAGGAAAAAAACAATTTAGTTTGAGCTCCATTTGTTGAATTTGCCCATTCATTTTCCCATTTTCTGTACTTCTATATCCCGTCTCAGTAATAACTGCACTTTTGGGAATCAGATCAAATGAGGATGGAATTTCAGTGTTTAAAACTGGTTCCTTGGCCAGCTGATTGGCCAGTTCATTGCCATGATTACCTACATGAGCTTTAATCCAGCTAAAATGTACGCACCATTGTCACCTTCAAGAGATCTTACCACATTTCTGATCTCTTCAATTAATTTATGGTGCTTGTCTATATTCCTCGATGAGTCCAATGTTATCATGCTGTCTGTATAAAGAACTGCTTTTCTATGATCTATTTCCATATCCTTCATGTCAATAATGTTTTGCAGAGCTCTCAGGATTGCAAACTGTTCCGCTTGGTTGTTAGAGCATCTTTTATCCAATTTATACTTTAGTTCTTGAACAAGTTGCTTCTTTACATACAGTGACACACCTGCCCCTACGCCATTTTCACTTTTACTGCCATCCATTTAGGCTTCTACTAAGTAGTCGATTTTCTTATCCCTTCCAGTAATTTTTACTATATCTGCTGGGTGAGGCCATTTATTTAATTCAACCATCACATCAAACGCTTGATGTGAATTCCCCATTACTTTTGTAGTCTGGCAGACGTCAGTAATCTCTTCTATTTTAATTAAAATTGGGGCAACGCAGTCACGACACATAGCGCTTCATTAGATGTCGTTCTGAAAGCTTTTGCAATTTTTATGAGAACTAATCTTTGCACTCTCTTGTATTTACGTTGGTTATTTTTCCTAACCAACGCATCTTTCAAAACTGTGGCTCCATACGACAAAAGGGGTAGAATTGCACCTTTATATATGATCTTCATAACTTCACCTGTTAGGCCCCAGCTAATTTTGGCAGCTTTTGAGAAAATATTAATCAATTTTACTCATCTTGTCACAACGTTGTCTATATGATCATTAAATGTAAATTTTGTATCAAAAATAATTTCAAGATATTTCAGGGTATTCACTTGTTCTAATTTTTATTGTTAAGGTAATATACTGATGTGTTTTCTGCTTTCCCATCTCTTTTTAGAAATTATTAAAACTTTAGATTTTTGCTCATTAAAGCTGATTTTATTGTTTTTGGCCCACTCTGTAATTTTTTGTATTTCTATGTTGGCATAGTTTTCAGCTTCGATGACTGATTTACCTTTAATTACCACAATTACATCATCTGCAAAGGCAATGACATTTGAATGTCTGGCAAAATCCAACCCCAACAGAGAGAATCTTGTTGGAACTGTATGTTCCAGAAGCCAGGACCACAACAAGAACCCTGAGGACACCCTCTACTAACATGTCTTTCCAATGTTATATATTTGTAGATAAAACTGCTGTTCGTCCACTAAAATAATTTTTTGAAAGGTTATACAAATTCTTAGGACATCGGAATTCTTTTAATGCATTCAATATACCAGGCCACCAGGCTGCATCAAAGGCTCCTTTAACATCAAGACTTAAAAGAAAGAATGTGTGTGTGTGTGTGTGTGTGTGTGTGAGAGAGAGAGAGAGAGAGAGAGAGAGAGAGAGAGAGAGAGAGATATTGTACAACGTTCCTACTCCTTTCTGATTCATACCTATTTTTAATTTCCATCTATGTTCAATTTTTTTTTAGACTGACTTTAGATCCTCAAAAATTACTCTTTGTCCCTTAAACGATGTTCATTTTATTATTCTTCGTCCTGATTCTCCCATTTGTACCATATGGTGTTGGGTCCTAGAACCTCTCATCTGCTGGCATTTCTTTCTCTTACCACTTGCCTCACTTTCATGTTCTTTCCTCTGCTAATTCCCAGCTCTGTGTTATTATCTTCCCATTGTGTTCTGAACTGGCCCCTTGGGTTTCTTTCAGCCCAATTTCAACTAAAATATGTTTTTTGATATACCAATCTGAATCCATACACACCAAATGTCCATACCACTGTTCTTTCCTATTTCATAAATTGTTGTTATCATTTCTAGCCCTTCTCTTATTACACTTCAGATTCTGTCCCTTCAGGTTTTATTAACTACTCATCTCAATGCCATTATTCTCAATCTGTTCAAGACTCCACCCCCTGAAAACACGATTTCTATCAATATACAATAATAAACACCCATGGATCAAAGGTCAGTTGTCCCTTTGATCACACATACGCAAGACATCAGTCATTTAGAAAAATACAAATAGTCTACTTTATTAATCACTCTTAAGTTATATCTCCCTAAATAACATGATATTGATGCAGCTCAGCAAGCAGAGAAAGTCTTTCAGGGGAGAGGGAAAGGCCCTCTAGAACAAGATGGTGGGATGCTACTGAACAAGACACCAGAAGGTTGATCCATTGAGCTCAGATACTTGTGTATGTGACTGTTAACTTGGCATGTAATGCCAAAAGAAGGAGGAAGAAATAAATCTCCTAATAGCTCATAGTTTCAAAAGTTTCCCCAAGTCAAGTACATATCATTTAGTTAATTTCTAATTTTCATTGGAATATAACACGTACGGCCAGTAAAATGTTTCTATGCTCCCTCCAAATATATAGGCTTTACACCGTCTATTTTTCTTTGTTTTTAATATTACAACATTTTTGAGCCATGACATGTAGAGATGGGTTCTACAACTAGTACATTCTGCTGCCAAAACAGTGCTTATTTTTCTCTTCTTGTTAAGTATTTGTATGCTTTTCATTGGAATGATGTGAAAGACTTTACGATGTTGAAGACTTATACTTTTACTTTTAGTCTACATTTACTTAGTAGCTTCACAGAGCTATCTCTCTGTAGCAATTTACACATGTCACTGTTCCTTTTAAGACTTTGAAGGGCATGTTTGAAGGCCTTTAATTCATGTTTTGTGAAAGGGGGTCCCCACTCTACATCTGTGGTCTTGTAATAATTTTCAATTACCTCTAAATATTTATCCCCAAACAACTTGCCTGTGTACTGTCCCCAATGCCTCTTTTTGTTCTTAACTACTGGACATTTTGTTTTTGGTTTGTAATGAAGAGTCCTGTTCTTGATTTCTAATAAGCTTATACCTACTGTTTCCTTTCTGTATCTTCCTCTATTACTTCAGCAATTTCTTCTCTCTATTATGCTCAATGTAACCTTTACCACTTAAGTATTCCTAGGTTATATTTTCAGGTTTCTTACAATTCATTAGTATTTTCCCTTTCCCTTTTAACAGCAGAGTATTATTCATAGCAACTTGTCCATTGCGTTTCCCCCAAAATCCTCTCTGAATGTCTCCTTCTTTAATACCTAAGCCCCAATACAAGTTTGTGGTCCCTCTCTACTAACTGTCCTTGGACAACTATGATTTTATTTAATCTGATTCCTATATCTTCACACACAAAAATGATACTGCTTTCTTCTAATGTCCAGCACTACTTTCTCAAGCCTTCCTATATCTTCACACACAAAAATGATACTGCTTTCTTCTAATGTCCAGCACTACTTTCTCAAGCCTTCATTCTTATAAAAAAAGAGACCTCACTCTTACAATGTGGTAATCATTCATTGAACACATAACTGGATAACTTTCTTTACACCGGGAAGGGCCAAGCATATGCACTGTTGTTAAATGGAGATGGCTCAAAGTAAGAAGATGGAGTTAAATTGCTATGATCTCACAACAGATACACCATGAGACGCAAGTTGGAAGCTCCTGTTGCTGCAATTGTCGAAATCAGTTAGAAGCACGGTCTAAGATTGTAATGAAGAGACACTATATGAATAACCCGAGTATCAAATGTGATGCTTGAGAATTCAAGTAACATTCATACTGTCTATATCTCAATAATTCCCTGATTTGACTGAAAACTTGAGATGGTTCTGTTACAACATCAGTATTCATTGTATGTTCATAAAAGGAAGACTGAATTAGTCATTATATAATAATAATAAAGGAACTGCAAACAGTCAAATAATAGGATACTGGATTGTTGTAATATACTCACAATAAAGTATTGTGTGTTTACTACTTATTAAAGTTTGAGTTTCACTATTTCTGATTTGTATCCTGGAGACTAGTGTATGCCATATGAAACTATGTGTGAATTATTTCAAAACTTGGTAACAATATTTCACAATGTCTTATTTTTGTTGTCTGTAACAATCATATTCTCTTTGAATATTACTTACGAGTCTTATGAGTGAAGTGATAAAGTGGAAATAAAATATTTCAAAAGATTAAGTCTTATGTTTAACACATTCTCATTATTCAGTCATAGTTTAGTACAATCTTTTGGAAAATATCTTTTTCATTTATCACCTCTAATATTATCATCTTGTAAGTATGATACTTATACATAACAAATCCTTATATCTGTACTTGTTTTTCCAAACCTTTTGGTACACTTATTCATTAGGTTTTAAGCACAGCTCAGCTCTCAGGTATGAATCTAGCAATACCTATAGTGGGCTCAACTTTGAAAAGTTATTAAAATGTATGTCTTAGTGGTGTTGAATAGTGGCTAATTTTAATTATAACAAGTAGCAAACAATGTTAATCCCTAAAAGTTAATTTCTGTAGCCTTGGATATGAGCACCTACTTCTGTAAGTTGTACAGTATATAAAGTATTTACTGACTGTATGTGAAGACACAAATTTAGATTTTATTATTTTCTCAACAAAAGTGTGAGTCATCAGAGGCCAGAATTTTTTGAGGAATTGAGATTCACATTTTTTTGTGATTCTGTCTTCTCTGGGATGCATTTCTTACCAGTTCTAGAGTGTTATTTTATTTGCTTACTATACAACAGTGTAACACAGAACTATGTTAATTACAAAATGGTTATAAAAATTCATATTAATTATAACGAAAATTAAGCAAAAATGAACATACATCACAAACACAAGAAACACCACACAATTTAGCAATATACAAGGGGTGTTTGATAAGTCTGTGCAAAGTCAAGAGATGACATTCGTAGTAGGTATAGTTTCTTGCATCTCTGCTAGGAGTGTACAACACGTTCCAGTTACATACATTCATAATTCTATTGTTGCCAATAGTTTGAATTGATCAAGTACTGTGATTAGCAAAAAATGAATTTCATGTGGTGATGAAACAT
Organism: Magicicada septendecula; assembly: GCA_034769895.1. NCBI lineage: Eukaryota > Metazoa > Arthropoda > Insecta > Hemiptera > Cicadidae > Magicicada > Magicicada septendecula. Next base: position 382,280,270 of record CM068368.1, read on the forward strand.
TACTTTTTGAAAGGCAAAACTGCAGGAAACTGCAGCTGGATAAATATTATGGCGAGTCAGCTCCATCTCAACTAGAAGAGTTTACAAATGGTTTTGTTATTTTTGAAGTGGTCACAATTCTGTGGCACAAATGACACTGAATGTCCCAGACAGCTTGTTGAGGTTACAACTGAAGAAAATTTTGCAAAAAAAAAACAAAATCCATGATATGATGACGGAGGACACAGGATTTAAAGTACATGAAATTGCTAAGACAATAGGCATATCAAATGAACGGGTGCATCATATTTTAGATGAACATTCACAAATGCAAAACTGTCCGCAAGATGGGTGCTATGTTTGCTCACAACTGATCTACAGGGTGAACGAATTAATGTTTCTAAGCACAGTTTGGAGCTGTTTCAATGTAATCAAGAAGAATTTTTGTGCCATTTTATAACAGCTGATGAAACTTGGATACATCACTACCAATGCAGTGGGTTGCAGTAGGAGAACTTGCTCTAAAAAAAGTAAAAAAGGTTGTTCCATCAGCAGGTAAGGTGATGGACACAGTCTTTTGGAATGCTCATGGCATAATCTTAATTGACTTTCTGGAGAAGGGTAAAATGATAACTGAGCAATATTAAGCATCTCTGCTGGACCGTCTAAATAAGGAAATAAAAAAAATGACCACATTTTATGAAAAGAAGTCTTTTTTTTCAACAAGACAATGCACCAGCTCTTTCTCCTTCGACTGTGACAGCAAAATTGTTTGGTGAATTATGCTATGCAATTCTCCCCCCCCCCCCCGTCAGACTTAGCACCATCGGACTATTATCTGTTTCCAAATTTGAAGAAATGGCTTGCTGGAACAAGATTTATGTGATGAAGTTATTGCCGAAACATCTGTGTATTTTGAAGATGTGGATAAACCATACTATAAGGATGGGATTGAAAAGCTTGAGCATCGTAGGACTAAGTGTATAGTCTTGAAAGGAGATTATGTTGAGAAATAAAAAAGACTTTTCCCAAAAAATCGGGCCTTCTTTATTTTTGCACTGACTTATCCCTCCCCCCACACACACTTTTTGCAACAGTCTATTTCTTGATGCATATATAATTTATTTAATATTTATAATTTCTTTACCTCAAGATGTGTTTTCTTTATTTTTTGGGACACTTATTGTTCTCATCCTCAACCATCATAGTTTTTAGATCAAGTTACATATTTGTGTTCTGGTTGGTTGTTGCTATGGTTTCCAGTTGGTTTTTGGTATTTTAATTTGGTATTATTGTGTGTGGGTGTGACACACACACATATACACCCCGCCTGAAAACAAAAACTTGTGCCTGGATATACTTGACATTTCCCCAGCCGCTATCATAGTAGGAGACTTTAACGCCGCCTCCCCGAATTGGGGATACAAATATTATAACCAAGCAGGAAGAACTCTTGAAGAATTTCTCAACAGCGATAACTTGGAGCTGTTGTACAAAAAAGAAGATAAAAAGACATTTCTACATCATACAGGAGACTCCACAAACCCTGACCTTGCTATGGTATTCTCTGATCTCTACGATAACAGTAAAAAACAAATACTGGAAGACTTAGGAGGAAACCATCGAGCTCTCCTACTATCTATCTCGTTAATACATATTTAATGAATAAAATTTTTTTTTTGAATTTTAAAATTTTGAAAATTTTAATTTTTTTGAAAAAAAAACAAAAAAAACTTGATTTTCGCCTGCCAGCGAATGCAAATTCGTAGATAATGATTCTTTTATTATATGTGCATTAACCATGTTTATTTTATTGTATTGTATTGTATTGGTAGACTATAAGGGGTTCTCATGTTAGAGTAAGGATGTGTTTATATTATTAGAAATGTCTAGGTTGTCATTTGAAACAAAAATTAGAAAAACAAGGAAGAGAATTTTTTGATAAAAGATTATTTTTTTGAATTTTGAATTTTTTAAATTTATAATAAATTTTAAAAGAAATTTTTTATTTTTAGTGTGTTATGGCAACATGTAATGTTAGTGTGTGTGAGCCCAGTATTTGCTAAAGGCAGCCCAGCTTGCAAAAAAGGGGAACCATATCGGCTGAGGACCTGGAATAGTCTGAGCCAGGGATTGAGGATTTTGGGGGGTAGCATGTTAGAAGGTGAGGTGCGCTGTGGTGCGAGTCTGCTCGATTTCTCGGTGTTGGGATCTCTTACGGAGAAGTCCAGTGATCTCGTTCAGATGAGTACATAGCCGCCGAGCCAGGGGGGTCGTGTACCCATGAGATTAAGAACCAGGGGGTTGTTGGCACCAGTTCCTCACCGGTCCTCTTCGGGGTTTATCGATGAGATTTCTTCTGTTGTGAACAGCAGAATTCTCATCGAGGGGGTATTGTAGCGGGTCAATTTTTGGGTGTTTTTATTTTTACCGTATGGGGCAAGTACATTTTTATTTCTTTCATTTTGGTGCGGGCTTGTAAAAAAGAAGTTGTGAAAATTATTGTGTAACGAAATTCATTCCATTATAACAGAACGCACTGCAACGTTATTTTCCATGCAACAGCACGATGTTGAGAAACAGTGAGACAAAAGCGATACGCAGGTGTTATTGTGTAACGCGGCGAGCGAAGCATTTACCCCCTTCAAACTTCTCAGAAATCTGTACTTGTGTAGCGGCACACAGACGCAACTGCCCCAACACAAGCTTGAGTGACGCATCCAGCCACAAAACAGGATGCCCTGTGACGAGCAAAATCCAGCAATGTGCTTTTTTGAGCGGCAGGAAGTCATGGCTAAATCCGGCCTTTCCAATGACGTCAGCGGAGCCAAGTCCAATATCGGCCTCGGGTCACACGCACATACCAGCCCTATTCCACACATAAAGTGGTTAGCTCCCAACAACTAAGCTTGAACGACGACGCAAAGCGGGTGGCAGTGAACGGCAGCTTCCTACCGCCTATGCAGTCGACATTGGTAAGAGACGCGAGACAGTCAACTAGAAACCAAGTTCACTAACAGACGCTGATCACGTTGTGCGGACCCGGTCGGGTCGAACTTTTAAGTATGAATACCTAAATAAAATAACGCCTTCATACCGGCCGGGACCCGAGTAATTAACGGATGTAACAATATTATAATTGGTGCAGTGGAACTGTGAATCAACGACAGTTAAATAACGGACCGTGGACTCGGGCAACAAAACACGTGTTCGGTCAGCCGTGAACAGTTAATCAACTTACCACGAATAAAACCTAATTTCGTAAAACCAAATATTAAAGGGGAGTATATTAAATTGTATGGATGTGTGTATGGGCAAAGCTGGGCGGCTTTCGCTAGTGTAAGAAATATATGAGGGTAAGGCCTATTTAACCATTTAAAAATGTTTTGTATTAATTTTTTGTGCGTTTTGTATTAAGGAGTTCCGTCTTATGTAAGTAAAAATATTCATTTCATAACATAACCATGTGTTAGACTAAGTTATTTCGTCATTACCACTTCCTCATTTCTGTGTTGAGAAAAAATTCGTCTAACGGATCGGAATCTTTCTGAATTATTAATTGGGTGGGTCAGATTGCTAAATTGTCCGTTTTTATTAAGGTAAAGTGTAAAGGTCTCCATATCTGTCCTTCAAAGATATAGGTGGCGACTCTGGGCTTCTGATGAAATTTCTGCAACAGGTAAGTCCTGGTAGTGGTTTTATGTATTAAATATAGTTTGGCTTATTTTTCAACGTTACAGGTTCCTAATGGAAAACCAATCACCCGTACCACATGGAACTTCAAGAAGGCCGATTGGAAGAAGTTTCAAGAACAGGTGGAGACTAAATCAAGTTTAATGAAAAGAGAAGAAACACCCCATTTAATTCTCAGAAATCTGTGCAACTACATCCAACAGAGTGCAAAGAACAATATCCCCAGAGGGAAACAGTACACTTACAAACCCTTTTGGACGAGTGAACTAGCCCAACAAAAACAGATCAGAGACTAAGCTAGAAAGAAAACCGAAAAACAAAAACACAGGAAGATTTCAAAATGTGGAGAAGAGAAAGTACCAAAATGAAGCAGCAAGTGGCGAAGGCAAAAAGAGATTCTTGGAGTAAATTCTTAAAAACATTGAATTATAGAACAGATGGAGGAAAGGCACATAAATTTATAAGTAGACTAAACGACAAACATCCAGAAAACCAATCCCAACCATTTAAAATTCAAAACAGGAGATTACAGATGACAGTAAAATAGCAAATTACTTTAACACCCACTTTTGCAATGCCCATAAACTGTCACACAAACTTAAAAAACAAGAAAAACACATCAAAACAAACATCAGGAACAAAACAACAAATAACAATGACGGACTGAGGCAGATTTTCACCCAAGATTTTACATAAGAGGAGTTGAAAGAGGCAATCAGTAACACCAAGAAGAGAAAACAATATCTTCGCAGAATTTATTCATAATTTGGGACCAAAAGCCCTTACGACATTACTATTGGTATATAATAAACTTTGGAACTCCAGAGATAGCCTGCCTGATGAATGGGGAAATCAATAATAGTCCCCATATTAAAACCTGGCAAACCAACAAACATTCTAAGTTCATACAGACCTATAGCATTAACATCTGTACTAGCAAAAATCCAGGAGAGAATGATCTCAGCCAGACTGTGCTGGTATCTAGAAAACCAAAATCTGCTTACAGAAGAACAAGCAGGTTTCCGTCAAAATCGCTCTACAACATACCAACTGATAAAGCTCTCTCAAGAGATAAAAGCAGCATTTAATCGAAAGGAAAGCACCCTGGCAGTGTTCGTCGATTTTAGTGGAGCATACAATTCCGTGTGGAGAACTAGACTCATTGAAAAACTAAAAGATATCAATATAGAGGGAAACATGCTGTCTTGGCTTTCAAGATTTCTGGACCAGAGATGGGCCAGAGTTAAATTCGGTGAATCCTTCTCCAAATACAAACAGACAAAAGTAGGTCTACTCCAAGGAGCAGTACTGAGCACCACACTCTTCAATGTTTTCATAAATGATCTCTCAAAAATTTTAAAAAGATAAAAATGTCAAAATGGGAATGTTCGCTGATGACGTAGTCATTTGGACCTCAGCCAAAAACAATACCAAGCAGCAGAATATATTAGAACAAAGAATGAACGAAACCTTGGACTCCTTGCATAACTGGGCCTCTGAGAACAACATGAAAACTAACATTTCAAAGACTGCTTACCAATTTTTCACGATGCACCATAAAAATGACAACTTCAACTTGAAGATCAACAACCTAAACCTTCCCAAAAGCGAATGTACAAAATACTTAGGTGTACACATGGATAACAAACTAACTTGGAAGGACCATGTGACAAACGTAGCAAATAAAGTCAACCAAAAACTGAGACTTATAAAGCGTCTTGCTGGAGCTACCTGGGGATATATGCAGGACACTCTGAATACCACATACAAAACCTATATAAAACCAGTCATGACATATGGAAGTGAGATACTTGTAACAGCCAACAACTCTAATCTGAAGACATTGGAAACAACACAAAACAATGCCCTACGGCTGATTAGCGGAGGTGTGAAGACCACACCTGCCCTTTCTCTTCAGTTGTACACAGGCCACTTACCGATCACTTCAGAAATAAACCAACAAGCTGCCATCTCTCTGGCCAAAATAAAAGCCTTACCACAAGCAAAATGGGCAAAAAATAGCCAAGACGGGACACATCTGAAGACCCAGACATTACCAGTTAATACTGCCAACAAGTACTTGACACTGCTGGGCATTATAACTGAAATAGAACCTTTTTGCCTAAAAATGAAACCTACAGAATACCAAACAATCAACACCAATCTCTCTCTTCTGTCTGATATGAAAAAGCAAGATGCACCTTCCACAATCTTGCACCAAATGGCACTATCAACCATCAATGAAAGATATCCCCAGGATGAGTACCTTAGAATCTATACAGACGGATCGCTCATAGGAAAACTTGGAAAGGCTGGCGCAGGAGTACATTGTGAACTGTTCTCCCACTACATTTCAGTGGGAGAAAATAAAACCAGTTTTTTGACGGAGAAATAAAGGCAATACATATGGCATTACAACAACTCTTACTCAGACCACTAGCTTTTAAAAAAGCCGTTTTTCTTGTTGACTCAAAGTCTGCAATCCAGTCTATTGCATCAAACAGACAGCCTATAGATAGCACTGTAAAAGAAACAAAGGATGCAATAAACCTTCTCAGTAAACAAGGGAAAACAATAATTCTCCAGTGGATCCCCTCACATGTAGGAATAAGTGGGAATGAAACAGCCGACCTGCTAGCTAAAAAGGGTACAACATTGCAAGGGAGAAAAACACTACACAGCACAAGAACAATCAAAAGACTTGTACGTTTAAATGTTTAAAATACAATTTTTTCCAGTTGTTTTTTGTTTGCCCTACGTAACATCTGCTGCAATCTTGGCATTCAATTTTGTATATTCCATTGGTTGTTGAATTATCTTTGTTGTGTGGGTTATTTAGTTTTGTAAATTATTTTTATTAGTTTTGTATGCTATTTTAATGTCTGTGTTTTTAAAAAGCTTTGTTAGCTTTGCCATCTTATTATTTATGTATGTGAATGTGGCCCATTTTTTATTGTTGTTTTTATTCATGTGTTGTTCATTTTGATAATTTCTTAATTGTTTAGTATATTGCATATTGTAGTTGGTTATTGTTTCATGTGATGTGATAAAGACATGGGAAACAAACAAAGACAACAATATAATTTACCAAATTGCTTATGAAAATGGATAAAATAAAAACACTATACACAGAATAGAAAATATAATGAAATATAAAATAAAAACTAAACAATTAAGAAATGATCAAAATGAACAACACAAAGCTATTTAAAAACACAGACATTAAAATGGCATACAAAACTAATAAAAATAATTTACAAAAACTATATAACCCACACAACAAAGATAATTCAACAACCAATGGAATATACAAAATTGAATGCCAAGATTGCAGCAGATGTTACATAGGACAAACAAAAAACAACTGAAAAAAAAAAAAATATGGTATTTTGAACATCTAAACGCATATAAAAAAACAGAAATACATAAATCCAATTTGGCCACACACACACACACACACACACACACACACACACACACACACACACACACACACACACACACACACACACACACACACACACACACACACACACACACACACACACACACACACACACACACACACACACACACACACACACACACACACACACACACGACATCAATTCCCAAACATAACCAACATGACACTGATAAAACACCACAAAAAGGCACATGTGGGAAAATTTACAAATATACAAACATAAAACAAACTAATACCTGAACAAATACAAGTAAACACAAAACATGACATAATATTCAAATTACTCAACATTGAAAACACCCAAAAAATGAATATATACACCACACCCACACATAATAATACCAAATTAAAATACCACAAACCTACAGGAAACCAAAGCAACAACCAACCAGAACACAAATATGCAACTAGAACCAAAACTATGAAGGCTGAGGATAAGAACAATAAAAATAAGGGGAGCGTGTCCTGAAAAATAAGGGAAAAACATCTTGTGGTAAAGAAATTAAAAATATTAAATCACACACACACACACACACACACACACACACACACACACACACACACACACACACACACACACACACACACACACACACACACACACACACACACACACACACACACACACACATATCATTAAATTAAAATCGTTATAACTTTATATCACTATTTATATACAAAATTTTGTTTACCATAACGTTGACAGCACAGACTGTGAAGACATGTTAAGCCTGGGATTTTTTAAAGTGAATTAACATTCCATGACTGCAACTACTACTCACTGCTTACACAATAATAATCAATACAATATTTTAAAAGTATTAATAACAATGAAATGTATGCTTATACATTTCATTAGATTTTATTTTTAATATGACTCACTTCTAAACATCCTGATAGATTTGATTAATGAATAGTTTATATATACATACAATTGTTTGCAAACATAAAAACCTCTCACCCTAATTCTTAAATTCGCTCACCTATTAGTTCGCCATAACAAAGGAAGCACAGTAATGACAAATTATTATATTTAAGTTTTCAAACAGATGTATTTAACTTTGTCATACCGTATTTAACTTTGTCATATCTGTGTAAATGTTAATGGGCATTCTGTGATACCGTAATTTGTCAGGCAGTTGATTGCAAGGAATGTCTCTGTCTTTGTACACACACACATATACTTGTGTATAACCTGTACACTAGTTATAACCTGCATCAAGTACTATATAACCTATATTTTGATTTGGATACTTGATCAATTTGAGGAAGTACATTATTTGATATCAATTTGACTATTTATATTATGACCAGTTCAGTGTTCATAAGATTGTCAGTTCACCCAATCAATGGAAAAATGTGTTTGTTATGTGAATATTTTGCTGTTATTAACATAAATATGGACGCTAAGGTTCTCTATAGATAAATTTTACTTAGTAGAATAAAAGTTTTCCCTTTCACTTAATCATATGAATGTACAGGTTATGTTAAATAGGGTTTTTCCTAACTTGTCATGTATAAACCAAGTGTTCTTATAATACAAATTTGTCTTTTGTACAAACTTCGCCTTACATCTTTTGTCATAGCTGATGTTCAATTTTGCTTATTTGGTGAGTCCTTATAAAGCGGAGGGGTTCATTCATGTTAAATTATGCTCCCTTATGATCCCTCAACCAGGTTATCCTTATGCCTCTCGTTGCAAATGGCTTAAACTACATCGATCTAAAATCCGCAGTGTTCTCTTCTTGTAAATCATGGTGTTCTAAATTCTCACTACTTCATTTCGTGAACTATTTCCAGGTGGTTTCTGTTTACAAACTTTATAGGGCCATTTTGTTTACACTTCATCACACATGACAAAACCTCTGCAATCTTTGTTGTTCTATCCTATCTGTAAACACCATTCACCATTCATGGTATATCCTGTTCATGTGGCCATTCATTTTCCCTCTAATCTCTTCAATCTTAATTGTCGTATCTAAATGTTTTAGTATTATGTTCTCAATAATCAAATTCCACAAATTGTGCCCCTCCTCCTCTGAAATGCCAACATTTAGTGTCCACAGCTTACATATGGCAAGACTGACTCCACTATGGGTCTTCTTAAATATTCCTTTCATGGTATCTGTCTCACTGCATTGTATTGCACTAAACACTACTATCACTTTCTAATTATGTTCCACTTTGTGTTGCATCTCGACTGCTGATAGTCTATTTTTAGTTATTAAATGTTTGAAATCTGTATTCACAGATTATTATCATAACCAAATATCCTACCCATAGTTGAATTATCATCAATAAAACCTCAAAATATACATCGGAATATGCTACTAAAATACGAGGGGGTACCCAAAAATAACCGGAATAGCGCTGCGATTGGCGGAGCTTACGTAGTACGCATTTCTCCCGCTAGGCGAGCGTAGCGCAACTCGTTCCGAGTTCAGTGCCGTCGTTGTTGTCGCCTGGGAAGGTTGTGTCCGGTCACAGTAATTCGTTTTGTAAAAGCAGTTTCGCTTGATCCTCGTTTTTTATCACGGCGGATTCAAGTGAACAGCGCGCTGCTGTGAAAGTTTGCTTCCTGCTTGGGAAAAACGCCGCAGAAACTGTTGTGATGTTGAAAACAGCTTACAAGGATAGTGCTATGGGAAAAACTCAAGTGTACCAATGGTTTTCTCGTTTCAAAGAAGGTGAAATGTCAATTGATGACAAACCTCATTCTGGACGTCCGTCAACTTCCAGAATTGACGAAAATGTTGAAAAAGTTCAAGCAATCGTGCTTGAAGACCGACGACAGACCATTGAAGAGATTAGTAAGTTATCTGGAATAACTTGGAGCTCGGTTCAGCGAATTTAGTCAGAAGATTTGGGGATGAGAAGGGTCACTCCAAAATTTGTACCTCGGGTCCTGACTGAACAGCGAAAAAGACAATCGAGTTGAAACATGCCGTGCATTGAAAGACCAGCTCTGAACCAACCCAGATTTTTTCCAAGGTCATTACTGGTGACGAGTCATGGTGCTATGGTTACGACACCGAAACTAAACAACAGTCAAGCCGGTGGAAAACTTCATTGTCGCCTCGCCCAAAAAAAGCTCGTCAAGTGAAATCAACTTCAAGACGATGCTCATTTGTTTTCTCGATGTGAGAGGGGTAGTGCATTCTGAATTCGTCCCACCAGGTCAGACTGTTAATCAGGCTTTCTGTTTGGAGGTTTTAAAAAGATTGCGTAACAATGTGCGACAAAAAAGGCCCGATTTGTGGCAGACGAGGGACTGGTTTTTCCAACATGACAATGCACCTGCTCACGCAGCCATCTCAGTGCGCCAGTTTTTAGCAAAAAACAACATGACTCCCTTGCCCCACGCCCCTTACTCACCTGACCTCGCTCCGTGCGATTTCTTCTTGTTTCCGCGAATGAAGAGGGACATGAAAGGACAACGTTTTGACGATGTGGAAGCGGTAAAGAAAAAAACAAGGCAGGAGCTGTCGGCCATCACAACAGACGAGTTTGAAACATGTTTCCAGGAATGGGATCGCAGATTGGACAAATGTATTAAGTGTAATGGAGAGTACTTTGAAGGTGATAAGGTTGTTTTGTAAAAAAAATTAAATACATAGCTTTAAAAAAAAAATTCCGGTTATTTTTGGGTACCCCCTCGTACTCTGTTTTATTAACGATAATTGCATGCCTCCACTCTTTTAAGTCCCGTACAGTCTTAATATAATAAATGAAGGTGAAAAGCATCCTGTACAATTAATACCTTCATCATCCACAAAAATTCCAGTAAGTAGTTATATCCTAGAGAAATTCTCTTTCTTCTGCAAATTCTTTCCTGTTCTTGAAGAGATCTTCCCAGTAGAGGTAGAATAATAAAGGGGATATGTCACATTCTATTTAAGAATTTTAGCCAAAGATACAGCATCTGCCAATTTGAATTAGAGCACTGTTGTATTTCTCCATTTCTTTACCGATGTTAATAAGGTCAGTATGTACAAGGCCAATATGAAAAGTTCACGACCTCACGATGGAAAGACTTACTTTTTCTTTCTGGAAAGATTTTTATTTCTCAATATAATCTCCATGTAGTTCAGCACATTTGGTCCCGTGATGCTCCAGTCCTTTTATCCCCCTGCATAAGTCCAATTCTACTAGGTCCTCAAAATAACCAGATGTGGACCACCAAAATGTACTGCTACTGTTAGCTCATCAAAAAGCCTCTTACTCTTGAGAAGTTTTTTTGAGGTTTGGGGATAGGTGAAAGTCAGATGGAGCTCAATCGGGTGAATAAGATGGATGTAGCAACAGGTCACACTTCAACTCAGTGATTTTTGCTATAGAAACATTGCTTGTATGAGGTCTTGCCCTGATCTTTTTCTTTGCTAAACCCGGTCTTCTTTCAAGAATTTTTTATTTAATTGGTTCAAAAGGTTAGCATAGTACGCTATATTTATTGTTGACCCTTTTCAAGATAATCTATTAAAAAATGTTCCTTTGACATCCCAGAAATCAAAACCATATAATTTCCAGCAGACAAAACTGACTTCACCTATTTTGGAGATGGAGAATCACTATGCATCATTTGTTCTGACTGTTGTTTTGTTTCTGGAGTGAAGTGGTGGATTCAAGTTTCATCGGTTGTTACAAATCTACAAGTCTTTTTAGATTTTATTTAGAAAGGTCCAAAAGATTCCTGAGAAGCTTGTATTTGAATGCATTTCTGATCAGACAGTAACTTGGAGACAGCTTTCTTATACTCGATTTCTCAGTAAGAATGAAATATACCCTTTCATTTGAGATACCCACAATCTTATCAATTTCAGACACCTTCAAATGGTGATCTTCCAAAACAATAACATACACTTTATTGATGATGTCTGGTATGGTGGCACTTTTCATACATCCACTATAAGGATCATCTTCCACACTTAAACAACCACGTTTAAGCATCACCCAACAAACACATCTTTCATATCATTAAAAGTTTCTGTCGACATTAAACCTTTTTAACAAAATATTTGATAACTGCACAATGTTCTATTTTTTCCATTTTAAAAAGTGTAGTGAGATGACCTTGAGATGACTTTGTTTACACAGTTGTTTCTACCTAACAATGCAGTGGACCAACTAGATGTTTCACAGCTGATCATGGGGCAAATGTGACAACCACGATGCAGTGAAAAATAGAAACATAATGTATACCTTTATAAGTAGAACATGGACTTCCAAATATCACCATCCTGCTTAAATCCATAAATTCGTTCTACTCTTCACTTATTCTGTGATGTTACTGTTTCCAATGTATTCTTGATAATATTTACTCTCAAATTGTAGGGGCAAGTCGTCTTCCTTTTACTAAATAATGATATAATAATGTATTCAATATATATATACATTATCACACAAACAAGAGAACGTTTAAATTCCCTGTAACACATGAAAAGTATCCAAATTTAGTACTGCTTCCTGACATGTCTGAGGACATCAATTCAATATAAGAGTACTGTCACATTTGATGGCAATTACAGGCTATTTTAAAAACCTGGCAGGTTAAACCCTCTTTCTTTATGACTAAATTCAACAAGTTTTCCAATGGTTTATATGACATATTTTTCATAACAACTATGTTATATTTAACAGTAGTAAATTTTGGTTATATGTGATGAATGTACTTTAATAGTATCTTTAACAAACTTGTTATGTACTAAGTTGCATAACTTGTTCCCCTGATTTTAGCAGAAAATAATATTAGACATGCTATATCATCAGATGATGTAAGAGAATTTCCTGGAATAACAGGCTACTCAGATGTCCAACGTTACCAACTTGGTATGTGTGGCCAAGCAAATGCACACACACTGCAAATTTAGTATGTGAATTTAGAAGACAGACAGATTGTGAAGACGATATCTAGAGATTAAAACTAAAACTTGTAAAAATATTCTGATTCCTTTAAAATTAAAACATATCAGTTTATTAAAATATAAAATTAACATACCTTTTAAACCTAAAGCACAACAGAAACACCAACTATAGCAGACTTGCTAAATATATTTAGGACACTGTCTTCTTATTTGAAAATGATGAGAACACTATACAGAACATTGTCTTAAATACGTAACTACAAATTATAATTCTATCAAACAAGGAGACAATCCTACTATCCATAAAAAAAATCAACAGGAACAATACACACTTCATCATTGGGGGAGCCCTTAACCCTTGAAGCAGCAAACATCAATTTTGAGACAGTGCCTAACTTTACAGTGGTAATGTCTCAAAATCAGATTGGTTGTCCCATCTCAGTATTTGTTTTTGTTTGTTCATAGGTAACCAGATTGCACCATGTTCTAATATGATATTTTTAGAAGGGATGTTTTGGCATATAATATGACAATTTCTTTCTGTTAGTTTTGCTTCAGAATTATTCCAAAAGTAGCGTCAGCTAATAAGTTTTACTTGTTATGTTGTATGTGTTTACTGTAAAGTGTGTTTCTTAACTTTGCCTTTTTAATTTTTTTACTGTGTTTGTTTTAATGTTTATAAGTAATTATGTTTACTGTGAGTTTAAACAGAGTATAAAAACGGTAAAAAACGTTGAACATAAACATGTACGCTACGAGTGATTAGGCCTATAATTTTTATTATGTTGTAAATATTTACTGTGTAGTTTTTTATTTAGAGTGTTTCTTAAAGTGTTTTTTTACTTTGCCTGTTTTAATATTTTTAAGTAAATAAGTCTAATAACTATTTAAACCAAGTGAGAAGAAAAAAAAATGGTATAATTTATGTATGTGTATGTCATGTATTACTGAAATTGTGTTTGAGATTATATACAGTTATAATAAGAATATGCAAATTATCATAAATTTCAATAATTTTTTGCAGTTTCTAGTTTTGTTCTAAAAGAATATATTCTGGTAAACATTTTGTATATAATGAAAAGCAATGATGTCAATTTTTTTTAATGGGTGTCATTTATAATATTTTTTCCTTCCACACAAAAAATTTGTAGTAAATCATAAAATTTTGTAACATTCAGAGCGTGTACGTTTATGTCCTTTCATGTATTCTCCTGAATGTTATCTTTAATTTGATATATAATGTGGCATACTCAGATTACAATAAATATTTTATGAACACTTTACTTTAAGCATGCATAATAGTGAGAAGTCCCTTGCTGCTACAGAAATTATATTTGCCGCTTCCAGGGTTAAACAAAACTGGCTAGGCCTATAGTTTTGGTTAGGTTTCAGTATTTTTTGGTCAGACCGTAGTTCTGATTTTAGTATTTATATTGCTGAACAATGTTTTACAATATGTCAGTCGACAATAGTTTGCAATACGGATTTATTTCATAATTAAAACTGCCTAATTTTCAGTTTCCACTGTAAAGAATGTATCCTGAAGTTAAACAAAATGGTTACTAAAATCAAGATGTAATTTTATACTCACGAAGGTATGAGCGGTGGAGGAAGCCCTCCCTGGCCACCTGGTCTACCGGGAGGCATTGGGGGCATTCGTTGACCCATCTCTGAGCCAGGGCGAGAGGGTATTGCAGGGGCAGGTCTACCTGTAGCTGGAGGGGGTGGAGGTGCTCGAGAGCCACCCATTGGAACACCCTGAACAGGTACATTTCTTCTTGGTCCTCCAGGGGATGGAGGTGACAACCTTCATAACACACATACATACTTTATAAATAACTTTACACATTTTACAAATTGGAAAATAGCACCAGAAACTCTGCTCAACGTAGTGTTACACTCATAACTGTTATGAATATAAAATCATATAAACCTATGCAAAAAGCTATACTTTTTCTTTCTATAACTGATTAATATAGCAGAGCATTGATCATATCAAATATCCATTAACTGAATTATCTATTATCTGAAATCAATTAAAACAAAAAATACAGTAATATACTAAACACATCTAAGCGTACTGGATATTTATTAAACATAAAACATTTTATACTGTCAATTATTACACTAATAAATAAATGCTGTAGCCATAAACAGAAAATAAGCTAGGGTTCAATCGATAAACAAACTGAGTCACCAATGACATCATTCAACATCGGTCTACCATTCTTGTTCAGTTTGTATTAATACACAATCACGACAGTAGCAAAGGTTTTTGAAGCATTTGAGTCTGTTCTAATGTGGGCCAAAACAGAAGAGAAGATGGACTATATTCAGATTATGAATCTTAAGAGACTTCATTCTTTAACAGTGAGAAAACACTTTAACACTATGTATACTGGTTTCAAGTATACAGTGATACAACAATTCTTCCAAAAAATGTGAATCCCTGATACTGTAGGTTTTTTTTTTTCTTTTAATTTTTAATTAATTTTATGTACGGTATAGCATTTGTCATTTAATTTTGTTTACATCAACTTCTGGTTTTTACTAATGAAACTCAAGTTTTACATTCAATTGTACTGTATACATTATATAACAGTGTATTAGAAATGATTTTGTAATATAAATCTTCATTCTTGTGCAGAGAAATAATGTTTTAAATTTACGATTTATTATCCAAAATATTGATTATCCAAACAGGCTTTTGTTCCAAAATTTTTGGGTAATTGATGCTCTACTGTATTATAACCAATGTTAATAAAGAATGTTTCTTGAGAATATAGTTGAAGCAATTCTGAAGACACCGCACTTCATAGATATTTAACAGAGTAAAAATTCTTGAAAGAATGATGTTCACGACTTCGATACACTGACCCATTGACCACATAACACCTACCACTAAATTAAACTCTCTACTGAGAGACTTAATGTAATGACATTTCCTTCTAATTTCTATTAATCAAGAAACTGAACTACAAAATGGCAATAAAGTAAACCATTTCAACTACAAAAAATGTAGCAATGTTATGTATTTGGTGTAACAAACATACAATGGACCTTGATTTAATACTCCTTCGATATAAAATGGCACTTAATGTAATGTATCATTTCTCATGGGTCTTAACTAATAAACAATGTATAATAAACCTTGATTTATACCTGGTTTTGGTTTAGGTAGAGGGCCCTTATGTAATGATGTTTTTGCTGGAGAAAGGAAAGAAATTTTCTAAGGTCACAATGCCCTTCATTTGGTTCTTTTACTCTGGAAACCATATAAAGATTTGTTCTGTTCAGTGGTCATTGTCTATATGTTGTTATGTTGTTTTGGACTGGCGTCCAAATCTGTGCTAACAAACATCTTGAAATTTTTTGAGATTTCTGTGTGTTTTTTGTACCTACACTGTAATAAGATACTCTACCATTTTTACTGTTAAATGTAGTGTACTATAATTACTTTTTAAAATTATTTTTATGATTTTATTTATGACAGTAGGGTCTAAACAATTTATTACCACAGTGAAAATGTAGACACTTGGGTCAAAGAGACTGCATCTAAATTTCAGTGATTTCTGTCTTCACTCATTTTCACATAATATACTCTTACATAATGTTTACACCCCTGTTTTGTATCTTTTTTATGCTCCTGTAACTTTTACAGTGTCAAATATAGTGATAGTAGAAACAGTAATTCCAAGAAAAGACTAGAAGGCATCACACATAACATAGCCTGTTTTTAATTTCCATTACCAGATGACCTTGAACAGCTGTGATAAATGAGTTATAAAGTCAGCAAGGGTTGCATGCTACCCTACCGCTTTCATCAGTCCTATTTATGTTTACTGTACATGCACAAATTCAGAGTCAAGTCAGTGTCCATACAGAGCTTCAATTTATAGTGAGCATATTAGTTGCAATGAAAATAGCAAAACTTAAGAAAAATTTGCATATTTGTGGGCATTTTAATAATAATAATTTGACTCTACAATTACACCTGTCTGCATATTATAAAAATTGCATAATTTAATATCTAAAGAAAAACAAAAACTGACCTGCTGACAGGGAATTTGATTTTTCAAAAGTGCATGCACAAAAACACAAGTTTCCTTAACAAATAAGTAACAATTAGGGCCATATTTGTAATACCGTTTTTCAGTTATATTTTTCTCTCACAATTCACACATTCATATTTTAAGATAAAGTTTTCTATTAAAAAAGTTTGAAAAATATGCAAGTAAATATAATAATTTTCGGTCACAACTAGTACTTAACTGTTTTAAAATTTGTTATTGCAACAACAAATGATTTTTACTTCCATGTTCCTTAAGGAAATGGAAGTATGGTGATGGCAAAAAAAATCGTGTTCGAGATTATTGCAAATTCTGATTGTACTACACTCAAAACATGAAAAAGTCATTTTTCGAAAAGTGTCTATGTGTGTGTCTGTAGATTTCTTTTCTATGGCATATATCGGTTAAGGGAAAGGGGTAGTTTACCTGCAACGTTTTATGTTTTAACAAGGGTATATTATATGGCAAACGATAACAGCCGCAAATTCAAACATAATCAAATAATTTTTTGCACGCAACTCTGAATAGTAGAGTTCTCAAGACCGATTGTTTTTGTTTTCTATGACGAATGATAACTGCCGTAAATTCAATCAGAATCAAATAATGTTTTGCATACCTTCCTGAGCTATAGAAAACTCAATGTCTGTTGATTTTGGTGAAGATCGGTTAAGGGAAAGGGGTAGTTTACCTGCAACATTTTATGTTTTTTTAACAACGGTAATTTTTTCTATGACGAACATTCAAACAAAATCAAATATTGTTTTGCATACGTTCATAAATTATAAAAGACTGAAGGCCTGTTGATTTTGGTGAAGATCGGTTAAGGGAAAGGGGTAGTTTACCTGCAACGTTTTATGTTTTAACAAGGGTAATTTTTTCTATGACGAACGATAACTGCCGCACATTCAAACAGAATCAAATAATGTTTTGCATGCATCGCTGAATTGTAGAGGACTGAAGGCCTATTGATTTTGGTGAAGATCGGGTAAGAGAAAGGGGTAGTTTACCTGCAACATTTTATGTTTTAACAAGGGTAATTTTTTCTATGACGAACGATAACTGCCGTAAATTCAAACAAAATCAAATAATTGTTTGCATACCTTAAACCAACTCAATCACTATGACGAAGAATTAGGTGAAATATAGAATAAAGAAAGAGAAGACTATGAGTTCAATGTAAAGGAAATAAGTACCCAATAACAAATTAGGCATACTGAATAAAATGACAGTAAAAAAGACAGACTTAAATTGACACATACCCAACTAGATTAGGAGAGTGAGATAATAACAGCATGATGGTAATTAGTAGGATGAGATATAATATAAGAAAATAACCTTGTATTTTATTATGTAACAATACCAGTTATGGAAAATCATTGAATATCAGAAAGAACTGATTGTTAACTAAAATATAATCAAAATGATAAGAAAAAATTGTTATATCTTTAACCTATGCTTATATTTAATTTACAATTCAACAATAATAGTGATTATTTGAATAATGTCTTGGTGATAGTGTAATGGTGTAATTATTGACAAATGTTGTGATATAACTTTTATTGATAATTATGAATTTAATTAATTTTAATGGGTTACTGTATTCATTGTTTTTTACTGAATTCTTCGGGCGCCATCTTGCCGTACTGCAAGAAATTAATTCAATTAACAATTAAATATATGTACTTACCATTTTTCGGGCCAGATTCTTTTCGGCGAACTAAAAAGAACAGAAATGGTTGTCGAAATAACGAAAACTTTATTTGTTCCCCATGATTTAAAATTTATTGTCATTTCAATTTTTATCATAAACAAATTATTCTATTCTCCCTCTTTTACATTTTGTTCCCATAGTAATTCAAGTAAAATATAGACATAAAATGGATCATTATTAAGTTGAACATAATTGGTTCAACAATAGTCAAATAAAACAGGAAAGATAAATACAAAATAATTCGCTTAATACTTAACTTATATAACGGAAACCAGCGCTTGCATTCACCCACTCACACATATACCCCATGATTTTAAGAGCTCTCCATTTTTGTGAAAATATTTAAATTTGAGTTTTATGAACCCTAATTGAAATTTTTGGTTTTATATTCTCGTAGGTTACTTATCTGAACCGTAGTATTTCCATAGTTCAGTCTCCTCACGTATTTTCCTTCATATCACACGCACATTTTTTATTTACCTGATAATTTGTTTTTTTTTTACATTTCGCCGAAACTGTTATTATGTAACGAAAAATGCTATTCACATGAGAAAATTTTGATTTTATATCACATTTTGTTGAACTGCGGGCGACGGAACCTTTGCCTAGCCGGCTAGCCGGCGGACGCAA
The DNA here is from genome assembly GCA_034769895.1 of Magicicada septendecula. Taxonomy (NCBI): domain Eukaryota; kingdom Metazoa; phylum Arthropoda; class Insecta; order Hemiptera; family Cicadidae; genus Magicicada; species Magicicada septendecula. The sequence goes on from CM068368.1 coordinate 382,299,680, forward strand.
CGATTACATGCGTCCGTAGATGTTGGTTGTTTCTCGCCGACTGCTTTTGTTTTGTCAGTGCGACGAGACTGCTGGCGCTGACACTACCACATTCCAGCTTGTTGTTCATCGCTGACGTAATATCATGCGATGCTGTTACATCACTTGTTTATCGTTTAAAGTCACTGGAGCTGACCTTGACTCAATTCCGCTGGTTGTCTATTTCGTCTTTATAATATCATAATTTCACAAGCAGTGCTACCACTGTCGCTACCAATAAAATTTACCTTTTGTCCCTTTATGTTTACGTTTTCCCCAATTATTATTATTTTTATCATAAAAAATGCTGATTCACTTTCATGGAAATACAAATTTCTTTATTTCCCCAGGTAGGCCAAAATGTCCCGTTACAATGTGTAATTAGTTCAAAGTGCATTGCTGGATATTATGCTAACATAAGTAATTAATATTGCACTATACTTTCTTTAAATTCACTGAATTGCAAATTATTACACACCTTGCAATTTTATGAGCACTGTTAACCCTTGAATAAACTTTATAAAGTTTTAAAAATTGGGTAATTATAACCAAAAGTATAAATAGTAAATAATACTATACTTAAGTAATCAAATGTGAATAGAGTAACCGATATTTTATATGTGTACTACGTTATCGGCAACAAAGTAGTAGTTTGTTGTTAAAATTCCTTCCCGGGCTGTTTGGCCGTAGTCCAATGTTTCTGCAAAACCAGACGTTTCAGCAGTGCCGTTGACTGCCATCATCAGTGAAAATTGAGTGCGATAACGTGTGGTGGTATACGTTAGTGACCACAGTACTGTGGTTAAGGCCGAAGCAATAAGTGGAAAGAAGTAGTTTCTATGGAAACATTTCATTTCGTAAATGATTTTAAATATAAATCTTAGAACATGGAAGTCATGTATGGTTCTCCATACCAATATTTTAATTATGTATGTTTTAAAATATTTATTGCAAACGAAGAGATTTATTTTGTTCAGTTTGTAAAAGTTTAATAGAATTGCTGCAAATGATTTTATCATGAAAATTAGCTGAATTTTATTTGCATTATTACAGCACATTCTCTTGAATATACAGTAAACTAAATTACTACATACAGTACTGTATTCATGTAGCCCTAATCAAAAAACTGTAGCCGATTTGGATAAATTTTGTATATATGAAAACGGTAGCACCTCCTAGTCATCACTATTTTACAATCATCATAAGTGGTTCTAATGGTCGTTTTCAACCACCCACTAGATGCCTGGAATCCTTGAATCTCCACAGTTGCAATAATCAAAGTATTCTGGCTACCTTTTTTGTAATACTGCTCCAATGATTGAAATGCTGGAAGCTCAGGCTTAATTGAACCACTGGGAAAGAATGTTTTCTAAATCACTAAATTCTGTTTCAATTTTATCCTTACTTCTTTCGTCATGTTACAATTTGACTTAATCCTTAATTTTTGTGTGCTGATAATAATAATTCTTATGGACAACATTGCAATGTTAAGTTTACAAATTCTATTTGGATTCCTCACTATTTTTCCTATTAATTTAATACTTTTATTTTTACATTATTTCATTTGAACATTTTTATACACCATTTTCTGAACATTATTACATACAGTATTCTTTTATGTGTATTTTATACAAGTTGATTAACAGAATTATGATTAATCTTAAATAATTATTTCTTCTTTCTACCTAATTCTTAGAGTGGTACATTGTAGACTTCCATAACGGGCACATTTTCTTCAAACTTTTTTTAGAGTATAGTTCAGAACTCACCACTGGGTTGGGTCGTCAATATTTTCTTCTTTTGTGCAATTAACATTGGGTTGAGGGTACTAGAAGTCGCCGCATACCTGCACTGGTTGTAAAACCAGGAAAAGGTTTTAAAGTGACCCGCTGTCAGCATTTGTCACTGACATGTCTATTGTTATAGGCTTTGCTGGGGTTCCCAACAGTTATAAATGTACGTGGCTACTTCTAGTGGTTTTAGAGACATTTGTAGTGCATTCGTTGGTTAGTGTTGTGCAAATCCGTTCCTTACTGAAATGGAGTTCAAAAGTGTTAATAATTTTAGAGTTTTCATTGGAAAAAAAAGGTTTTAGAAAATGTGTTCGTGATTGGCATCTTCTTCTGGATTCAGTACAATGTGAAGGTAACATGTTAATAAATGTGAAAGGACAAAGAAACTTCATCTTTAGATGTGGTAGACGGAACTGCAGAGCTACAAAAAAACATCCACGTGATAACACTTTTTTTGGAATAGCGCGTATTCCTCCCTTATCTATATTGTGTGTATTAGTTGCGTGGATTTTAAAATATCCAGTTTCAGTCATTTCAAGGGAGGTCGACAAACAAAAAACTATGCGAAAGTTGATAAACGAGTTCAGGGAGATCCTTACTCTCTGGCTGATGGAGAACAGCTAAAAAATTGGCGGGCCAGGAGATATTACTGAAATAGATGAAAGTGCGTTCGGTAGAAGGAAGTACAACAGGGGCCGATTAACAAAACTCGGTGGGTACTTGGGGGAATTTGCAGGAGAACAAAGAAGTGCTTCCTAAAGGTGGTGGATAAACGCGATGCAAATACACTACATAGTGTAATTTTACATAATGTAGAACCAGGGACTACTATAGTTACAGACATGTGGCGCGGGTACAACTCACTCAAACAATATGGGTATACTCATTTGTCTGTGAACCATTCGCTTAATTTTGTATGTTCTCGCAACTCTGCTGTTCACACACAAACGATCGAGAGCCACTGGTCCAAAATTAAGCGTGATATGTGGAGAAGAGTTGGTAGAATGTCTGTAAGTACATTTCAAACGTACTTAATTAAATATATTTGGAGAAATATGTTTTTTTTCTGCAGAAGAATTGTTTAATGATTTTTAGTGCCTATTCATTATTTTTACCCGCAATGTTTAAATTGAATATATAGTAATTTGTAGTTAATAAGTTTAGATAGAAAGAAGTAAATTAGAAAAATCTAAAAATAAATAATATTAAAAAAAAATAAAAATAGATAAAAACAGATTTAATACATAGATAGGTTTTTAAATAGATATAAGAAAACGACATGGCCTCACTGGCCGCTGTTAGTAAGTGAAGCAACTGTTGTTAAATACCAGTATCAACATTTCTCTCTTACTATTACCGGCTGTGAGCAATGAGCATACTCTACACGAAAATATCTGCCTGCATGAAAATGTCTCTCAGGCCACTGGAGGTAGCCACATACGTTTATAATCCTCGGAGAAATCACAAGCCTACATAACAATAGATGTGTTAGCGAACAGTATCATAAAATAACCTTTTCCTGGTTTTACAACCGGTGGAGGTATGCGGCAACTTCTAGTACCCTCAACCCTTAACATTTTTAGGTGCATTAAACTGCAAAGTTTTTAGTGAATTTTCATAAAACCTAAATTTGTGTTGAAATTTTTTCAGCAACAATCCTTTTCAGTTTTTATATTTAAGTAACTGCAACATGCTCTGTATGCAATAAATACATAAAATTTTGTATACGTCAATATTTGGAATAAAGATCACAGGCACTTTCCTTATTCACAGTTAACTACGTATTTTAATTAAAAAATGCTTGATGTTATAATGAATTTGAGCGGGTTTTTTTATTTTTAACTTTTTTAATCCTAAATTTAGTTCTTTTAATACACAACTATTTTACACAATTTGCAACGTATAATATTATTTTTTGCATAAAATACTGTAATATTAATGAATAATAACTGTTGCTTAATGCTTGTAAGAAAAAAAAGGTCTTCTAGAAACTCAATCTACCTCAAGAACTCTCGGAAGAAATCTTTGAAATTGAATTCCAAATATGAAGTTTTTGGTTACCAACCAAAATATCGGTATGGAGAACCATACATGACTTCCATATTCTAAGATTTATATTTAAAATCATTTTCAGCCAAACAGCCAGGCTGTGTCTTACCTGCCTTTTTATTGCTGTATTAAATGAAAAATATTATATTACATTAAAATGAAAAAATTATAATTTTATGCCTGGCAACAAAATTATTTTATTTTTAACAATTACCATTGTTTCAAAAAGTTTAAATAAATTTTCAAGTACTTTACTCTTGTTAAAACGTAAAAGGTTGCAGGTAAACTACCCCTTCCCCTTAACCGATCTTCACCAAAATCGAAAGTCATTGAGACCTCTACAATTCAGGGACGTATGCAAAAAATTATTTGATTCTGTTTGAATTTGTGGCTGTTATCGTTTGCCATAGAAAATACGCTTGATAAAAAAACGTTGCAGGTAAACTACCCCTTCCCCCTAACCGATCTTCACCAAAAACAATAGGTCTTGAGTACTCTACAAATCAGGGCTGTATGCAAAACATTATTTGATTCTGTTTGAATTTGCGGCTGTTATCGTTTGCCATAGAAAATACCCTTGTTAAAAAAACGTTGCAGGTAAACTACCCCTTTCCCTCAACCGAACTTCACCAAAAACAATAGGTCTTGAGAACTCTACAATTTAGGGCTGTATGCAAATAATCTTTTGATTCTGTTTGAATTTGCGGCTGTTATCGTTTGCCATAGGAAATACCCTTGTTAAAACATAAAACGTTACAGGTAAACTACCCCTTTCCCTTAACCGATCTTCACCAAAATCAACAGATCTTGAGAACTCTACAATTCAGGGCTGTATGCGAAACATTATTTGATTCTGTTTGAATTTGCGGCTGTTATCGTTTGCCAAACAAACAAAATTACCCTTGCTAAAAAAAAACCGTTGCAGGTAAACTACCCCTTTCCCTCAACCGATCTTCACCAAAAACAATAGGTCGCGAGTACTCTGCAAATCAGGGCTGCATGCAAAAAATTATTTGATTCTGTTTGAATTTGCGGCAGTTATCGTTTGCCATAGAAAAAAAATCTACACACACACACACACACACACACACACACACACACACACACACACACACACACACACACACACACACACACACACACACACACACACACACACACACTTTTCGGAAAACGACTTTTTTTCATGTTTTGAGTGTAGTAGAATCAGAATATGCAATAATCTCGAACACGATTTTTTTTGCCATCACCATACTTCCATTCCTTAAGGAATATGGAAGTAAAAGGCAAATGGAACTCAAACCCTTGTTATAAAGTTCTTTTGCTCAGTCTATTGAAGACCAGTATATACTTGCACACACCAAGTGTTTTACATACCTAGGGTTATCCATTCCTGATGCTAACCAATCATTCTTTACTGGAGGTGGTACTGGTGTAGAAACTGTTGCCATTGACACATCTCCAATAATGTGCAATGCTTCTTTGCATGCATGGTACATTCTCAGCATTTCTTCTCTCTTCAGAGCTTCTTCAGCACTTTCTTCCATCATCTGAGCCTATTGGAAATGACAAAATGAATGTTATGTATTGTACACTTTAGTATATTTAATATTTATAATAACTTTACCTCAAGCTGTTTTTTCCCTTATTTGGAACATGTTTCGGGACACTTATTGTTCCCATCCTCAGCCTTCTTAACTTTGAATCTTGTGGAGTACTTGTGTGTTGGTTGGTTGTTGTTGTTATGGTTTCCTGTTGGTTTTTGGTATTTTAAATTGGTATCATTGTGTGTGATTGTGGTGTATATATTAGTATTTTGTGTATTTTCGATATTGAGTGGTTTGAAAATTGTGTCAAGTTTTGTATTGGTTTGTGTTTGTTCAGGTATTAGTTTGTTTTGTATTTGTAAATTTTCCCAAATGTTCATTATGGTGCCTTTGTGTGGTATGTGTTTTATTAGTATCATGTTGGTTATATCTGAGAATTCATGTCCAGTGTTTATTGCATGTGTGGCCAAATTATATATTTCTGTTTTCTTGTATGCGTTTAGATGTTCAAAATAAAGTTTTTTCAGTTGCTTTTTTGTTTGTCCTATGGATTATTGCAATCTTGGCATTTATTTATGTATTGTTCATTTTGATTATTTCTTAATTGTTCAGTTTTTATTTTATTTTCTATTTTGTGAATAGTGTTTTTATTGTGTCCATTTTCATAAGCAATTTGGTAAATTATGTTTCTTTCTTTGTTTGATTAGGGGTATTTTGTACATTTTGTTGAACAGTGAATAGAAAGCTGCTGCCATTTTATGTTATGGTGGGTGGTCAGAATGGTTAGGTATAATGATGTTAATGGAAGTTGATTTTCTGTATATTGCATATTGTAGGTGGTTATTGTTTCTTGTGATGGTTATGTCTAAATAGTTGATTTTGTTATGTTTTTCTTTTCTTCTGTGAATTGTATTTTAGATATATGTTATTGATTTGTTTTAATAGTTACCTGCATTTATATATTTTTTTATTTGATACATATAGCGCATAATCTACATATCTTATCCATATGCCGTTTGGATCAAATGAATTTATAATATTTTGTATTTTGGTGTCTATGTGTTGTAAGAATATTTCTGCTATTATGCTAGATAACAGAGACGCCATTGCCAGACCTTCTTGTTGTTGATAAATTTTGCTATTGAATTCAAAGTTTTGTTTTAATATTAGTTAGAGGCTACTTTTTATTTCAGTTATATATTGTGTCTTCATTTTGTTTTTTAAGTTTGTTTATTATTATGTCTATTGTTTCATCTACTGGGATGTTGGTGTACATATTTGTGATATCATACGATGTGAAAAATCTGTTTTCATCTATATTTATTACCTTTAGTTTGTCTATTAATTCGTATGTATTTTTTATGTTATGATAATTATTTGTTAGATGGTTACTTTTTAGTTTTTGTGCTATTTTGTATGCAAGTGCTTTTTTGAAGTTGATTAATGGCCGTATGTTAATAATACATCTAAAACTATCAGACTATACATATACATATCTATGCAACTGTACGGACCTGCAAATGGTAGTTGTACACACAACTTATTCTTATACACAGTTAATTCTCATTACTGGCGAATGTAAAACACATGAAAATCGTATAAAATTAATGAAAACCATATTAACTTAAAAACTTTAACTTGTAAGTATTTATTATAAGAAAAAAAAAACTAAATTCATATTATAATAATCCACAACAATTCAAAGTATGACTTCAACATAAAAACTTACATGTTCCAAGGACTGGAGGAAGAGAAATGAGATATAGTGATAAATTTCAGAAGAAAGACAGACACACTGGACTTACAATTTCAGCATGGAAGTTTCAGTTTTATTAGTTTACTAGATGACCCGACAGACGTTGTCCTGTCCAAATTTCAATAAATTTGTTTGTGATCATTTTGTGAATTTGTGAAAAGCTATTGGAAATGTGTAAACAAAGTAAAAATGAGAATAAAACGTATTTCTGAGTGTTCATTGTATCTATTAACGATTGTGGCCATGGATATTCAATTTGAGGAGGAGTACATTCAGAAGTACGCCAATGGGAAATTTTACATGCAAGATGAATTCTATTGGCAGTACACCGCTGAAATGCTGGAAAAGTGTGATGTGCCTGGAATGTGATCGACTTGGAACCATGCGGTTTTGTTCAAAAATTTAAGACACAATTGAATTAAGTCAGAATTTCATGTCAACCAATGATTTATTTTTTTCCATTAAATTTTAAATCACAATGAATCTCAAGGTGTTTTATTTACATTTCGATTTCGATTGCAAGATCGATGTTCAAGTAAACAATCAAAACAAAGAAATGCTTTGTTTCGATTGGTTTGCTGTGACATCACCATTTCGTTCATTGCAATGCTTTATGATACACGACATTTTTGTTTTGTTGACTGGCGCGTAAAACAAACAAAGCTGATGGTTTTCCGACACGGGAACAGGCGACATACAATTGACCATGCGAGAAGCATGGATTTTCAAGGTTAATGCCGCAAACACTCAATGACTGCCCTTGTGATTTGTTTATTGTCATTGTGAATGCAAGCCGCACCGGAAACTGCAAGCGTTTAAAGTCGAATGGCATGTCGGTCGGAATCATTGGGATGCGTGGTATCAAAACGTCTTCTCCTTTGTACTTTCCTTTAAGAATTGTTGCTTCGATGACGTTGTTTATCAGTTTCTTCACCGCAAGCCGGGTGCCATTACAAAGAATTGGTTGGTTGATATTTCGCAACATTATGATTACCGATGTTTTTCTTTTGTGTTTTTCCTTGGCCATTCAGCTCCGATGTTAATGAAATGCTGTATGACGTTGTTGTTTTTATACAGTGTTAATTCCAATATTTTTTACATTTCAATACTGTTCTACGTAAGTAGCAATACTTGTACATACTTTATTCATTTTTCAATGATTCTTTACGTAAAATTAGGTTACATATGATAATAAATTAATTACCTTAATTATCCGCCGTGTGATTTCCTATGCTTCGTTTATGACGCGTTTCGGAGCATATACTCCATCATCAGATATTAAAAGTTAAAACAGTCACTCATACGAGATCGTTAAAAAGTCAACGATCTCGTATGAGTGACTGTTTTAAACTTTTAATATCTGATGATGGAGTATATGCTCCGAAACGCGTCATAGACGAAGCATAGGAAATCACACGGCGGATAATTAAGGTAATTAATTTATTAATTCGTACAAGTGATTTGGTTACCATATTGTGACAGTACAAAAAGCCTGATATAAAAAGTATGGTATGCAAGGTAGTAAATTATGGTATTTCGATGTTTTAAAGTCATTTCTATGGGTAATACAATTTCCCTTGGTTTTTGCCTACAACGACGCAGTTCCGAGACAACAAAATAATTTCAAGGGCAGCAGTGTACGTGCAGATAAAAAGACTTATAATGGTTACAGCCACTAATAACGGCGCTTCATACTTCTGTTTCATTGGCTGACAATGCCAAACGTCATTAAAACAACAATGACGTATTTAAAATACGTAACAAACAAGGCGATTATATAACAAGAGACAAAGAACGATGACGTTTACTCACACACACATACGTAAAATTTGCATAATTTTCGCCCCAGTCTGCAGAACATCACCATGGCAGTAACACGTTAGAATTGCGCTGGCATAAAATAGTCAGCGAAAGTGTTTATTTGAATTAACAAAATGTAACTAAAAGTAAATAGTGAACAAATAACAATAACCACCATGTAAATTCAGTGTAAAAGACAGACGAAAACTAGACATACAACGTCTGCCCAGTCTGCAGAAACTCATCATGGCGATAACACGCTAACCATTGTGCTGGCCTAAATTAGTCAGTTTTTAGTGTCTTAAATAAGTCAAAATGCAATAAAAATGTGAATAAGTATCAACTACAGAAGAACTAAAACAGTGTGCAGTAATTGTGTTTTCAAAATTATACTTAGAGTCAGTGAATTCAGTAAAATGTAACCCCGACATTTGAGAAAGCAACATGTGATCCACTTCTAGAACTTTCAGTCTACCGAATCAGGAAAGTGTAAACCCAAAATTTTATTTAAAGAGCTCTTTATCCAAATTGCAGATATGTGTACACAAAAAGTAAATTGAGATTATAAGTATGAATGTGAGAGAGAAAGCGGGGCGTGCATGATAAATGTCGACATCCAAACGGGGTGTTGGTTTGCGTTTGTGTTAAGAAAATATAAGTAAAATCATTTAATAATGAAGCAGCTGCATAGTTAATATATAAAATTGGTAAACTAACGTTTAATAAGCTATAAAAGCATTTTAATGATGAAAGCGAGCCAATAAGTATGGCTGCCATGTTGAAATTTTATCTGGTGTACACGCTTACATAAATTACTAAATAAATCACTATTAATGGTTAATGTTTCAATTGAACGTATTCTCATTTCTATGCCTGTCTCTGTCAGCAATCTCGCTGAGTTGAATCCTTGGACCCTAGGTAATATCAAAAAACAACAAGATTGAAGTAACCCGATGCTCCAACTATGGTAAGTACCATAAGTATGGTGCGCGTGACATACGTGCTTCATACAAGTAATGTAAACAGACCCGAATATAGGTTACTGGTTATTCCTGTATACAGATATATTCATGTTTATTTATATGTATATTTATAGAAATAGGTGTAAAGTCACAAATGGGCCCGAACTGGTGACTATATAAAAATATATTAATGTATTTTATATAATAAGCCTGAATGACGGCAGAGTGGGCATGGAAACTGAGAATACGGTTGTAGGTTAGGTGGTAACGCTAATATAGAGCAACAAGTCATTAACATTTCATAATGGCAGATAATAACGAAAACAGTAACATAGAAAATATAAACAGAGTCATTGGTGTTGAACTCAACACATACCATGAATAAAGTTTCATTGGAAGACCTTTTCCAATTAATGCAAATACAGAACGGCCAGTTGAACAGTAAATTAAACCAATTTGATGAACAGTTCAATGACATCAAAAAAGAAATTAAAAAACAGAGCTGTAATTTGGACAAAAGATTAAATGAAATAGGTACAAAGTTAGACAAAATACAGTTAGAAAATAAGAATAGTAGAGAATCAAATAAATTGAATGAAAATAAAGACAAGGTAAGTAGTGGTAAGAATTATGATAATAGAATTAAAAATATGGTGTTAGAAAATAATTGTGTGAGTATTGAGAGTGGTGATAAAAGTATAATGGGAGTAGAATTTGATAATGAAGTGATAAAAAGTGTTGATGAATTAGAGAGAAAGTATAGAGAGAATTTACAGATAAAGGGGTTGCAGGGGGTAAATTTTTCCCATAATGTTGTAGTGGGGGGTGAAGAAATGGCTTCACGTGAGTATGTGAAAGACGATAGGTCTACAGATAAATTTCCCTTGGTTTTTTGTGCACTTCACAGGTGGTGCTGTAATGATAAGTTAGTATCCCCTGCATGTTTTGAGAGCGAGTGTGTAGCTTGGTATGATGGTGAGAAATGTTTGGAGAGAGAGAGAGAGAAATAGAGATATTTAAAGTAAAGAAAAATTATGAAGAATTCATAGAAAGGCTAGGCATAGAGAGAAATAATAATGATAATGAGTACTTACCTTACAATGACATTGAGATAGCAGTAGATGAGGTTAACAATGATGATATAACTTATCTAATGTTAACAGATAATACCAACGGAGACTGGACAAAATTGACCAATATTGAACAGGTATATGAACCAACAGAAGTGATAATGAATGACATAGAAATAAGAGATTATTATAATAATAATAATAAATTTGATATAAATAAGAATGATCTATGTTACAAATATGTTAGACTATTATTCGACGATATGGGGTAATTGTTTATTGTTTATTGTTCATGAACATTTAATGATGTGAATAATATGGTGTTGAAGTGCATTGTCTTATGGAACGATTTGTGGTTAATGATAAGAAATAATAAGTTGGACTGTATATTCTTTTATGTGTAGATGTTATTATGTTAAGTGTATTTGTGTACTTTGCTGTTGTGTATTTTATGTATTTTTTGTGTAAACTATATACTGTGAAATTTTAAATAATTTAAGGAAGTTTAATAATGATTTTGAAAGGATATTATGAGATTTAGATTCCAGTGGTTAGTAAATGATTACGCATATAATGTATTTGGATATTGAGAGGTATTGTTGTTAGTAGATAAGTGATGAATTTTCTAATGGTATATTAAGGTGAAATGTTGTAAAGAGTTTGGGTAATAGTGATAAATCAGGGCATTGGAGTTAGTTAAATAAAGTTATTGGGAGTTAGGGAAAATAAAGTGCTGAGATGCTGATAATATATAAAGAGGTGTTAGATATTTTAGGGACACAGTGGTTAGTGATTATATGTAGAGGTGAGTAATGTGGATGGTAATTTTATAGTTGTTGTTGGTGATATTTTGTAGTAAGGATCCGGTGTTAAGGAGTGATCAACGAGCGACGTGGCAATGGACCAGCGTGCAGCGTTGTGGCAGGCGGAGCAATTTTGGGTTAGAGTGTTTGCCGATATTTGGTGGAGGGCAAAGGGTTCGGAATGGATATGGCCAGTTAAGTAACATACATCCTTATATAAAAAACAAAATGAGCGGTGCCAGAGGTTTTAAATGGGATTTGTGAAGGGGGTTATTACAGAGACATTGGTGTCATATTATATTAATGGTTAGAAGCGGTTGTTAGTAGAGAAAACGGGGTAGTAAGGTTAAATTGACAAATGCCAAAATAAGATATAGAGAAAAATGAATAATGGAGAGTCACCCAAACTAGTAAGGATAAAAAGGTTAGAAAAAGGAAAATTCATAGTAGAAAGGTGATGTAACTGAAAGGTAAGGTAAATGGAAAGGTAATGATAAATTTGAAAATTTTTGTGTATAGAATCTGAATGAATGTTAAATGATAAAAGTTAATAGAGAGTTGATAGTAAAAATGTTATAAAGTTTTGCTACAAGTTATGAAAATATGAATTCAGTAATGTGAATTGTTCAATGTTAGTGTTTAATGCTTATGATGTACAATGTTTTATTGTGTTTTATTATGTTGGTAATAGTGTGTGGATAGGGGGTTACTACCAGGATGGTAACGATTATAATATTAAAATTTTGTAAAGTTTGTCCATTCTCTAGAAATGATTCTGTTATAAAGAAAATTAAACATAAAGAAAAGAATCGTAAAGAAATTATAAAGCTTTAAAGTTGCTTGCCATGATATAGATAATGTAAGATTATATGAAATAAAATAGTAGGATTAATGATTGTTGCTAAAGCAGTAAAATGCATTGTTTGTTTAGGTTAAGAAAAATTGTTTTCATATGATAAAGAGAGTGAATATAATTGACAGGAGTCAGAAGTGTGTACTAGATACCGGATTGTTGAAAAGGGAAGTAATTTTCTATCTTAATTCTTGATATACATTGTTTGAAACTTGTAGAATTAAGCAAACCAATGCCCCAAAACGCAAACCAACGTACTAAGAGGAAACATATCAGTTATGGATATGGATATAGAGAAGGCCACTATTTTAAAATTTTGTATTGGATGTTTCAGAGTTTTATGGTGTGGTGACCGCGGTCCTGAGCTGGCCGGTGCGTCAGAACAGGAGCGTAAAGTGCCTCATGGCCTTATGGTGTAGGGATCTCTCTGGAGAAGTCCAGTAAGGTCAGAAGGTGCGAACCTCATCATTGGACCAAGGGTAAGTGATTGAATTTCTTTTATAGTAACACTACAGGGGTTTGTGGCTCCATATCTGAGCTGATCCTTTTAGAGAGGTGTGAATGAGTCAATGAAAGTTTTTGTGTCTCGACACAAAACCTTTCATTGAGGGGGTTTTGTGACAGTACAAAAAGCCTGATATAAAAAGTATGGTATGCAAGGTAGTAAATTATGGTATTTCGATGTTTTAAAGTCATTTCTATGGGTAATACAATTTCCCTTGGGTTTTGCCTACAGCGACGCAGTTCCGAGACAACAAAATAATTTCAAGGACAGCAGTGTACGTGCAGATAAAAAGACTTATAATGGTTACAGCCACTAATAACGGCGCTTCATACTTCTGTTTCATTGGCCGACAATGCCAAACGTCATTAAAACAACAATGACGTATTTAAAATACGTAACAAACAAGGCGATTATATAACAAGAGACAAAGAACGATGACGTTTACTCACACACACATACGTAAAATTTGCATAATTTTCGCCCCAGTCTGCAGAACATCACCATGGCAGTAACACGTTAGAATTGCGCTGGCATAAAATAGTCAGCGAAAGTGCTTATTTGAATTAACAAAATGTAACTAAAAGTAAATAGTGAACAAATAACAATAACCACCATGTAAATTCAGTGTAAAAGACAGACGAAAACTAGACATACAACGTCTGCCCAGTCTGCAGAAACTCATCATGGCGATAACACGCTAACCATTGTGCTGGCCTAAATTAGTCAGTTTTTAGTGTCTTAAATAAGTCAAAATGCAATAAAAATGTGAATAAGTATCAACTACAGAAGAACTAAAACAGTGTGCAGTAATTGTGTTTTCAAAATTATACTTAGAGTCAGTGAATTCAGTAAAATGTAACCCCGACATTTGAGAAAGCAACATGTGATCCACTTCTAGAACTTCCAGTCTACCGAATCAGGAAAGTGTAAACCCAAAATTTTATTTAAAGAGCTCTTTACCCAAATTGCAGATATGTGTACACAAAAAGTAAATTGAGATTATAAGTATGAATGTGAGAGAGAAAGCGGGGCGTGCATGATAAATGTCGACATCCAAACGGGGTGTTGGTTTGCGTTTGTGTTAAGAAAATATAAGTAAAATCATTTAATAATGAAGCAGCTGCATAGTTAATATATAAAATTGGTAAACTAACATTTAGTAAGCTATAAAAGCATTTTAATGATGAAAGCGAGCCAATAAGTAATGGCTGCCATGTTGAAATTTTATCTGGTGTACACGCTTACATAAATTACTAAATAAATCACTATTAATAGTTAATGTTTCAATTGAACGTATTCTCATTTCTATGCCTGTCTCTGTCAGCAATCTCGCTGAGTTGAATCCTTGGACCCTAGGTAATATCAAAAAACAACAAGATTGAAGTAACCCGATGCTCCAACTATGGTAAGTACCATAAGTATGGTGCGCGTGACATACGTGCTTCATACAAGTAATGTAAACAGACCCGAATATAGGTTACTGGTTATTCCTGTATACAGATATATTCATGTTTATTTATATGTATATTTATATAAGTGTGGAAAGTCACAATATGAAACATGAATATTACATATGATAGTTTTATGTAATAATAAATGTGATTCTTATGTCTTTGTGTTTTTTTCGAATGTTGTTTTTCTTCAAAATCATGTTCGGATTTCCCGGGATTTCGGATTTGAGGGGTTCTACTGTATATATATATATAGAGTTAGTGTTACATTCTACTGTTAGTGTAAATACTTATGACAGCGTCACTAGAGGCTGAAAAAATGTGACATTCAAAAGGGGGGAATGAGGAATCGTACTGCCTGTTTACAACTCTTTAAAGCAATCCAATAAATCAGACAATAACATTATTAATTAGACTTGTGAAATTACGGGAATAAGCTAGGCAACGTTTTACAGACTTATGAGACAATCTAAAGAAGGGCCAATTGTTACACCAAAAAAAGGAAAGGACTTTTACTTAAACGCAGCCATAAAATCAAGTACAATGACTCTGTTAGTAGCACAATTCGTCAAAAAGTCCACTATTTTTTTTTAGAAAAAAAATGAGCTGTTACCTGTGAATTCAATTCTGAACAATGTCAAGAGTGATATCACCATGCCAAAATTGAAAAGAACAATGTTTTACCGTTTATTGAAAGAAATAGGGTTTAAATATTGTAACATGACATAAGATGGTGAAAATACACTGATGATTAATAATAAACAAAAAAGCTGAAAATGAGAAGAAAGGCTAAAAAACTTATAGATCAAAGATTAATGACCAAATTACAATGACAAATGACTGAGAAACTGACAATGACTTGACCCAATAGATTGGAAAACCAACAAGGAAAATATAATGTAACAAGGAAGGAGGAATAAGAAACTAAATGTAACCTAGAATGTAATAACGAACATTGTAATCCCCGAATTATGACTATAATATTTATGTAAACAAATGCACTAAAATAGTTAGGGCATAAATAAGAGATAACTATATTAACAATAACAAGTAAGATAGTGATGTTATATGTATATTATATGAAAGGAGAAGAAAGATGTATTTATAAATGTAAGGTAGGGAGTTAAAAAACTAACCATACCCAAATTAATAGTGATAATAATAGTCAAAGCCAATAAAAGATGCTTTGAGCCAAACAAAGGCAATCATTAAATAATAACCAAACGTGATCAAGGTGATTTGAAAGTAAACTAATTATTCATGACCCATAATCACACAGTGATATCAAAATAATCAGACAAACCGTGTGAATAAATAAGTGAGTGAAATAAAAAGTGTATAAAAATAAATAAGTGGTGAAATGCTAGGTATAGCATGTAATAAAAAGTGATAGTGATAATAAATAAAGAAACCTTCTATGAAGGGAAAAGTGCAGTGGGTGTGCAGAATAAAGTATTTTATAAGCAGACTATAAGAAAATAGCTAAACAATCTTTGATAAACTTTATGTTAGCAAGTAAGATTAAACTGATTGTGCTATTATGAATTTAGGTAATAGGAAGTAAGAATTATAAAATAAGGTAAAAATTAAGTTATTAGAATGAATAGTAAAGTAAGAAGGACAGACACTGTATTTAAGTGAAGGGATTAGTAAATAAAACATATCGTGTAAGGTACAGTTTAACAGTAGGATTATAAGTTTTATTATTGTTCAAAAAACCATAGAATGTAGTAAATTATAAGATAAGCAAGATAATAGTAAAAAACAGAAAACTAGTTAGAAGTTTAATTGCAGGCTTGAACCTGGCAAGGAATATTTTTATAATAGGAGGTGTAGTTAGAATCACCAATGTTTTATTACCTGTTTATATAAAAATTGTTTTAATGTACCATATATAAAGTTAATAAGTTACAAAGAATGTTAAATAGTAGTATGGGGAAGTCTAGGCTCTAGGCCTAACATTTAGTGAAGGAACTTTGTAAATTTAAAAGCAAAACAATAGCCCAGTATCAATCAGAGTATACCAAATGTTTAAACAGTTAAGTAAGTATACCTAATACAAAAATGTATAAATACTGTAATATCCAGTTTTAGATTAAATATATAAGAAATATAAATAAGAAAACAACGAAAATGTTATTAATTATTCAAAAGTAACCATGAGGGATATCAAAATAATCATTAACAAAAAAGAAGAACAAAGGTATTCATGTGATTAATATAACTACTAAAATAAGAAAGAAATCTTAATTGGAAGATATTTTATAGATTTAAACCAAAATAAAACGTTAGAATATAACAATGACATAAAATAACGACCAATGAGAATTAGCATAATTTAATAACTAACCATAGCAACTGAGATTTATTACCAAAAAACCGTTGGAATTCTAATGACTTCATTATTGACTGACGCGGAGGGCGGATGTATGCAGCTCTCAATCCGAAATTAACTATAAAAACTTAAATTTTTTATAAACCAAGAAGGAAGAAGTATTGGAGAAGTATCCCATACAACACCTGATGGAATAACCAGTAATAAAATATTTAAAAAATAAAAATAACTGTAAAAAAAAGAATACTCCGAAGGAACATAACGGACGACTCATCCCGAAGGAAGAAGGGGATCGACCTACCTCAACCTGAGGATACGAATGACTACGGAACAAGAGGGAAGCCGAACTTTAATTGAAACCATCTGAACGGGAAATGAGAACCATCCGAGGAAGAGAAGACGACTAGACCTATCCGGAAGAAGTAGACGAACATCGAAGGAGCCACAACGAGAACCCGATGAGTATAAACTAATAATTTCACTTAAAAATGAATTCCCCTTTATCCATAATAACGAGGTAAAATTTTCACTTCACTGATCACAATTTTGAAACAAGAACTGAAGTTAATTAAAATATCACTATTAATAAAACTTAATCAATTAACAACCTTTGAAATTGATTGATAATAAATTGTTAATGAACATAACTTGCTGACAAAATTCTAACCAAACACTATTCTAATTCTCATTGCCGATAACTTACTTGTATGTATTAGTGTATTAAACATTGTGTAACTAGTTTTAAGAAATATTATAATTTTGTGCATTTTAGCCGATAATCCAAACTTCTGTAGTCAAAAGGACTTAACACCTTGAGACGAAATAATAATTGTAAACAAACATTATAAGCCATGCTGGCGTCTCGATATATGACTGAGCGATACCAACTGAGAAAATTGTAAAAGCCGGGATTAATATAAAAATCTGTACTATTCATTAAATGTAATTGAAGGGATAATAGAAAGAAGGGTTAATAAATTTTCATGTTCTTCAACGCTGTATGTTTGATTCATAGAAAATAAAGAAATATATAAACAAATACTAAACCGAAAACGCCTACATACGGTAGTTAGCGAAATCGACACTGCAAGACAGTGTGGGCCAATCAGGTAACGAGGCGGCAAGATTCGAATCGAACCACGAGAGATACGGTTTGCCCGTAAGTATTAAGAAAAAGTATATTCCGACTCGTTACATACGATTAACTCTTCACAGATTATTTGACAGATTATTACCCACAGTTACACACTTATACTACGAACGCAACGAGCGAAATAAAAACGCTCGTCACATATATTTACAATGCGATTACAATGGGTGACAATTGAAACACCCCACAAAGTTCTATTACAAAGTGGCGCGCCAACTAGTAGGGCTAGAATAATTAAGAAATTATACCATTAAACCTTACAGATTCTAGCGGCGGCTGCAGAAAATGGAACCGGCAAAATACGGCACAAGGCACCAGACTAAGCTGCGCGAGAAGGAGGCGGAAAAGGAAGCAGAGACGTTAGAAAAAGAGATCGAGAAGGACGTCAGAATGGAAGAAAGGGAAGTAACTTCGGTGGAAGATGTGGAAGAATTACTAACTCCCGTGGAACCAAATAAACCCACACAACAGGAGGAAGCCAGAGGTGACCTGAACTTAATGCAATTATGGGAATTAATGAATGAAAAACTAGATAAGAAGTTTGAGTCAGTAAATGAAAATTTCAAGAAACAGGATGAAAAATTGGACAGCACCAAGAAAGAAATGAAGGAGGACAATAAAAAATTATTAAAACAAAATAACGAGGAGTTGAAAAAGCAAATGAATGAAATTTTGACCGGAATGAGGAGAGTAATAAAAGGAATATGGAAACACTAAGACAGGAGATGAAGGAAGAGAATAAATTGATCAGTGAAAAAATAGAGAGAAGTAATGAGAAAACCAGCGAAACCTTGAGACTAATGAAAGAAGATATCGAAACGCTGAACGATAAAATTGAATACAACCAAGATACATTACAACAACAATTGACGGAGTACAGGGAAGAATTGAAACAGACGATAATGGAAACGGAAGAGAAGATAGAGAAAACCAGTGAAGTGGTGTTCCAAGTCCGAGAAGAAATTTTGATCAAGGTAAATGAGGTTGAAGGTGAAGGTAAAAGGAGGGTTGAAGGACTCCAGAAAGAAACAAATCACAAATATGAACAGATACAAACCCGAGTCGAAGAGAAGTATAGTCAATTGGATGCATCCGTGAGTGAAGTTAAGGACACCACAACAGCCCAAGAAGGAAGAATAGCGGAATTCAGAGTAAGAGAATTACACCTCCAAGAAGAGATAAATGCACTGAAGGACCGACCACTGATAGGTTCACATATCTCATGCAGTGAGAATAGGGAGGCAATCAATTTCAAAAACTACAAGCGAAACCCAATTGAGTTCATTGAACGGGTAGAAGAGAATCTAGCCAGAACCAGGGAGACACGGTGGACGGTGATCAAAGGTATGATTGATGAAATGTTTAAACAGGTCCACGACAATTGGTGGACGGCTGTACGACCAGACATACACAATTTTAATGAATTCAAAAAATTGTTTAAGGACAAATACTGGTCGGAGCCGACGCAGCATGTAGTTAGAAACAATATCAGTAACGGCCGATTCGACCCTTACCTGGGACAATCCCCAACGGCTTATTTCTTAGGCAAAGTCAGTGTGGCAAGAAACCTAGAACCTAACATCCCAGAAGAGTGCTTGGTGACTCAACTAGCGTACCACTATGATGGGGAAATTACCATAAGCAGATTAAGTGGGAGAATAAAAACAATTCAAGAGATGGCTGCTTTATTGGGGGAGTACGAACGAGAGAAGCATTACGTACTCAACAGACAAAAGAACACCCCAAGTTACAGGAATTATGATGCAAGAAACCATCCAAATGGGCCACAAGGAAACAATGCACCAGCCAATCATCCGCCAAACAACCCCAATAATTACAGAAATTTCAACAATAATAATAACAATAATTACCCCAGAAATAATAACCAAAATTATTATAACCATAATAATAATAATCAGAATAATCGCTATAACAGAGGAAACAATCAAAATGGTGGTAATTACAACAGGCCAAAGCACCAAAATAACAATAACAACCATCAAGGGCCGAATCAAACATACAGGCGATGAGCAAATTATGTTAACGCCGAAAATAGAAACGACGGAAGACGGGGTTACCGAGGACCTAGGAGCAGAAGTGCGGAAGAAAATAGGAGAAGCCGGGAGCAGACAACATTTAATGACCACTCGGTTGAAAGGATGCAAACAACTGAAAATAACCACTCCAGTCGACCAGAGGACCGCGCCGAAGGCAACGCCCAACATTTAAACGAACAGCGGCAGTGAGAATCCAACAGGACCCGTCACTGATCCGATCTATTGGGTTATTAACCAGACAAATGATGAAACAATAATGATAATTCAAAACCACTATCTGAAGAACATCCGTGAAGATTTAATTACCTTGTATCTGTCAGTGACTTCGTTCTAGCGTTTTTTATACAGACGTGTTTCGTGACATGTCACATCATCAGTAATCCTCGTCAAATGTTAAAATTCACATAAAACACATAAAAACACATTTGCACATATTTACTAAATCACAATAACGACACACACATAACACGATGTAACTTCGGCTTCGTTGGACCGGTCCGACCGCGCGTGTAGTTGCCGAGCCACACCTCGGCACATGTAGTTACACGCGCGGTCGGACCGGTCCAACGAAGCCGAAGTTACATCGTGTTATGTGTGTGTCGTTATTGTGATTTAGTAAATATGTGCAAATGTGTTTTTATGTGTTTTATGTGAATTTTAACATTTGACGAGGATTACTGATGATGTGACACATGTCACGAAACGCGTCTGTATAAAAAACGCTAGAACGAAGTCACTGACGGATACAAGGTAATTAAATTATTGTGAAAAAGTGACTTGGATACTATATAAAAACAAAATAAAATCCGTGAAGAGTTGATGGAAGAAAATACCACATTAATTAAACACCTTGACAATGAAATCGCATATGTTATTGCCAATGTATATGGAATATCAGTAAAATTCATGATTGACACGGGCGGCAATGTGTCCTTAATTGACGCAAATATGTATAACAAAATTCAAAAAGAAAGTAAGGTCAGCTTACCCACGTTACCAGTAAGTAACATTGTTTTGATTGGAGCCACTGGAAGGCAAAATAAAACCATTAAGAAACAAGTGTCTTTAGAAGTAATGAGTAATCATGAACCACTGTCAATGATATTCTTAATCGCTCATAATTTACCATTTGAAATTCTAATTGGTTGTGACATCTTAAGAAAGTATTCTGCAATTATCGACATGAGATTATCCAAAGTAACTATGAGACATGAAAATAAAGAATGGATGGCAGAATTAACTGGGAGCAAAGGGGTCGTCCCAATTAGCACAGTATATAACATAAGGAGAATCTGTGATTCACCAGACAGAAGGTGGGAAGAGAAACCAGAAGAACAGATAAATAGTGACATTCTATGGAATCAGAAGTTAGAAGATATCCGACAATTTCGAGGTACTCAGGACGGGAATCCCTTAACAACTCAAGAGGTAGAAAAATTAATAATGATCTACAACAAATACCGCCATGTATTTTCCAACCAACCAGGAAAGGTAAGGGGATATCAATGCGAGTTGAAGTTCAAGGAGGTGGCAAACTTCAATAAAAAATCCTATCCGATTGCATATGCGGCAAAGGATGCAGTACGTATGGAAATTAATAAAATGCTGGAAGAGGACATAATTGAGTACAGTTGTTCGCAGTACACCAGTCCTATAGTGGCTGTTACCAAGAAAGATGGAAGGGCACACCTATGTCTCGACGCTAGAGAAATAAACAAGATCCTAATTAACGACAGGACATCTCCTGGAGAAATTGAGGAGATCCTCAAAAAGTTTCATGGTACTCAGTTTATCAGTACCTGGGATACAGTTTGCGGGTACTGGCAAGTAGAATTGCACCCAGCCAGTAGAAAATATGTAGCGTTTATATTTGAAGGTAGGAACTACCAGTTCAAACGACTACCTTTTGGGCTGGTAAATTCAGTAGTGATATTTGTCCGCTGCATGGACCAGATATTGGGTCCTGAAACCATGAATTATACAACTGTGTACGTTGATGATTTGCTGATCACTTCATCCAACTGGGAAGAGCATTGTACAAGAGTAGAACGGGTACTGGAGAAATTATCCATAAACAACGTGACATTGAAGTTGGAAAAGTCAAAGCTAATAGCAGAAGAAGTCCAATTCCTTGGATTCAACCTATCACGACAAGGAATAACACCATCAACCAACAAGATAGATGCTATTCAATGTTTCCCTACCCCAAAAAATAAGAAACAGTTACAGTCGTTCCTGGGCATCTGTAACTACTACAGAAAATTTCAGCAAAATTACTCTGACCCTGACAACCAAACTGTCACCACAACTATCATCTAAGACCAAGTGGATGTGGGGCCAGAACAAGAAACGATTTTCAACACCATTAAAAAACACTTCATCGACACAATTATGCTAAACCACCCTGACTTCAATAGACCCTTTTACATGAACTGCGATGCAAGCAACATTAGCTTGGGATCGGTACTCTATCAGGAGGACAATGATGGAAACCACCCAGTAGTAAGTTTCGCCAGCAGAACGTTAAATCAGTGTGAACGTAATTGCCATGTAACCGAGAAGGAGCTGTTGAGCGTAGTATTTTTTGTGCCAAATTTCGAACTTATATCCTTGGATATCCTATCACTGTGCACACCGACCATAAATCTATATCCTTTTTAAAGAACTGTAAGCTCAGCCATGGTCGATTAACCAGATGGATACTTGCTCTCCAAGAATACCACATCAATTGGGAGTATATCCCCGGTAGTAAAAACACAGCAGCTGATGTGCTATCCCGCATTAACACCGAACAGCAAACATTCGATGGAGAGAAGGAGACAATAGTGAAAGTGTTTAATATTATGAAAAGCAAGTCCGACCTAGAAGCTATACTGAATAGAGTAAAACAACACCAAAAGGAGGATAAGAAATTGAACCAAATCCGAGAGCGGGTGAACCAACAACAGGAAAGAGCCACACAATTCTATTGTTCACATGAAGATACATTGTTTATCAAAACCAAGCCCAACCAAAATTCGTGGAAGTTAATAATACCTAAGGAATATAATGCTGAAATTATAATGGAGTACCACCTCAGATATGGACATATGGGAGCACTGAAAGCGATCAAAGCACTAGAGGAGCATACCTACCTGAAGGACATTAACAGAAGAGTAAGGAAGGTCATAAAAAGCTGTCACATATGCCAACTAGTCAAGTGCAATAACGACAAAAAGGAAGGAGTAATACAACCAATAACTTCTGCCAACAAACTGGAACGAGTTTTCTTAGACATATGTGGACCCATGCCACGCAGTGGAGGAAGAAAACAGTATAAGTTCATAGTTATCATCATGGACCATTACACCAAGTTTGTAAAGTTATACCCCATCAACCGTGCTACCACAAATAAAGTACTGAACATAATAACACAGAGATACATACCAGAGGTGGGGAGTCCAACAAATATTATCACTGATCATGGTACCCAATTCCGAGGGAGAAAATGGAAGGAGACATTGATGGATCTGGGCGTCCGAACATACAAAACTTCTATTTAGCACCCGAACAGCAATCCAGCTGAAAGAGTGCTCCGTGAAGTTGGGAGGATTCTTCGAACGTACTGCCACGATCAGCAACGTAAGTGGAATGAATACATAGAAGCCACAGAAAGTTTCATAAATCTCGCTTACCACGAATCCATTAGGGATACCCCTTATACCATCATGTACGGAAGACCACCACCTCGAGCAATAGAAGAACTTGTTAATTTCCCCACCAATCCTGAATACCAATTCGATAATGCAAGATTCTACAGCAAGATAGCAGAACAAGTAGAACAGAAGGAAAAATACCACAAAATCCAACCTAAAGCAATACGATATCAAGAAGGAGAAAAATTGTTAATACGGAACAGAGAGTTACCTAGTTCTAGAGAGGGAATCACAAAGAAATTATTATTACTGTACAACGGTCCCTATATCATTGTCAAAGATAACCACAATAACACCTATGTCGTAAGTGAGATAACGACCAAGAGAATCAAAGGGACTTATAACCAGTCTTCTTTGAAGAAATATTATGAGGCGGTGTTAGAGAATTAAAACAATTTGGAGAGTAAACATTATCTAAATTCAAAAATAAGTAAGTACAGCTTACGAATAAATATTTGATTGAAATTAATATATGAATGAAAAAGAATTTAGAAGAAAGATTAGCTGAATTCAAAACAAAGTAAGTACAACTTACAACCAAGTGTGAAACAAAATGTGTAAACCAATGTAATTTTGAAAAAGAATATATATAATAAGAAACCAAAAAACTGACATAAAATAATAAAATATAAGACAAACAATGATGATGCTACATAACATCATTGACTAACCCTATTACAAAAGGGAATAATAAAGAATAAACGTTTCACGAAAAGAAAAGACAAAACAATCAAATAAAAAATGACAATGATATATTAAATGGACAATCAATGATGAAAAATATAAGTAAGCCAGAAACCAGCTACAATGTTAATATTGATTATAAATGAGAAAGAAGGTGATAACAAATAAAATAACTATCATATGAAGTAAGTTGATGAAACAATGATAAAATATCTATTAAATATCGCCATAAGCATAGAAAAGGAATCCAAATAAGTCACTGAGAAGAAAAGGTCATGAGATGTATAAAAGAGAGAATAATTAATCCCAAAAGTGTTTTATTGTAGTGATATTATATGAGTCGAAAAATAGACGACCGTTATTACTATACTATTACTACTGATATACTATTGATATTATTATTTGACGATTTTATGTTGAGATACGTACAACAATTATTTTATGTTATTGAGCAGATAGGCAAGACCTCTGAACTCAAAATGTGTATACATGGATAGCAGAGTAACAGAGCCACACGTGCCCTCTGGCTAGTACCAATTTATATGAATAGGAGAGAAGAAAATTTTAGGGAGATAGAACATACAAGGGATAACACTCGTAAGGAAAGAGTAAAGAAAAAGAATAATATCAAGTACCATATCATGAACCATGACTTAATAAAAATAAAATAAAGAAGAAAGTAGCGATTGATGAATTCCTTAATAATAACAACTTGATTGAATGAACTATATTGATAATTTCAGAAAAGATAAATCTGTATTTTCGAAATAATCAATTCTGGTGGCGATGCATTATGTAACATGACATAAGATGGTGAAAATACACTGATGATTAATAATAAACAAAAAAGCTGAAAATGAGAAGAAAGGCTAAAAAACTTATAGATCAAAGATTAATGACCAAATTACAATGACAAATGTAACCTAGAATGTAATAACGAACATTGTAATCCCCGAATTATGACTATAATATTTATGTAAACAAATGCACTAAAATAGTTAGGGCATAAATAAGAGATAACTATATTAACAATAACAAGTAAGATAGTGATGTTATATGTATATTATATGAAAGGAGAAGAAAGATGTATTTATAAATGTAAGGTCAGGAGTTAAAAACTAATCATACCCAAATTAATAGTGATAATAATAGTCAAAACCAATAAAAGATGCTTTGAGCCAAACAAAGGCAATCATTAAATAATAACCAAACGTGATCAAGGTGATTTGAAAGTAAACTAATTATTCATGACCCATAATCACACAGTGATATCAAAATAATCAGACAAACCGTGTGAATAAATAAGTGAGTGAAATAAAAAGTGTATAAAAATAAATAAGTGGTGAAATGCTAGGTATAGCATGTAATAAAAAGTGATAGTGATAATAAATAAAGAAACCTTCTATGAAGGGAAAAGTGCAGTGGGTGTGCAGAATAAAGTATTTTATAAGCAGACTATAAGAAAATAGCTAAACAATCTTTGATAAACTTTATGTTAGCAAGTAAGATTAAACTGATTGTGCTATTATGAATTTAGGTAATAGGAAGTAAGAATTATAAAATAAGGTAAAAATTAAGTTATTAGAATGAATAGTAAAGTAAGAAGGACAGACACTGTATTTAAGTGAAGGGATTAGTAAATAAAACATATCGTGTAAGGTACAGTTTAACAGTAGGATTATAAGTTTTATTATTGTTCAAAAAACCATAGAATGTAGTAAATTATAAGATAAGCAAGATAATAGTAAAAAGCAGAAAACTAGTTATAAGTTTAATTACAGGCTTGAACCTGGCAAGGAATATTTTTATAATAGGAGGTGTAGTTAGAATCACCAATGTTTTATTACCTGTTTATATAAAAATTGTTTTAATGTACCATATATAAAGTTAATAAGTTACAAAGAATGTTAAATAGTAGTATGGGGAAGTCTAGGCTCTAGGCCTAACATTTAGTGAAGGAACTTTGTAAATTTAAAAGCAAAACAATAGCCCAGTATCAATCAGAGTATACCAAATGTTTAAACAGTTAAGTAAGTATACCTAATACAAAAATGTATAAATACTGTAATATCCAGTTTTAGATTAAATATATAAGAAATATAAATAAGAAAACAACGAAAATGTTATTAATTATTCAAAAGTAACCATGAGGGATATCAAAATAATCATTAACAAAAAAGAAGAACAAAGGTATTCATGTGATTAATATAACTACTAAAATAAGAAAGAAATCTTAATTGGAAGATATTTTATAGATTTAAACCAAAATAAAACGTTAGAATATAACAATGACATAAAATAACGACCAATGAGAATTAGCATAATTTAATAACTAACCATAGCAACTGAGATTTATTACCAAAAAACCGTTGGAATTCTAATGACTTCATTATTGACTGACGCGGAGGGCGGATGTATGCAGCTCTCAATCCGAAATTAACTATAAAAACTTAAATTTTTTATAAACCAAGAAGGAAGAAGTATTGGAGAAGTATCCCATACAACACCTGATGGAATAACCAGTAATAAAATATTTAAAAAATAAAAATAACTGTAAAAAAAAGAATACTCCGAAGGAACATAACGGACGACTCATCCCGAAGGAAGAAGGGGATCGACCTACCTCAACCTGAGGATACGAATGACTACGGAACAAGAGGGAAGCCGAACTTTAATTGAAACCATCTGAACGGGAAATGAGAACCATCCGAGGAAGAGAAGACGACTAGACCTATCCGGAAGAAGTAGACGAACATCGAAGGAGCCACAACGAGAACCCGATGAGTATAAACTAATAATTTCACTTAAAAATGAATTCCCCTTTATCCATAATAACGAGGTAAAATTTTCACTTCACTGATCACAATTTTGAAACAAGAACTGAAGTTAATTAAAATATCACTATTAATAAAACTTAATCAATTAACAACCTTTGAAATTGATTGATAATAAATTGTTAATGAACATAACTTGCTGACAAAATTCTAACCAAACACTATTCTAATTCTCATTGCCGATAACTTACTTGTATGTATTAGTGTATTAAACATTGTGTAACTAGTTTTAAGAAATATTATAATTTTGTGCATTTTAGCCGATAATCCAAACTTCTGTAGTCAAAAGGACTTAACACCTTGAGACGAAATAATAATTGTAAACAAACATTATAAGCCATGCTGGCGTCTCGATATATGACTGAGCGATACCAACTGAGAAAATTGTAAAAGCCGGGATTAATATAAAAATCTGTACTATTCATTAAATGTAATTGAAGGGATAATAGAAAGAAGGGTTAATAAATTTTCATGTTCTTCAACGCTGTATGTTTGATTCATAGAAAATAAAGAAATATATAAACAAATACTAAACCGAAAACGCCTACATACGGTAGTTAGCGAAATCGACACTGCAAGACAGTGTGGGCCAATCAGGTAACGAGGCGGCAAGATTCGAATCGAACCACGAGAGATACGGTTTGCCCGTAAGTATTAAGAAAAAGTATATTCCGACTCGTTACATACGATTAACTCTTCACAGATTATTTGACAGATTATTACCCACAGTTACACACTTATACTACGAACGCAACGAGCGAAATAAAAACGCTCGTCACATATATTTACAATGCGATTACAATGGGTGACAATTGAAACACCCCACAAAGTTCTATTACAAAGTGGCGCGCCAACTAGTAGGGCTAGAATAATTAAGAAATTATACCATTAAACCTTACAGATTCTAGCGGCGGCTGCAGAAAATGGAACCGGCAAAATACGGCACAAGGCACCAGACTAAGCTGCGCGAGAAGGAGGCGGAAAAGGAAGCAGAGACGTTAGAAAAAGAGATCGAGAAGGACGTCAGAATGGAAGAAAGGGAAGTAACTTCGGTGGAAGATGTGGAAGAATTACTAACTCCCGTGGAACCAAATAAACCCACACAACAGGAGGAAGCCAGAGGTGACCTGAACTTAATGCAATTATGGGAATTAATGAATGAAAAACTAGATAAGAAGTTTGAGTCAGTAAATGAAAATTTCAAGAAACAGGATGAAAAATTGGACAGCACCAAGAAAGAAATGAAGGAGGACAATAAAAAATTATTAAAACAAAATAACGAGGAGTTGAAAAAGCAAATGAATGAAATTTTGACCGGAATGAGGAGAGTAATAAAAGGAATATGGAAACACTAAGACAGGAGATGAAGGAAGAGAATAAATTGATCAGTGAAAAAATAGAGAGAAGTAATGAGAAAACCAGCGAAACCTTGAGACTAATGAAAGAAGATATCGAAACGCTGAACGATAAAATTGAATACAACCAAGATACATTACAACAACAATTGACGGAGTACAGGGAAGAATTGAAACAGACGATAATGGAAACGGAAGAGAAGATAGAGAAAACCAGTGAAGTGGTGTTCCAAGTCCGAGAAGAAATTTTGATCAAGGTAAATGAGGTTGAAGGTGAAGGTAAAAGGAGGGTTGAAGGACTCCAGAAAGAAACAAATCACAAATATGAACAGATACAAACCCGAGTCGAAGAGAAGTATAGTCAATTGGATGCATCCGTGAGTGAAGTTAAGGACACCACAACAGCCCAAGAAGGAAGAATAGCGGAATTCAGAGTAAGAGAATTACACCTCCAAGAAGAGATAAATGCACTGAAGGACCGACCACTGATAGGTTCACATATCTCATGCAGTGAGAATAGGGAGGCAATCAATTTCAAAAACTACAAGCGAAACCCAATTGAGTTCATTGAACGGGTAGAAGAGAATCTAGCCAGAACCAGGGAGACACGGTGGACGGTGATCAAAGGTATGATTGATGAAATGTTTAAACAGGTCCACGACAATTGGTGGACGGCTGTACGACCAGACATACACAATTTTAATGAATTCAAAAAATTGTTTAAGGACAAATACTGGTCGGAGCCGACGCAGCATGTAGTTAGAAACAATATCAGTAACGGCCGATTCGACCCTTACCTGGGACAATCCCCAACGGCTTATTTCTTAGGCAAAGTCAGTGTGGCAAGAAACCTAGAACCTAACATCCCAGAAGAGTGCTTGGTGACTCAACTAGCGTACCACTATGATGGGGAAATTACCATAAGCAGATTAAGTGGGAGAATAAAAACAATTCAAGAGATGGCTGCTTTATTGGGGGAGTACGAACGAGAGAAGCATTACGTACTCAACAGACAAAAGAACACCCCAAGTTACAGGAATTATGATGCAAGAAACCATCCAAATGGGCCACAAGGAAACAATGCACCAGCCAATCATCCGCCAAACAACCCCAATAATTACAGAAATTTCAACAATAATAATAACAATAATTACCCCAGAAATAATAACCAAAATTATTATAACCATAATAATAATAATCAGAATAATCGCTATAACAGAGGAAACAATCAAAATGGTGGTAATTACAACAGGCCAAAGCACCAAAATAACAATAACAACCATCAAGGGCCGAATCAAACATACAGGCGATGAGCAAATTATGTTAACGCCGAAAATAGAAACGACGGAAGACGGGGTTACCGAGGACCTAGGAGCAGAAGTGCGGAAGAAAATAGGAGAAGCCGGGAGCAGACAACATTTAATGACCACTCGGTTGAAAGGATGCAAACAACTGAAAATAACCACTCCAGTCGACCAGAGGACCGCGCCGAAGGCAACGCCCAACATTTAAACGAACAGCGGCAGTGAGAATCCAACAGGACCCGTCACTGATCCGATCTATTGGGTTATTAACCAGACAAATGATGAAACAATAATGATAATTCAAAACCACTATCTGAAGAACATCCGTGAAGATTTAATTACCTTGTATCTGTCAGTGACTTCGTTCTAGCGTTTTTTATACAGACGTGTTTCGTGACATGTCACATCATCAGTAATCCTCGTCAAATGTTAAAATTCACATAAAACACATAAAAACACATTTGCACATATTTACTAAATCACAATAACGACACACACATAACACGATGTAACTTCGGCTTCGTTGGACCGGTCCGACCGCGCGTGTAGTTGCCGAGCCACACCTCGGCACATGTAGTTACACGCGCGGTCGGACCGGTCCAACGAAGCCGAAGTTACATCGTGTTATGTGTGTGTCGTTATTGTGATTTAGTAAATATGTGCAAATGTGTTTTTATGTGTTTTATGTGAATTTTAACATTTGACGAGGATTACTGATGATGTGACACATGTCACGAAACGCGTCTGTATAAAAAACGCTAGAACGAAGTCACTGACGGATACAAGGTAATTAAATTATTGTGAAAAAGTGACTTGGATACTATATAAAAACAAAATAAAATCCGTGAAGAGTTGATGGAAGAAAATACCACATTAATTAAACACCTTGACAATGAAATCGCATATGTTATTGCCAATGTATATGGAATATCAGTAAAATTCATGATTGACACGGGCGGCAATGTGTCCTTAATTGACGCAAATATGTATAACAAAATTCAAAAAGAAAGTAAGGTCAGCTTACCCACGTTACCAGTAAGTAACATTGTTTTGATTGGAGCCACTGGAAGGCAAAATAAAACCATTAAGAAACAAGTGTCTTTAGAAGTAATGAGTAATCATGAACCACTGTCAATGATATTCTTAATCGCTCATAATTTACCATTTGAAATTCTAATTGGTTGTGACATCTTAAGAAAGTATTCTGCAATTATCGACATGAGATTATCCAAAGTAACTATGAGACATGAAAATAAAGAATGGATGGCAGAATTAACTGGGAGCAAAGGGGTCGTCCCAATTAGCACAGTATATAACATAAGGAGAATCTGTGATTCACCAGACAGAAGGTGGGAAGAGAAACCAGAAGAACAGATAAATAGTGACATTCTATGGAATCAGAAGTTAGAAGATATCCGACAATTTCGAGGTACTCAGGACGGGAATCCCTTAACAACTCAAGAGGTAGAAAAATTAATAATGATCTACAACAAATACCGCCATGTATTTTCCAACCAACCAGGAAAGGTAAGGGGATATCAATGCGAGTTGAAGTTCAAGGAGGTGGCAAACTTCAATAAAAAATCCTATCCGATTGCATATGCGGCAAAGGATGCAGTACGTATGGAAATTAATAAAATGCTGGAAGAGGACATAATTGAGTACAGTTGTTCGCAGTACACCAGTCCTATAGTGGCTGTTACCAAGAAAGATGGAAGGGCACACCTATGTCTCGACGCTAGAGAAATAAACAAGATCCTAATTAACGACAGGACATCTCCTGGAGAAATTGAGGAGATCCTCAAAAAGTTTCATGGTACTCAGTTTATCAGTACCTGGGATACAGTTTGCGGGTACTGGCAAGTAGAATTGCACCCAGCCAGTAGAAAATATGTAGCGTTTATATTTGAAGGTAGGAACTACCAGTTCAAACGACTACCTTTTGGGCTGGTAAATTCAGTAGTGATATTTGTCCGCTGCATGGACCAGATATTGGGTCCTGAAACCATGAATTATACAACTGTGTACGTTGATGATTTGCTGATCACTTCATCCAACTGGGAAGAGCATTGTACAAGAGTAGAACGGGTACTGGAGAAATTATCCATAAACAACGTGACATTGAAGTTGGAAAAGTCAAAGCTAATAGCAGAAGAAGTCCAATTCCTTGGATTCAACCTATCACGACAAGGAATAACACCATCAACCAACAAGATAGATGCTATTCAATGTTTCCCTACCCCAAAAAATAAGAAACAGTTACAGTCGTTCCTGGGCATCTGTAACTACTACAGAAAATTTCAGCAAAATTACTCTGACCCTGACAACCAAACTGTCACCACAACTATCATCTAAGACCAAGTGGATGTGGGGCCAGAACAAGAAACGATTTTCAACACCATTAAAAAACACTTCATCGACACAATTATGCTAAACCACCCTGACTTCAATAGACCCTTTTACATGAACTGCGATGCAAGCAACATTAGCTTGGGATCGGTACTCTATCAGGAGGACAATGATGGAAACCACCCAGTAGTAAGTTTCGCCAGCAGAACGTTAAATCAGTGTGAACGTAATTGCCATGTAACCGAGAAGGAGCTGTTGAGCGTAGTATTTTTTGTGCCAAATTTCGAACTTATATCCTTGGATATCCTATCACTGTGCACACCGACCATAAATCTATATCCTTTTTAAAGAACTGTAAGCTCAGCCATGGTCGATTAACCAGATGGATACTTGCTCTCCAAGAATACCACATCAATTGGGAGTATATCCCCGGTAGTAAAAACACAGCAGCTGATGTGCTATCCCGCATTAACACCGAACAGCAAACATTCGATGGAGAGAAGGAGACAATAGTGAAAGTGTTTAATATTATGAAAAGCAAGTCCGACCTAGAAGCTATACTGAATAGAGTAAAACAACACCAAAAGGAGGATAAGAAATTGAACCAAATCCGAGAGCGGGTGAACCAACAACAGGAAAGAGCCACACAATTCTATTGTTCACATGAAGATACATTGTTTATCAAAACCAAGCCCAACCAAAATTCGTGGAAGTTAATAATACCTAAGGAATATAATGCTGAAATTATAATGGAGTACCACCTCAGATATGGACATATGGGAGCACTGAAAGCGATCAAAGCACTAGAGGAGCATACCTACCTGAAGGACATTAACAGAAGAGTAAGGAAGGTCATAAAAAGCTGTCACATATGCCAACTAGTCAAGTGCAATAACGACAAAAAGGAAGGAGTAATACAACCAATAACTTCTGCCAACAAACTGGAACGAGTTTTCTTAGACATATGTGGACCCATGCCACGCAGTGGAGGAAGAAAACGGTATAAGTTCATAGTTATCATCATGGACCATTACACCAAGTTTGTAAAGTTATACCCCATCAACCGTGCTACCACAAATAAAGTACTGAACATAATAACACAGAGATACATACCAGAGGTGGGGAGTCCAACAAATATTATCACTGATCATGGTACCCAATTCCGAGGGAGAAAATGGAAGGAGACATTGATGGATCTGGGCGTCCGAACATACAAAACTTCTATTTAGCACCCGAACAGCAATCCAGCTGAAAGAGTGCTCCGTGAAGTTGGGAGGATTCTTCGAACGTACTGCCACGATCAGCAACGTAAGTGGAATGAATACATAGAAGCCACAGAAAGTTTCATAAATCTCGCTTACCACGAATCCATTAGGGATACCCCTTATACCATCATGTACGGAAGACCACCACCTCGAGCAATAGAAGAACTTGTTAATTTCCCCACCAATCCTGAATACCAATTCGATAATGCAAGATTCTACAGCAAGATAGCAGAACAAGTAGAACAGAAGGAAAAATACCACAAAATCCAACCTAAAGCAATACGATATCAAGAAGGAGAAAAATTGTTAATACGGAACAGAGAGTTACCTAGTTCTAGAGAGGGAATCACAAAGAAATTATTATTACTGTACAACGGTCCCTATATCATTGTCAAAGATAACCACAATAACACCTATGTCGTAAGTGAGATAACGACCAAGAGAATCAAAGGGACTTATAACCAGTCTTCTTTGAAGAAATATTATGAGGCGGTGTTAGAGAATTAAAACAATTTGGAGAGTAAACATTATCTAAATTCAAAAATAAGTAAGTACAGCTTACGAATAAATATTTGATTGAAATTAATATATGAATGAAAAAGAATTTAGAAGAAAGATTAGCTGAATTCAAAACAAAGTAAGTACAACTTACAACCAAGTGTGAAACAAAATGTGTAAACCAATGTAATTTTGAAAAAGAATATATATAATAAGAAACCAAAAAACTGACATAAAATAATAAAATATAAGACAAACAATGATGATGCTACATAACATCATTGACTAACCCTATTACAAAAGGGAATAATAAAGAATAAACGTTTCACGAAAAGAAAAGACAAAACAATCAAATAAAAAATGACAATGATATATTAAATGGACAATCAATGATGAAAAATATAAGTAAGCCAGAAACCAGCTACAATGTTAATATTGATTATAAATGAGAAAGAAGGTGATAACAAATAAAATAACTATCATATGAAGTAAGTTGATGAAACAATGATAAAATATCTATTAAATATCGCCATAAGCATAGAAAAGGAATCCAAATAAGTCACTGAGAAGAAAAGGTCATGAGATGTATAAAAGAGAGAATAATTAATCCCAAAAGTGTTTTATTGTAGTGATATTATATGAGTCGAAAAATAGACGACCGTTATTACTATACTATTACTACTGATATACTATTGATATTATTATTTGACGATTTTATGTTGAGATACGTACAACAATTATTTTATGTTATTGAGCAGATAGGCAAGACCTCTGAACTCAAAATGTGTATACATGGATAGCAGAGTAACAGAGCCACATGTGCCCTCTGGCTAGTACCAATTTATATGAATAGGAGAGAAGAAAATTTTAGGGAGATAGAACATACAAGGGATAACACTCGTAAGGAAAGAGTAAAGAAAAAGAATAATATCAAGTACCATATCATGAACCATGACTTAATAAAAATAAAATAAAGAAGAAAGTAGCGATTGATGAATTCCTTAATAATAACAACTTGATTGAATGAACTATATTGATAATTTCAGAAAAGATAAATCTGTATTTTCGAAATAATCAATTCTGGTGGCGATGCATTATGTAACATGACATAAGATGGTGAAAATACACTGATGATTAATAATAAACAAAAAAGCTGAAAATGAGAAGAAAGGCTAAAAAACTTATAGATCAAAGATTAATGACCAAATTACAATGACAAATGTAACCTAGAATGTAATAACGAACATTGTAATCCCCGAATTATGACTATAATATTTATGTAAACAAATGCACTAAAATAGTTAGGGCATAAATAAGAGATAACTATATTAACAATAACAAGTAAGATAGTGATGTTATATGTATATTATATGAAAGGAGAAGAAAGATGTATTTATAAATGTAAGGTCAGGAGTTAAAAACTAATCATACCCAAATTAATAGTGATAATAATAGTCAAAGCCAATAAAAGATGCTTTGAGCCAAACAAAGGCAATCATTAAATAATAACCAAACGTGATCAAGGTGATTTGAAAGTAAACTAATTATTCATGACCCATAATCACACAGTGATATCAAAATAATCAGACAAACCGTGTGAATAAATAAGTGAGTGAAATAAAAAGTGTATAAAAATAAATAAGTGGTGAAATGCTAGGTATAGCATGTAATAAAAAGTGATAGTGATAATAAATAAAGAAACCTTCTATGAAGGGAAAAGTGCAGTGGGTGTGCAGAATAAAGTATTTTATAAGCAGACTATAAGAAAATAGCTAAACAATCTTTGATAAACTTTATGTTAGCAAGTAAGATTAAACTGATTGTGCTATTATGAATTTAGGTAATAGGAAGTAAGAATTATAAAATAAGGTAAAAATTAAGTTATTAGAATGAATAGTAAAGTAAGAAGGACAGACACTGTATTTAAGTGAAGGGATTAGTAAATAAAACATATCGTGTAAGGTACAGTTTAACAGTAGTATTATAAGAGTTTTGTTATTGTTCAAAAAACCATAGAATGTAGTAAATTATAAGATAAGCAAGATAATAGTAAAAAACAGAAAACTAGTTAGAAGTTTAATTACAGGCTTGAACCTGGCTGTAAAAAAAGGAATATTTTTATAATAGGAGGTGTAGTTAGAATCACTAACGTTTTATTATCTGTTTATATAAAAATTGTTTTAATGTACCATATATAAAGTTAATAAGTTACAAAGAATATTAAATAGTAGTATGGGGAAGTCTAGGCTCTAGGCCTAACATTTAGTGAAGGAACTTTGTAAATTTAAAAGCAAAACAATAGCCCAGTATCAATCAGAGTATACCAAATGTTTAAACAGTTAAGTAAGTATACCTAATACAAAAATTTATAAATAATATCCAGTTTTAGATTAAATATATAAGAAATATAAATAAGAAAACAACGAAAATGTTATTAACTATTCAAAAGTAACCATGAGGGATATCAAAATAATCATTAACAAAAAAGAAGAACAACGGTATTCATGTAATTAATATAACTACTAAAATAAGAAAGAAATCTTAATTGGAAGATATTTTATAGATTTAAACCAAAATAAAACGTTAGAATATAACAATGACATAAAATAACGACCAATGAGAATTAGCATAATTTAATAACTAACCATAGCAACTGAGATTTATTACCAAAAAACCGTTGGAATTCTAATGACTTCATTATTGACTGACGCGGAGGGCGGATGTATGCAGCTCTCAATCCGAAATTAACTATAAAAACTTAAATTTTTTATAAACCAAGAAGGAAGAAGTATTGGAGAAGTATCCCACACGACACCTGATGGAATAACCAGTAATAAAATATTTAAAAAATAAAAATAACTGTAAAAAAAAGAATACTCCGAAGGAACGTAACGGACGACTCATCCCGAAGGAAGAAGGGGATCGACCTACCTCAACCTGAGGATACGAACGACTACGGAACAAGAGGGAAGCCGAACTTTAATTGAAACCATCTGAACGGGAAATGAGAACCATCCGAGGAAGAGAAGACGACTAGACCTATCTGGAAGAAGTAGACGAACATCGAAGAAGCCACAACGAGAACCCGATGAGTATAAACTAATAATTTCACTTAAAAATGAATTCCCCTTTATCCATAATAACGAGGTAAAATTTTCACTACACTGATCATAATTTTGAAACAAGAACTGAAGTTAATTAAAATATCACTATTAATAAAACTTAATCAATTAACAACCTTTGAAATTGATTGATAATAAATTGTTAATGAACATAACTTGCTGACAAAATTCTAACCAAACACTATTCTGATTCTCATTGCCGATAACTTACTTGTATGTATTAGTGTATTAAACATTGTGTAACTAGTTTTAAGAAATATTATAATTTTGTGCATTTTAGCCGATAATCCAAACTTCTGTAGTCAAAATGACTTAACACCTTGAGACGAAATAATAATTGTAAACAAACATTATAAGCCATGCTGGCGTCTCGATATATGACTGAGCGATACCAACTGAGAAAATTGTAAAAGCCGGGATTAATATAAAAATCTGTACTATTCATTAAATGTAATTGAAGGGATAATAGAAAGAAGGGTTAATAAATTTTCATGTTCTTCAACGCTGTATGTTTGATTCATAGAAAATAAAGAAATATATAAACAAATACTAAACCGAAAACGGCTACATACGGTAGTTAGCAAAATCGACACTGCAAGACAGCGTGGGCCAATCAGGTAACGAGGCGGCAAGATTCGAATCGAACCACGAGAGATACGGTTTGCCCGTAAGTATTAAGAAAAAGTATATTCCGACTCGTTACATACGATTAACTCTTCACAGAGTATTTGACAGATTATTACCCACAGTTACACACTTATACTACGAATGCAACGAGCGAAATAAAAACGCTCGTCACACATATTTACAATACGATTACAACGGGTGACAATTGAAACACCCCACAAAGTTCTATTACAATATGAAGATATTCATATACTGATTTTATAGGAATTAATGCATTGGTTTTGTCTGTCTTTGCTATTGTTATGTTATTATTGCTCTGATTTTTATTACTTTTTCTATTATTTGGTTTATTTCATTTTCAAAGCTATAAACACTATATACTGTATTGGCCCCAATATAAGACGATGATTTTTTCCTTAAAATGCCCTTCCAAAAACCATACTCGCCTTATATGCGCAATCTAAGATTTAAAAATTTCGTGTTAAGTGCCTACCGTATTTTGTAACATTTGCCAGCTGCAGAGGCTTGCCATATGCGTAGCGTGAATCAACACGCATGTTTTATAATAAGTTCAAGGTGAAAATCCCAAGCATACTTTCACCATTGCGCTGAAGTACCGTATGTGTCAGATGTTAAAAGTTGTTCACTTTAAGGTCCATTTTATGCATCCGATTCAAATCGTACGATAAGTTTTGCATCCCAGTTGACTCCGATTTTTATTGTGCGTCAAAAATATCAGAAGTGGGTGTGAACAAACTCTTTCTGTGTTGCCATCATCAGTACTGCAGTACTGAAAATGAATCCATGCGTGTTGTATGCCACTTATTGGTTCGTTTTTATAAGCTTCGGAAGTGGGATCTCATAGTGCTCTCCTATTTTCGATTTCTTCAGTTAGTCTTTCTATATTAATGTCTTCCATATTTACAAAACAAACTAATAAAATCACACCATGACGTGATTACTTGGCATAACTGGCATCGCCGACTCTAGGCAGGAAGGTTGGAATTTGCGCGAGTGTAAAAACAAAACCATTATGGCCCATGTATCTAAACAATTCGTCCGATATTTATCGGATGCGTTTCCTAGGACACCGTGATAGGTTTTTGAGTACAGAACAATAAATTTATTGTACCACACTGCATAAAACGGCCCATTTGTTTGTATTGTTCTACCATGACATATGAGTTTTTATCGTAGGTTATTGTACGATATAAATCGGATGCATAAAAGGGGCCTAAGGTTAAGTCAACAAAGTGAATATTCATGACACAAGTAAAGGATAGTGTTGAACAGAAACGAAACCAAGGATATCCAATATCCCGGTAAGTTATTAGAATGAAGGCACTGGAGTGGCACGTGAGTTGAAAATTCCAATAACTGAATTTAAAGCAATTTTGGGCTGGTGTAAACACATGATGTGGTGTTCGGGTCTGTGTTTACGATGTTGCACTACCCTAGCGCAATGCCTACCTGCAGATTATACTGACAAATTGATCACTTATGAATGATATATTATAGAACTGAGGAAAGACCACAATTACCTGTTTGGCCAAATGGCAAATGCTGACCAAACACCAGTGTTTTTCGATACGCCGTCAAATGTTACTGTGGACAGAAAGGGTACAAAATCAGTTATAATTAAATCTACAGGCAATGAAAAGTCACGCATTACTGTGATGGTAGGAGTAACTGCTGATAGAAGAAAACTTCCGCCGTATGTTATTTTGAAGAGAAAAATGCTTCCATAGAACAATTACCAGCTGAGATTGTTTTTAGAGCACAAGAAATGGGGTGTATGACTGAAGAACTCACGGCAGATTGGCTTAAGGTTGTTTGGGGACGTCGACCAGGCGCAGGGAGGCCTGGCAGAGAGGTAATTATTTCATGCTCACACAAGTGAGAAAATAAAAAGCTGATTGCAGAAATGAACACTGACCTTGTTATAATCTCTAAGGAAATGACTTCTCAGTTTCAAGTTTTAGATGTGGTAGTTAATAAACCATTTAAGAACTACTTACGGAAGAACTATAGTGACTGGTTAATTAATGGAAATCATCCACTGACTCCAACAGGCAAGTTGAAGAAACCAAGCATACAGTTACTGGCCCAGTGGATAATCACAGCCTGGGGAAAAATCAAAAGTGAATCCATTTTAAAGGGGTTTAAAAAATGTTGTGTTTCTAATAACATGGATGGGAGTGAGTGAGGATAACATTTTGTGAAAAGACTCCAATTATGAATCAGATTCCAGTACCAATTCCGAAGATGAACTTGGAGAAGAAGAAAACGAGGATGATGACAGGAAATAAAAACACTAAGGTACTTTAACACTTATAATTTCACCTTCAATGTAAAATAGCCATATTTACTTAGTGTGACTTCAAGGTATGATATTTAGACCATTTAATTGTCTTTCTCATACAACACCTCAAAAAATTCAGTGTTGTATATGCAGGCCCTTTTTTACCTTTGAAACACCTTCAAAAATCTAGGGTTGTCTTATATTTGAGCCAAACCGGTAGTTTCCTTCATGTAATAATTTGTTGTGTTTATTAAATAATCTATTTCAATTTGCAATTTCCTAAATGCTGTGAATGAGGTTCACTCTTTCAAAACTTAGATTACAACAAATGTATTACTGACAATTTCTGTAACAGTACAATGCGTGAATTGAAACACACCATGAGTAGCACACAGTTTGAAAAGCATCAGAAAACGTGCGACACTACACAACACAACTGTGGGAGTATATCTGTATGATTCACTCAATAATTTGGAAACCAATAAAGGTAAAACACTGGGGGTTAGATGAAAATTAAATTTGAATCTTTCTGTACAATTCACTCGCTTAATGTATAAGTCTATCTTGAATTGGGAAAAAGTTTCTCGCAGGCTACTTTTTATGCCTCACGACTGAAAAAAATTAAAATTTGATATTATGAAATATTATTTTGTTACTACAAGGGTATTATTTAATTGAAATGGCATGTATATCCATACATGATCTGGACTACAAGTACAAAAATTTTATTGTTAAAGAG
This sequence comes from Magicicada septendecula, assembly GCA_034769895.1. Lineage (NCBI taxonomy): Eukaryota > Metazoa > Arthropoda > Insecta > Hemiptera > Cicadidae > Magicicada > Magicicada septendecula. Next base: position 382,340,603 of record CM068368.1, read on the forward strand.
CACGAATATCTTGAGTAAGGACAGTTTATATTTTAGTACGTACTAAATCGAGTGTGCGATGGTTTTATTCCTTTTTTATTTTTAAAGACTCAGTTTTTGGGCTAAATTTATTTAAAGTATACCAAAATATGAAGAATTAACTACTGTTACTAATGTGTACAGTTTTTAGATTTATCTAGTATTTCATTTTTATTGGTTGAGGTTTTCAAGTCACGTAATAGTAGTGAGTGTAAAACCCATAAGCGCAATGTGTTTCCCTATCATGCCCATTGTCTCATCCGATTGTGGAACCAAGGATACGTTTAGTTTCGATGCTTTCAAGCCAACAAGGTGTTTACTATTCGTTTCTCAGTCCACTGCTGTTAGTCCTTTGGACATAATTTTAACAACGGATTGATTGGAAATTTGTCCTGTGATTACATTCATATATGCTCAGATTTTTCTTGTATGTATATATATTTTAAAATATTATTATTAATAATAACAACACTTTTTACAAGAATATATATTTTATTATTTTGTGAATTACATTATAATAATTTTAATTTGTGATATAATATTAATTTTATATCTGATGGTGATAGTTGAATACTGTTGAGACATAGTAATTCACAAAATAAAAAATTCTTGTAATAAGATTTGTTATTATTATTAATAATATGTGTGTGTGTGTGTGCATCAAGAAATATGCTGTAGAAAAAGTGTTTGTATAACACATACACACGCGCGTGCGCGTATATTGAAAAGCTTAACTACGACCGATATAAAAAAGGTGCTGGATTCACCACGGGGGGGGGGGGGGATTTTCTCCGTTGAATACAATGGTTAGCGCTGGGTTGCTGAATTTAAAATGGGTCAGACAAGCACAACTGACAACCCACATGTTAAACGTCCCGCTGAAGTGACTACACACAAAAAAAAAATTGTTTTGGGAGACCACAGAATGAGAGTGAGATAGCACAAACTATTGGTATATCAATAGAACGTGTGTGCAATATCTTACACAAATATTTGTGTATGACAAAGCTGTACATTAGATGAGTGGTGCAGTTGCTGACTCCTGACAAAAAAACAGTTGAAAGGATGTTTCATCCCATTGTTTGGGACTCTACATGTACAATCCAACTCAATTTTTGCGTCGATTCATAACCGCTGATGAGACTGAGTCCACCACAACACTCCCAAGACCAAACAACAGTCAAACCAATGGACTGCAAAAGACAAACCAACTAGAAAGAAGAGAAAGACAATTCCTTCCTGCTAAGGTTATGGCAACTGTTTTTGGGATGCACGTGGAGTAATTTTCATTGACTACTTTAAAAAGGGGAAACAATTAGTGGCAACTAATATGCAAACAAACTATTTGAACAATAAATTCAAGACAACCACATTTAGTGAAAAAGAAAGTGATCTTTCACCAAGACAACACATTTCAGATGTCAATTGTTGCAATAGCTAAACCAAAGAATTGAAGTTTGAATTGCTTCCTCACCCACCATACTTGCCCAATTTAGCCCCAAGCAAGTTCTACTTCTTTCCTAACCTCAAAAAATGGCTCGGAAAAAGATTTACTAACAACAACCAAGTTAGCCAACACTACTTTGAGGATCTTGACAAATCAACTTATCATAACTGCTTTAGAACATTGTTGGAAAAAGTATGTAAAATTAAAATGGAGATGATGTTGTGAAATAAATGCAAATGAATGTAAAAAAGTGTTGTCTTCTCACTCAGGCCTGAGACTTGTCACCCTACACTTGTAGAGGAAAGCTCTACCACACTACTGCTCCAATATAACTAATGGTGTGGCATCATATGGGTTTTTAGTTACATATGGTCAACAGTATATTATGTAATGTGTTAGTTTCCGTAACTCATAAATGAGTTAATATTCCATATAAATTAAAGTGCAACAGATGCTGCCACACCACTAATTTATTCATACTGTTATGACAGTCTCAAGGATCGTCATATTGTATAGTGGAAACAAAATACAGTTACCAATGAAATCACTAATTACCAGCTTTAATGAGTCACAAATAACAATTTGAAATCAACAAGATACTCTGATACAGTAATTCAAGTTAAATTTGTCCACAAGTAATAATAATGTCAACTATTAGAGTTCCATACTAATTATAACACAATAATCACTTTCCAGTAATCACTTGATCCGCACTCTACAATCTTGCCAGGTGTAACTAACTAAACCAAAACAGGTGCTTATATAAGTCCCACAGATAATCTGAATAATTTTCCATTCTTTTGGTGGCATGCCTGCATAATTTGCATAGTTAAGAGTACTCTAACAGTGTGGAAGGTACTTAAGTACACAGCCTTGACAGAGACACTGCACCTGGCAACTTTTCCAGTGTTTGTAATTGTCGTACCACTGCTCCCTCCTTAAGCCTGTTCATCCTGAACTGGCAAACTGTTTCTGAAGTAATACTTGGTCAGGCGATTTTGGTGGATGACCTTGAATTTCTGCTGTCCTTCCTAGTTAGTTTGAAGTTTAGGCGAGCAACCACCACAGTGCTTTGGGTTGTAGAACCAATCCTGATCTCATTCTTCGAAATACACACTACTGCTGTGAATGTCATACCAAGTTTTCATTTTATCACTGGCTATCTTCAGCCATCCTCTTATCAAGCGACTCACTCCTCGCAGTTGCTTTTCTAATTGTGAGAACTAATTCTGCAGCTCTTGAGTCCCAGGTGATCTGAACATCAAGTCCTCAGGAAGACGAATCTCCTGCCCAAACACCAATTTTGCTGGAGACATGCCAGTTGTGTCATGTACTGATGACATACACGCCATTAGGAATAGTGGTATACGCTGGTCCCAGTCTGTTTGGTTCTTGTCAACAACCTTCGAGAGATGCAGCGCAAGTGTCCTATTGAACCTCTCATTCCGTCGGACTGAGGATGGAGAGGCGTTGTCTTGGTCATTTTAATTCCGAGTAGACAACATTTTTCTTTAAACACTCCTGATTTGAAATTCCTCCCTTGATCCGTATGGATTTCTATATTCTATAATGGCAACAGAAGTTGTGAACTAACACCTTTGCCACAGATGTAACCTCCTAATTTGGAATTGCATAAGCTTCCACCCACTTAGTAAAATAGTCACCTTTAACCATGATGTACCCACATTCCATCATCAGTAACTGGGAAAGGTCCAGCATTGTCTATGGCAATTCTCTCGAATAGCAGTCCAACATTATACTGTCTCATTTTCCCTCTGCTTCTGGTTTTTGGGTCCTTGCTTGCATCATATATTTCACATGTCTGACACCATTCCTCTGTCATGGTGAAGATGAAGCCAATAGAATCGTTTCTGTATTTTGTCAGTGGTTTTATTAACACCAATATGATCTCCAGATGTTCCATCAGACATCTTCAAAACAGACTACACTTTACTTTGTGGAACTATCAGCTGCATGAGCATGTCTCGTCCATCTGCACTTTCCAGCAATCTATTCCCCATGGTTAGAGATTTCCACTGCGCCCAGTCAAATTCCAAACTACTTCACTACTTCAGAACCACATGGCAGACATCTTACCAACCTGGGCGGCGACCTTCCTCTTTTGTCAAGATCGGTCCAATATCTTCATCAGTCATCTGTTCTTGCCAAAAATCTTGTATCATCCAGCCATCTGCCAGAAATCTACAGTGATGGCTTGAACATGTTCAGTTGCATTCTGTTCTTCCTGTCTGCGGCAATGTCAGTGATCTTCTGAATCTTCTTTGGGATAAGCCATCTACATTAAAATGCATATTAGTTCTAGGTATCCAAGTCACGTATGAACAGTAAATTATTCGAAACGCGTCATTTTAATCGACGTAACGAAGTCACACGACGGATATAAGGTGATTTATTTATAATAATTTACATCTACATTACTATGCAGACACTCCTGTGATGTACCTTGACGCTGTAGTCTTGCAGATGTTCAAGGCACCTTGCCAACTGCCCTTCTGGATTTTTAAATCTCAAGAGCCATGCAAGTATGGTATGATCGTTGCATAGTGAAAACTCTCTTCCACAGAGATATTTATGGAAATGCTTCAAAGCTTGGACGATACCCAGCAACTCTCTCCTTGTAATGCAATAATTTCTCTCTGATTTAGAAACCCTTGTGCTGTAATATGCTATTAATCGTTCTTCACCACTTTGCACTTGACATAAAACTGCTCCTAGACCAGTATTGCTTGCATCTGTATGTGTACTTCTCTTCGGAAGCTGGGAAAGCAAGAATTGGCTGCGAACATAATGCAATTTTTAAGTCCTGAATGCTTGATCACAAGTCCTGAATCTTTTGACCACTGGAAGGTTCAATTATTTATTGAACCAACGTTATCACGTGGTGGTTTAGCAATAGTAGTGAAGCATTTTACAAAACGTCTGTAATATGAGCATAACCCCAGGAAACTCCAAACTTCATGTTTACTCTTCAGAACTGCCCAGTATTTACTTTTTTGGGATCCATACTAGTAATCGCTGCAGAGACCAGATGGCCCAGATAGTGTACTTACTTCGGAATAGAGAACACTTTTTTGGGTTCAGCTTCAGTTGAATTCTAGTTAGAACCTCCCTAAGGTTTTTCAAATGGTTTTTGGAAGCCCTTCCGATAACTATGACATCGTCTAAATAAACAAGGCAAGTTTTCCACATCAGAGCTCGAAGAACCCGATCCATCAATCTTTCAAATGTTGCTGGTGCACTGCAGAGTCCAAATGGCAGCACGACTTTAAACTGGAAGAGGCCACTTGCCAGTATCCAGACTTTGAGATTAACGATTAAATTAATCGTTTAAAAAATTGGTTAACATTCTGGCTGCCCAAGAGCCAGAATAGTTGTTGAAGTCAATATTGGAGAAAATTTGTCCTAGGTATTCCTATTCCGTTGGCAGACAATGGACTGGTTTTCCCCCATGGCACCGTTAGGTCTCCTTTGTGTCCTTGTTGGCAAGGTCCGGGGGTCCGGGTGTTTGTGTCCTTGTTGGGATGGTTTTCTGTCTTTTGTTGAATTATTCTCATGACTACCCCAGACAAGCACACAAACAAATTCTGTTTTGACATCTGAAGTAGTGGGAATACAGTGTTGCTAACACTCGTTTTAATAACATCCTCAGATTTAAAACGAAATTGCACGTTTTTATTTAGTAACACAAACCGGCAATATTTATCTGCTGCTGGGCGAATGCGTCATAAACGATTGGCTAGTTCAAAGAACGCCAAATTCCACTCCTCCTACTACCCAGATATCACAAAGGAGGTTAATTTAAACAGATTTTCAATTCCATTAATTTATCTTTCACTATCCGTTCTCACGTACCTGTCATTTTTATATTAGTGCAGTCCGTGTAGTGGTAATTGTTATTGTTGTGTTTCTACAGTTTTGTGTTAATTGTTTTGTAAAGAGGGTAGTTTTTTGTTATATATTTTTGATTTTTCACTAATTTATTTTTGTTCCATCTCATTTATTATTTTTGTATTAATATGGCACTGTCACCTTGACCGCAAATGTCTGGACTTTATGAACATACTGAGAAAGTAGACGGTCTTAACTTTTTAAGTGCATGATGTGTGTGCTCAAGGACAAACATAAAGGTAAGCACATTAATAGATTATAAAAATAATCAATAGAGTAGCTAATTATTGTCTGTTCTATTAAGTCATTTAAGACTACACTGTCCTGCAGGCACAATACAATATTAGTAGTCAGTGCTATGAACTGAATGCAATAGACAAATAATATTTAATACCTGCTGCAATTTAAAATAATGTTAATGTAATTTAATGATTACAATAAAATCATCTGTGATTTTAATTATTTAATTATTAAAGCTAAATATTTCAAGTCATTTTTTCTGCATCAGAAATTTTGATTAATTTTTTTGAAAAAGCGTTGTTGATTTATTTAACACAATTTTAATTATTTCAATAGCCAAAGCAGCTTGCTCAATAAAACAACAAGAAAAGAAAATGTAAATTTTTAACATTTAATCAGTTACTTTTGGACGCATTAACTTTAACTTTTACTAAGTTAATTTTTGGGGGGGACTAACTTTAACTTTAATCAGTTAAAAATTTGTATTAACTTTCTCAAGTCTGCCAGTATCTGCTCAACGCAAGGTAGTGGATAGCAACCTTTCTTTGTCACGTCATTCAACTTCCGGTAGTCTATGCAGAAATGTAACCCACCATATTTCTTTGCTACCAGCACTACTGGAGAAGACCAAGCACTTGGCAAATACTCAATTATTCCCTTTGTTAACATGTCCTGTACTAACTGAGACATTTCTTCTTTCATAGCTAATGGAATCTTCGAGGAGGTTGATGTATTGGTGTTGAATCCCCGGTATTGATGCAATGTTGTACAAGAGAGGTTCTTCCCAATGACTGGCTGCAAACTGCAAAAGATCTTTAAATTCATGTAAAATCTGTCTGACTTCTTTTACCTAATCACTTGAGAGATTGTCAGAAGATCTGCTCAACAGTTCCTCTCATAACTTCCAAGGGTCCATCACTGGGTCTTTGTTGCGTCATTCCGGCTACCCAGGCCACATATTATCTAGGTGCATATTGCTTTGTAAAGTGAGAGCCTGATTCAAAATATTCGTCACTCTAATAGGTACATTTACGGTTCCGTCTGGTTTTACTAAACTTCTGGGAATTAGTATGCCTGGTGTGCTGACTATCTGGGGTTCGAATATAGAGCACTGGTTGCCTCTAGTAACTACCTCAGTTCTAACAATGATGTCTTTTTTGGAGTTTGGCATGATAGTTAAGGCCACTTGATTTACCACGTCCATTGATTTTTCTGATGTATTTATTATGGAGAGCATTACCTCTTCTTTCCCGATTATCAATACATTGTTTTTTAAGTCGACTATACAACCATATGCATTCATAACGTCCACCCCAAGAATTGCTTCATCCACAATGTCTGTAACAAATACTTGGTGATGAAACTCACGTCGACCGAGGCATAGGTGTATCTCCTCTTTTCCAAACACTTTTAGAGGCCTTCCAGTAGCTATTCACAAGCTGCAAGAACACCAGATTGGCTTGAGATTTTTCACCACATCAGGGCGCACAATGGAGACGTAACACCTGTGTCTAACTGTAATTGAGGTGCCTTTCTTGAATAAATCTGGTAACTACCAAGCTCCCGCTATTTTTCTGAAGTATAGAAATTGTGTATTGTCTAGGGGCTTTGCTCCTCCAGTTAGTCAGCACACACCCTGTTGTACTGACTGCTGCTCGATTCTCTGCTGCTGAACTCTGGACTGACAATCTCGTTGTAGATGTCCAGGTTTGCCACTTCTATAACAATTTGGTCTTCCATCCTTTCTTACTTTATTCTGTGGTGCTGATTGTCAGGTCTCTGTTCCTTTTCTTCCTCTTCATTGTCTATACCATTACAATCTTTTAGTCCGTGTTCTTTATGATTTGCCCAACCAGATGCTGACTTGGCGGCCTCAAACTCTGAAGCATGTACCACTGCGTCCTCACTACTCTGGTGTCTTGCCGTTTGTTACACTTGTAGTTCACTATCTCTGACACCATCAGTCTACATCGCAAACCTCATTTGAAAATCTTCTGGTGCTTCAGGATAGGCCAGTCTAATCAGTCTGTCGATGCTTGCTTCAAACTCTTGAAGAATCTCCCCGGAATGCTGTCACCTTCCTCTCAAATGAGTGCAGTACACATCTCACAAATGTTTATCACCATACCATAATTCTAAAGCTTTTATCAATTCGACATTGGTCTTCTGGTTATCAGTGATCAGGGGGCAGTTTCTGTAGTAACTCTGCTGCAGGTCCTTTTAAAGCGAGAACGAGTGAAACTGCCTTGTCTTTCACCATCCAATTATTTGCGCAAGGAGCGGCTTCAAACTGCCGAAGACATGTTGTCCAGAGAGTGCTTCTATCAAATGTTGGGGCCCCTACATGAAATGCCCCAAGTATACGCAAAGTGACTTTCTCTATTGTCTTATTTTCTATGTCTTTTTCTGTCTTTACCATTGGTACAGTCTGGTTATCAATTTGTTTTGAAATACACGGCTATATTTCCACTAACTGCTCGACTTCACACTAATTTGCTCTTCTATGTTTAATATTATGTATATTATTAAATATAGTTTCTACTGGAAGTAGTTGTATTACATCTACATCTCATTATACATCTTTTATGTTTGCAATTGAGTCTTTTATAGTTGAGACTGAATCTTTCACAATTGCTACAGTCTCCTCTACTTCAGATATTTTACTTGACATGAATCTTGTACAATAGATATTGTCGTAGACACAGCTTCTTCCACACTCGAAACAGGTTTTTCTACTTCAGCTATTTTTAATGTCACTGATTCTTGTACCTCCATTATTCTAGTACCTTGTTTATTAAGCTCACCTCATAATAGACCCAGCTCTGCAGCAGTATATTCTTACATCTGCTGTTGCTCTTGTGTCAATGCTTTGATGTCACCTGTTTCACGCTTACGTTCTTCTTTTTGTTGTCCTTTAATTTTCAGAATTAGTACTTTTTGCTGTTCTTCTGCCTCTTCTCTTTATTGTCTGCATCTTTCCTCTACTTTTACTACCTCCTGTTGTCGTTCTGCTTGTTGCTCCTGTGTCTGCCATAGCAGCGGTTGGAAAACTTCCATCATCTGACTGGTATCCATGTTTACAGATTAATTACAATGTATACTACTCAACATACTACATTTTATAAAGTAAAGTGTCTTCTGTTTCCACCATTAAAGGTTCTGTCACATTTCTGACCCACTATTTAGACAGTCTCATGGATCATCCATATTGTACAGTGGAAACAAAATGCACACATCAACGAAATCACTAATTACCAGCTTTAATGAGTCACAAATAACAATTTGAAATCAACAAGATACTCTGATACAGTAATTCAAGTTAAAATTGTCCACACGCAATAATAATGTCAACTATTAAAGTTCTGAACTAAATCCTTAAATTTTTTTTTTAGTGACCGTCAATCAATGAATTTTTTAGTGGATAGTTAGTGAGGATCGGTCAAAAATAACACAAATTTTAACTATTTTGTGTCGACGTTTTGACAATATTTATTGTCATCTTCAGATGATCTCTCCCCCGTACAATCTTTGACGTAACTGTTTAAATGTTAAACAATGGTCAGGCACTTGTTTGTTTTAATGTTCAGGCAGACAGTTTGAAGATAGAGGTGAGTGCTGCAAAAAAAAAGTTGTACCAATATATTGCTACGACAATTACATAACACTCTCGAAAAGTCGGCAGGTGCAGTGTCTCTGTCAAGGCCGTGCACTAAAGTACCGTCCAGACTGTTCGAGTATTCTTAACTATGCATATTATACTGGCACGCTGCCAAAAGAATGGAAATTTTTCTGGAACATCTACAGGATATAAGCAACAGCGGTCGGTTTAGTTAGTTAGTTACACCTGATGAGATTATAGAGTGCGGATCAAATGATTAGTGGAAGGTGATTATTGTGTTATAATTCAGTTCAGAACTTTTTTTAGTGGATGGTTAGTGAGGATTGGAAAAAAATAACACAAATTTTAACTATTTTGCGTCGACGTTTCGACAATATTTATTGTCATCTTCAGGACCTGTGTATGAAATACAAAAGAAATGTCAAACACAACGGAACAATTAAATATTTGGGTGAATGTGTTCGTGTATGTGAGTGTGTGCATGCGTATGTATGTATCATTGTATATGTGAAGACTTAAAATAGTTTGTTTACATCTTCAACTTATCTTTAAGAAAACGAGCAAATTATAGTATGAGAGAACTTAATTTATACAGTATTACAATTAAATTACTAAGTGTAATGATATTTTAATTAATTGAACAAACAGTAATCAACAACTGGATATTAGATTGGTACATAAATTGTTTTAATAATATATATAAAACTTTCACATATGAACTTACTATTCGTTGTCACTTTCCCAAACGTTTCAAGGTGATGTACCTCTTCTTCGTTTGGGAAAGTGACAACAAATAGTAAGTTCATATGTGAAAGTTTTATATATACAGTAGAGCGTCAATAATTCGGATTAATTGGGACCGGACCCCTTCCGGATTATCAAATTGTCCGGATTTTCGAAATGAACCAATAAAAGCACCGGTAAACGTCTTCAGTAAAAAAAAACTTGCTAAAATCGTTCATAATTCACTCTGATGGTTACAGAAGTGGAGCGGATGAATAAAACCATTAATTTAGTTAAATTTTTATGTTTTTCAATTACAGAAAAAAATACTGTATGTACAGTATTGCATTTATAGACAGTCTTATTTTATGTGCAGTAAATCTAGACCTACAACAAAATACAGTAAAGTACAGTAATAAAAATACGTACAGTAAACCCTCGATTTAACGGACTAATTGGGGCTGAGGTGTGTCCGTAAAATCGAAAGTCCGTTAAATCGCAAATTTTGTTTTTTCAGGATATATTTAAATCAAATAGGCCTATAACACTTGAAATTTTAATACTATTAATATCATGCAAATACCGTATTGTTCCGAATACAAGCCGCACTTTTTCTCCTAAAAACATGGTCGCTAATTTGGCCTGCGGCCTTAATTCGCGCGCTAACGAAATTCGAAGTTATACCTGACTTCTGGCGGGACGAACGCTTTTCGTATCTATGAGTTGTTTACTGCCTGAGCAACAGCAGTTTGCCTGGCTGTAGTTAACTCTGGCGTTATTATTTACGACTACAACCGAATGTTTTAACAGCAAACTGAAGAAAGAATAGGAAGATAAAGTGTAAGTGCATGCGCATGCGCACGTGCTCGCACCCTTCTGTAGGCAGCAAGACAAAGGATGAGTAGAGGGTGTGTAACATGTTTCTAAATAACAGGTAAACTGCCAGTGTGGTTTTCTATTGTAACAGCGACAACATCGCTTATCTATACTTTGTTTTCATTCGGCGTTTTTGTAGTGCGTTTGCGGTATGAGTGATATTGTGGAGACTAAAGGCACGCAGTCAAATCAAATTAAACGTAACCCGTACGATGCGAATTATAAATTAATTGTGATACAAAATGTAGAAAAAACATGCAATCGCGAAGCCGCAAGGAAATTCGATATCGATGAATCCTGTATTCGACGATGGAGAAAACAGAAGGAACGACTTTTAAATGGAAATACTACGCAACGAGCATTCGCGCGCGGGACCTCAAGTTGGGCGTTTTGTAGCAGTAGAGTCCAGCGTCTGTGAATACGTACAGCTTTTAAGACGGCAAGGACTCCCTGTCACTAGACATGTTTTAAAATTAAAAGCTTTAGATATTGCAGAAGAATTAAAAGTCTCCGGTTTTAAAGCCAGCTTCGGGTGTATAAGACGAATGATGCGGCGAAATGGATTTGCGCTTAAATGACGTACATCATTTGCGCTAAAACTACCGAGCGACTACGAAGAAAACTCCTACAGTATCAGTGGTTTGTCATTCATTTACGCAAGAAGCATAATTATTCACTTGAACACATGGGAAATGCCGATGAAACGCCCGTATTTTTTATTTACGTATATTTACGGTGGACCAAAAGGGAACCAAATCTGTAACAGTAAAGATTACGGGAAATTGAAAAATTACGTGCCACTGTAACGCTTGCTGTATTAGCCGATGGACAAATATTTCACAGTGAAATAAGATGCATATCAGTGTATATTGTTCAGTGTTAGTCGTCATGATGTCTTCCACTGTGTGACGCCTGCGTCAACAACAACGCAAAGACAGGAATACTCCGTTCTCATCAAATACAATTGAAGATGAGAAAATTTGCGTGTTTCAAAACAAGAAGAAAAGAAACGAATAAAGAATGCTGTGATAGCCAAACAATATCGCCAGAACAGGAGAGTCTGCAGTTTATGCACATTATACGTTTCAAAAGCCTAATACTTTTTTTTCCTGAAGTCCGTTAAATCGAGGGTTTACTGTACAGTAAATCATACAGTACTGACAGGGGCAGGGTAGCAGGTATACATGTGACTGTGCGACCTTGACTCTCCCACTTTCACTGCCCCTCCCTCCACCACACAACACGCAATTCGCGCTCCACTCTGTAGGGCACAGCGAGTTTTACAGTTGTGCCGACGCTTTTAAACAAATGTATTCACTTCATGCGATTTTTTTTTTTGCCAGAATCGAATCCGGATTATCGACGATCCGGATTTTTGACGTCCGAATTATTGACGCTCTACTGTATTATTAAATTAATAAGTGAACGAAGAGGATGAATCAACAAGATAATTATAAATTGTTTATACGTACAGCAGTCAACATACAGCAAAGTAAAATATATTACCTATAACTAAAACAGATTGGGGGATGTTCACTACGTAATTATTAAAAGTTATTTTTAACAGGTTTCACTCCCTACTGGTATTAACAAATAATCATAATTTAGAAACACACAATTTACACAATAACTGTAGAACAGTACGACTTATATCAAATAGTTGACAAAGGTTACAAACAAACGTTTCTGGTAAATTTTACTAACAGGTGAACTTGGATAATAATTGTAATCATATTGTAAATTATAGTCAAGAGTACTATAGAATAATGTAATTTATGTATGTGTCCACAATCACACCTCTCTCACCCATTCTCCCCCTACCAATCCTTCTCACAGCCTCTCACTCTAATCTGAAATCGCTCTATCACTCACTATCCCTCCCACCCACTCTCTCACTCTTACTACATCTCACTCACTGTCTCCCTTCTTCCCTCTCTCACTCTTCCACCAGAGAGGGAAGAAAGGGGAAGAAAGGAGACAGTGAGTGATAGAGCGATTTCAGGTTAGAGTGAGAGGCTGTGAGAAGGACTGGTAGGGGGAGAATGGGTGAGAGAGGTGTGATTGTGGACACATACATAAATTACATTATTCTATAGTACTCTTGACTATAATTTACAATATGATTACAATTATTATCCAAGTTTACCTGTTAGTAAAATTTACCAGAAACGTTTGTTTGTAACCTGTGTACTATATCCATAAGCACTTGCCACTTCAGGATAGAATATCATTATTTTTGAATAACCTACTATTATTCACCATTTACCTGATCTCCTGAAGCATACAGATGCGCTAATAGTTCTCCGTTAATGAAGTCCTTAGTGTTGTTGATTATAAGAAGCATAACTGTTTTAGGTACTAAATCCCTTGTTGTTTTTGTAACAATTTTCATATATGAATCAACTAAGTTACGAATCGTTTCAACTTGTCTCTCTAGCATAGGATCCATTGAAGATGTGCCTTCACCACCACCCTATTAAACAACAGAAAATTTTACATTTATGTTTCTATATATGATTTAAAGATATACTTAGTTCTCAATAGCAATGTTATTATAAATAAATATAATTTGTAATAATCATTTTATCAAACTTGTATGCAGTCCTATACTTCATTCTGATGTCACATGACATGATGGGGAACATTGTGAAATGCATTGGAAATACGGGTTTTCTGCTCATATGTAACTGAGTAAGTATAAAGTGACTTGTAAGTATATTTATCCAGAAACTAAAATTAGGACATTATAATATTTACCTTTATACTGTCAAAGTCATTATTTTACATTGTTCCACAAATTTCAAAATTATTTTGACCATAACAAGGATGTAAAAAATATAAAAGCAATAAGCTGTCCATTTATGTAATTTATTGAACTTTAAAACATGACTTCTCATATTGTCATTGTTGATTGACCTAAATGGTGGGTTTTTACTTTAATTCATAGCTTAATATGTCAGTAAAGTGATGAAATACTTAATTTTTTCTATACTCTTTATATCTGTCAACAAAAATTATATGACCAGTTTGGAACTTCACTGCTGTTATGGACAGGTATCAACTGTGAGTGAACGCAGTTATAAAGAATCAACTGAATTTAATATTTATTCAATTTGCAAGTCTCTAGCTTAATAGGTTTTCAAGATATCAACATTTATATTGAGTATAATGCAAGCACTGCAGATGCTTGGTATATTCGGACTTGTCCTCCTTGTATTAGATTACATTTTAATAATGACTACACGTTTTTAAGAGTTACGTTTTACTTTCTAATGCGATTATAAAAAACCATTAAAGTTATTACAGGTTACACAAAACTTATATTTCCGTAGTCAAGCAATAGAAAATAAAATACAATTGCTTAACAGAACGTGTGATAACTTTACTGATTATAAAATATATATTATAAAGTAATACATAACTACTAAAAACATATAGTAATTAAAAGAAGGAATTATAGGAATTTAGTATAAAGGAGGCAAGTAGGCCAAATACAACAAACATTCACAGAGTGTGCGTTAAACAACACAGTGCTTGGATTCAGACTTGGGAAAGTTAACAAAAATTTTAACTGATTAAAGTTAAAGTTAATGCTCCAAAAAACAAACTAAGTTAAAATTAAGGCTTACAAAAACTAACTGATTAAAATTAAAGTTAAAACAAAATTAACTGATTATAAGTTAAAAGTCAAATGTTTTTCTTTTCTTTTTGTTTTATTGTTATTAAGTAAAATTCTTTGGTTGTTGAAATAATTAAAATCAGATTAAAATATGTAATTAATGAGCTTACAAACAACTTTAATTATTCTTAACTTTACAGTTATTACTGCAAAAAATTATTCAATTTTTACAAAAACTGCATTTAAAAATTTTTTGTCACTTTCCTCGTCTGTCCCCTAAAATGGGTTCAGAAGCACTGAACAGCTCTTTGCAGTGGACATACTTATGTTATACTTTACAAATAATCTCTTCAGCAGAGGGCTCAGTTCTCCAACTTCTTTTGCTTCATGAAACTACCTGACAAGCTCAGCCACCATTTTAGCTGCTTCCATCACCACCACCTTCACATTGTTAAATCTAACCAAAATCTATCAATTGTTCTGTCCTTGTCCAATTTATCTGCAGTCAATCTTATAACGTGTGCCAGAAGGTGTATTTGGTATTTGATCTAAAAATACGTGTTTCATAATTGGAATTACCTACACTTGAACAAGTTATGAACATAAAATCCAATAGTCCAACATTTCTTTTATAATTTTGTATGCAACTTCAAATGCAATTTAGATACATAATAGGGAGCTTTTAGAATTTTGTGCACTGTCTATAAGCTAATTGCTAACGAATTACATGAACATTTGTTAAATTTCTTCCTAATTAAATGTTTTTCAACTAACATTAAATTTTTAATGAGGATTACCATTCGTCTTTTATTCCAAAATTGTCCTCTTTTCAAGAGATAAAATTTCTGTCCACTAAAGCAATAAAAACAATTGTAAAATTCTCAAGTCCGAGCCATTTGACAAATTGTTTATACATGGGAAGTGGAAAAATTTCAAATTTCAACAATAGAAACGTGCAAAGTAATTTGAAATTTTACCAATAAATTTTGTTACTGCAGACTACAAAAAAATTATTTTGAGATTTAAAAAATTAATTTTGTATATACAGTGAAACTTCTCCTAACGGACGCCTCTGAATAGCGGACACTTCTATATAACGGACATGTTTTAATTCCCAGGCAGAAGTTATAGGAAAATAATGGACTAGTTGCTTCTCAATACCGGACGTTCTTAATAACGGACATGGACACTGAAAACCAGGCCCCAGCGTCAATTCAAAACTTCCGAATAACGAATAGTGTGAACAGTATTACAGTGAATATTTGAGACAAGAGCGTGTACGGTCGCTTCTTTTGTTTGTGTTGCTATATAGGTGCTTGTTTACCAGTAATGGGTTAACTACCTGCCTGTACCCTACCTACCCAATGTGTTGCCTTATGTTATGTGTTGCGTGTTGCAGTTATGTACACAGTTCTGCTATTCACAGGTGTCCGTTAGGTTTTGTAAAGTGCACATGTGCAGTGTACGTGTTTATCTATACGCGTAAACATCTACATCTCGTTTACTATGGCGCAGAAACACAAACTTTACAAGAAAAAGTGGAAATAATTAATGTGTAAGAAATCGAGAAACTTAATGTTAAGAGACATGGCCTCACGGTTTTCTGTTGGAAAAACGCAGATTAGTGATATTTTAAGAAACAAAAAAGTAATCATTAAATCGTGGACTGAAAATAAAAACCTGCCTGGCAAACGCTCGTTTCCTAAAACGTCTGGCCTAAAAGTTGACAATTTAACTTCTGAATGGTTTTGTCGTGCCGTAGTAACAATATACCTCTGAGTGGACCTCTTATCCGTGAAAAAGCACTCCAATAGAATTAGGGATTCACGACTTCAAAGCATCTGGAGGCTGGCTCGACAAGTTTAGAATAAGGCACATCTCTTTCAAAAATGTGTGTGGTGAATCAGGTTCAGCTGATGAAAACGTAGTGTCTGAGTGGAAAAAAATTAACTGAAATTTGTGGGGGTTATGAAGAAAAAAATATTTTTCACTGTGACGAGACTGGTCTGTTTTTCAGAGCACTTCCCACTAAAACAATGACTTTAAAAAGTGAAATGTGTACAGGAGGAAAAATTTCTATGCATCATGCTATGCGTCAACATGATAGGTGAATTTTAAAAACCTGTTATTATAGGCAAGGCTGCTAAACCTAGATGTTTTAAGGGGATTGACGTGAGTAAACTGTATGTGGTGTGGTATTCAAATAAGCGGGCCTGGATGACAAGGGAAATAATGACTGAATGGTTGTTGCTGGGATTTGATCGAAGAATGGAAAGGCAAAATAGAAAAGTAGTTTTGTTTTTAGATAATGCTACATCACATTCTAATGTTGTACTAAATAACGTAAAACTAATTTTTTTGCCGCCATACATGACTTCAGTTTGCCAAGCCTTGGATCAGGACATTATTCGTAATTTTAAAGTTTACTACAGGCAATATGTATTGAGACATATTTTGTCGCGAATGGACAACTATGAATCTGCAGATGAACTGGCAAAACGTATCAGTGTTTTGGACGCGATTCTGTGGATATCTTCAGCCTTGAAGCAAGTGTCCTCCGTTACAGTGAGCAACTGTTTTAAAAAGTCAGGAATTGTTTGCAAGAATGACGGTATTTCAGTGACAAGAAACTTGGACGACAGTGACAAGAAACTTGAGCCTAACGAACATGAACTTAATGATTTATGAAAGGCCTTTGGTGGATCTGAGGATTATGTCACTATTGATGATGTACTTGTCACAGAAAATGTGTCAACTGACATCAGCGAACTCACAGAAGATCTTCAGGAAATGCCAGAGTGTGAAGACGAGGATGAGAGCTAACAGGACGACGACGACACCGAACCGTATTACCCTCCGTTGACAAGTAAACAAGCAGCTGAAGAGGTAGGAAAGATAAAACATTTTTTAAATAAAAAAGATGCAAACTGACTTAATTTAATATGTGAACTTCAAACATATATGGAAAAGACACTTGTACAGAATCTGACAGTTCAGACGAAAGTATCTGATTATTTCAAACCATGTATTCCAAAATAGTAAATGTAGATTTTTTTACTTGTATAGTATAAAAATGTATAGTACGATAAATTTTGACTTACATGTGTGTTACAGTATGAACAATGTATATATTTCATTAATAAACCATTTGAATACATAAAAACACTGTTGCACAAATCTAGTTTTTACAGCTTCCTAACAACACTTCTCAGCAACGGACAATTTTACGTTCCCCATCAGTGTCCGTTATAAAGAAGCTTCACTGTGTGTGTGTGTGTGTGTGTGTGTGTGTGTGTGTATAGTTCTCCCTTTTATGACTGAAAAGTAAAGTTTCTCATTTCTGGAGCTGAATATATGGACAGCCCTATGTTAATGGCCATTTCACTAATGCCCGTTTGATCCAGGTTTGTAAACGCTCATTTACATGCCTATTCTGTTATGATAATTGTCAGTGCTGCTGTTTGTATAAGAAATTGTTTATTATAGGCCTGTAATTTACAAATTGTTGGGCCTATAAACTGACTTTCTAATATGTATAATTATATTGTGTAATAATTTGCTGAAATAAAAATTATTTTACTTTTCGTCTGGTTTTTGTAGTTTTTGTTTGTTCTGACCAGTTTGTTTTTATTTAAAAAAATATTACAACAAATTTTGAAAAATATTGAAAAAAGATTTTATGTATTTTCAATATTTGGCTTTGTGTTTGTATTTTTTGCTTGTAAACAACACCCATCATTCAAATTACATTTCCTGAACAAAGAAACCGACCACATTTTTGCACATATATTTTATTTTCTGAGTAATTTAAGAACATACATCTAAGCGACACCGAACAAAATTTCAAGTTTATCTACTGCTGTTTTAATGGCCGTCAGTTACTTAACAGACCAAAAATCTCTCCATTCACTAACGATTTTAAGGCCTGTTAACTTTAATGGACTTTGTGAAACAGACTATCTCTTGTTAAACCATTAACAAGTGATTTATCGGCTGTTCACTTGTTAATGGTGTGTGTGTGCATATACGGGACTGTATGGGCTAAAATATGACACCTGGTCACTCTTAAATTGCTTACATTTTGGGCCACAAATGCATTTGTTCATGCGGACAATTAGAATTTACACGTTTACTTGCCCAGCGATTGGCGGAATTCGACAGTTTCAATTCTGCAATATTTGACTGCGATTGCTGCCAGTGTATGCTACAGGGCTTGGTCACAATCCAAGTTAAGAGAGAAGTGTTGTTACCTACTTGTCTGGGGTAGAGTTGCACACATAGTTCAATAATAGACAGAAAACCAACCCTGCCATGGTACGATGTCAAGGAGACAGGAGACCTAATCGTATCCTGTCAATTGTTTGTTGACGGATTACCTGGAACAAACTTTCTCTAACACATTTTCTTCAAAAACGATTTTGGCTAGTCTTCCTCTTGTGAAGCAAAAAAATTAACTCGCAAAAAAATGTTTAATCGTTAGCAAAAATATTTAATGATTGATGATTAAAGATAATAATTTTAAAATTTAATGATTAAGTAAAAAGTGATTTTTTAAATGATTAATTTAATTCTAAATTTTTTTTAAATCATTAATCCCAAGTCTGCTTGCGTTATACTTAATACTCATTATGAACATTTATATCGTGGACCTAGAGGTTTTAAAACTGAATATTCTCAAAACTGTTAATTTCTATTGATTTTCAAACTTCATTTACTTACATTAGATACCTAATTATAACAACAAAAAAGTTTCTCACAGGTCAACTTTTTCACACTGTAATTGAACTAAGTAATAACCAAATGTTATACACAATTTTTTTGCCAGGTATAAAGAGTACAGAAGAAATTATGTATTTTATTGCCATACTGTCACACTAAGATATTAACTGATGTAAAAATGATCCTTTATGTCTATCAACAATGGAAATACAAGAAGTTATGATTTAAAGCTGCACAATTTATAGCTTTTATATTTTTCTACAGCTTTCTTATTGTCAAAAGAATTTAGATATTTGAGGATCAATGGAGCATAATGATTATGACAACATAAAGGTTTAAAAAATTGTCATGTTTTTTTTTTTCTGATATTGTCATATCTATCATGTTTAAAAAACTTACTATTATATTTTTCAAATAGTACATATGAGCGAAAAGCTGATATATGCAATACATTTATGTATCTTCCCCATTATGTCATATGACTTCTCAATAAATATAGATGTGTTAAAGAAGTTAGTTGTTTTCTAAGAAGACTATGTTCTATGTTCAATAATCCTGACAAAGATGGTTTCTCAACTACAAGCTCAAGTGCCTCATTAACGTTTTTATCAAATAAATTTGTTTTAATTTAAAAACTAAATATAATTGTGTAAACTCAATATGGTTCATAGACCCTGATCATTGGACACTCATTCCATATAATCAGTGATTACCAAAGTAAAATATTGATTAACTGCTGACAACACCATAGGCACTGATAGGCACACAATAGTACAATGGCATGTACTTTGTAAGTATAGGAAATGTCACTCGCCTCCATTTCACCTTCCTTGTCCAATATTATTTAACACCCTCCGGACAAATAGTAAATTAATGTGACACATCAAATCTATCAATATGACGCTGCAACGATTCCTGAAAATCAAAATTTCTACCTATGCAACTATTTCAAAAATCTAGACTCTCATCCAAAGCTGACTACCAACTTTCCAAGAAGATGTGTGTGTGTGCGCACGCGCGTGCGTGCATGCACACACGCGCGCGTAAGGAATGTATTAGGTAAAGGTTGTCAACGATAGAAAAGCGTATGCGCAGTGAAACACGAGAGCGGAGTAGTGGGTATACCTACCAATATTGTCGTGTACCCTGTAACGGGACATTTAGGCCTACCTGGAGTAATCTTGGGAAAGATAAAAAGTGAATAATAATTATGGGGAAAATAAATATAAATCTGATTTATACAAATCATAATTGTAAAGTTTTATAACGACACAGCAGGCATTGAGTGGATTTGTGTCAAGGTCAGCTCCAGACACAGGCAGAACAGTTATTTTTAGCCACAGGACTTGCAAATTATGTAACTCGGAATCATACGATGTTACGTCAGTCAATACGTCACGCTGGAATGTAGGTGTGTCAACGCTAGCAGTTCGTTAAACGCTTGGAGAACAAGTCAGTCGGCTATGAACATCCAATAAATACAGACGCAAGCAGTCCGCGCGTCCACCGGCTGGGCGTAGTTTTCATCTCGCCCGTACATAACAATGTAACGTAAATCAGTGAACAAAATTATGGGCGCGCACTACAATCGAAAGTATAAAATGTGATTTATTCAAATTTATAGTGTTAACAATCATGAAGTGACAGTTTCGGCGATATGTAAAAACAAATTATCAGTAATAGAATTGTGCGAAATGAAGGCAAATACGCGAGGAGGCTGGACTATGGAAATACCACGATTCAGCTAAGTAACAAAATGGGGGGGTAGAACCAAAATTTAATAAAGGCTAAAACCAACATTTAAATATTATTATTATATTTTAACAAAAAATGGAATCTCCTAAAATCTTGGGATATATGTGTGTGTGTGTGAATGCAAGCGCTGGTTTCCGTGTATAAAATTAAGTTTGTAGCTAGTTATTTTATTTTTGAGTATTACTGAAACTAAAATGTAAGAGAGGGAGAAGGAAGATTTTGTATGTAATGGTGGGGTTGGAAGGAATGTATAAAGTTTTGTTCGTTCTGACCAAAAAGGATAAATTTAATTGTATTTTAGAATTTAATAAAGTAAGACTGATTTGAACATTTGAATCTGAATTATCAGTTATTCCAAGCAACCATATTGTTTTCAGCACGTCTAATTCGAATCCTGGACACGGTAAGTAAAAAAATTTGAGTTGGTAGCAGACAAAATGGCAGCTACCAGAGTAAAAAGTGTAGAGTTGTAAACAATATTCATTAATAAATTTATAAACATAAATAAAACATAACAACCCCCACCTTTCTCCCTACCGGCACAAATTGAGCTTCTCTAACGTTGACAATCTATACTGCAATATATGCAACTTAAAAATATGCATTTCTGCATACAATTTTTATCAAAGTACTAAACATTATTATTATTGATTAGTCTAATATTTTGTGATTTATTTACTATTAAAACTATATACCAAAGTCACAGTCCCATTAGTTTTAATAATTCACTGCTGTAAATAAAAAAAAAAGTTCAGTGTTTTAGTTACTGAATAACATATTCATGCAAATATCAATTCATGCACATTTAAAACAATAGAGAAATAAGCATTCACTACATATAAATGAGAAAATAATACAAACTTAATATTAATTCGAAACAACATCCAGTTTGAAATTTTATACAACAATTTCATAAATCTAATACCAAAACAATAAAACTTTACTAAAACATCCAACAAAATTTACAAAGATAAATCCAGTATTTAATTTAAAAAGATAATCATGGCTAAGGAATTATGAATATTAATATCTAATATAAAAATACCAATAAGAGATGGCAAACAGTATTATATGAGTATCAGTTATAATTATAAGTTTTTAACACTTTTCGTGCTACAAATGTAATTTACCCTTGACTGCACTTAACAACAAAAACATAATAAAAAATACAGTAACAGCACTGTGAAATACAAATGACACAACATTACATATTAAAATACACAGGTCATAGAGTTTAACTAGGGAAATAAGTTAGCTGTGCGAATTTTACAAGACAGTGTTGATTTTATTACCCATGCCTTGCTCCCTGAAACAATCATTATGGTAGCTGTTCATAAGATTCATTATGTAATAAGGGTACGTTTTCTATCCTTACTTTTATGGATAATTTCCAAAATCATAAGTCATCCTCGTCTTCAGCAAGGATTAAACCACAAATGGTTTGTTCTGGTACCAAACTGACAGACTACAGCTGGTCACTCCAATGATTCATTGGATGCCCCACACCTCTCTGTCCTTTTGGCTTATAATTCCACAGTTGTTTGGGGATGTGGCAGTCATCCATTCAATGAAAATGTTCCAACCATTTTAGATAATATTGGGCAATCCTATCAAGTATACTCATCATATTCAGTTACTGCTGTACATCAATATTTCTTCTGCAATCTCAAAGAGTATATCCTGCCATGTGGCTCAGAAATCTCATTTTGGCCTTATTCACGTGATCCTCATTTTTGCTCGTATAGGATCAGCTCCATGAAAAGCTAACACCTTGGTCTTCATTGGAGTCTGTAATACAAAATCCTTGCATATTCGACTCAATAAGTGAAGAGCAATCTGCAAGCCTCTTTCTGAGTTTGACAGAATAGCAAATAATGTGTCAACTGCAGAGTTACCAATCATAAAATGATCCAATCGTGTATGACGTTGTCTGTATGTAAATTAAAAAGAGAAAGTGACAATGGGCATTCTCGTCATACTCCACAATTGATCAGGGACATACTAGGAATTATAATCTGTATTCTTGTCTTAATTAAGATTTTGTTTTCCACATAAAGACTTTGTGTGGCTCTAATGAAGTGTTCTAAGATCCCTTTCTCTGCCATTATTACCAACAGCAACCCCTATTCACCTTTCCAAAGTTGATGAATGCTATGTATGTGGGCCACTGGTATTCTCTTTGCTTTTCGATGACCTGGGCTATTGTGAAGATGCAGTCTAAACACAATCTGGCCTTCCTGAAACCATACTGGGTCTCTGAGAGAATAGTATCTGTTATCACACTCCATCACTTGGAAGAACAGACGCATACAATTTGTAAGATGTGTTAAGGAGGCTCACCCCTCTATAATTATCACATTTATTACAATCTCCTTTCTTGAATATGGGGACTACCTTTGCCATCTGCCAACCTGCAGGAATATGATCAGTGGTCCAGCACAGATAAACAAAGTTCAATAAGCCTTATCCTGTCTACCCCACACGTTGTGCTTTATATCTCTTACATATCTGTCCCAACTATTTCTTTTGATTTTCCTTACTTCTCTTCTGGTAATGGTACAGCAGAGCTCATATTCAGACCTTGTTTGATCAGTCTTTAAAGCTAGGTATTTCAAATATGCAGGGCTCAGTTTCCGTATATTTTATCTCTAGTTCCCATTGCTTCTAATGCTGTGTGAAATGATAGTTCTGATGTTACCTCATTCTTGTATATTTTATATTATTACTGGTGGGTGTTTTTTGCACAAGCTGACTCAGCCGGGTCTGATACAGGTGTCATACAGTGGTGTGCTGACACAGTGTGCAAAGTAAAGGCGCCAAAATTTTCAGACGAGGAGGAAATATTTGAACATATATATATTTCATGAAGTCGATTTTATTAACTTTTCAGTGCTCCTAACGTGTTAATTTGAACGCCATTTTAAATTTGTAAAGTTCTCAGAACGGTTTCATATGCCTATGGCTCTAACTAACGAGACTAGCATTGTGTATGCAAGGTCAATATTTGTAAAAGGTCCTTGTTGTAAAAAGTTACAGGAATGATTTTAAACTTTCTAAACTTGAAATTATTTAAAAACTACTTGCATTCCACAATGGTACAAGGCAGACTTTCAAATCTTGCCATTATGTCAACACAGTCAGATATTTTGGATCAACTTGATATACATGACATTATTTGAGATTTTTCATTAATGAAAGCTAGAAAAGTTCAATTCACTAAATGAGTTTTCTTTCTGTTTAAATATTTATTTACCTATTTCTTTACCAAATAATGTCTGTTATATGTTCGTATTGCATGTACTTGTAAGTTTATCTGTTTCTTATTTATATGATATCTATACAAAATACAAATGTCAAAGTGATTTTCTTATTAAATAAAATATAGTAAGTTTAATTATGTACCACAAAATATATAATTTTTTTATAAAACTGTAAATTTATCTGTTAATTTGCGTAAAACTATATAAGATGCAATTGACAAATGATTTTCTTAACAAATAACATAAATTAATTTATTTTCTTGTATGTTTATTATTTTTATACAATTTTGTTTGTAATTCCTGGTTTTTGTTCAATAAACTTATAATGAACATATTTGTACTCACTGAAACGTTTTTATAGACTGACTTTTTATTTGGGGGGGGGGAGATATAGAGGTGCCAACTAAAGTTCTGCGTACAGGGACCGGACACTATTGGTACGCCTCTGGTGCCATATATTATCACTTGGAGTAGATGTACTTTAAAAGTTTGTTTGGGGCACTGGCGCCATGGGTCACAACTTCCTCCACCTACCAGAATACTAATTTTTGATGTGAGGAGAAAATGATCAGACTCAATGTCACATCCTCTAAAAACCCTGGTATGCTCTACTTAATTCCACGTTTTTCATTTATTAAAACATAATCAATTATTGACTAAAATCCTCTAGAGCACAGCATTTGTGTATCCCTTTATGCTGAAAGAATGTGTTGGTTATCCTACAATAATTGTTATCTATACAATAATTATTGCTGACTGCAGCAAAATCAAAGAGCTGTCATCCATTCATATTTTCTATTCTTTCACCATGAGTTCCCATTATGTCTTATAGGAGAATTTCCAACACGTACATGAAATCCCCTGCTACTATTATATGATAATTTCTTTTTATGTTGTTGACAACTTTCTGTAGGATCTCATAAAATTCAACTGAGTCTTCTTTACGACCACCATCTGGGCTATATAAAGTTATCAATGTTGTGTACCCTTGTTTTGTACCACGCTGTTAATATTTGTTCATGCACAAACTGGTAGCTATATATTCTATCTGCAGTACTTTTTTATCAGTACTGCTACTCCTCCAGCTGCACATCTGCCAGAAGCTATACCATTACATACTAATATTTAATCTTCTAGCTCTGTCGAGTCTTTCAGCTTTTTGGTTTCAGGAGTGACAGCAAGATCATTAGTTTAAGTTTTTGTTCAAGTTCCACCCCTTTATGTGTGAGCCCTCTTACATTCCACACACCAATTTTAAATTGTTCAACAATGCCAAGTCTCTTTTTTCTTTTATACACAGCTATGGTCGGCAATGTTTGATGCATCCGGTTACATCTTGCTTGTGACAGTTTAGCAGTTATGTGCCCTGAATATGTTACCAGTGTATTGCAGGGTAAGATGACGGGGGTGAGGCTGCCACCTTTAGGTTTAACATCTCACCCAATTTTCTGTATGGGTTGTCTCTCATAAACTGGCTGTTTTACCAGACTAAAGGGACCACTTTCTCCTGTATCCAGTATTACCTCTGACTAAATCAAATTCAGAAGTAACAACATAATTTTTGTCTGGTAATAATTTTTAAAACAACTATTGCCAGACTTTACAGCTTGCACTACAAAATTGTGGAAACATTTATATGAAAGTTGTTGGCCACACTGGTAAATGCCAGTTTTCATCAGCTGTAATAATATTTCCCACTTGGAATAAATGTTAGCCTACTGTTAGGTGCAAGACATGTCAAGCTGTGTGCAAATAATGTCCAATTAGCATTCCACGCAGATTTCTAAATTAGACATTTTCTGTGGGCAAGAAGGTGTAACTCTACTCCAATTCCCTACCAGTTGAGGGAAGTGTATGGTGACACAGCATTTTCATGCCAGGCCATCACAAAATGGCGTGAGTTGTTTGAAAATGGCCTCATGGATTTGAGGATGATTACTGGCAAAGAAGGCAACCGATTTTGACTGGATGTAATATTGAACGCATTCATCAATTGTTTGCAAACATGCAAATCACAGTGGACAAAACTGAAGCTGAATTAGATATTTTACATGAAAGTGTGCACTACATCGTTTCTGAGCATCTGCAAGGTCAAAAAATTTGCTTTTGATGGGTTTCCTCATTCATTGACAGAAGAACCTGCATTATGATGGGAACCCATTGAACATTTTGAGAAGCAGGAGGAGTGGGAACAACCTCTTTCCAGCCCTTGTTATGTGGAAGAAGTCCAAAAAGCAGCAGAGAATGGTTATCGAATGCTGGACAGGAATTTTTTAGCAATGACATCAAAAAACTTTTGTCCAGTGTATAATAAAGTTGGTGATTTTATAGCAAAATAGATCTTCAATTGTAACTTCAGCAAAATTAAGATTTTTTTTTCCAGTGCAATTAACTTTTGGCTGCCCCCACACACAACTTATAAATTCATGCTGATTCAAGAAATTCACCTTCAAATCAAGGTGTTAAAAAAGATATTAATATTCATTTTCACTATAAAAAAAAAAAAAAAAATGGATTTTTCAAAGAAAATTCTAACAAGGAACATTAAAAACATTCACAAACACTTGAAAAATTGTTATTCTTATATAAACAGTTAGTAACAACAAAGCATTCTGTGCATTTGGACATACAGAGTCTGTTCAAAGAGTTACTAAATTTGTGTAGCACACCAACATGATGGTGTGACAGTTGATATTACACTAAAACTAGGCATTGCAAGTCCTTTTTTATCTACCTACTCTTTGTGGTAAATAACAAACTGGGTTAAATTTGTGTTAATAAATAGAAAAAAAAAACAAAAAAAAAACAAAGCATGTGAGCATGAAACTGCATGTGAGTCATGTTTCACATTTTGAGTTTGTGCAATGACAATAAAGTAAATAGACACTACTTTGTAGTGCTCTGAGAAGCGTAAAATTATGTACGGCAGAGTTTACCTACAAAAATGGTTGACACTTCATACTGTAGCTTCTTCATCACAACAAAGTCCTGATTTTAAAGTTTACTAGCCATATGTAAATGCTTGTTATACAAACTGTCATCCTACTATCCAAATTCATCCTAAATGTATGTTGATTTGTGGCCAATCAAATTCATTAAACACAAAATTTGAGATGAGAAAATTAAACCTAATTCACAACTGAACTATTTTTATTACTAAATAGTTTCTTGATCTTGATAAAGTAGGCATCAGGAGCTACGTAAACTACTTTAAGGTGATTATGACGCATCAGCTTCAAGATGACCCCGAGTATTGCTATACAAACATTTTTTTGTGACTTTTGAACAGACTTGTACGTGGAAACAAAAAACTTCAATTAACCCAGTAGTTAAAGTCAATGTTTGCAGCACTTGTTCTGGCATATTTATACAACATTTTAGGTATAAATTTATATTTATACTTGTTTTATGTTTATACAACATACACAGTATTTTAAAAATTAAAGTTTACTATAAATATAATAACAATAACAGTATATTTTTAAAAAACTAACACTCAGAAAACATTATGTGCTATCTACAGTGGAACCAACATGTGCAAACGTACAACTGTCAAAACATTTGACATTAGGTTTTCTTTACCAACCTCATACCCTTCCTGACAGATGAAATGAGCCAGACATATGTACATACAGAAAAAACAATTTACAAAGGAATTATTATTTTATATAGAAAATATCAAAAATTTCTCATTATGCTGCTTGAAGAAAAAGTTAGAAACATTGGATTACATATAAACACACATCTATACAATTAAGATTTTTTAAAAATAGGATACTTTTTTTTTAATGAGTTACATATTCTATGGCAAAGATTTTTTGTAAGAAACCAAACAATACATACATGAAACTTACAAATAAACAACACAAATTCAGAATTCTTACTAACTTATAATCTGATTAATTTATTACAAAATTAGTTTTCCTAATTTTGTTCCTATTAACTCATATATAACTCTGCATGATTTATTTTTTATCAATTTCATTAAACAACACATGCTACAAAAATTTAGTTAATTATAACCAAAAATGATTGTTATAACCTTGCCAAACTTACAATTATCCAATAAACTCACATGACAACCTAATTCATGTCAGGGGTAGAAAATCAGCAATCAGTGAAAACAGGTTATTTACACAATTGCATATGCAAACTGTACAAACATTCTAAAAATATAATAAAATGTCCTAAGTAAAAAAAACCCTGTGTATTGAACATACTACTTTTGAATACAATTTCTACATGTACAATTAAATTTGAAACAGATTAGACTTTTTCAAATTTCAACTGTGAACAAAGAAAAAGAAGAAACATTTAAGAAGCTTAATTAACTATTAAAACATACTGCCTACAAATCCATACCAATAAAAAAATAAAACTAAATCACAATATCTCATTATGAAGAGAAATTAAAATTTATAACTTAACAAGAAATTACATTCAAATAGTTCAAATTAAACTGTTATGAAAAATATGATCCTGACATTAAAGTGACAAACACTGACTTGGAAAGAAAATGCTGCCCACATTAACCAGCCATAAAGACTGATGAATCAGAATTTAGATTAAGAGCTATTTGAATGTGAAAGATGGAACCCTCAGACCCTGGAACAATAAGCACATGTATGATACCACAAGGAAAAAGTTAGCAGCAGAGTCATTCACACTTAACAAAAATATTTAAATAAATACTATGAAAATGTGCTTTATTCATAGGTTTATAAAGTGGTTACTGGTTATACAAATACACATACATGATAATGAGGTGTATACAACTGTATTATTATGATGATGCTTAATCATCCTGAAAAAAGAGCTTATTATTGCTAAACACACTTGAATCATGTTTCCTTCAGATCAGATACCAAAACAAACGATGATGCAAGAAGTAACGTGTGCTGACTAAGATTATGATTATGAAGTTTGTAAAAGACAATGTTACTCAGACCTGGAACAACAGACAATGAAGATTCACTCTATACCCAGATATTGTTTTTTTTCATTGCTTGAGATGTAATAAAAAAGTTCAGAACTCACACACATGCACTCACAGTTGTAGCTCATTTTACATATAAAAGAAATATAGTGTATAACAGCATGACATACTGCGTAAGGTTTCACCTAAACAAGAAGTATCTCTTACTAATGTTCTCTGTATATAAGAACAGTAAGATATATGAAGTAAAATCTCTGGATGTCACTTCAAATAAAATCAAAGACTTTGTCAATGAAAATGAGTGTAATTAAGAATATTTGTTGAGATGTTAGAATAAATGATTTGTTGGATGGAGTATATGTTTCAATTATGAAGATGATGTCAGAAGTGTTGATAAGCTTATCTGTGTTTGAGATTATAGGTCAGATTCAACCACTGTATTTGTTATATTATTACTGTCAAAGTAACATTGGAGGAATGTTTTGTTTGAAAGAAGTTTATTTATTTTTATTTGGATTTATTATATTATTATTATTGGAAGAATGATGTTTTATTTATTTAGGATATGAAAAAAAAATTGTATTTATGTAAACACATTTTTTTTTATACATGGTTGGGTTAATCCTGCAACAAAATACAGGATGATGATCTATGAATAAGAATATCTGAGCATGGATGACGGACATTAACATGTTTTAAATTGATTTATGCAATTTTTGTCAATTAGCTATAAGTTTTGTATTTAGTGATGGATAAGGACTTATGTTATACCAAATTCTTTATAAATTTTTGCTCTATAATGTCATGTACTTTGTGTGTGAATATGTGCGCGCATTCGCGTGTAGTGAACCTTTGTTGTTATATCTTCCACGGTAGTTAACCTTTTGCCATGAAACTTAGAGAGTGAATTATTTATGAAAATAGCTACATTTTCTATTTACTCTGATGTTCTCAGCTATTTTTTAAATATGTTTTTTAATGATTGAAAACTCAACTTTTCACGCTCATCTATTGAAGAGTAATAAAATTTCTAGATAAAATCTAGGCAGGCTCTCGCAGAATTATACAAGGAGTTGCCTGCAATACATCTATCTTTTGTTCAATCTGCCACGTAGTCAGTCGATTGACCAATCAGAAGCCCCTAATTTCAGTAAGATCCGTCCGTTGTCTGGTGTACATCAGTCAGTTCATCGGAAGCCTTTGCCTAGTGATAGTGTGCTCTTCTGTAACGGGGCAATTTTGAAGGATATATTTTGAAGGGAGGGAGGAGGGAGGGAGGGAGGGAGGGAGGGAGGGAGAGAGAGAGAGAGAGAGAGAGGGAGAGAGAGAGAAGGGAGGGGGAGAGGGAGAGACTAGCAGCCCAGCGAAAGTGACGTCACGCCGAGTATAAGGAATTCGACTTACCAAGTAAAAAAACCATCCAGTGGTGGTCGCCCAGTGGTCGAAATTCGACCGTAATTCATTAAATTTTTAAGTTTGAACGTTATTGAGGTTCTTTTGTCAAAGAGTATACCTCTATAATCATTGCATATAATTTTTTTGAATTTTGTTCTATTACGTCAGCTGCGAGCGTGTACAAATACGTCATTAGCGTGTGTTGTTTGCCTTAATTCTCTGCAATACCTATGAAATTTAAAATTTAATGTTAGTAAGAGTTAAAAAAAAACACAATTACAGCTTGTATTCGTATTTATTTTTTGATATAATTCATTGTCAGTTTTAATTTTTTCATGTTTTTATTTACCTTTCTAGTTATACCTTTTATGAACATTTCTTCCTCGAACGCTTTTACCGTTTTGAGTGTTCCCATGTGTCCATATCTTACATGGTAGTCTTTAATTATTTGGTTTTCTAGTGAATTTGGAACTACTAGTTTCCATGTTCCTTGGTTCTTTTTGGTTTTAATGAATAGTATATCTTTGTGTATGCAATAAAAGTTATTTATCATTTCCTCAGATTCCAACAGTCTTCTTCGTATGTTTAAGATTTTTGTATCTTGCTTCTGCTGTAGCACTATTTCGCTTACAATATCTTCCAGGTCCTTCCTATCCTTTAATATGTAATACACTTTGGCGATCTTCTCCTTTTCTCCTTCAAATGTTTGGTTTTCTACATTTATTCTGGACAATACATCCGCCGCTACGTTCTTCCGGCCTGGAATATACTCCCATGTAATATGGTACTCCTGCAGAGCGAGTATCCAACGTGTAAGTCTGCCATGACTCAATTTGCATTGTTTTAAAAATGATATAGACTTATGGTCGCTCCTGACTGTAATGGGATACCCTAAGATATAGGTTCTGAACTTCCCGCATGCAAATACTATGCTGAGTAGTTCTTTTTCTGTAATGTTGTAGTTACGCTCGCAACTGTTTAGTATCCTGCTTGCAAAGCTGATGACCAGGTGGTTTCCTTCCTTATCTTCTTGGTACAATTCTGCGCCTAGACTGACGCTGCTGGCGTCGCAATTCATAAAGAAGGGTTGTACAAAGTTGGGGTGATGTAGCATTACTGTTTCTAGAAATTTTTGTTTGATTAGTGTTAATATTCTTCCTGCTCAGTTCCCCAAGTCCATTTGTCTTTTGCTGAGAGTTGTTTTGAAAATTTTGTGGTAAGATATGAATAATTAGTTTGAAACTTTCTATAATAATTGCATATACCTAAGAAGGACTGTAACTGCTTCTTATTTTTAGGTGTGGGGAATTTCAGAATGGCTTCTACTTTTTCTTGGGTATAGCTACTATGGGACTTGTGTATGGAGATTGGCTATACTCGATGATGTCCTCCTCCATCATTCTGTTTATTTCTGTTCTGACTTCATTTTTCAGTGAGTAGGCTATGGGGTAAGATTTTCTATGGAAGTCTACCGGTTCACGGAAGTTGATTTTGCATAGGTACCCCTTGACCTTGCCTGGAGTATTGGAGAAAACGTGTTGGTATGTGTTATAAATGGCTATTAGAGTTTCAGCCTGTTCCTTAGTTATTTCTTGTTGAGGTCGTTCTCCTTGGAAAGTTCTTATTTCCTCTATTTTCCGTTCCCATAAATCTCTATCTTCCTCTTCATCGGCCATAATGATTGATGGTTCATGTGTTTGGCAATAATAATTTTTTAACCCTGGATCCTGATTCAAAGCTGTTGGTGTAGGGGTTACAGTTTATAATGTTTGCAGACCATATTCCCCTTTCAGTAGTCAGCAATACTACTCCTTTTTGCAGGTTGATGACTGCCGAATGTTGTCTCAACACGTCGCATCCTATAAGCATATTAAATGGCAGTCCATTTGCTACAAGAAACACAATAGGTTTGGTTGTGTCCTGATTGTCCAATTCTAAGGAAACTTGTTTTCTTATCGATTTATTTTGTTTGCCTGTGGCACCAATTATGATGATATTATTTATTGGTAGAGTGGGGATTGGTATCTGTGAGTTAGCTTGTATTTGCTCTAGCTCTGGCTGGTTTATTAAAGATATATTCGATCCCGTGTCGATCATGATTATGGTAATGGTTCCGTTGATGGTAGCCTTTATGTGTACTATTTCACTGTTTGTTTTAGGTAGCTGGTTAGCCTCTTCTTCTAGAAGTTCTTCTCTGATATTCTTGAGGTAGTTGTTTGATATGATAGTTATACAACTTTGTGTTTATTTTGTGATGTCATTCGTCGTAGCAACCCAAGTGATTGGTCATGTGAAGGGTATATTCGGTTTTTCACTGACCTCTTTAGTTTAAAGGTTGTTGTGTATTGATGGCCAGACTAGTGGACTGGTCCGCCGTCTCATTGATCAGTCCTTGTTGATCACTTATCTGGTTCCTAGGCGCTTCCATGGTTCTATTTTCTGGGAATTGATTGTTATTTGTATTGGAGTTATTGTACCAGGGTTTGTCTGCGTATTTGGACAATACCGCCTATGGTTAGGTTGTCTCCTCCCATTAATGAAATTAACCTGGCGTCTAACGTCGCCTCTATTTTGGTTACTCCTGGTTCCCCTCTTGTACTGGTAATTCGGGTTGTAACGGTTGCCATAATAGTTGCTATTATTGGTGTGGCCATTTGGACGGTGGTTCTGTTCTGCTCCTCTGTAATTATTGGCGCCACCCAGGATTTATAAACCCCTATTGAATAACAGGTAAGGTTTCTACTCGCGTTGTACTGGTAATTGAAGGATCGCAACGGACATCGTTAGCACAACACATAGATGTAACGACACCCGTGTGAGGCGAACACACAACAGATACATTTTCACGAACACGTACAGATTTCCGCGTTACAAACTACAGAAAAGGAACTGCTAAGCATCGTGTTCGCCGTAGGAAAGTTCTGGACTTACATCTTGGGCAACCGGACAATCATCAGAACAGATCATAAGGCGTTGTCATTCCTGAACACGTGCCGATTAACCCATAGCCGGCTAACCAGGTGGATATTAACCTTACAGGAATATAACTTTTCATGGGAGTATATTAAGGGGACAGATAATAAAGTACCAGACACTCTTTCCAGGGTAGATGTCATAGAAAATAAAACAGGGAGGGATCTTAAAGAAATAGAGATTTTTCGGTTAACAAGGGAAGATAGAACTTTTGGTGAGGAATTAAGGGAGATTAAAAACCTACAAAGATTAGAAAATAAATTGGGTAAAATAATCGCTAGTTTAGAAGCAGATGTAAATGGGTCCGAATATAATGCACGTTTCCAAATATATCAGGGAATTCTGTTCAAGAAGGTAGAGGGGGGTGAACATGATTGGAGGTTGGTTGTACCTGAAGAGTTGATAGACAAAGTCATTTGGGATTGTCACGTAAGATATGGGCATTTTGGGGCGAAAAAGTGTACGAATGTGTTAAAGGAGTCTTGTGTTTTTAAGAATATGGAGAGGCGAGTTAGAAGAGTGTTAAAGGTATGCGATTTGTGTCAGAGATCAAAAGTAGTGAACTATAGGGTAGAAGGGGAGATGAACTATATTAAAGTGGAAAGACCGTTTGACTTAGTGGCTGTAGATTTGTATGGGCCATTGCCCAAAGGTAGAGGTGGAGTAGTGTATGTTTTTGTTGTTTTGGACACTTTTTCTAAGTTTGCTAGGTTGTACAGCGTGAAGAGAGCTACGAGCCAGGTGCTGAGTGAAAAGATCACCAAGGATTACATGATAAACGTAGGTAAGCCAAAGATAATTTTATCTGATCACGGACCCCAATTCATCAGCGGTAGGTGGATACAGACTCTGGGCTGGGAAGGCATCATACCCAAGCATACGGCAGTATACCATCCACAGTCGAACCAGGCAGAGCGGGTGATGAGGGAAATTGGTAGAATATTTCGGGCGTATTGTCACGCTAAACATACTGAATAGCCTTTGTACGTGAAGAAAGTGGAAAAATGTTAAATAGTACTACCCACGATTCAACCGGGTTTACGCCATATAAACTAATAAAGGGAACCAGGCCACCTAGAATATTAGAACAACTTTTCGAATATCCACCCGAGGAACAGACCATCGACAGAAATGTAAAAATCCAGCTAGCAAATGAGAGTCTACTCACCAGAGGGGAGAGGAGAAAGCGGAGACATGACGAAAAGGGTAAGTGGACTAAATACGAGGTAGGACAATTAGTGTTGGTAAGGAGACATGGTTTGTCTAGTGCACAAAAGAAAGAAATAAAAAAAGTTTTTCCTGTTATATGAAGGACCCTATGAAATAGTGGAAATAAAGATGAATCATGCTTATGTATTACGCAACCAAGCAACACAAGAGATAGTGGGTACACAGAATGCTACGAATTTAAAATTATATTGGTCAAAGTAAGAATTTGAATTTTAATATGTTTTGTTTGTTTTCAGAAGAGATCCTCCCCCATTTTCGGGCGGTCACGAACTTACCAATCCTGATCGTGGGTTTTGGCACTTTGGAGGCGGACCATGGTTGGCAGAACTTCCTTCGGGTGGTGAAAACGACAATGGTCCGGCTCCACAAAATTGGTAACAATAAGAAATTTAACTACATTTTTGAACGGGGAGGGGGACCCTTAAAGTACGTGAAAAATAAATTTTATACACTCGAGGCGCATAAAAATGTGCACAACACCACGTACCAACATTGCCTAAGAGTGTATTTAAAACAAAATTAAAGTGAGGCAATGTTTTCAAGTAACCGTCACCGGTGTCATTTGCAAAATAAAAAATTAGCGAATGACAAGTTTTAGTATATATTCAGAAAAATGAGTTTGTCGAGACGGGAGGGGGGATGAGCAGACGGCGGGTTTTGATAAATGGAAGAGGAAATTGTAATTGTAAATTTGGTATTGCAATTAATGTAAGGTAATGTGATCTAATGGTAGAAGAAGGGGAACGTGAATTCACATAGTATGTCTGCCCGCCCCCTCTCACGCCTCGACAAACCCCCATTTTCGGGCGATCACAGATTTACCATTTTTGGGATGATAATAATTAGTTTTTAAGTGTAAATAATTGTCAATAGATCTAATTCGGAATGTTTATAATTTTGAGTCTATGACAGTGTTAGTATTTCATTTAAGTGAATAATTGACCATATAGAGGTAGGAATTTTATAATGCAATTTAAAAAGAGTAAAATGTTTGAACAGTAAATTTTAAATGAGTTTCAAAGGTTTGAATTAAATGATGAAATTAATTTGAGGTAGTAATTAATGTAAAGTGTTGTAATAAATAGGGTTTGGGTAATAATAATTATTTCAATGAGGCATTTAAGTCAGTCAAAGGTAATTTTAAAAGGGTGTTAGACGAAATAAGATTTTTGGGAATATAAGTAATACAGAAACGGAGTATTAATAGGGACACAGTAGCGATAGTGCATATATGTAGAGTAATGAGAGTGATGTAATTGGAGAGTAATTAGATGATGGTGAAATTTGTAAAGGGGGTGGTGTGATAAGAAGTCCTCAACGAAAGGCGTTGTGGCGGGAGGTGAACCGTATATGCGTTGGCGGGGTTACCTGGGAGAGACCAGGAACTAATAAGGGAATGAGTATAGGGAGGGAACACACATCCTAAGTACAAAGGGGGTAGCGGGTATTTTGTTATAAGAGTAGAATGATTCAAGGTGAGCTAGAGTAGTAAGTTAATGGAGGAAAATTGTATTGAGAGATTGGTGTCACCCTATGTAAATCTGTTAGTGATTGTTAGAAGGAAGAAGGGGGGTAAGATTATATTTTAATGCCCTTTCAGTAAAGTAGATCATTGTGGATAATTGATAATCATCCAAACCAATTGATGAGGAAATTACTTAATAGAAGTTCATAATTGAAATGTAATAATAAAATGTAACAAAATAAAAGTTACTAGAATTTGAAATTAAACCTAAAATTTGAAATGTTTGTAATTTTATTCAGATGCAAAATAAATGGTTATTTTAATGGAATGAAGGAGAGTAAATTCTTTTTATTAAATGGTCAATTAAATTGTAATTAAAGATTCAATCATTAGTTGGCGATAGCCTATATAAGTAGGAATAGATTAGTTTAGGTGAATAAGTAAATATTTTGTTGTACTCACTATTTTAGGTTAAGGAAAGTCAAAGTAGGGAAAGTTAAAAAAGAAAATGTATGGTGTTAGAACACACAACCAAGAATAGAAATTTCACGCAATGTAAATTGTAAATTTTAAATGGAACGAAATATCAAACATATATATTTTACTTGTGATTCCCCAACATTCGGGCGGTCACGGCATCACCGAACCCTGACCGTGGATTTGGATTATTGGTAGCAAGTGTGGTTGGGCAGATTGTATGCTGGCCATACTTATTATTTTCAAAATTGGTGAATTTAGAATTTAACCGGGGAGGTCATTTCAGGGGAATCGCCAAACTATGGAACAGCGGCTATCATCGTAGGGGGTGATAGTGCCGTGTTACGGGTGTGTAAATCATGTTTAGTAGGATTACTGCTGTCCTCGGACATCAGTAATGCCGAATTTTTCATAACGCTGAACCAAGAACGGTATAGGCAGCGTCTATACCCTATATATTGTAACGTACTGCTTTTTATGTGAGGCACTTTAGCGAAACGTACACCTTTAGTCAAGCCCCAAATGTTGGGTTCGCCAATTCTGTAATGTACCGCTTAATGTGAGGTGTGCACTTGCGAAAGTGTTATTATATGCCTCACGCAGTATGCATCACTTTTGAATTATACTAACTGACGTTTTAAAAGGTATAAATAAAGGATTTTGTTTATCTTGTTTTACTCAATCTAAAAGAAATCGAGAGTGTGTGATTTGGGGTCAAGGAGGTAAATTGTTCAGCCTTATACAGAAGAGAGAGTAAGTATCCTTATTGCCCCTCTGTTGTGACGATTTTTTCTGTATGTTGTGCTGAAATCTTCATTAACTATCCACTACAATAAATTATAACACGTTATAATTCAATATTAATTTTCAATAATATTGCTTTATTGATTATTGACTTTTGTCTCCAGCCACCAAAATATAGGTATCACAATTAATCTTTTTTTTTTTTTTTTTTTTATAAAAAACAAAAATCTCGACTTGACCGAGTAAACATAGATCTGTCGAAGGAACAAAACATATATGTTGTTATTTAACCAATATTACGCTATAATACAATACATCAGTTATTACATAATTCTTATTAATTCCCCAGGGTTCAGGGTGAAATCTTTGTGTTATGAGAGTGTCAGAAATGGCTAAATGCTACGCTTTACAAATATAAGAAATTAATAAATAATTTGGTTTAATTTTCAGATATTACGTAGTTTCCGGAACTGCCGTAAGAGAGCAGCATGTATTTGTTTACTTTTGAAATAAACATATGATACAATTAATATTTTTTGTTCTATTTCACTATTAAAAAACGAGTTTTCTTCTGGATTTATTACGAAAAATGTTTATATTACCTCGCTCCGTGTTGTCCTTACTGGATTGAAGTTTTATTCTGTGATGAGGTACGTCTTGCGTTATTATTTCCTTTTCATTTTCGAGTATTTCTGATTGTCTACTAGAAGTAGGCCGAACTATATTGGATCCTCAGAATGTTTTCATCCACTGGTTTTTAATGTATATCACCATTTAATTTGGAGTCCTCAGGTATATTTAGTTAGTATTCACTTTGTTTATTACTCTTGCGTGAATTTCGCCTCCTCCAACGTCCAAAACAGGTTATTTTTTATAATTTTTGTCGCATCGTTTCTTCAACAACTCTGGTTCAGTTCAAAATTTTATATCTTATTAACAATACTTGTTATTTTTCATCACTCTTAGTAACACATAGTATTTTTATTATGTAGGCAGTTTGTGATTATTATAAATTTATATTTTATTTATGGAAAAATAATTCCCTTCCATTCCGGTTTATTTACTAATTTAATTTACATAATATGTTTTGGTTAATTTTTTTTGTATGACATTGTATATAAATATTTTATCATTTTATTATCATTAAATAAATTTATATATTATTTATTTAGTCTCGAATAGTGTTCATACCCGGTACTACTTCCTGTTGTCATTTCCTTCATAGGATTATTTTAATTTTATATTATCTTTGGTAGTTAAAATTTTTATGTCTTTCAAAATTAACCCTGGGTTTTCTTACAATCTAACACAATTATTTGAAACAATATAATATTAACTTGGGTATAACAAATTGTGGTTCATACAATATAAATTACAATAAATAAATAAAATTACAAAAATCAATCAGTATTATTACATACTACTTCCATAAGTTTATCCTTTCCAAAACATACAACATAGTTTAGTAATACATTAATTTCACTTTGGTTTTTCACCTCAATGGGTACACTAGAACTCACTTCGCACTATATACCACTCGAATTGTTTATTATGTGGAGTGATATAATTAAATTTTGAGCGAGCTTTAGTTCTACCCATTTCTGACTTTTATTCTCATGATTTACTTTATTGGGACCGGTTTATGTACCGTTACATAAAGCCCCCCCACTAGAACAAATTTATTTTAGTTCAACTCGTTGATATAAATAAATTGTTAATTGGTTCAAGTCTTCTAATTGTCTTGACTTTGTTTTCATAATAATGTTTCATTGCTGACTGATTATAAACTCTGGTAATTCAGACTTGTGGTAATTGTCGTTTTCTTACTTAACTCTCTCTCTCTTGGAGGAAAATTCATCAATTATTTCTCGGGGTTAGTGATACTTCCACATTTTATTTGATAAGGACTGGTCACACTAATCATAAAAACTTGTTTTAACACTTATTTTCTATTTACTTTTATAAACTCGCTTTATCAATTAAGCTTCGGTCTGCTATCTTCCTTCTATTTTCTTCATTTATACTTCTGGAATCTAATATCACTCCTTTCAGCTATTTTATAATTATTATCCCTTAAATATTCAATTTCCCTAACATTTTTCCCTATCCTGTGCGGTGGTTCCAGTCGGGTGGCCACTCTGGGTCCATACACCGCTGTCCATCCTTACACCTTCTGAGACCAGGGGAACATCATCCCTGCTCATAAAAATTATTGCCGGAACATTTCTACGGTCAATACATAAAAATCAAAAAATTATAAGTAGTAGTCAATCAGCGACTAGTACCAAACACTTTTGGGATTCTTCATACTGTAGCTGTTTGTATTTATTTATATATTTCTTCTTCTCCTTGATTCCTTCTTCTTTTCCATCAACTAATAGCATATAACATCATTGATAGGCCTTATGTTAAATTCTTTTGACTTTACTTCTTGTGACATATTTCTCCGTATCATTTCTTCTTATATAATCTTCAATTCCGAGAAATTCTAATTATTGTATTAATTATCATCCTCCTTCAGTTTCATTGGAGTCATTAAATTATTCGTTATTCTTCTTATCTGAGCACATTACCATCAATTGTTTATTTATTTATTCTTCTTTTGTTACCATCAAAATATTATTTTTCCTATTAGTCCATTTTAAATCAGTTCTTTATAAATATTATTTAATCATCTGTTCTTATATACTCTTCACTTTAAATTATATGTTTTCAAAATAATTTGAGTAAGATGTCCTTACATGCTTTTTATTAATTCTAATGGTTGCAAAATATCTTAAGTAAGTTGTACTTACACACTTTTTGAATTTTGGGGTTTTAGTCTCTTCATTTTAAATTATATTGTTCGAAATTACTTGAATAAGTTGTCCTTACGTCTTTTGGAATTTTGGGGTTTTTATTCTCTTCACTTTAAATTATGTTGTTCGAAATAAGTTGAATAAGTTGTCCTTACGTCTTTTGGAATTTTGGGGTTTTTTATTTACAATGGGTTGCTTGGTCCTGTATCCATAAAATCCGTCCCTTTTTTCTGGTTTGTTTGGAGTCTGTTTAACCGTGGTCCATTATTTCAGGTACTCCATGTTCTCGGATTGCTGGGGTGTTCGTAATTAATTCTCTCCTTGATAATCTTCTTACCATCCCACTTTGCTGCTACGAAACCATTAATTAAGTACCGGTCTTCCGTCATAATCCGTTCCTTTTTAACTAATAAGTATCGTACCTCCTCTAACATAACATAGTTGCTCATATTTAATCTCATTTCATTCCCTTTTAACTCTGGATTATTTGCCCAATATTTGCATGTTGTCTTCCATCTTGATAATCTGACTAATATCTTCTGATGCACTTCAATCATCGACACATTTAACTGGGATGTAAACTTAATTAACTCCCTTTGTTCGTTAATTGGAAGGTTGAATACATTAATTAATCCACCTGTAATCATCTTCCATTCTTCCTTGGTATTTATTATTTTCTTTCTACTTGTTTTTATTATTTCCTTGGTCTTCTTTTCCACGGTTTGAATATCCTTTTTGTTGTGTCTATTTTTATTTTCAGATGGCATTACACCTTGGTATTCTGTAATTTCTATTTCCTTCTTACTCGCTTCTATATCCGGACTTACTTTAATACCTTCTGAAGTGCTGTCCAATGTTTCATCCCAATTATTGGAACTATGGTCCATTTGTTTATTTGTCTCCTCTTGGTATGTATCTGCTTTTTGGATACGCGTATTAACATTTTCAAACTTCTCTCCGAAAGTTTTCCATATCTCCTTATTGACATTCTCCATTTTACACTCAAATTGTTTTAAATTCTCATTATTCTCTTCAAATTTTACATTCATCTCTTCTCTTTGCCCTTCAACCGCTTCCTTCAGTTCATGGTATCGTTCATTCATAGTTTGTTTTAAGTTTTCCTCCTGTTTCTTAAAATTCTCCTTATTTTCTTCATTGGTTTGTTTCAAGGCTTCCTCCTGTTTTCTAAAATTTTCATCTATTTTGTTATTGGTTTGCTTTGAAGTTTCCTCCTGTTTTCTAAAATTTTCATCTATTTTGTCAAATTTTTCCTCCTGTCTCTTAAATTTTTCGTCTATTTTATCATTGGTTTGTCTATTGCTTTCCATAATAATTCTCAACATCTCCTGCATGCTCATGTCTTCTTTTTGGGTGGATTTATCTGGTTGGTCCCCTTGGGCATCCTCTTCCACTATTTCCTTTTCCGTATCCATAACTACTTCGGTTTCTTCTGTATCACATGTCTGTTGGTCCATTTCACTGTCCGTGACTAACTCTATTTCTTGTTCCGGTCCACCTTCTTCAATCTCCTTTTCTTCTGCCCTCTTCTTCGATTTTCCTCGGGTATTAGGCATTTCTTGTTTTCTCATAACAGCCAACGATAATTAGATTTTTTGATATATATTTTTATTAAATATCAAAATTCTTTTCTAATTACCGCCCTTTTACGTTGAGCGCCAATTCTGTAACGTACTGCTTTGAGGAGGCGTTCACCACTTACGAGTGTATTGCAATTACCAGCTTCGTTAATTCTGCCCCACAGTTGTACGCCAATTCTGTAACGTACCGCTTAATGTGAGGTGTGCACTTGCGAAAGTGTTATTATATGCCTCACGCAGTATGCATCACTTTTGAATTATACTAACTGACGTTTTAAAAGGTATAAATAAAGGATTTTGTTTATCTTGTTTTACTCAATCTAAAAGAAATCGAGAGTGTGTGATTTGGGGTCAAGGAGGTAAATTGTTCAGCCTTATACAGAAGAGAGAGTAAGTATCCTTATTGCCCCTCTGTTGTGACGATTTTTTCTGTATGTTGTGCTGAAATCTTCATTAACTATCCACTACAATAAATTATAACACGTTATAATTCAATATTAATTTTCAATAATATTGCTTTATTGATTATTGACTTTTGTCTCCAGCCACCAAAATATAGGTATCACAATAAAAAAACAAAAAT
Organism: Magicicada septendecula; assembly: GCA_034769895.1. Taxonomy (NCBI): domain Eukaryota; kingdom Metazoa; phylum Arthropoda; class Insecta; order Hemiptera; family Cicadidae; genus Magicicada; species Magicicada septendecula. The sequence continues at coordinate 382,382,987 of CM068368.1, forward strand.
CTCAACTTGACCGAGTAAACATAGATCTGTCGAAGGAACAAAACATATATGTTGTTATTTAACCAATATTACGCTATAATACAATACATCAGTTATTACATAATTCTTATTAATTCCCCAGGGTTCAGGGTGAAATCTTTGTGTTATGAGAGTGTCAGAAATGGCTAAATGCTACGCTTTACAAATATAAGAAATTAATAAATAATTTGGTTTAATTTTCAGATATTACGTAGTTTCCGGAACTGCCGTAAGAGAGCAGCATGTATTTGTTTACTTTTGAAATAAACATATGATACAATTAATATTTTTTGTTCTATTTCACTATTAAAAAACGAGTTTTCTTCTGGATTTATTACGAAAAATGTTTATATTACCTCGCTCCGTGTTGTCCTTACTGGATTGAAGTTTTATTCTGTGATGAGGTACGTCTTGCGTTATTATTTCCTTTTCATTTTCGAGTATTTCTGATTGTCTACTAGAAGTAGGCTGAACTATATTGGATCCTCAGAATGTTTTCATCCACTGGTTTTTAATGTATATCACCATTTAATTTGGAGTCCTCAGGTATATTTAGTTAGTATTCACTTTGTTTATTACTCTTGCGTGAATTTCGCCTCCTCCAACGTCCAAAACAGGTTATTTTTTATAATTTTTGTCGCATCGTTTCTTCAACAACTCTGGTTCAGTTCAAAATTTTATATCTTATTAACAATACTTGTTATTTTTCATCACTCTTAGTAACACATAGTATTTTTATTATGTAGGCAGTTTGTGATTATTATAAATTTATATTTTATTTATGGAAAAATAATTCCCTTCCATTCCGGTTTATTTACTAATTTAATTTACATAATATGTTTTGGTTAATTTTTTTTTTATGACATTGTATATAAATATTTTATCATTTTATTATCATTAAATAAATTTATATATTATTTATTTAGTCTCGAATAGTGTTCATACCCGGTACTACTTCCTGTTGTCATTTCCTTCATAGGATTATTTTAATTTTATATTATCTTTGGTAGTTAAAATTTTTATGTCTTTCAAAATTAACCCTGGGTTTTCTTACAATCTAACACAATTATTTGAAACAATATAATATTAACTTGGGTATAACAAATTGTGGTTCATACAATATAAATTACAATAAATAAATAAAATTACAAAAATCAATCAGTATTATTACATACTACTTCCATAAGTTTATCCTTTCCAAAACATACAACACAGTTTAGTAATACATTAATTTCACTTTGGTTTTTCACCTCAATGGGTACACTAGAACTCACTTCGCACTATATACCACTCGAATTGTTTATTATGTGGAGTGATATAATTAAATTTTGAGCGAGCTTTAGTTCTACCCATTTCTGACTTTTATTCTCATGATTTACTTTATTGGGACCGGTTTATGTACCGTTACAATATATATATATATATATATATATATATATATATATATATAAACTTCAGTTCTTGGGGATGCAAATGGGCGCCACAGTCCTCCATCAGGAAACAATCGTGTGTGTGGAAAAGGAGCTGCCGTTACAAGCCAGGGGCACAGATAACGCATCTGTGCATAAGGGAAACGCTCGATCCGGTTTATCCGGCGGGTGGTTACCTAATTGTAACTGGGTATAAGGGGGGAATTAAGAAAAATGATGTAGTAGGAGAGTAACTGAGCAATCAGTGAGAGGGTGACGACATCTGTAAACAGGGGGCCGATCAATTTCACTTACTCTAAAGAGAGAGTTGGTGGTTGGTGACCCAGTTCATGTTCAGTAACAGTTGCTATAACTATGATTCGATGATTAGTGATGTATTTCACTTATGAGAACAAACGATTTTAAGTGTTAGGGCCAGTTATAATGATGTTAATCTAGAAGAACATTTATGATGATAACCAGGCTTCGGATAATTATGCACTTAAAAATGCCAAAATATGCATGCAAATATGCACTAAAAAGTGTCAAAATATGCATTAAAAATTTTGAAATATGCATTAATAACAAACAAATATCTGTTATCAATTAGCGGTTTATTATAAGAAATGAATGTTACACTTTAAACATCGCCAAAATAAAAAAGAATTACATACCGTACCACAATAAAATGCTCCAGTTTGTCAATGAAATTCACAAGTCTTGATTACACTTAATCACTGCATGATGTAATAGGTTTTCAAACACAAACTTGCGCCTATTTTCACTTAAAATGACTTTGTACTCAGAAAACACTCTCTCCACATCACATGCCACAATTGGAGCATACTCCAACTTAACGAAATTAGAGACTTCTAGTATCGATGCACTGTCAATTTTGTTTTTGCCTTGGATAACACCAGAAATGCTTTTAAGTTTGAGGAGATCGGAGTTTTTTAGCACTACACTCTGCAATTTTTCCGAGAAAACTTGATTAGTTACGTTCATTAGGGATCGTTAGACTTCTTCAACAATTCCAATACTAATGTGAAGAGGCAGTCCTTTTTCTTGCAATTTCTTGATGGCTGAAGGTATGCAAAGCAAATTGGAACGAATGAATATAAGTTGCTCACGAACACCATCTTTGCTCAAGACTTCTTGAGCTTCTTTAATAGAAGCAGCTTCTTCAGAATCGAGGTCTTGAACTAGCTTTTTTACTACCTCAAAATAATCGGCATAATAAACAGCAGCTTTGAGCCACGTTCCCCATCTTGTATGAACTGGTGAAGGCGGGAGCGGCACATCATGAACTGCATCCAAAAAGAATTTCTGGCGACTTGGAGCCTTCAGGAACACTCTTTTCACTGTAGAGATCAACGCGTTTACTTCAGGAAAGGAAGCCCGGACTGTTTCAGCGACTCGATGAAGTCCATGTGCTACACATGTGACGTGTATCATCTTGGGATATAATATCCCAAGACCTTCCATGGCTTTACACATGTAAGGTGCAGCATCAGTGCAGGCCACGAGAACATGATCGTAAAGAATGCCTGATGGCCACAAACAAGAAAGAGCATCATTGAAAAATGCAGCAACTGTTGAGTGATTCACCTTAGGTAACACAGCCATATTTAGTAGATATGATTTCTCTCTCTCTTCTTCCTCTCCTAAAATTCCACACACGAAGTTAGCTACATATCTTTGATCCACGTCCGTTGTTTCGTCTAGTGAGACCCAAATATATTTTCCATCAGCTTTTTCCCTTAGTTTACCTAACATTACTTTATAAAGCTCAGGAACGTAATTCTTCCTAATTGTTGATTCATCTGGGACTGGTTGTTTCGTATACTCCTGCAGAAACTGAACTAAGTTCTTATTGTCTAGCTTAGCCAATGGGATGTTTGCCGAGACAAACGCTTTACACAGATCTTCATTGAATTTACTTCGTGTTGGTCCAGGTTTAACTAAAGCAGTGGTTACAAGAGGCTGGTGTTTTTGTTTCAAGTTTACCTCTTTCAATTTACTGTGTTTCGTTGTTCGAAGATGTTGTTGAATTTGGTACTTTTTAGTTGCGGTTACGACTGTGCTAGAGTATTTGCAAAACAACACACTTCCGTCAGTTGAAAATCTTGAAACTCGCATGCATACGCTTTCAATACTTCACTAACAGTTCTCTTCTCCTTAGGCATTATAAATTAAGTAGCAAGATTACAGCTATTTAACATACTATGAACCACAACCTGTTTCAAGTCAACCAAAGTAAGACTGACAAGAACTAATTGTGCGTGAAAGATAACTATTTACGAAATGAGGAAAAGACAGCCCTGCTGTAAGGGAAATTCCAAGAATCAGTACCCACCTAATTGCATTGCAGGTAGACAAAGCCATGGCCGGATGTAGGGCTGGTGTTGCTAAATTAAACACGCTGCCGACCTGTCAAACAGCCTACCTGAGGATAACCAGCACAGCTTAACACTTCAGTTATCTCAAATATACGTCAAATTTTCCAATAGTGTCCTGCAGAAGCTGATGTCTACACTCAAGATGAAAAATACTTTTGAAATATGCCCTAACAGGAGGAAAACCCAAAATATGCACTGTTAAGATAAAACTACTCCAAATATGCAATTGCATATGCAATATGCAAATGCATAATTATCCGAAGCCTGATGATACCTATATAATTTGTGTTAATTGTATACAGTATGTCTAGTATAAGGTAATTCACCTGACCATGAGATAGCAGCTGATGGCTGGTGTTATAGATGTAGTATGTCACTTATAATCGATTTGCAGATTTTCTTTATCAATACAATTACATGTGTGAATAATAAATTTTCAATGTGTTTAAGAGGTTTTGAATTAAATGATGAAATTAATTTGAGATAGTTATGAATTTTCAATGGGTAATACAGGTGAGAATTTGGGTGATAAATATTTAAATAAGGCATTTGAATTAGTCAGAGTTAATTTTAAAGGGGCGTTAAACAGAATAAGGTTCTGGGGAATAAAATTAAGATATAAACTGAGTAATAGTAGGGACACAGTAGCGATAGTGAGAATATGTAGAGTAATGAGAGTGATGTAATGGGAGAGTAATTAGATGAAGGAAGAATTTTGTAAGGGGGTGGTGTGATAAGGAGTCCTCAAAGAAAAGCGTTGTGGCGGGAGGTGAACCGTATGTGCGTTGGCGGGGTTACCTGGGGGGGGACCAGGAAACAATAAGGGAATGAGCATAGGGAGGGAACACACATCCTAAGTACAAAGAGGGTAAAGGGTATTTTGTTATAAGGATAGAATGATTCGAAGTGAGTTAGAGTAGTAAGTTAGTGGAGATAAATATTTTGAGGGAGTGGTGTCATCCTATGTAGATCTGTTAGTGATTGTTAGAGTCAGAAAGGGGGTAAGGTTACATTTTAATGCCTTTTCAATGAATTAGATCATTGTGGATAATGGGGGATCACCCAAACCAATTAATGATGAAAATGTTAAATAGAAAATCTGATTTAAAGGGTAATAATAAATGAAACAAGTGAAGAATTTAATAGAATTTTAAAATAAAATTAAAACTGTAAGGTGTGTAATTTCTGATCAAATTTAAATGTGAATTGTTTATTTTAAGGTAATAAAATCAATGTTAATTATGAATGTACTATGCTATACTATGTTGTACTGTGTTAGAGTGTAAGTATTATAAACATATGTTGTGTATTTTTCATGGTATTGATTTGTGTAGTGTATATAGGGTAAGGTCATTCACCTGACCCAGAGAGATCAGCTGATGGCTGGTATGTACTGTACAATGGTCAATGTATCCAATTCATATGTTCTTGTAACAATCAATGTAAGTTTAATTTATATTTTATTTGATAATTTTCTTCCTATTGTCAGAAGACATGTTTAATAAAACATCATTACATTTTATTACATTATTATTTAATTATGGAAAAAAAATTATTTTTGCTTGAAGTACAGATTGTGTTTTTATGTCCCGGATATATTGCTGGTTATATGTTAATGTATTAACTGAATTATATTGTTCATAGTATATGTGTTGTAAACAAATGTAATGATAAGGGAATTTATAATTTAATTTTTTTTTTTTTTTTTTTTTTTTTTTTTAGCAGTTAATTAAGAAGAATTGTAAATTCATTTTAGAGATATGGAAATTTTGAGAGTAAATGGAAGGATGACATTAATGGTAATATGAATCTTTGATATTGGACTTGGATTAATTTTTTGAACAGAATTTAAATGATTTAATCTGATTTGTTTGATTTATTTTTGAGTATGTGTACGCACCCAGTACTTGCTAAAAGCAACCCAGTATGCATGTAACGGGAAACATATCGGTTGAGGATCTGGTATGGTATAAGGCTAGTCTTTGATTTTTTGATGGAATGAGTTGAGGTTAGGTGGTACTATGGTGAGTATCTGCCCGATTTTATGGTGTTGGGATCTCACACAGAGAAGTCCAGTAATCTCGTTCAGGTGCAGCCATAGTCGCCGAGCTAGGGGGGTAGTTTACCCATGATGTGTTGTTAAGAATTAAAGGGGGGTTTTGGCGCCATATCCTCACCGATCCTCTTAAGTTTTCGCAATGAGAGTTTTCCTGTTTCAGCAGGAAACCTCTCACTGGGAGAGGGGGTTATTGTAATGTGTCAAAAAAGGGGGTTTTATTTTTTTTATTAAAATTATTCAATATCATCATTGAAAGTCCCACTTAAAAAGGTTCTATTCAAACAATGAACCGCGAAATAACTTTTTGAGTGGAGTATAGTTGGAGAATGTGACACTTGTTTGGAAACTGAGCGATTGTCACGTACAGATACGTGCATACACTCGACGGGGCGCGGTTTCTATGCACAAAAATTCTGAACCGACGCCACGAAAAATGGCGAGGCATAAAGATTTTATTTCCACGTGCTCTGTAGATGGCGGAAATCAAGTCGAGGCTCCGCCTACCTCAGCCTCCTATATCATCTCCGTGTAACAACACTATCCCATGTGGTCCATAGACAATCCAGACATATGGTAAGACGACGAAAAAATCATAGTATGAAGGCAATGTTTTTTTTTTTCTGTTGAGCCACCAGCAAAAGTGGGGAGCCTGGTTCACAGTTGCCGGGCAGTCGACTATCAACCATGGCCGCAGCCGGATGTATACAACCGGCTAGCGAGCCGAAAATTTAATAACAATCTTAAAAGTGAGTCTAACCTAATAGCAGAACGACCAGTAAATTGTGTTTAAAAAATGTATAAAAGAACATAAAACGTATAGATCAACTGGGAAGTCAAAATAGACAGTGAGAACGTAATTTCGGACATGTGAGTGAGTAAATCTAAAGAGTGCAACACGTGGTCGACAGAAATAACAGAGAAGTACTAGTGCAACTTTCTTTTTAATTTTTTTTAATTATGCTAAATTTTATATAGCGCCAAATTTAAAATAAAAGGGGGATTTAAACTGTATGAGTGTGAGAGTGAGCAAGCTGGGTTGTTTTTCTTTATTAATTAAATAAGTAATTTAAGTATATAAATTAAAGATACTTGTGGTTTTGTATTTCAATGTGTTTGTAGTTTTTGTAGTATTTGTGGTATTGTAGTAGGGATTGATACCTCAATATTTAATTTTGTTCATTGGAAAGATTAGAGAGTGTAAAATGAGAAAGCATGTTTTAATTGATTCATAAAAAAGAATAATAAAACGAAGTTGAAATAGTTAACCGAAACATGAGAGTAATTATTACGACCCATATAACCCTGAAATCATGCTTGTACTTCACAGTTCGTGTGACGGATTTGGGCTGGCAAGGTAAGTGGATCAGATTTAAATAAAATTTAAATCTGGTAATTATTATTAATATTAACATCACAAAAGAGATGATCAAATTAATAGTAATATGAATTTTTGATATTGGACTTAGATTAATTTCTCTAGGTGAGCAAAATTTAAATAATTTAATTTGATTTGTTTGATTTATTTTTGATTTGAAACTGTAACGTCAAGTCGATAAAAAATTGAGAAAAGGAATTGAAGTTAAAATATAAAATATTTTTATGACTTTTAGATCAGGTAGTAGGATATAGATGTTGTGTATAATATAATAATGAGTATGTGTACGCACCCCGTATTTGCTAAAAGCAACCCAGTATGTATGTAAGGGGAGATATATCGGTTGAGGATCTGGTATGGTATAAGGCCAGTTATTGGAATTTTATTCAGAATGTTACAAGGTAAGGTGGTACTGTGATGAGTACCTGTCTGATTTTATGGTGTTGGGATCTCGCACGGAAAAGTCCAGTAATGTCGTTCAGGTGCTGCCATGGTCACCGAGCTAGGGGGGTAGTTTACCCATGATGTGTTAAGAAGTTAAAGGGGGGTCGTTGGCACCATATCCTCACTGATCCTCTTAGGGTTAGCAATGAGAGTTTTTGTTTCGGCAGAAAACCTCTCATGGGGGGGGTATTGTAACGGGACAGATTTGAGGGGGTTTTCATTATTCCAAAATTGTAAGTGAGACGTAATGTAGTCACCTACACAAGGCCTCAATTATAACCATTGAAATTCCTTGTAGGGGCACCAAGTTGCACATTTGTCAGTATGCCCTGCAATAAGCACTGTTTTCTGATGCGTTGGAATGCGAACCTGTGCGCGGATGATTGCACCTCCATTGGTAAAAAGCACGAATTTTTTAGCGAGCCTTTGGACTATGATACATCGGCCAGCTTACGGGAGACTCGCTCCCAGAAAGTAAGACGAAGTTTAACTAATAACCATGTCACGTGATTTTATCAGCGAATCACGAACCAAGTTGCCGTGGATCAAGAAGGCGTGGCTTTATGTAGACGCTCGGAGAACAGCTTCTGTCGTCTAACACCCATGGCCGCGGCTGGCTGTATAATAGGCTCTCGAACCGAAAGAAAAAGCTTTTACTTGTAAAAATGTGAATTCAAAAAACCGTAAAACAGTGAACTTAGTTAACAAGATAAACTTTTAAAATTCAAACAATGAAAACTCAATTCGGACGAACAAGTGACTTAAATGGACTGATTTCAACATGCGCTCTGCATGACCACAACAGGAAAGTAAACCTACAATTTCATTTAAAATAAAAGATAAAACTCGAAACTAGAATGGATAAAGAGATCTCTTGTTTTTAAATCAATGGGGTAAAAGTATGAAAGAAGTGTGTGAGCAAATGCTGGGTTGCTTTATAGAATCTAAGTAACTATTTACCTTAATGATAAGAAAAAGAATGTCAACTTTTGAGTGTCTTTGGTAAATGGGGTGTAGGCCTCAATATTAAAATCTGTCAGATTCCAATTCCGAAAATTATATAAAAAAGAAGTTATATCATTATGTTATGCATAAAAGGAGAATATTAAACAGAATGTTCAATAAAAGTTGAGTTAGTTCGCAAGAAATGAGAGTTGAATTTCTTAGTAACATGAACCCTAAATCACGTTTATTCTTCAAGAGTTCGTGCGAAGAACCTAGGACCCGATAGAAGGTAAGAAGTGTGGAATATGAATAATTTTTATTAATTATTATTTTGTATTGTGATTTGAACATAACAGTATGCAGAAAATGTTGGAGGAAGCAGTAAAACAGAATAAGTCACTACATGACGAGAATAAGAGCATAACTATAACACTGTGCATGATCAAGCTAAGCAAAATAAACAACTTTTAGAATCGACAGAGAAACGTATTGGAGAGAAAGTCGAGTTAATTCATACTAACATCGAGCTAGCACTTGAAGCTAATAATTTACGGCTTAGCGACTGAAGCTAAGATAAATGTCACAGAAGAGAGAATGGTAAGTCATACATCGGTGGTAAATGAACTGGTAGCTGAGCAGGAACAGCGGATACAGGAATTAAAACAACATCTGACCCGAATCCAGAGTACTTCGACACCAGCGAACCAGACCACATATATTTATAAAAATTATGATGAACTCAATTAGCAAGTAAAATTCTATGGTAGAGAGAGACGGAAAATGCCCTCCACTTCCTCAAAACTTGCGAGAGAGATTTGGATGCGATTGGTGACAACATAAGCGAAATGGACAAAATAAACTGGGTGGTGAGAAGATTAAAAGGTACAGCGGCTGAATGATTTACACCGTCATACAGGACAAGATATGTACATATGAAGATCTGGTGCGGCATTTTAGGGCTAGGTACTGGAATAGCGAGATACAAAGGAAGATCTGTGTACACCTGGAATTTGGTAAATATTCGAGTTTAAAAGGGTAAAAAGAAAGCTATTTAATTCAGTTGATATCTCGAGCCAAGTATATGGAACCTGAAGTGACAGAAACGGAGATGGTAAATAAATTAGCTCACCATTTTGGACGCGGAATTCAAATCGCAGTTATTACACAAGGGGTTAAATCATTAGAACTACTTTTGCATTGACGAAATGGGATAATGTGGATAACCCAAGTAATAATAGTAATAATGAGCAACCATGTAAACGATTTCAACAACAACAACAACAACAACAACAACAACAACAACAACAGTTTAAAAATAAACCAAGGTTTCAAAGGTTCAATCAGAGCAACGTATCGGCAATTACCGAGACCAATGCAAACGAAGAGCAGCCAAAAAACATGCACGGCTGCACGGCGTGGGTCCGTGCGATAAAATTAATAATATAAATAAAATTTAGAATAAAGATACAACTAAATCATACAATAACAAACGGCAGTATCAGAAATCATATGTTAGCAATAATAGTGATAATAAGGTATACATTGCTTCTGGCTTATACCCTGTTGATGTTAGGGATGAATTAGTATATAATAATTGTGGTGATGAATGTGTACAAAATGCTAGAATTAAGGACAATAATGACGTTGTTGTGTTAGTGAGAATCAATGGTTGTGTTGGTAACGTTTTATTCGATAGTGGTGCGCAAGTATCATTAATTAATGCAAAATTTATTAACAAACATAAGCACCAATTTAAGAAAAAAACCTATCTTACCTGTAGATAATACTATTGTGACTACGGCGACCGGAGATACACAAATGATTTGTAAACAAGCACTTTATCAATAATTACACAAGGCATAGAAATGGAAGTGCCGGTGCTTATAGTTAAAAATCTAGTATATGATGTTTGTAAAGGGACATTTAGGCCTACCTGGGATAATATAAAAAATTATTTATGTTTTGATAAAAATAATATCTCCTTATGAAATAATAATTTTGGGGAAAAGTAAACAAACTTTATTTCATAAATTATACAACGCAACAAGTATTGAGCGAAATTGTGCCAAGGTCAACTCCAGTGACAAGCAGAACAGTTATTTCTAGATCAGTGACAAACATATTATGTAACTTAAAGGATCGTACGATATTACGTCAGTTCATACGTCCCGCTGGTATGCGAGGTGTGTCAGTCCAGCATCACATATTGGCGTAGTGATACAAACAAGAACAATAAGAATTGGTTATGTAACCCACGACCACTTCAGAAAATAGCGCAGTTCCGTTAGTCCCAGTCTGCAATAACAACTCGCGCGAGTAACACCTTTAAGTTCCGGAACTAAAATCGCGGGCGCCTGCATGCACATAAAATGTAAAAGTAAATAACAGTTGTGTTTCAATTAACAGTTTCAATATATCTGGCGAACATTACAGTAAAAATTACGAAAATGTGTGTAGTGAGGAACCAAAACACATACGGAGACTGGACTGATTTTTGGGACACAATGGCAGATAAGTAAAAGCGTGAAAGAAAATAAAAGAAAAAAATTTAAAATTTACACCCATTCAAAATTAAAGAGAAACAAAAAAAAATGGCGCCCTAAAATATATGTTCAATTTAATAATAGTGAGCTCACTAAAGGGGTTTTAAAATTTTGTAAGCTATAAATGAGTATATATGTGTGAGTGAAGCGCTGGTTTGTGTTCAAATAGTAAATTTATTTTAAGAGCTTATTATTTTATTGTTAGTGTAGGTAAACTCGTATATAAGAAGATTAAAGGTAGAAATAATTATTGCTCATTAACAGGTTTTGTCACTAACATGATTGTCTTTTAAATGTGTTAACCGGGGTAAGGGAGAGAAAAGAATAATTTGTTTATGATGAAATTGAAATACTTTAGTAACCAATAAAATTTAAATCATGGGAAACAAGTAAAGTTTTCTTTATTTTGAATAACCACAATCTGTTCTCCTGTACGCCAAAAAGACCTTGGACCTGGTAAGTAACAACTTTGTATACAGTTGGTAAACTTTAAAGATGGCGTCTGAATAAATAGACGTAAACAAGTGAAATAATAGTTCAATAATAAAGTGACACAAATAAGTTATAGTTACATTGATTGCCCGAACAGTGACATTTAATTTATAGTTACATTGGTGCTTCCGAACTTAGGGACGTTTATATAAAGAAATTTTATATACATTTAGGCCTACTTGGGAGAACAGAATGGTTGTTTGGAATAAATACATAATATACATAAAATAGACGTAGATATGGGGTTATGTTTTGATAATGTGATGTATATAGTGAATTATTTGTTTATGAGTATTGTGAGCTAATATGTGTAACTAGTGTGTATGAGGAGAGTTGTATTATATAAAGGGGTATTATATAATTCATTTTTGAACATACCCGAGACACAAGTAAACGATATAGATTTCGCGTGGGACGAATGGGAGTACGAATTTAGAAGTATTACGAATAGAATGACGGACGATGAGTGGGGTAATTGGGACGATAATTTAAGACGGATGGAAGAACAAGAAGAGGGAATATTCGCCGAAATTAAAAAACTTAGTGAGGATAAAGGTAAGATAATTGAAGTGATAGGAGTAGAAAATAAGGCAGTGAATAGGCCTAATGATAAGGATGACAATGTGTGGGGGTGGTAGAAAAAGAGTATTCACTGGATGATGTGATGAATCTTTTGAAAACAATGTATGATGAACTAAGTGGTGCTATTAACAAGGGGTTTGACGAGATAGACAAAAAGTGGAAAAGAGATAGATGTAAGCTACCAGAAAATAAAGAAAGTGACCTAAACCAGGTGAGTAGTTTTGATAGTGGAGGTAAAAATGATGACACTTTTACAAAAAATAATGCTAGTTTAAGTGCGGTGGAGATCAAAATGAGGTAAGTGAGGTCAAAACAAATGATAATCTGAATGGGGTTAGTTTAAATATAAACAAGGAAGTAACAGTTAACAAGGTAAGTGATGACTGTAAAACAAGTGAGAATTATAATGAGGTAATTGAAAATGTGGTATCAGAGAGTGATACATTGAATAATGAAAGTGACGATGAGAGTTTAGTAGGAGTAGAAATTAGTGATGAGGTAGTAGTTGTAAATGAGAGTGAGAGAGAGCATGAAGGGAAGTTAGATGAGTATGGAGGGCAGAGGGCAAATGTTCCCTGTGGTATAAGTGGAGTAAAGACTCCACATGTGTTTTATGAGGACGAAGGTTCCTCCAGAGGTTATGTGGGAGACATGGTGTCTCCAAATGGTCCCTTAAGTTTTTGTAGTGATGTATCTGGTAAAGCCAGGAAGTATTTTAGTGATTTTATGTTGCCCTTTGCATGGAATGAGATAGTTCAGGGGGGTTGTGAGAGGTACTGTGATGAGAGAGAGAGAAAGAGAGATAGAGATTTTTTAGATTAATAGAGGTTATGAAATGTTAGTGCAGAGTTTAGATATTCAGAGAGGAGAGAAAATTGACTTACCTTGTGAAATAGAGATGGATGATTATTTTGATGATACGGTTGTAAATGATGAAAACTTACCTGATGTTGTGATGGATATAGTGGAGGAATATGCTGATAGAATGTACCTTATGTTAAACAATAATACTGACGGAGACAGAACTAAAATCACCAATGTAGATGGGCTTTATGAAATAATGGGAGACAAATATGTAGTTAATTACTGTGTTAATATAATTAATGAAAGCAGTCATTACAATAATAATTATAATGTAATGTATGTAGATAAAAATGAGTTATGTTATAAATACATCAGGTTATTATATGATGATGGGGGTTAAATAAAAAAATCAGTGAATGGATATTTTAAATATTTTAGTTTATGGTTATGACCTTGCTAACTTATGAAATGAAGTGTGGTAAACAGAAAAATTAATGACGAAGAATTGTACATAAATTTATAGTGAAATTAATTGTGTTTGTGTTGTAAAATGTATTTGATGTAATAATAATAATATTTTGGCAGACTAAATAAATAACGAGAATAATTATGAAGGTGACAATAAATGAATTGTAATTGTTTTGGAAGAAAGTAAGTAAAATAACTTGTGTTTTCAAGAACTTATTGAATGAAATAATTTGAGATGAATTATAATTGATTAATGATTGTTATACAAATAAATTTTGATAATGAATTTAAATGATTTTCTGAGATTTAGATTCTATAATGAATAGTAAATGATTACACATACAATATGTTCAGGTATCGAGTTATATTGTTATTATGAGTTAAGTGATGAATTTTCTAAGGTAACTGTCAATGATCATGTTAAGGTAAAATGTTGTAAAAAGGTCTGGGTAAGGATGATTATTTAAATAAGGCATTTGAGTTAGTACAAGCTGAGACGGCAGCACAAAACAATGACAGTAGGACTCTGTACCACATTACCAAGAGATTAACAGGAAAGTTTTCAAGAGCGGACAAACCAGTGAGAGCTAAAGATGGGAGATTACTGTCCACACAAAAAGAACAGCTAGAAAGATGGAGAGAACATTTTCTGGAGATTTTGAATCGTGAAACAATCGAAGAAGGGGAGACAGAGGTGATGATAGAGGAAGAGCAGGAAGATGTTGCTATTAGTACAGAGCCACCATCAAGAACAGAGATTCAAAGGGCCATTAAACAACTTAAGAATGGCAAAGCGGCAGGCATGGACAATATCGCACCGGAGGCCTTGAAAGTGGATATGGGTACTTCGGTTGAGATTCTATTCCCACTTTTCAAGAAGATTTGGGAAGAAGAGAAGATCCCCTCAGATTGGAAGACAGGACTGTTGATTAAGCTTCCGAAGAAAGGAGATTTATAAGAATGTGATAACTGGAGAGGGATTACCCTCCTTTCGATACCAAGTAAGGTACTCTCACGAGTAATTCTTGAAAGGATAAAACAGCGAGTTAACTCAAGGTTGAGGAAAGTACAAGCAGGATTTAGAGAAGGTTATTCCTGTACGGACCAGATCAATACACTGCGTATAATTATAGAACAATCCACGGAGCTGCAGTCGTCACTGTATATACTATTTGTAGACTTTGAAAAGGCGTTTGATAGTGTAATGAGGAAGAAGATGTGGAAAGCCATGAAAGAGTTTGGGATTCCAAAGAAAATTATTAAGTTAACTCAAGAAATGTATGAGAACTACACATGTCAAGTTTTACACCAGGGGATGTTGTCCGAGCCCATCCCAGTAGATAAAGGAGTGAAGCAAGGATGTTTGCTGTCACCAATATTATTTATTATGGTGCTGGATCTCATGATGAAGAAGGCAATGAATCGCCGAAGAGGAATTCAGTGGGGACTGACAGATAGGTTGGAGGACTTGGACTTCGCGGATGACCTGTGCTTGCTAACCAACAGTTTTAAGGATATGGAAGCAAAGCTGAACGATTTAAAAACCGAAGCATCAGAGGTAGGATTGAAGATTAATGGAAAGAAAACCAAGGAGATGCGTTATAATAACCGCAATAAGGCACTATTATTTTTAGGAAACCAAGAGATCGAACAAGTCAAACAGTTTTGTTACCTGGGAAGTATGGTCACCACGGAGGGAGGAACCATAGAGGATATAGGAAATAGAATAAATAAGGCTAACGGAGCATTTGCAATGCTGAGACCAATCTGGAAATCAAGGGAACTTAACACCAATACCAAACTACGCATCTTCAATACAAATGTCAAGTCGGTACTGCTCTATGGGTGTGAAACTTGGAAGACTAACAAACAACTGATTAGCAGACTCCAAACATTCGTGAACAGAAGTTTGCGGAATATCCTGAGGATATGGTGGCCACAAGTTATCTCCAATGAAGAGCTGTGGAGAAGAACCCATCAAACACCCATTGACATTGAGATGCGTCGTAGGAAATGGAAGTTGATTGGGCATACATTACGACGAGATGGAGACAACATAGCAAGACAAGCCCTGGAATGGAACCCACAAGGTAGCAGGAGAAGAGGCAGACCAAGGAACACATGGAGGAGTGTAATAGCGGAAGGGATGGAGAAAGGAGGGAAGACCTGGCCCGAGATCAAGACGATGGCGCGGAACAGAGTCCGGTGGCGGAAGTTCATTGATGCCCTATGCTCCACTTAGGAGATGCAGGAATAATGATGAATGATGATTTGAGTTAGTCAAAGTTAACTTTAATGGGTGTTAGATAAAATAAGAATTTGGAATGGAATAAAAAGTAATACAGAAACAGGGTAATAGTAGGGACACAGTAGAGGGAGTGATTATATGTAAAGAGAGGGTAATGTAATTAGAGAGTAAATAGGTGATGGTGATATTTTGTAGTGAGGGTCCAGTGTAGGGAGTGATCAACGTGCGTCGTTGGGCAGGTAGTTGTGAATGGTCGAAGAGTGTTTGCCGATATTTGGTGGAGGGCAAAAGGTTATGAATGGAATTGCCAGGTTAGGGAACACACATCCTAGTTACAAAGAGTGTATAAGATATTTTATTATAAGAGGGGAAGGATTTAAGGGGAATTAGTGTTGAAGGGGGTTATTACCGAGAGATTGGTGTCACCCTATGCAAATCTGTTAGTGGTTGTTAGAAGGAAGAAGGTGAGTAAGGTTAGATATATAAGTGCCAATTCAATCAATCAAATCATTGTGAATAATTGATAATCACCCAAACAAATAAATGATGCAAATAAATAATAGAAAATTCATAGTTAAAATGTAATAATAAATGAAACAAGTGAAAGATTTAATAGAATTTGAAAATAAAATTAAAGCTGTAAGGTGTGTATTTCTGATCAACCTTAAATGTGAATTGTTTATTTTAAGGTAATAACAACAATGTTAATTATGAGTGTACTAAGTTTTATTATGTTGTATTATGTTTGTTAGGGTGTAGGAAAATTAAATGATAATATAGCCAAACATATAATGGTCTGCCTTCTGTGAACTGCAGTAGCAGTGTTAGTGTAAATCTTGTATGTCTTTTAGTAGTTTCCCCTACTTTTCGGGCGGTCACGGCTTCACCGAACCCTGACCGTGGATTTATAATGTAAATATATTCTAAATTGGTGAACTTAGAAATTAACTGGGGGGTAACTCAGGGGAACCTACAGCACTAGGGAACAGCGGCTATCATCGAAGGGGGTGAAAGCGCCGTATTAAGGGCGTGTGAATCATTATAGTAGGATTACTGGTGTCCTTGGACATCAGTAATGCTGAATTTTTATATAACACTGAAGCAAGAACGGGGTAGACAGCGTCTACACCCTAATTAAAAATGCAGTTCTTGTGGATGCAAATGGGCGCTACAGTCCACCATCAATCAACAATAGAGTGTTTATGCAACCAGGTAAATGCCTTCCATGGTTTACCCGTGAGGTGATTTACCTAATTGTAACTGGGATATAGGGGGAATATTAGATTTTGATGTAGAAGGAGGTTACTAAACTGTTAGTAATGAGTTACTGAATATTAGATTGAATTATGTAAATGATGTAGAATATGTAGTTGATCTTATAATGTACTTAAATGATTTTGTGATGATTTGAGATGTTTTGATGGAGATGTTTAACAAAAGTTGAGAAAAATATAAGTAAATAAGCTGTTATCATGTAGTTGATTTAATATGATTTACTCGATGTACAAATTTTACTAATGAATATAAGTATATTGAAATGTGAATTATATAATGGAAGGTATTTGTAATATTGTAATGGGAAATGTTTATTTAAATTCTGATGGGAATCAGGGCAATAATTTTGAATTTTGGGATAAGAGTAAACGAGAGAAGGGTATACAAAATGATGTTAAGGAAGTGTACAAATGTATCATGTTATTTTAAGTGTTCATATATACATGTGTGTTAATAATTAAGAAAAACCAGTGCTTCTTAACGCAACCCAGCATAGCTAAGGGGAAACAGATCAGTTAGGGATATAGTATTGAACAAGGCCACTATTTGATATTTTTGATTTGTTGTTTCAGAGTCTGGTGACGCTGTGGCGGCGGTCCTGAGCTGGCCAGAGCGTCAAGTGCCTGACTGGCCTTGCGGTGTTGGGATCTCGAGAGAGAAGTCCAGTAAGGTCCTTCAGGTGTGGCCACGGTCACTGGACCAAGGGTAAGTTAGATATTTTTTTGTAAACCGTAAAGGGGGTTGTGGCGATATATCCTGACTGATCCCTTTAGGCAGTATGAATGTGTCAATGAGAGTTTTTATGCTTCGGCATAAAACCTCTCATTGAGGGGGTATTGTAATGGGACATTTAGGCCTACCTGGGGTAATATAAAAAATTATTGTTTTGATAAAAATACTATTTCCTTATGAAATAATAATTTTGGGGAAAAGTAAACAAACTTTATTTCATAAATTATACAACACAACAAGTATTGAGCGAAATTGTGCCAAGGTCAACTCCAGTGACAAGCAGAACAGTTATTTCTAGATGAGTGACAAACATATTATGTAACTTAAAGGATCGTACGATATTACGTCAGTTCATACGTCCCGCTAGTATGCGAGGTGTGTCAGTCCAGCATCACATATTGGCGTAGTGATACAAACAAGAACAATAAGAATTGGTCACGTAACCTGCGACCACTTCAGAAAATAGCGCAGTTCCGCTAGTCCCAGTCTGCAATAACAACTCGCGCGAGTAACACCTATAAGTTCCGGAACTAAAATCGCGGGCGCCCGCATGCACGTAAAATGTAAAAGTAAATAACAGTTGTGTTTCAATTAACAGTTTCAATATATCTGGCGAGAATTACGGTAAAAATTACAAAAATGTGCGGAGTGAGGAACCAAAACACATACGGAGACTGGACTGATTTTTGGGACACAATGGCAGATAAGTAAAAGCGTGAAGGAAAATAAAAGAAGAAATTTAAAATTTACACCCATTCAAAATTGAAGAGAGAAAAAAAATGGCGCCCTAAAATATATGTTCAATTTAATAATAGTGAGCTCACTAAAGGGGTTTTGTGGTAATGAAGCTTCTTGTATACACGCAATTTTCACTCTTTTCTCTTCCAAGATTTTTCTCAGCTCATCAGATTTATTTCGGAGCGACCTTGCATTCCAGTGCATGATAATAATACCATTCACTGTTTGTGATGTCACGTTGTTATTCCTCTTTAATTTCAATTTCCTTTCTCTAAATGTTGTACCCAAAGATACATGCCCATTTTCATGTTTAGCTTTCATTTTAATTTCGCACATTAAAGTGTTTGCGAATGCTCTTGATGGGCACCAAATTTCGTATCTTTTGAAAGCCCCCACACCTCTCTCTCTCATTTTTTCGGTCATGATTGACATTGAAGCCGCGTTCGACAAAATACCACATGCTACAGTCATCCTACAGTGTATGAAAATTGGGATTAGGGGAAGATTATTGCAGTTCATAGTAAAATTTCTTGAAAACCGCCAAATAGAAACTGTAGTAAATGACACAAACTCTTCGAGCCACAGAATAGAGAATGGAATACCACAGGGCGGAATAATCTGTCCGTCGCTTTTCAACATTGCCTTACAGGATATCTCGAATGAACTTCCACCTGATGTACACAGTGTTACTTTTGCGGATGATAAAACCATTTGGGCGACGGATACCAACCATGAGAAAGCAACGGAATCCATTCAGCTAGCCCTCAATGTTATAAGCAGGTGGTGTCAAAGATGGTCTTTAAAGATTTCAACCCAGAAAACTGAATGCGCATTTTTCACCAGACGTAATAAGCTCGCAAACTATGTGCCTCTCCTTACCCTTCAAGACGAAATACTTCAGCATAACAGAAATCCAAAACTGTTGGGGTTGGTTCTTGATCCAAAACTTCGGTGGTCAGCACACGTGGAATATGTAATAAAGGCATGTACCCCAAGATTGAACACATTGAAAGTGGTAGCCAGTCGCAACTGGGGCGCTGACACTTCAACGCTGAAAATGTTTTATCTTGCATTCGTGAGGTCGAAGGCTGTTTACTGTTGTGAAGTTTGGGGTTCAGCTGCAAAAACCCACAAACAAAATTCAGGCGATCCAATCAGCGGCACTACATCTTTGCCTGGGTTGTACAAAAACCACCGCAATAGCTGCTATGCAAGTTGACTTAGGTGTTGAGCCGATCGAAATGTACATTAGAAGACAAATGTGGACAAAACTTTTGAAAAAAATACATTACCAATAACTCACCCATTATACAACTTATGTGTCAATCAGATAAGCATTAAATTTTATTTATTTCATTTTTGCGGGATTTTATAAAATTATTGTGCAAACGTTATTTCCATTACAACAGAACACATGGCAAGTAGAACAGTTGAAACAAAGACAAGGCGCAATTTCTATTGTGTAAGTCGGCAAGGAATTCGTACCACCCTCGAATTTCTCAGAACTCTGTATATGTGTGACGACGCACACACTTAACATCTCAAGCAGGGGCTCGGTAGTGACGCCGAGAAAACTCAACCGGTGCTGTAAAAAATGGCGCATGAACGAAAAGTTTGTAACACCAACCAGCCAACTACAGGAAATGTCGTTAAGCCACGCCTACTGCTAGTGACATCAGTATAGCAGAGGCAAATATCGTCTACTCATTTTGGCTGATATAACGACTATGTGCCATGCATAGAGTGAATACACCACAGCAATTAAGCATGAACGGCGACGAAAATCTGTTGGCTGTGAATACGAAGTTCCTCCCGCTCAGACAAGCACGCTTCCCAGTTACGCTATAGGTGCCGGCCGGCACGGAGCTAAGTAGGCTCTATACAAAGTTTTTTTATTTTTTCCAGTAGAAAGTGGAATAACAGTAAAATTTCATGTGACCGCGGTCAATCCATCAAGTGGAACCGAATCAAATGTTTTTCGGACACTAAAAAACAAGCAATTTACAGGAATGATGAGTGCGCGCGCGAACCACGTTGCTGGGGCCTATTTCTTCTATTAAAGGTGTAAGGGCCGGGGGGTCTTAAAATGGTATGGGGTTTTTGCTAAATTAGAATTAATATATATATGTGAGAAAGGCAGGCTGGGCTGTTTACATTAATGTATGTGTGTGTCATATAGAAGGTAAGGTAATTATGTTTTTTTTTGTTATTAATAATCAGCTATGTATAAGTCTCATACCAAGTTTAAAGAAAAAAAATAGTATAGAATAACCGATTTCTATTTTAAAAATGTAAGATGCTCAATAACAGAAAAAATTAAAACCACTATTTTTTCAAATGGTAAATAAAGAGAGTTAAATTCTTTCAAAACCTTATTTCGTTTTATGTACTGTCAAAGTTCGTCGAACGAATTGGGTTAGTCTCCACTACGCGATCCGGCCAGATCGAAGATTCAAGGTAAGTGGGAGTTTCAGTATGAATAATAAAAAATACCAAAAAGAGTAAAGTTACAATTATTGCAGCGTGACCAGGATGTAATATAACAAAAAAGGGTTGTATTACACCGGCTTACATTTGACAGTGCATAACGAAGTACGGTTACGAAAGCGAAATTGTATTAATGTAAACTTACGTAATTATGATAGAAGGTTGATTGTGTGTATGTTGTAATATCAGTTTTGAAAAGAGAGTAATCATTGGTAGTTGTTACGTAAGACAAAATAGATCAAATAAAAATGTCTGAGAACACAGAAAAAAGCAGTGTAATAGATTCAGTTATGAGTGAGAGTGGCCTTGGTTCGATGAACCCGTCACCAAGTGTGAGCGAAGTAAGTCAGTCAAGGTCAACAGCTGAGTTGAGCGTGCAATCAATAGTTAACGATGACCTAACTGGGTCAATTATGGTCGATCACGCGCAGAAGCGAAATCTACCCCGATATTGATCAAATCAAATAAAATGAAAGAGAAAAAATTGTCATTAGATGACCTATTAGATTTTATGAAAGTCAATTTCGATAAACAAAATAAACGTTTTGATAGTAACGAAATAACTTTAAACGAGATGAAAAGTGATTTTAACAATAAATTAGATGAACAAAGAATAAAATGTGAACAACAAAATATTCAGTTGCAGCAGAGTATTAGCGTAAAATTTGATGGTTTAATAAATGATATACAAGAAAAGAATAAATGTCTTGAAAATACTAATGAAATGATAAGAAATAAGTTGAATAAAGTAGAACCAAGTACGAGTAATACAAATGAAAGTTGTAATGGCAATGTTGTATTAGACAAAGAGTTAACCAATAATAATAATAATGTCGAAAATAATGAATGCAATACTGAGAATAGTAGTGTATTTGGAGAATTGGTATCAGAAAGTGATACGGTGAAAATAAATAGTGAGAATACTGATGAGTTTGTAGAATGTGAAAATGAAATATTAATGTGTGCTTATGAGTTAGAGAGAGAGTGGAAATGGAGTTATATTATGGGTATGAAACAGAGGGTAAATTTTTTACGAGGTGGAATGGGGGGTGAAGGAAGACCTTCACGTATACATTGTGTAGACAAGTGTGCTACAAATAATTGTTTTTTGAAGTTTTTTGTTTTTCCTGGAGAAATCAGGAAAGGTTTAATTGAATTTGTACCCTCTGTCTGTAATACTTTTGAGAGTGTGATTTGGGGTTATGAGGAAAGAGATTTAAACACAGGACTGTATGGGGAGAAAGTAACAGAATTGTATAATTTGAATAGAAAGTATGACGAATGGAAAGAAAGTTTAAAAGTATATTTGAATAATAATGACTATAATGATTTGATAAAAGTAATTAACCCGATAGTGAATGAATTTAATGACGGAGACTTAACAAAAATACCTAACGTTGACTGGTTTAATGAGTATTTGGGTAAGATGAATGAAGTTAGTTTGTATGGTTATAATACACAAAACAGTAATTGGTGTATTAATGAAATTGAACAATGTTATATAAAACCAAGGTTAATCTGGGACGATGGAGGTTAAATTATAAAACAATAAAAGACAGTGAGAAACATTTTGTTTTATGGTTCTGACATGGCAAATTTGGACAATGAAGTGCGGAAAAAACTGAACAGTTAATAATTAAAGTTTGTAAATAATTGTAGTGCATTTATTTATGTGTATTGTAGAAGGTCAGCTAAACAATGTATGTATATAGGTAAGTGATAATAATAATAATAATAATATTTTGCAATTTGAATAAATAATAACATTAATTTTGAAAACAGTAATTGACTAATGGTAATTGTTGCGATAACTATATAATTTGTATTTTCAGTAATTAATTTAATCAAACCAGTTTGATATGTTTTAAATATTTTGAGTGATTATGTAAATGCTAATTAATTAAATTCTTTAAATGAATTCAAATTATTTTACGAGATTTGGAATTTGGTAATAGATGGCTAAATTGTTTGATGTAAACTGATATTTGTGTTAAATGTTTCAGAGGTGAGGTGAAAGTAATGTGGTATGGTGAATATGTTTTGTATATATCATGTTAAATGGACTGTAAGTATAGAACTTTTACAGTATGAATCATGTATAATAAAAATGTTTACAGGGGTAACTAAGATTTTAATTCAATAGTGAGACTATTTGAAATAATTGTGTCCAAAATGATAATTAAAAAACTTAATAATTACTGAAAAATGATATATACTAATTATTAATAATCAATTTGGAAATTTTAGTGTGTGGATGGGAGGTGGCTCAGATGAGTCACGAATTTAAATTTTACAACATAAAAAAAAAATTTTTTTTTTGCTAATCAAAATTTTGATCCAATAAAAATGCTTGTGCTCTGTTTAAATAACTAGCTGCTCAGACATTCAATATAAGGTGTGCATGCTTTTAAATGTATTATTTTATTGTCGTAGGTTAGATATAAGCATTGATAAGAATATGTGTTTTCATTAGGTGTGTATATTTTTTTCTAAGCCAATAATTAAATCGTCTGGCAGGCGGTTAATATGAATGATCAGAATCAGAGAAAGGGGAAACAATGAGGGTAGAAGTAAGTATTGACAAATATATATTTCATATAATTTGTTCAATTTTGAGATGTGTTTTCATTGTGTTAGTAGATCAGCTGATCAGCAATAACATGTCACTGGTAAAATGGTTTATAAATGTTCCAAGTAATTAATGTTCAATGTAATGTCTTAATGTATTACAGATGTTTTAAAGTAATGATAAAATAATTTGATAAAGTGAGAAATAAAGTAATAATTTGTGAAAGCTAATAAGAGATAGTTTTGGGTGATGAATATTTTATGGGACATATAGATCTGTCCAAGTTGAAGTCAAGGTTAAAGAAATAGTAGAGATGAAAATAATGTAATGTTGTTTTGAGTTAATGTGATGTTATAGAATTTTGAGAAGTATTGATGTTGACACAGGAGTTGTGGAGAGTATATGGGGAGTTTTGAGTGATATATTGATGTTTATAATTAATGATGTTATTTTGTTGTAATGTGGTAAGTTAATGAGATTGAGATTTTGGGGATGGCAATTTTGTAGTAGGGGGTAGTGTAATGTGTGAGTCCGCAACATAATGATAAGTTGGGACGGGTTTGGGATCGATTTTAGTGAGAAGGGGCCGCCTTAGGTAGAATCCAGGGGCCAGATAAGGGAATTGAGTTTGGGGGGGGAAACACGTATCCTATGCACAAAGGGTTAGAGAGTATTTTTATATATATGTTGAGAGAAGGTGGCGAATTGAGTTTAATGATAAGTTGGGGTTAGAGAGTGTTTTGGTAGATGTTTTTTAATAGAGATGGGTGTCAGGTTAGTTACAATTGTTAGTGGTTAGAGTCAGAGGGTAAAGATTATATCTGTATACAGATCAAGTAGTACAGTCAATGAGAATAAATAATTTACATCACCCACAGTAGTGTAGAATAAGATTGTTGAATAAAGAGAGAGATTTATAATAAAGATAAAAAATTTTTTTATTTTGAAACCAGTGACAAAGTTTGATGGAATTTGAAAATAATGTAAAATCAAGAATTGTTTATTTTGAATAATTTAAATGTCAATTTGCTTATTATTTATAATAATATTTTGTTGTTTTAAATATTTTATTTTATTATGTTTTGTGTTTCAAGTTAGGAGGTTACAGATGTTAAATGTATTGTCAGATAGAACTTATACATAACACATGTAGGTCAAGTTTTTTGGAATTGACCTAGTTTCGATCAGCTGACAGTGAGGTCATATAAGTTAACAGTATGGAAATCAATTCAACTTTTGTTTTAATCAATTTAAACAGATTCTAAATAATTTCTAGATGTAAAAGAAACATATTAATAAAATTAAATTTTTCTTTGAATTTTAAAATTTTTTGGAAGATTATTTTTGAAAAAAAAAAAAAAAAAAAAAAAAAAAAAAAAAAAAAAAAAAAAAAACTTGATTTTTCGCCTGCCAGCTAATGAATATTTTAAGTGTTGATTATTTTATTATTTGTGTATTAGCCATGTTTATTTTTACTGATTTATTGTATTGAATGGTATTGTTAGACTTTAGGCAATCACCTGTTAGGCTAAGGATGTTTTGGTTTGATTTTAAGAAGTGTTCCATTGGTGTAATTTTTTGTTGATAACAAGAAAAGAAAACTAAGGAAGAGAATTTTTTTGTTAAAGTATTTTATTTTGAATTTTGAATTTTTTTTCTTAGATGAAATCGTAAAATTTAAAGAATTTTTCAATGTATAATATGTGATGTGAGTGTGTGTGAGCCCAGTATCTGCCAAAGGCAGCCCAGCTTGCATAAAAGGGGAAACATATCGGTGGAGGATCTGGAATAATTTAAGCCAGGGATTGAGGATTTTTTGGGGGTAGCATGTTAGAAGGTGAGGTGCGCTGTGGTACTTGTCTGTTCGATTTCTCGGTGTTGGGATCTCTTACGGAGAAGTCCAGTGATCTCGTTCAGATGGGTCCATAGTCGCTGAGCCAGGGGGGTCGTGTACCCATGTAGAGTAAGCACAAGGGGGTTGTTGGCCCCAGTTCCTCAACGGTCCTCTTCGGGGTTTATCAATGAGATTTCTTCTGTTTTGGACAGCAGAATTCTCATTGAGGGGGTATTGTAACGTGTCAAAAATTGGGTCATTTTATTTCGTACAGTTGTGAGATATTTGCATTTTTATTTATTTCATTTTTGCGGGATTTTATAAAATTATTGTGCAAACGTTATTTCCATTACAACAGAACACATGGCAAGTAGAACAGTTGAAACAAAGACAAGGCGCAATTTCTATTGTGTAAGTCGGCAAGGAATTCGTACCACCCTCGAATTTCTCAGAACTCTGTATATGTGTGACGACGCACACACTTAACATCTCAAGCAGGGGCTCGGTAGTGACGCCGAGAAAACTCAACCGGCGCTGTAAAAAATGGCGCATGAACGAAAAGTTTGTAACACCAACCAGCCAACTACAGGAAATGTCGTTAAGCCACGCCTACTGCTAGTGACATCAGTATAGCAGAGGCAAATATCGTCTACTCATTTTGGCTGATATAACGACTATGTGCCATGCATAGAGTGAATACACCACAGCAATTAAGCATGAACGCGACGAAAATCTGTTGGCCGTGAATACGAAGTTCCTCCCGCTCAGACAAGCATGCTTCCCAGTTACGCTATAGGTGCCGGCCGGCACGGAGCTAAGTAGGCTCTATACAAAGTTTTTTTCTTTTTCCAGTAGAAAGTGGAATAACAGTAAAATTTCATGTGACCGCGGTCAATCCATCAAGTAGAACCGAATCAAATGTTTTTCGGACACTAAAAAACAAGCAATTTACAGGAATGATGAGTGCGCGCGCGAACCACGTTGCTGGGGCCTATTTCTTCTATTAAAGGTGTAAGGGCCGGGGGGTCTTAAAATGGTATGGGGTTTTTGCTAAATTAGAATTAATATATATATGTGAGAAAGGCAGGCTGGGCTGTTTACATTAATGTATGTGTGTGTCATATAGAAGGTAAGGTAATTATGTTTTTTTTTGTTATTAATAATCAGCTATGTATAAGTCTCATACCAAGTTTAAAGAAGAAAAATAGTATAGAATAACCGATTTCTATTTTAAAAATGTAAGATGCTCAATAACAGAAAAAATTAAAACCACTATTTTTTCAAATGGTAAATAAAGAGAGTTAAATTCTTTCAAAACCTTATTTCGTTTTATGTACTGTCAAAGTTCGTCGAACGAATTGGGTTAGTCTCCACTACGCGATCCGGCCAGATCGAAGATTCAAGGTAAGTGGGAGTTTCAGTATGAATAATAAAAAATACCAAAAAGAGTAAAGTTACATGCGTATTTTTCACCAGACGTAATAAGCTCGCAAACTATGTGCCTCTCCTTACCCTTCAAGATGAAATACTTCAGCATAACAGAAATCCAAAACTGTTGGGGTTGGTTCTTGATCCAAAACTTCGGTGGTCAGCACACGTGGATTATGTAATAAAGGCATGTACCCCAAGATTGAACACATTGAAAGTGGTAGCCAGTCGCAACTGGGGCGCTGACACTTCAACGCTGAAAATGTTTTATCTTGCATTCGTGAGGTCGAAGGCTGTTTACTGTTGTGAAGTTTGGGGTTCAGCTGCAAAAACCCACAAACAAAATTCAGGTGATCCAATCAGCGGCACTACGTCTTTGCCTGGGTTGTACAAAAACCACCGCGATAGCTGCTATGCAAGTTGACTTAGGTGTTGAGCCGATCGAAATATACATTAGAAGACAAATGTGGACAAAACTTTTGAAAGTCAATACATTACCAATAACTCACCCATTATACAACTTATGTGTCAATCAGATAAGCATTAAAAATTCGTTCAACTATCAAACGAACATACTGTCGACGTTATCGTATAATGTGCCGGAGCAAATTCCACCTGTGTACGATGAACCGCCACGTAGCTGGCCAGGAATAAAAGTGATCGTGGATCTTCCACCTAAATTCGGCAAAATGAGTCATCCAGATATACTTAGAGCAGAAACACTGGAGATGATTGACGAGCAGTATAAAAATCATACGAAGATCTTCACGAATGGATCAGTGGACATCGAAAGCGGGAAGTCAGGTGCAGGGTATTTTAACCAGAGTAATGGCGAATGGTACTATATTCCGGCTAATGCACAGTCCAGTATGGACGCCGAATTATTGGCTATAAACGCGGCATTAACTTGCTGTCTTTCCATTCAGCAAAAGCTCATCTGTATCTTGACTGACTCCAAATCATCATTAGAAGCGCTATCAAAATCTGGCACGAGTGCGTACTTCTTTCGTATTAATGAAATAAGGAAACTATTCCTCCAGCTACACAACGAAGGAAAAATGATCACCCTTCAATGGGTTCCATCCCACTGTGGAGTCCCCAGAAATGAAATAGCAGATGGGATCGCAAGGGAAGCGTGCACAATGTATCCAACTAACCTAAAGAAGTTCTCCCTGCTGCAGTGCAGAAGCTCGGGTGACCGACACTTCAGGAGCTCTTGGGAGACAGTTGGAAATCAGTAACCACAGGTCGCAACTTATACCAAATACAACCTGTGCCGGCCAAGGAAGACATCTACAAGGGAGTAGCGCGTCCGATAGCTGCTTTTGCTGCGAGGGCACGTACCGGCCATATCGTTACCCAAGAGTATCTCTTTAGATTCAATCTCACGGATACGCCACAATGCTTATTGTGTGAAGACGGAGAGGAGAACCTTGAGCATATACTTATAAAATGTCATTACCCAATTGCCGCAAGGGATATCTTAAGGATGCAAGTGTCGGGATGGCAAGAAATCATGAGCAATAAGAAGTACTGGGCTATCGCTTCTATATCTACCATGGACATCGGGCTATTGGCTACAGTTGAAGCTGGACACCTGTAGGAAGAAGTAAGAAGAAGTACTAAAGGGGTTTTTAAAATTTTGTAAGATATAAATGAGTATATATGTGCGAGTGAAGCGCTGGTTTGTGTTCAAATAGTAAATTTATTTTAAGAGTTTATTATTTTATTGTGAGTGTAGGTAAACTCGTATATAAGAATATTAAAGGTAGAAATAATTATTGCTCATTAACAGGTTTTGTCACTAACATGATTGTCTTTTAAATGTGTTAACCGGGGTAAGGGAGAGAAAAGAATAATTTGTTTATGATGAAATTGAAATACTTTAGTAACCAATAAAATTAGGGATGTGTTGGTTCTCGGTACCACCGGTTCTTGGGGTTAGGTACCGGTATCGAGAACCAGTGCTACAAAGTCGGTACCAGTACTTTTACATGTTTTATCCTTCGTTTTTGTATTAGACCATTTTCATAGTCATTAGATTGTCGTGTGAAGTTAATATACTCTTTAAATATATAAAAACAAACTTTCTTCCACTTACCTGCAAAAAATTCTTTTATCTGGGGCCAGGATTCGGTCGCACGAACGTCGGATACAAACGTGTTTTATAGGTTACTGAAATAAGTGACTCTACTCCTTTTTGAAGAGAATTAACATTTTTTAATAATCAAGTATTTCAAAGTTATACTATTCTTTCGTTTTTTCCATAAAATTTGACAAGCTACATTTTAAAATTTCATACCTGTTGGTCATACATCTATTATTGTTATATTTTAATTCTACTACTTACGATTAGGTAGACTGCCCAGTCTGCTTTCACTCTCTCTCACATTCTTAATAAAATACCCCCTTTACCCTTATTAATTAATTTAGCCCATTACATAAACCCCAGGTGGCAACGTGTTCATCCGTTGACCTCGTGGCCGCCCCGTTGTAAGTTCGTAGTCGTCCCGAAACATAAACAAAAAAATAACAAATATGGATGTTGTTGTTCTGTAGTTATTCCCGCATCACTACCACTGTTTTAAAAAGATTGATTCACTTTTACTGCCACATTTTTTAAATTTTGAGAAGAGCTAACCCCTTCGAGATGTACCGGCCGGTACACTTTGGGACGAACTGCTGCATGTGCTTGGTTGAACTGGCGGAAGCGGCAATTCAAAGCCACCGGGTTTTAGTCGCCGTATACAGTTGACTTGCTGCGGCATATCCAGTTTATGCATAGATTATAGCTGGTATATGTGTGTGTCCAGAGGCCGATATTGGACTTGGTTCCGCTGATGTCACCAACAGTAGGCGGAGTTAATGCGACTTCCGTGAGGTCTTATAGAAGACGACGAATATTTTTTTTACGCTCTCGCCATCTTGAGTTGTTTGTCAGAGCGTCACTTGGAGCGTGATTGAGCAGTTGCGTATGTGCGCTGCCACACACAGGTACAAAGTTCGAAGAATTTTGTGGAGGTGAATTCTTCAGCCGTGTTACACCACTGATTGCGTTTCGCTTTGTTTCCAACTGTTTCTCAACACTGGTCTGTTATACGGACACATACGTTGCACAATGACAATCCGCCCAAAATGAAATAAATAAAAATATAAATATATGCCCCAAACGGTTAAAACAAAAACACCCAAAAATCGACCCGCTACAGTCGGTACTTTTTAAACTTTCACACTGTACACGGAAAGTGGTTTGGTGATTCGGAAGTACCACGGTGGCGTTATTTAAACACCACAGGTCGTGGTCGGATTCAGCCCAGTCGATGTAAATTTCAAGGAAATCGCAACGCGATGGCTGGAAACACAAAAAAAATGCAAAAAACCGAAGCCAAGATTCGTAGGTTAGAGCGTCGGCAACGGAGCACGAGGTGCGTGTCTGACACAGACAGGCAGTTATACAGTATTTGTATAATGTATGCGTGTGAAAGCAAACAAAGTCAGGTAGGCAAAAGCGTTGCCACAAATAGCACTACCACAACAAATCTAATCCCCTATTCTGCGAATCGGCACGCAACATGCTACAATAGCCTCGTGTCTAGACTTCGTGGTAGGAGCAGCAGTTCAGTTGCTTATCTGCTTTGTGAGAAGTACACGTTATTAGTTTGTCTTGTGCGAAAAATATTTTACCAGGGACTTTTCAACTCTGTCTAACTTTAAGTTATATATCCATCTTAATTACTGTATTCTGTTAAGTATCTGTAAGGCTATATTCCGCTGTACTACAACATTGTTTATCGCATAATACAAATAAGGAATTTACACGGAAAAAAAAACTACTTAAATTAACCAACAACTTACATAGTTAAAACTGTAGACTAAATATCGGCGAAAACAATATAAATATAAGCTTATTTTAACCAAAAATATCTGTAAATTTTAAAAATGATTTTATTATCTTTTGACCTTTTGACATGTAATGGTTATGTTTGTATACAAATGGTAGATTTAAGAATATCGAATTAGTAAATTCTAGTCACCGTTTGGAGATTTTAGTTCCTACTCCTAGATTTAAGGAACGTCTATAGTAAACTTTGGTTTTGCTAGTATCTACAGAATTAAGGAGTCAAAATTCACTAATTTAAGCAGAAATTTTATAGAATTAAGTAGTTTTATTTTTCCGTATAGGTTATGAAGAAAACTCGTGACATGTCCTAAATTGGGGAGGTCTCGGGTTCTCAAATTGAGGAGGTCTCGAGTTCTCAAATTGGGGAGCAAACTTTGCCCTATTAGTGGTTTCAGTTTAGATAAGTTTAATATTTATAATTATTTCGAATTTTAGAATATTTTTAAGAGATGTCATCCCAGGTTTGGAAGTATTTTAAAATTGACGCTGCCGATAATCGGTTTGCCAAATGCAATATCTGCAGTAAATTAATTTCGAGAGGAGGTGGAAGTAAGAGTACTTCAAATTTAATGAAACATTTTAAAACGCATTCTAAAAGTAGGCCGAATGCTCCTACTAATAGAGAGCCAGCCAAAACTCTTGAGTATACCCAGTGGATCCACTTTAAGCAATTATTTTAGTAAAAATACAAATTTAGGCCGTAAAACTTCCAGCCCAGATATGGGCTTAAATGTAGAAGAAATAAGTGATGGTAATTTAAGCCTAAGTGTTGATGTTTTGGATACAGATGATCCAAACCCTCTGATGACTTCTCCAAATTTATCTGCTGTGTCACCAGCATCAACAACAGACCTAGGTGATAGTTCTGAGATTCACACTTCACCTAGATTCAGCCCTTACCCCAAA
This sequence comes from Magicicada septendecula, assembly GCA_034769895.1. Classification (NCBI taxonomy): domain Eukaryota; kingdom Metazoa; phylum Arthropoda; class Insecta; order Hemiptera; family Cicadidae; genus Magicicada; species Magicicada septendecula. The sequence continues at coordinate 382,414,643 of CM068368.1, forward strand.
GCCATTCACTTAAGGAATCAAATGACCTTACAACAACAAACCTTGCCAAGTATGTATGACAAAATTAAAAAATTTAAGTCAGATGACATGAGGTCAAAAAATATTGACAAATTGATTGCTGAAATGGTTTGTTTGGATTTTCAGCCTTTCTCTGTAGTAGAGAATAAAGGTTTTCGTAGGCTGATAAATAATCTAGAGCCTAGATATACAATACCGTCAAGAAAAAACTTGACCAACAAAATTATCTCTGACATGTACCAAAATCTGATCAGGGAAGTCAAAGAAGATTTTGTGCATTCCCCCATCCGCTATGTTCAGCGTGAGACTTTTCAGCATTTCAGGGAATATTTGTGACACCAAACGCAACAGATTAGACCCTCTAAGAGTTAAAATGTTGGTGTTTTTGAACAAAAATTTGAAATGTAAATAAGTTTTTTTACTTTGTCATTTTATAGGTCTACTCCACAATTAAACGCATTTTAGAATTAATTTTGTTGATGTTTTTCTTTTCCCTCTAGCCCTAAAATACATTTTTAATTTTTGTTTTTAGGTACCGGTACCGAGAATCGGGAATCGATTCTTATGGAATCGGTACTGGTACCGGGATCGGAAAAATTTGGTACCGACACATCCCTAAATAAAATTTAAATCATGGGAAACAAGTAGTTTTCTTTATTTCGAATAACCACAATCTGTTCTCCTGTTCGCCGAAAAGAACTTGGCCCTGGTAACAACTTTGTATACAGTTGGTAAACTTTAAAGATGGCGTCTGAATAAATAGATGTAAACAAGTGAAATAATAATTCAATAATAAAGTGACACAAATAAGTTATAGTTACATTGATTGCCCGAACAGTGACGTTTAAGTTATAGTTACATGTTATATTAGGCACAGACACTTTAAGTAAAATGTACGCCACAATCGATTTCAGTAACAAAAAACTAACCTGTAAAATTTTAAATAAACTACACACTATTAAGTTAGGACATATGAAAAGTGATTTGAAGCAATGCAAGCAGTATGTTGATGTACAAAAGCCAGTTTGTAATCTCGTAGATAAGATAACGAGCGATAAACATACAGCTGACCAAGAGAAACGATTGAATGCTATATTAAACAAACACGAATCGGTTTTAAAGATATTGGCAATTAAATATGTGTTACCCGACTCATTAAAACTAAATTAAAAATATATAAACATAGAGCAACAGCGGGATGCTAAATTAAAGAAAATCAGTGATAACAAGAGTTCAGGACAACCCAAAATATAAAATAGATAAAAATGTATTATACAAGATCATAGACGGGCAGTGGAAGATAATTGTACTGGATGAACTGTGCCGGAGTTGTACAACCCGGCGTTCGAGGAAATGCAAACCCTAGCTTTCCTGGATTCGGATAAGTGTCGAGTTATTAGTTGGGAAGCGCAATATTGGTGGCACTGTTTCGACTGTTTCTAGCGGCGGAGTTCAGGTTTCGGTTTTGAGCACATGCCAAATGGTCAGTTCCGGCCTTGCTCTCACTGAATAAACAACTCAGGCCGCTTTCCTCGGTTGCAGTCCTTTTTGTGTGTCGTCTTCCTCATCTTTATGGCAGGCTAATTGCTTAAGACTCACCGGCAAGTGCATTAGATACATATACATAATAATTTGGTTGTAAGAAATTTTAAATTCAAAACTTATTCATTCCAGATGCGAACATGTAGAATGCACGTGGTGTCGATCAGATGTATGTGAGTACGGTGAGATATTTAATTAATGTTGTTTTATTTGAATACCGCCTGTAATTGTATTAACTATTGTTCATTCAGCCTTGTATAAAGACGTAACCGAATTAATTAATTTAGTGAAAACTGTATCTTGTTAACTATGTATGAACGCACATGGGAAACTGGAAGTGTGGATGTTCTTTGAGTAAATCATTTAATTGTAAACTTTAACATCGCCCTAGATGAAGTACTGTGTATCCGTTAATTCTCTGTAGCTGATGGCCCTTTAAAGTATTCGTTATTTGCAAAACTTGTGATCGAATGTAACGCCATGTGGCCAGTGGGCTGGGAGCATGTCAAGATATGTTGAGGCTGGTCGAAGCCGGTGTGCGTTCCTCATTACTGTGCTTGGTTATGAGTGAATGATGATCATTTAGTAACATATAAATCAAATACAAAATTAAAAATTTTTTTATGCATTATTTTGAGTTGGTTGGGAACGCTAGTTCGGGTGTTTGGTATACATGACAAGTGTGCAAGCATTAGTGGACAGTACAGTAATCATTTCAAATATTTAGGGTTCTCGCCCAAGAATGGAGATCTGACCACAGCTTGGTGTGCTGCCACCGTCACCAGCTATGAACCACTGAAGCTTCGTCTGTAACCGAGGAGGGAGGACTAGCTGCCACCAACAATGATTGAACCGCCCGCTTCGTATGAGGTGATATAAACTCTTTTTTTATTTTATCCTGGCCCGCGGAACATCCCATGTGAGGTGTTTGTGCTATTGCAGTTTAACTTTATTCAGCGACATGGTTAAATCGAGGGTGTGTCGGCAAGACAATTTCAATGTAAATTAAACTTGATAATACAGTACAACCACTGCAATTGTAAGCTGACCTGTGGGAGGGTACCAGAGCTGTTTTCGTATGTATTATGGGTGCAAAAGTTGTAAGGGAAAATTTGTTCTAAATTAAGTATAAAGGTATGATTTTCTTGATTCCAAACCGGCTGGTTCAGATGTCTTTCTTAGATTATTACTGGGATTTTACATTTTATGATTTTTCCTGTATACAAGGGTTTGGGGGGGGGTTTGTTTTTTTATTCTGTTTCCTGGTGTTATTTTATAAATGGGTTTTCTGTTCACTGGTGCCATTTCATGCAGGTATTCTACGGGTCATATTTGGTCAGGTCAGGCTTGCTCTGGTACAGTCATGCATTCGGACGAATACAGCATGTTTTATTTTATATATGCACAGATGGCTGAAATTAACATTTTCTGTTTCTTTAAGGTCTATATATTTAATATTTTGGAAATTATAAGATTTTACATGGAATGAAATTGTACAGGCGGTACTTATATTTTTGTAACTTAGATTTTCTGGCTATTATATGCTAAACCTGTTTTTGTTAATTTTTGTTATTATCAAACCCTTATGGTTAAATAATGACTAGGTATATAATTAAATAAATGAATAATTTCTAAACATTTAACATTCTTATGACAGATTTTTAGAAAGGTTCTGTGCATTATATACATCAACAAGTTTCACATTTTGCCTATCATTATAGCAAGCTTTATTTATCATTATATTTTTTAATTACCAGCCATTCCAAATGTTTTCTCAATTTATAATGTATATTTGTACCTGACATGGAATTGTTACAGTTTGTAGTTAATTATGCGGGCTGCCGACATTATAACAATGTATAAGGGGTGGTCTTGGTCGATGACATTAGTTTCCATTTATTTAATAGATATTGGTGGGTCAGTTATTTGATGTTTCTATATCACAGGGCAATAAAGGAATAATATACAGGCGGGTCGTGGGGCGTTTGAGTATGATGGCATATGAGTTGTAACTGTGATTTTGTGAAAATTAATTGTGATGTCAGAGGCTGTTATGTGTTCTAGAGAGGGAGTGATAAATATATACATAAAAGTACCTTTTTATAATGTCGAGATTAAAAAAATAAAAATAAAAATTTCGTTGAGTTATGATCATGATCAGTTCAGATTGAAGGGTATATATATATTTATATCACTACCAACCCGGCATCCGATCATTGAAAAATTGCATTGAATGTGGCTTCCACCGCATCATGGCATCCATATACGGAAGTCAGATTACAATCCCCTTATTTGACCGCCATCTTGTTTCAAAGATCCATTGGAGTGTTTTCAATTTTTTTGTCAGAAGTCAGAATGGAGGTGGAATGAATGTGTCACGAATATTAGTAGTTGAACCAAATTGCCACTAGGTGCGCTCTAAACGTGGAGTATATCAGAGCAGTGTATATTTATTTCCATACTTTCGCGTAAGTGACTTCCGTGAGATCTGGCAGCACTGCGGGGAGTATGTTCGGTTGCCTGCCTATTGTTACGTTCCTAGCACGTCGCTATGTGTAAAATGTAAATTTGACTGTATTTTGTTTTGAGTGATCGTCGTCGTTTACAATGATTGGTAACATCAAACAAAGAACCCGTTTGATGGTTAAAGCTGCAATAAAAAAATGCTCTTCTAATAAAGGTAAGCATATTTACACTATTTCTTCTATTGTTATAAGTAATATTATTTATAAATTATCCTTGTCAATTAAACTTTTTCTGCCTTACTGGCTTTCCCCGTGGTAAGAAAAGATAAAGTCATATTCTGTAAATCATTAAAATTCAACAGGTCAATTAAAACAAAAGGTGTTGAAAGAAAAATAAATTTTACTTTTCTTACGTGTGCTTGGCGGCGGCGGTCAGAAACATTTTACTTAATTGATAAGCCAGTGAGTGACAGCCAGTTCCTGATGAAAAACAGCCAAATTTCCTTCGAACAGTTTCAACTGTTTATTCCCATCTGCTGCCTTTCCGTAACTTTAAAGAATGTCGTTTCGGGAAGTTGTGAGCATGTTCCGAAATTTTGGTATAATTGACCATTATATTGTAAAGGTGGAGCGGTCATAGCATAGTGGCTAGCGTGTGGCGCTACTACGCTGTCGGCGTGGGTTTGATTATCGCCGGGGCCATCTGATTTACATACGACCGTTCCCCCTCGCGAGACGATGGCAAACCAGCGAGAGGTATCCCGCCTAGTATAAGCCCTCCCCAACTATGCCATTCGGATCCGGCGTTAAACTGTAGGTCCCATATACATGTGAGAGACTCCGTAACTCACGCACCGCGGGTATATGCGGGGAGGGTTCAAACTAGTAGAAAGACTGAAGGACACAATAATAACAATAATTGTAAACATAAAAATCTTAGTAATACAATTTGCTTCTATACAAATGTACCTATTTAAAGACATTCTGTTTTTTTATTTAAATGTAAAATGTTTAAAACTATTCTTTAGGTGCCAACACGTATAAAATCCGAAGTCAGATATTATTTATAAATATTGACAGGTGTACCTTTAATTTTTGTCTCTAAAGTTTTGGTAAATAATAGCTGCTGTGATGTAGTTAGAGAGGTCCGTTTAATTTTATATTTCCATTCCGAATGCTAGTAGAACCTACGTGCTTGTCTTTAGCCGAAGAACTTTAATCATGAACCTATTTTGATTAGTGTCGCGAAACTACTTTGTGCCTGAAGCCAAATCCCACACCCCATCTATTCTGGAATTCTTGTATACAGTAACATTAAAAGTTAACAACATGTGCGCAGATCAGAGTTTATCACGGACAAGTGTATTCTAAAATGTTAAATGATAAGAGGAATTACTCAGTGTCATGCAGATTATACCAACATAAGTGCGTCGATATACTTTCATTGGTAGTTAACTTGTTACTTGTGCTTTTGATATTATCTTACTCTAGCGCAATCGATTCCATTATTAATTAACTGTATACTTATTTTAACTATGTACGTTTTGTATATTTATATCTAAATACTTTTTAATGTTTATTTAATTTTTTAGTTAATAATTCCTGTCTATTCTTATTTTAATTTTTGTGGTTTTGTTTAAAATAAGTAATACAATATTGTCTTGGTACAAGTAGACATTGTACAGTTAAAATGACTTATTTCCCACTGAATGCTCAATTACGAAGGGTAGAAATATTTTCCCTAGTGTGTAACGGAAAATAACGTTAAGTGTTTTAGAATTTAGGAAAATGAAGCAGCTAAAGAATCAAAATTCCAGTAAACTTGTTTTGAAAGTGTTTCCGCGGTAGCTGGAATATCGAGCCAAACACTATCGTCTATCGCGGAAGAGGGAGAAGAATTAAAGAGAAATTTAATAGGGCAAAATAAACGAGTTCCTAGCTTAGTTTAAACATAAAGCCGCGTCCACCACCGGCCGCGCCATACCGTGCAACTTCGAGCACTAACAAACGCGATTCAGACAGTGTCGGTACATCAAAGGCAACTATTTGTTCGTGCGTGTTCTGTTTGGACAATGTTTCTCGTTTACTGAATCTGAGGGGTACTGACTGATTTTAGTTGACTGTGATGTTAGTATATTCATCTTGATTTAAGTTAAAAATGAGTTTCGAGTGGAGCCATCAAGAGATTGAAAAGTAATTGATCTGTACCGAGAGAAACCGGAATTGGGGGATCCAAAGTAAATAATTATTACATAAAAAAATAAAAAAAACATGTTTATAAAAATCATAAAAGCAGATGTTGAAAGTCTTCCGACGACATACGACAAAAATTTTCAAACTGTCCATTATTGACAATAAGCAATTCACTAAAAAATTATTTTCACTATATAATTCCCGACTTTTCAGTACGTGCCACCCAATGTAACACAATGTTTTCTAGAAATTTTTCTTTGTTTGTCGTTCAAGAGTAGATAAATAACTATGAAAGTAGCTCTTGCAAATTTTAAATTTTCACGCTTCATATTCAATTGTCCACGCGCTCACAGTGGAACCTGCTGCTCTTCCACAAACACCAAGCTCCGTTCTGCACTGCTCTGCGCAGTTTTGCATGATTCTGCACCGAGCTGTGCCGAGCATTGTTACGCGACCCAAAGCTGCGCGGTTGGTGTGGATATCGGTATGAAAAATTATCCCTTTGCAGAATTAAATACGTGTTTAATGAAACATCAAGGTAATCGCAAGAAAGGCAAAGCGGCAGTTACAAATCCAGGCCTTACAAGGACGGACTTTTGAAAGAAAAAGTATAAAAAGGAGCCAGAAAACAAAATAAAAAGAAAAATACAAGCTCAAGGAAGCCAAAGTATGATATCAACAAGAATAAAACCTAAACCCAAAAAAGGGAGAATTTCATATATCTAACAAACCTCCTGTCAGTTCTGAGCGGAAGCTTTTTGTGGAGGACCCTGAGAAAGATGAAGATAATGGCTCAGATTGCTTTTCTTGTAGTGTACTGTATTAAAAATGACAGTCGAACGACGAATGGAAACAATGCCTGAATGCCTTAAGTGGCACACGAAGAGTGTTGGCTGCGACGAAGAAGATGATTTTTTTGTGTTAACACTGTTGTCAATAATCTGGTTTTTGTAATTCCTTGTGAAAACTGTACAGAATATTTTTTTTTTGTATTTATACCTATTATTTTCTAAGAAATAGTGAAATTAGAAGTTATAATTTTATAATATCTGTAACACATTTATGAAAAGTAAATCCACAGGACATTATTAAAATTTGTATTTGTATTTTGTTGACCGTTTACCAGTGTTAGGTAGGTTAAAGTTGCCATTATTTATGACATTTTGTAAAAATTGATTAGAAAGTACGAGTATTAAGTTGAGCTGGTGCAAAAATAATATTTTTACATGTTTTAGATTTAAATATAGATTAATTAAAAATATTTAAATGATTTTTTCATATTATACACTAAGAGTAAAAAACAATTTTTGTAAAAGTAAGAGTATAAAACAGTCTCTACAGCTCAGATTCAGTAAATGAGAAACACTGTCCAAATAGAACGGTCACGAAAGAACAGTTTCCTTTGATGTACCGACACTATCTGGATCGCTTTCGTTGGTGCTCGAAGTTGCGTCAGAACAGGAAGCGCTGCCCCAATTTGTTTGGTTCGGCGCAGCGCAGCGCGGCCGGTGTGGACGCGGTTTAAGGGTAGACGCCTTTGGCAAGCTTGTGACTAATTATACTATTAGTGAATTTTACATCAGCAAAAAGAGACATCCAACGCTGAGTTCATTGCTACCCAAAACTCGAGAAACCACAAATGCCATCAGCTAACTAGTTACTTTCGAGTGGTTAAAAACAAAAAATTGTTACACCAGTTTTTCGTAAATTCAGAGAAAGGGTGTAAGTTGGAACCTAGTGGACAGGGCGAAACTTTAAAAAGCAAGGTGTTTATAGAGAATTTCTTTCATAACAATTTTTTTATAAGACTGCTGTTTAATACAGCCCAAGTGTTCTAGGAAGTAGAGCAAACAGCCATTGTTTACAATGTACAGTAATTAATGACGTACATCAATGAGATGCATAATCTCTGCACTCCATTGTGATAAAAGGCTGCAGTGTGAGACAGTGAGTCAACAGGATCAAGATAAAACATAGATATTCGAGTAGTCACCTCGGTAAAACAGCAGACAGCATCATTTAAAGGAAACGTTATCAGTCTCAATTTCTGCAGTCTTATTTTTGTTATCACAGCTTTCCTCTTAAGCGCGCCCGTACCAGCTTGATGGGATTTAAATTACAACGGTAGGGGGGGGGCATCATGACATCATCTCCCTACTTTAGTCCAATTTCATCAATAAGGAATACTCTTTTAGTATTAGAATCTTTAATAACTTGCAGTAAGTCTGGAGAGAGTAAGAGAGAGTGTGTGTGAGAGAGGGGGGAGAGACAGACAGACAGAGATTGTGCATGTGAGTGCGTGTGTGTGTGTGTGTCAGTTTTTTAAAATAATGGCTTTCCCGCGCAAATATTTTATTATATGATAATTACGTTATTCCACAAATTGCACAAAAATCTCACAAATCACTTAGTCAGAAGCAGTTGATGTTTAGTACAATACGCGCGCACGTGTGTTGTGTGTGTGTGTGAAAATCCTTTCCTATGCGTAACGTTTTAAAACATCTTTCATTAATTACTTTAACTATATGATTCTTTTAGGTATAGTCTGCTATCCATTATATTGTCAAAACCTTCCCTTTTCCGTTTAATAATTCTAACGTAAACAACAACATGTGAAAACACCTTTCCGTCCAATCCTATCACCAACTATGGTCGCGGTCACGCATAAGGAATGTTTTTGAAATAAGGGTTATGAACTGAAAAGAGTGAGTGCCCGTGCCCATAGACGGTGATAGGTCTTCATGAGAGGGTGTTTATATATCTTATTGTTTGCGTTATAATTATTGAAAGAAAGAAAGGGAAGGTTTTGAAAATACAATGCATACGAAACTACGCCGAAAAGGATCGTATAATTAAAAGGAATGAATGAAAGAGGTTTTAAAACGTTACGTATAAGAAACGATGCGCACACACACACACACACACATACACACACACACACACGCCACAAAACTCGTTCAGTCAGAATGTTAGCCTAATATTCGAAAACATTTGACGTCACAATGTGCTCTTAATTGTGTAGCAGTTTTCGAACCTGCCACTGTGCACTAATCTGATGCCGGCGTTAGTAAGATGAGATTACTGTTTCAAGTCCACAGTTATTATCAATCAATCGCAACTTATCGGTTTCAATGGACCAATCTATATGCAGAAACATCTCAACAACGTAACTCAACAATTTTATACACTGATGCCAGATAAAAAATTATTTACCATAATAACAGTTGCTTTAATGCCCACTTAATTCTTTTTAAATGGGGAGTGTCATAGATGGTACTGACCCGATATTACTGTTAATCATTGTCACATCATTAGAGCCGCCGCTGTCGTTTATGCTGAATGGCAACGCCAACGTTCGTTGACTATTTTTCAATAAAGATGCCAAGTTCATATCAGCAGACACTTTGAAGTTATATTATGTTTATGAAATTATTGTATGTATTTTATTGTCCTCATTGTCCCACCATTATCAGCGCCTAGCAGTGTCAACATTAACCTTTGATTCGATTTCCAAGAAAATGTAGAGATATTGTTGAGCTACATTTATCTCTATATTGCTTTTTATCTGTTGTCTCTTTATACTTGCCCATAGATCTAGTGAGTATGGTCTACTGCGGACGGGTGGATGAGACTCGTTAGCTCAGTGAAGGCAACTCATCTAAGAGACGGGAACTCTAAACATAAAACCCCTGATCCTCCAGGTTAGGGGTTGGGCGTAGGGTTAAAAAAATATTGTTATGAAACCAAGAGAAAAAGGAAAAGCCGGACGGATTAATAGAATTGGGACTGGATTGTGGAAAAGGGACAAAGATTTTAAACTTGCGACGTGGAGCTTGCGTTCCTTATACATACCTGGAGCCTTGAAGATATTAACAGGAGAGGTTCTCAAATATAAGATAGATGTTTTGGCTATGCAGGAGATGAGGTGGACTGGCGCTGGAATCATGGATCGAAGGGACTACTCGTGTATTACAGCTGTCAGAACCGGGACCATGTGCTTGGAACTGGCTTCTCGGTAAGCCGCAGAATGAAAGAAAACATCATTGATTTTAAACCCCTTACACCTAGAATGTGTAAAATAAGACTTAGGGGAATCTTCTTTAATTATACTATAATAAACGTACATGCCCCAACTGATGATAAGCCTGAGGAGGAGAAAGATGATGTTTATGACTTGCTGGAGAATGCGTATGCCAGAAGCCCTAGACATGACATAAAAATAATCATAGGTGACTTAAATGCCAATGTGGGAAGCAGCCATGCTTGCAGTAATATAGGAAAGTATAGTCTACACTCTGAACACTCAGACAATGGTTTCAGACTGTTGAACTTAGCAGTTGGTCAAAATATGATCAGAGGAGGGACTTTCTTCGATCACAAAGACATACATAAGGGCACATGTATCTCTCCAGACGGGAGAACAGTCAATCAAATAGATCATGTTCTATTGGATGGCCGCCATAAGTCAGACTTACAAGATGTTAGAGTTTACAAGAGTGCCAACATGGATAGCGATCACTATCTCGTAGTTGCAAAACTGAGAGCTAGAATCAATCTCCAATAATAGATATGAAAAAGGAATAAAGACTGTTAGATACAATACAGAAATACTAAAGGAAGAAGAAATAAAACGGAGGTTCGAGGTAGTTACTAATGAGAAAATTAGACAGTGGAGAATTAAATGCCGAGAGGAACAAGATACAGAAAACCACTGGCTTAGTCTAAAAAACATATTAGTGACCACGGGAGAAGAAATCGTTGGTTTGAAGAAGAGACATGGGCGAGATGAGTGTTTGATAAGGAGTGTGAAGAGGCAACTGAATTCAAAAACAAGACATACAAATTAATGATCCAAAGGAAATGCACTAGGGCTGTTCAAGAGGAATACAGGAAGGCCAGGCGGATGGAAAAGAAGATTCATAGAGGAAAAAAGAGGGAGTATATGATGAGACAGATGAAAAAGATAGAGGAATATAAGAGTAAAAGGCTGAGCCGAGATATGTATAGGAAGGTGAATGATATGAGACAGGAATTTCAGCCTAGAACAAATGCCTGTAGGGATAATAATAGTGGCCTTGTGAGTGATACTGCTGGTGTAATCAGGAGATGGACAGAACACTTCGAAGAGTTGCTAGGCTCAGTTGGGGAGGCTTCGATGGAGGCACCTGAGGATGAAGAGGAAGCAGGAGAATTCGAGGATGATAGAGAGGAGTTGGTGCCATTCTATGACGAGGTGTATGAAGCTCTAGAAAAGCTTAAAAATAACAAGGCAGCAGGTTCCGATGGTTTACCAGGGGAACTATTAAAGAGCACAGGAGGAGATTTCATAAAGGAATTTGCCCATCTCATAGAGCGAATATGGCTGGAGGAGGTAATGCCTGATGAGTGGAACAATGGGGTGGTGTGTTTAATACATAAAAAGCGTGATCCGCTCATATGTAAAAATTATAGGCGCATCTCTCTACTTAATACAGCATATAAGGTATTGTCCAAAATCATGTTTTCTAGGCTGGTTCCCTACTCTGAGGAAAACATAAAAGAACAACAATGTGGATTCACTAGGAATAGGTCAACAACAGACCAAATATTTACACTAAGCCAAATCCTGGAAAATACGTTGTAATATGGAGTGGCCACTCACCATCTCTTTGTGGATTTCCAGTCGGCATATGATTCAATGTCAAGATGTGAGAGGTGTTTAGGCCAAACGACCTTTGATAACTTTTTGGTAGGTGAAAATGTATAGTAATAGGTACAGGTTATGTCAATATTTTTGAGTGTATCTTTTTGTAATGAATAAAGGTGTGTTAGTCGTTATAATCACAAACAGAAATAACACTATAGAAACTCTACACAACCTACATCAAGCTTCACAGCTTATACTCAAATCGGAAATACACAATAATGAAATTACACATCTTTCAAACCCAACAAATCGAGCAGGGCCTACTCGTTTTCGCAAACAGCTTAAAGGTAAATGCTCTGTCTGGTTATTAAGCAACTGGCGGGTTCAGTCAACCGTGTCAGTATTTTCACACTTCTGTCCTAGTACAATGTGTGTGTGTGTGAAAAGATTTTCCTGTACGTAACATTTTAAAACCTATTTATTCATTGCTGTAACTATACGATCCCTTTCGGCGTAGTTTGGTATGCAATACATTGTCAAAACCTTTCCTTTTTCTTTCAATAATGCTAATATAAACATGTGAAAACACCCTTTCAACCAGTCCTACTGAGGTAACCCTACTAAATGCCCTTTGTGGCTGTTTAGTAACTGGCGGTTCATTCAAGCATGTAGGTATTTTCACATTGTGTGTACATTGTGTGTGTGTGTGTGTGTGTGTGTGTGTGTGAATTCTTTCCTATATGTAACGTTTTAAAATCTCTTTCAATCTTTACTTTAACTATAGGATGCTTTTAGGCATAATTTTCTATGTATTATGATGTCAAAACCTTCCCCTTTCGGTTTAATAATTCTAACGTTATGTGAAAACACCCTTTCATCCAGTCCTAACATCGACTATTGTCAAGGTCACGCACAAGGAATGTTTTTGAAATAAGGGTAATGAACTGAGAAGGGTGAGTGCGCGTGTCCATAGACAGTGATAGGTCTTGATGAGAGGGTGTTTGTATATGTTATTTTTGTGTTATAATTACTGAAAGAAAGAGGGAAGGTTTTTGAAAATACAATACATTGAAAACTACGCCGAAAAGATTATATAGTTAAATGGAACGAACGAAAGAATGTTTAAAACGTTACTCATAAAAACCGATGTAGATACACACAAACACACGCACACGCAACTCGTTCAGTCAGAATGTTAGCCTAATATTCGGAAGCATTTGACGTCACAATGAGCTCTTAATTGTGTAGCAGTTTTCGAACCTGACACTGTGCACTAATCGGTTCCGGCGTTAGTAAGATGAGATTACTGTTTCAAGTCCACAGTAAGTTAGTATCCATCAATCGCAACTTATCGGTTTCAGTGGAACGGATCAATTGATGTGCAGAAACTTCGTAACAGTGTGACTACACAAATGCCAGAAAAAATTTATTTTCCATAATAACAGTTGTTTTAATGCCTACTGTCATTCTTTTTAAACGGGGAGTATCATAGACGATACTGACCCTGTATTACTCTTAATCTTTGTCATATCATGAGAGCCGCTGCTGTCGTTTATGCTGAATGGGAATGCCAACGCTCGTTGACTATTCGTCAATAAAGATGCCAAGTTCATATCAGCAGGCATTTTGAAGTTATATAATGTTTATAAAATTATTATATGTATTTTAATGTCGGCATTTTCACACCACTATCAGGGCTTAGCAGTGCCAAAATTAGCTTTTGTTTCGATTTCCAAGATAATGTAGAGATATTGTTGAGCTACATTTATCTTTACAGTTGCTTTTTATCTGTTGTCTCTTTATACTTGCAAACCTTCCCGATAAGAAATTTTTATTTATATTTTGTTCCGTCAAACAACTGCGGCTATCAGCTTGTGATCACAACATTAGTAACAGCAATGGTCTATCACATTCAGTTGATCAACCTCTCCTTCGCTTTCCTCAAGTGCTTATCATAAACGTCCAGCCCGGATTTCCCTCTAGGCACACTAGCCACGTGCCTAGGGTTGGCAGGCTCAGGGGGGCTGCACGAGGTGAACAATTATTTGTTAAAATTTCATGTTTTCGGTTTTTAATTCGGTATTTGTATTGGACACTAGCATTATGGCCAAATTGAAGAAAATGTTTTTGAAATAACCTTTAATTATATCATTGAATAACACGGTATTGACACTGGGCCTATGAATAGCGGTGGTCGGAGCGTAGCACGGTCGTGTATACAGGTCTGGACACTCCATTGAAATTCTTGTCCTAAAGTGTACACGTAAATAAATGTTAATGAAAGTTAATAAAATGTAGTCTTTTTCACAATTCCATCACATTTACCTTTTAGATTTAAGATCAAATGCGATATTTGCAATAGAGATAGTTGAAATGACTGTTTTCAGCAGTCAAGGAGAATTGAATATATAAAAGTTACTTCTTGGGGGGGGGGGGGGCTAACAATAGTGCCTAGGGGTGGCAAGACACCTAAATCCGGGCCTCTAAACGTCTCAGTGTACAGGAAACGTGTCGTTTTTTGCACATTAGGTTGTCCATTTTTTGACTTGGTCTGTCTGGTTTCACGCGTTTGACATTTTGTCTTGGGAATACCAAAAAGAAAGTAAGTTGTGCCTCTTTTAAAAATAAACTGGATATTGTAAAGTCTTCAGCTGGACAAATTGTAATAAAATGGACAAATCCGCTCGTCTTTTAGGTAAGCGGTACGGCAAATGAATCTTCATCATTTCAGACACAAATAAGAATTCCGAGTCGTTGATGCAATTTGCATACAATGTAGACAGTAGGCACAGTGGGGACGAAAGTGCATATCGAAAAATTACTCTTTCGTCAACAATTTCGCAGAAATTCTTAAAAACAGATAGATACGATTTAGACCTTGTGTTGAATGGGGACGAAGCGGGTATTGTTTAGGAACTTTGTACCATCTAACACGTTGGCATCTGAACGAATATTTGGCCACAGAGTATAAAATGAATAAGGAACGGATCACTCTGGTAATTTATCATAATGCAGGCGGAAGTCATAAAATCCCGATGCTCCTATTTGGTACGTCAACAAATCCTACGTATTTAAAAATGTTAAGAACTTTAACAGATTTGGCTGTGACATAGTTTTTGTAAGTGTTCTTTTTCTCTCATGTCACAAAAATGGAGCTTAGTAATATTAAACAGCGTTATGCAATCAAATTTTGTTTAAGACTCCAAGATAGTCCAACAGAAACATTTAACAAGTCATACCAAGCTTACAGAGATGAAGCCATGTCCTGGGCTTAGATTTTTAGGTGGCAGAAAGCATTTTTGGATGGCCATGAAACACCCTTCTGGACGACCAAGCACAACACGAACTGACGAAAATGTGTTGAAAGTGAGAGATCTCATCAAGTCTGATCGTCGTTTGACGGTGAGAATGATTGCTTATAAACTAAATTTAAATCACCAGACAGTTCAGGAAATTTTGACGGATGATTTCAAAATGCGCAAAATCTGCGCAAAAATGGTTCCAAAAAATCTCACTCTGGAACAGAAGGACAACCAAAAAAATGTGTGTGTTGACCTTTTTGGGGCATTGAAAGTGACACAGATTTTTTTTTTAATGTCATAACACGTGATGAATCGTGGATTTTTTAGTATAATCGAGAAACAAAACGGTAAAGTGAAACGTGACACTCGAAAGACTCGCCACTCGCCACGCCCAAAAAAAGCTAGAAAGACCAAATCCAAGATCAAGTCAATGCTCATTACTTTTTCAACATTCAAGGTATTGTGCATAAGGAATTTCTTTCTTACGGATAGAAAGTCAACCAAACTTACTATCGTCAGATTCTTGAGAGAGGCTCAGAAAAAAGCCCATTCATGTCCGGCCGGAGATTGTTGACTCTTGGATGCTTCATCATGATAACGCTCCATGTCACACCGCACTTTCTGTGAACGATTATATGGTCAAGAAGGGCATTACTGGTGGTACTCTTGCCCCTTACTTCTCTGATCTTAGTCCATGTGATTATTTCCTAAAAATAATCTAGAGGCCGAGTAGTAGTTTTGACTCGAAAATGAATATCAAGTAAAATAAAAGAAAGTAAACAGAAAATGTCATGTTAAACAAATAAAATAACATTTTAATTGTGCTTGCAAAATGTGTTTGTCATTGCATTACCTGTTGTTTTTCTCTGCCTAAGTACATCAGACGACACCCTGGTTATTAGTGGTAAAGGTAAGTGAGACAAATTTAAATACTTTAATTTTAAAAACAAGCAAAGTTTCAGTTGCCGCTTTTAATAGGCACAGATCTCTAGATTTTTAATATTTATTTAAACTCGTAATGTTTTAAGTGGCGCCCGTTTAACAGTGACTTTGTAAATTAAAAAATTAAATTAGTTTACAAACTGGTCGAAAATGGCAGAGGGAAATAAGAATGCAACTTTGTGTGAAGGTGAAGAAGTAAAATTAAAGTTAAATGTGACACAAGACAGTTTAGTATCAACAAATATTGATGAGCACGTAAACGACACCGACAATACAACAGACGAATTAACGACTGAGACAGTAGATGCAAAAATAAGCGATAATGTAAATATATTTAACCAGTTAGCGTTAATGATGGAGATGATGTCAGGAATGTGAAATGAAATCAAATCAGAAAATAATAATTTAAAATCTGAAATCAAATCAGAAATAAATGTTGTAAATATTAAACTTACTGATTTAAATAATGAGTTCATGAATGTAAGGAGCGAATTGAGAGTGAGTGAAATGAATATGAATAGCAAAGTAGAAAGTATGAATAAAACTATTGCGGGCATGAGAGGTGAGATAATTATAAATATAAATAATATTCAAGACGAAATAAACGAAAGTAGAACGCGGAAGGAGAAAGTAGAAAATAACACAGTTATGAGTGATTGTGACGAAATAACAGACAACCAGAGTAATAATAAAAAAACAAATAATTACGAAAATGAATTAACAACCGATAGTAGTAAGATAGTTGAAAACGAGATATATAAAAATAATACAGTGAAAATAATTAGCGATCATAATAATATAGAAACAGTGAGAGAGAGAGGAGAGAGTGTTTGTAAGTTACACACAGAGTATGGAGAGAATGATTTTGTGAATATAGGGCAGAGGGTAAATTTTCCCCAGTTTTATGGTAAACCAAGCTGGTTACAAATGTTTTTGAAGGGCAAGAGTCCCTTACAAGAAAGCGATGTATATCTAAATAATTTTTTAATTTTTAGTAGGCGTTTTTATGAGTCAATACCCTCTGTACAGAATGACAGCAAACGCATGAATTGGTATTATGATGATGAAAGATGTTTTGAGAGAGAGTTGTGTGCAGATAGAGAGATAGAATTATATAAGTTGAAGAGAAATTATGAAGAGTTGAAAGAAAGGTTAGGAGTGGTAAAGATAAATGATATGAAATACTTACCTGTTAAAATAGAGTGAAAATTATTTTGATGATACCTGTTTAAATAATAATAATTTACCTCATGTTGTAATGAATGAGAAAATAACTGACCTGATATTGAATATAACTAATAATGGAAACTGGACAGAAATAAATAAGGTTGACTTGGTTTATGATAAAATAATTATAATAGGAAGTAACCCTATGTATGATTATTGTGGTAAAACGAATAAACTAAAATTTTATGGTTATTACACACAGGATAGCCATATGATGTGCGTAAAGAAAATTGAAAAATGTTATGTGAAACCCAGACTAATATGCGATGATAGAGGCTGAACATAAACTTAATAAATGGACATGTTAAATATTTTGATTTATGGTTCTGACCTGGCTGATTTTGGAAATGAAGTGTAATAAATTGAATAATTAATGACAAAAGTTTGTAAATAAATGTTTAGTGAAATTAATTGTGTGTATTGTAACAAGTATATAATGTAAACAATGTGTGTATGTAGTAGAAATTGTTGTGATAATAATAATAATATTTTTGCAGTCTAGATAGATAACAAAATAATTTGGAAGAGGATAAGAAATGAATTGTAATTATTATGATTGGTGAAAGTAATTAAAAATGTTGTGTGTTCAATAATTAATTTAATTATAATAATCTGAGATGTTTATATATTTTTGATTGATTTAATGTTGTATAATTGAATTTTGATAATGAATTTAAATTATTTTATGAGATTTGAATTTGACAATAATTAATAAATAGATAAATGTTAAATTCTTTGGTATGAAATAACACTGTTGTTAAATGTTTCAGAGGTTACGTGGAGGTACTGGTGTGTATATTTTGTGTTTATGTCAGTAGGTGAATAATGTACTGTAAGTATAAAATTTATAATACCAATTAGATATAGTAAAATGTTTACAGGTGTGAAAAGATTTTGATTCAATAATGAAATTAATTTGAGATAATAGTACTAAATAGAAACCATACTCAAAAGGTAATAATAACTGAAATATGAGATAAAACAAATGTTAATAATAAATTTGAAATTGGTTTATATTAGAACTTGATGGGGGGTGACATTAGGGGAAATCCCGGAAACTATGGAACAGCGGTTGCCACTCTGTTCGAGTAGGAACAGCAAGGCCAGGTGGTAGACCCATTTTCAGGGTGTATAAATTTGTAACACGGGTATGATGATATCCAAATAATTTCCAATGTAACGCTGAAGCAAGGGCACGGAGATGTAAAATTCCTCCACCAATGCCGTCCGTGTGGAAGCACATGGGCGCAACAGTCCAACAGAAAAAACAATAGTGTGTGTGGCTGGGAGGTTGCTCAGGGGAGCAACGAATTAAAATTTTGTAACCTAAAGATAATAACTCGCTCTTGCACTAACTCAATAATTGTATTATGATTTGATAAATAGGTGTTCGTATGTTTATTATACTGTGTTTATTCTGTCTTATAAATGTATTATTTTATCGTGTTAGAGGTAAGTGTTGATAAAATGTGTAATTTGTGTAATTTTGAAATGTGTTTATGGTAAGGTCATTCACCTTGCTAAGAAAATCAGTTTGATCAGCTGTACAATATCACTTATAAACGATTTGCAATTTTTTCAAGTTAGTTAAATATTTGAATATGAGGAAGATGGAATGTAATTAATGTTTGAAGAATGATTTTAATGTGTTAAAAGATTTTAATTTAAATGTGAGAATAACATAAAGCTATAAAATGTGTACTTTTGAATTTATTTTAAATGTCAGTTGTATTGTTAAATTGTAATAATACCATGTCAATTTTAAATGTCATATTTTATTATGTTATGGTGTTTAAAGAAAGAAAAAAAAAAACTAAAGATGTCTTATGTATTTTACGAACATGTGTAGGTCAAGGTTGTGGACTTGACCCAGTTTGATCAGCTGATGGGTGATGTAAACTAGACCAGTTTTGGCAATGAAGTAATGCGAATTTGGTTTCCTGATTGATTTAAATAATTTTAAATTTTCTTAATATTGAGAAAAGTATATTTTAATAAATTTAAATTTTTTTGAAAAAAAAAAAAAAAATTTATTTTCTGTGCCTGCCATCTAATTGATGTTTTAAATTTTGATTATATTGTTGTTTATGTAGTGTTATTGAATTATATTGTGTAGGATATATGTATAATCAAATGTTAGGATAAGGGAGTTCATGTTTTAAGTAGATGGTCAATTTGTTTGTTTTTCTGATTATTAAGAGTAATGAAGAAAACTCATGGATTCAGATAAAAGATTTTATTTTGATTTTGAGATTAAGGGTAATGTGAAAATTTGGTTTCAATTTAAATGAAACTTTTAAAAAATTTGAAAATAAATTTTGTTGGTAGGTATTAACAAGTATATGTATGCGCCCAGTATTGCTGAAGGCGACCCAGAGTGTATGATAAGGGGGAACATATCGGTTGAGGATCTGGCGTGGTATAAGACCAGGGGTTTGGATTTTGGGGTAGCATGTTAGAAGGTCAGGTGCGCTGTGGTGCGTGTCTGTTTGATTTTATGGTGTTGGGATCTCGAATAGAGAAGTCCAGTAATCTCGTTCAGATGTGGCCATAGTCGCCGAGCCAGGGGGGTTGTTTACCCATGATGTATAAGAACAAATGGGGGGTTGTTGGCACCATATCCTCACCGATCCTCTTAGGGGTTTAGCAATGAGATTTCTTCTGTTTCGACAGAAGATCTCTCATTGGGGGGGGTATTGTAACGGGGCTATTTTGAAGGGTATATTTTATTCAATTTATAAATTATTGGGGACTGATTTGTTTGGACACTCTTTACGGTCACTCAGACATGCTTGATTGGACACCCTGTATGCAATTCCGTATCAGTCCGTGCTTGGCACAACGATAACAGCGTTGGAATGTCAGCCTATGCGCACATGCGTGTATTTTCCGTTGGTGGATAAATAAAACTTTTTAGCGAGCCCAAAGACAGGACAAAATTACATATACTCGCTCCACAGGTGATATCACGTGACGACTCATTATGGTGTCAGGTGATTTTTAACAACGAATCATGAACAGAGTTGCCATGGATGAAGAAGGCGTGGTTTAGATAGACACCAAGAGAACTGCGTAGTCGTTTTCAACTCTAGACCGCATGCGGTCGGTAAAATCTGATACTCGAGTTTAACCCAGGTCGGCCGACCCAACCAGTGCACATCGAAAATGTATAAATAGCGCAAAAAATATTTAACATAACTGTGGAACAGTGACTTTGTGATACAGTGAAACAACAACCTTTTTGGGACTCAAATCAGAACGGTGTGTAACGAGCCATGTGATCGACCGGACCGGAACGACGCCCTATACGTAACAGCTTTCCATTCAATTTTTCTTATGCTATATTAAAAGGGGGTAATCGGTATGTGTGTGTGTGTGTGTGTGTGTGTGTGTGTGTATGAGGAGCATTACTGGGTCGTCTCAATAGTATAATTAATTAGTTTGTCAGTTTTTTAGGTTATAGTTGCAACTAGTTATTAGTGTATTGGTCATGTAAAAAAATAATCCAAGTTTTCGTAATTCTTTAAGAAAAATAATCTAGAGGCCGAGTAGTAGTTTTGACTCGAAAATGAATATCAAGTAAAATACAAGAAAGTAAACAGAAAATGTCATGTTAAACAAATAAAATAACATTTTAATTGTGCTTGCAAAATGTGTTTGTCATTGCATTACCTGTTGTTTTTCTCTGCCTAAGTACATCAGACGACACCCTGGTTATTAGTGGTAAAGGTAAGTGAGACAAATTTAAATACTTTAATTTTAAAAAACAAGCAAAGTTTCAGTTGCCGCTTTTAATAGGCACAGATCTCTAGATTATTAATATTTATTTAAACTCATAATGTTTTAATATATATATAAATAGATGTATTATGTTCGACTTTTATGTTTGTTATCAATGTGTTATAAACAGGGCTATATATGTATAATTATGTGATTTTGGGCATTACGGGGTTTTGGAATTGTGATACATGTAATTTCACATAATAAATGCTGTTATTGTTGGTTACCAGAGAGTTTAATTGCAAGTCCCGTCTCACTGGACCCAGCGCATTTTTTGCTTCTCTAGGCCTTCTGCCTAGTTTTAAATATCTAGTGGCCCCTCTTTAAAAAAAAAAAAATTATAAAGTATAAAAAATAAAGAGGGGTTACAGATTGAATAACTAGTTGAAGATTTAACTTGGGCGTACCATGAAAGTCTGGCGCATGCGGGAGCGTATAAATGCTATTTAGCAATGCGAGAAGACTTTGTGTGGTTAAATATGGCTAGAAAAGTTAAATATATTTTGTGTACCTGCCACATATGCCAAACTGCAAAGTACCCGAATCAACATACCTATGTAGAAACGGGCAATATTGTTACAAAAAACAAAAATGTCTAAAAATTTGTAGTGTCCAAAAAATTTTTTGGTCCACTACCGTGTGCATCGAGGGGTATGAAGAATCTGGTGGTGTGCACGGATGCGCTCTCTAAACATGTAAGTCTTTATGCAATAGGACGACGACCCACCACGCCGGCCGTATTAAATGTCATCTTAAATAAATACATCCCTAAATATAGTCATGTAAAAAAATTTTTATCTGACCAGGGTAAACAATTCACCAATAGGAAGTGGCAATCCAAACTGGAAAAGCACAATATCCAGACTGTGTTAACAGCGATCCGGAGACCGCAGGGCAACCTTGCTGAAAAGGTCAACAGAGAGTTAGGTCGACTGTTCCGTACTTATTGTAATACCAACCAAAGTAGATGGCCAGATTATTTTGAGTTTTTTGAGGCGTCCATCAACGGGAATTACAATGATATGACAGGATTTACGCCTAACAAGTTGCAAACTGGAGAAATGCTTAAACGTGTCTGGGATGGGAGCATCAGGAGGATTGCAACGAAAAATTTGCCTATTTCTAGTGAGGTGAAATGCATTTAAAATTGGCGAGAGAGTACTCCTGAGGCCATTGAATGTCGGTCACAGGGAGGATAACACTGCAGCCAAATTCTTTAGGTTGTATAATGGCCCATATATTTTATCCAAGCAAGTTGGTAAAAACACATATATTGTAACCAACCCTAGTACTAACCGTGTGATAGGGAAATTCCACGCATCATCCCTAAGAATATTAAAGATAATTGTACCTAATACGCCAGGGTATAGGTGGTATGAATGTTTAAAAAAATTATGTGAAAATGAGTGTAAATTAAGAATATTTGTTGAGATGTTAGAATAAATGATTTGTTCGACAGAGTAGTTTCAATTATGAAGATGACGTCAGAAGTGTTGATAAGCTTATCTGAGTTTGAGATTATAGGTCAGATTCAACCACGTGTATTTCATTATATTATTACTGTCAAAGTGACATTGGAGGAATGTTTTGTTTGAAAGAAGTTTATTTATTTTGACGTCACGCCGAGTATAAGGAAATTCTACTTACCAAGTAAAAAAACATCCAAACTGATTATATAGACTCTTTTTAAATAATATAAGGACTATACATGACATTGTGTAATTTTAAATATACCATATAAACATTATTTACCTGTGTGCTAAATAAATAATTTTTCTACCCTCCAATATACACTTGTTTATTTGTATCATCGCAATATATATATTATATTCAAATACTTTTTGCTACAGTCTGTTTCTTGATGTGTATATATTTAATATTTATAATAACTTTACCTCAAGATATTTTCTCCTTATTTGGAACATCAAGGTTCCACCAGATGGGTACAAGATGGTACCCGAAACATGTTCCAAATAAGGAGAAAATATCTTGAGGTAAAGTGATTATAAATTTTATGTGTGTGTGTGTATATATATATATTTTTTTTCAAACACTTTTTGCTACAGTCTGTTTTTTGATGTATAAAATATACTAATTGACACTAATAAAACACATACCACACAAAGGCACCGTAATGAACATTTGGGAAAATTTACAAATATACAAACAAAACACAAAACAAACTAATACCTGAACAAATACAAATCAATACAAAACATGACACAATTGTCAAAGCACTCAACATAGAAAATACACAAAATACTAACATACACACCACAATCACACACAATAATACCAATTTAAAGTACCAGAGGCCAACAGGAAACCACAACAACAACCAACCAACACACAAATACTTCACAAGACTCAAAATCAGGAAGGCTGAAGATGGGAACACAAGGCTTCCCGAAACATGTTCCAAATAAGGAGAAAATGTCTTGAGGTAAAGTGATTATGTGTATGTGTGTGTGTGTGTGTGTGTGTGTGTGTGTGTGTCAGAAAATGGAAACCAATTTACAAAAAAAGTTTGATAAAACAAGCATACATTTTGTTGTCAGCAGCATCCCCTTCATATCTTAATTCTCCTCGATATAATACTGTCTATAGGCAATTCTTAATCTAGGGCACATGGATATGGATTCTTCAGTGATATGTGGCAATATATAAAAAAAAAGAATTTATGCCTGAAAAACACCCAGGTTATAAGCATACATACATAAAAACAGTATGATGATAGTTTAAATCCTATGAGATGGCAGGAATGGATTTGTCTTCCACAATGCACACCCTCAGGTTCTGAGTCCAACCAACCCTAATCAATGCTCATTCTTATTTGGGGGGGGGGGGGGAGAAACCAAAAGTCAGTCTAGAAGATTGCATGACGTATGAGTTGTAATTAATGAAGTCTCAACTACAGTAACTCCAAATCCTTCTACAACCAGGAATTTTTAATTTAAAAACTAAAAGTTTATATAACTGCATTTGTTTACAGATACATAATATGGACTTGACATTACAATATAAACTTCAACAATTAACAAACAGTGCTTCAATTCTGTCACATGGCTTTGCAGACAGCTGACAACAGACAATATTAAGCGTGTAATTTAAAAGTTAAAATCGCATTCTATTCACTAGAATATTAATGAAGAAATTGTCAGTTGCATTGGGTGGTTACAAGAGTGTATTACAGATAAAAATTACATCTTTCTTTTCCTGCTGCTAATAATGCACATTAATACAAGCATACATAATTTACATCTTCAAAATCAGTAACTCAATATATTTAATTTAAATTTATTTCAAGAAACTGAAACAACTTTGTAGTAGTATTTATTAGAACAAATAATATTATAGTGTATTAATTTTCTGTACAAGAGAGTGTGTCTTAAATAACTTTATTAATCTTCATTTTTACATAATAAATACATCAGACAGATAACCAGTTGTGAAAACTCTAATTTAAAACTTCGTTTTAATTTAAAATTTGTTTGAGGGTTTCTTGGATTTTGAGTTAATGAAGTTTTACTATAATCATTATATCAAAACATTTTCAAACAATTATCATTTAAATATGTACACAAAGCCAGTACAGCTGTTCAAATAGTCTAGACTAGCACGATCTGGACCAATGGTAACATAACAATATTATTATGATTATACAGATTATAATATCAGTACTTTTTAAATTACATCAATAGAAAAAATCGTTTAATTATTGAAGTGTATCACTGTCTCTATTAGAAATACATAAAACCTATTAAAAAAAGGTATCTTTCTATTTTCAAAGGTTCAAGGTTTTTATTAAATAGATGGATTTCAGAAATAAGAAGAAAATGTCAATAATTTTGTACCCTTTATTAAATAAAATGCTGAAACAAAATTTGGATCCACTCAAAAGCACACAAAACAGTTGAAAAAGAAAGAAACTATAACTGGTACAAAAAGGAACAAGGAATTTAAACATAAAAGAGAATGTTAAACAGTACAACGGTTTCGTGCTGTCATAAAAAGTATCGTTAAGAAGCTTCTATAAACAAATGAGATATGCGCAAAATATAATAACACATGAGAAATATTAAAAGTTTTCAAATTTAGAATGCAGGACAGAAAAATCAGATTTGAAATTTTAAGAGCAATCAACATCACAGGAAAGGTACAAGAGCACATGCATGGATGAAGTATAGTGTGTGTTGAAGTACCGGTAAATACAAATAAGCCAGGTTATTGTCCATGAGGTTAGTTATTAAAAGTATTTTAATATAATACTGTAATTTTTTTTACAACTTATATTTCTCTATCAAATATCAATATTTCTCCGTTTATTTGCTTTTTCCTATTTTAAAATTATTTATTTCACACTGACATTCGCTAATAATAGTTTGATTCTGTTCAGGCCCCGATCATACTGGATTATAGTAAGTTTACAACTTATCAAGACCTTCGAAGAAAACCCATAAAGTGTTCAAAAAGTTCTTTGTATACAAGGATGATTATGTCATGCATAAGTATAACATGTTCATAAAGGATTCAACCAAAAAAGGCTTGTTCCAGTCCCAAGCAGATAGACTAGAGCTGATCACTCCAACACTTCATTTTAGCTGATATTGGGCAATCCTATTGAGTTCAGTAATAACGATCAGTCTCTGCTGTACATCAACTTTTTTTTGTGATCTCGAAGAGTATATCCTGCAACATGCCTGATAAATCTCATTTTGGCCTCTCAAATACTACTGCCCTGAGATTTTGTTAAAGTCCAATTCTCAGACCCATAGAAAAGTGTGGACAGGCCATCACCTTGTAGAACATCAGGCATGTTTCCTTACTTGTTGATTTTAGAGTTCTCCTGATGGTCCTACACATATGGTTGAACTTATGTATCTTCACCATGTCACCACATTGTTTGTAATGTACGACACATTATAGATTAGATGTTCACAATTACTGACCTGCTCCAGAACAGTACCATTTACAATTTTTGCTCATACATGATCAGCTCCATGAAAAGCCATCATCTTGATCTACAATGTGGAAATCTGTAATCCAAAGCCCTTTGAGATTAGACTCTATGACTATACAGACAACTGCATGCTGCTTTCCGAGTTCAACAGGCTAGCCTGGTCATCAGCCAAAACAGTGTCATCTGCAGAGTAACCAATCATTAAATGAACTGGAAGGTTCATCTGGCAATTGTATATGACACCATCTATATATAAATTAAAGAGAGGTGATAATAGGCACCTTTTTATACTTCACAATTGATCAGGCTCACACTAAGAATTATGCTCAGGCTCCCTGTCTCAATTAAGACTTTGTTGTCTTTGTGGCTCGAATATGAGTGTCATGGGACCCCTTTCTTTGCCATTATTGTCTACATCCGCCCCTATTCACTTTATCTAATGCTTTTCTAAAGTCGATGAATGCTATGTATGTGGGCCACTGATACTCTGTGCTTTTCAATAATCTGGACTATTGCGAAGATGCAATCTAAACATAATCCGCCCTTCCTGAAACTACGGTGGGCTTACTAAAGTACAGTCTCTGTTATTATATTCAGTTGTTTTGCTAGGATAGATACACACAATTTGCAAGACGCATATAGCAGGCTGATATAGTTATCTATAGTTATCACAGTCGTTACGATCTCCTTTCTTGAATATGGGGAATTCCTTTGGCATCTGACAATCTACGGGAATATGACCAGTTGTCCAGCCCAGATTGATAAAGTTCAATAAATTATTATAGAAAAAGGCTGACACATACTTCATAAGCTTGAAATTCAGCCCATCAGTGTCCCGCTATTTTTTATTTTTACAGTATTGTAGAGCAGCTAAGAATTCATCCATTAAAACTAGATCATGTTCATTGATGTCTGCAAATTTTGTTTCTTCCAGTTACTTCTGGGTCTACAGCCACTCGTAATAAATAACTGAGCCAATCCTTCCATGTGATATTACTGATCTTCAGGTTATCTCTTTCTGTTTGCTTTAAATGCCACAATATTTTGTAGGCCTTGTCTTGCCTACCTTGACATCATGCTCTATCACTATATATCACTTACATAATTGTCCCAACTATTTTGTTTGATTTTGCTTACTTTTCTTCTGACAATGGCACAGCAGAGCTTATATTCAGACCTTGTCTGTGTGGCAGTCTTTAACACATTCAACTCTATGCCCACAAAACTTACAAGCGCATCATTTTGCTACAAGAACTGACACCAGTAAATTCTGTTTTTCATTTCGCATGGGTTTAATAGCATTTGTTCGAAACATTTATGCGTTTCTGTTGTTTGTGCCTGTAGACTGAATTGTGTAGTTGCTCACTGCTGCACACAGATAGCAGCATCATATCAGCTTTCTGCTCTGTGACAAAGTTTTTGTTGAATTCTGCATCTGTTCAGTTTGCAGTGAGGTGTCATCAAATACGGCCTGACACGTGGTGCACTACTGTTGCCTGTTTCTCAGTGATGTTTATTTTAAGTGTAGACTTATATATATTTACTGTGTTCATTCATCTACCATGGATCCAAGAGGAGTACTAAACTAAAGTGAAATTTATTAGAAATTGGACAAATTATTAGCTTACTGTAGCTATCATATTGGCCATAGAGACAGAATATTGCAAATAAAGTGATTTGTAGTATAGTTTGTGCCTCAATCATGTAAAAAAATAATTTTTGTAGTGTAATCTGTTAATGAAAACATTTACTATGTGAACATAATGTAAAACTTGTTGTATTTTTCAAAAACATTTTTCTGTTACAGTTACTAAAAACCGTTTCTGCCTAAATAAGGAGTAAAGTAGAAGGTCCAATCTTTAATTTGACATATAATCTATCATATATCTAAAAATTTTATTTTTAAAAAGTTGGGAAAAGTACAGAAAACAGCCAGGCTTCTGGGAGATGCCTATGCTAAAATGGTGAATATTGAAAGCGTTAAAGTTACATATATCAAATGTGCCTGTTTCTTAGTATCTATTATTTGTGCAATATCATCATCTTATATAAGCAGGCCTGTTTCTGTATCTTTTGCGTATCATTCCAAATGCTTCTAATACTACCCCATTTTTTATTTATATTATTACGGATTGGTGTTTGTTGCACAAAATGATTCATCTGGGTCAGGAACAAGTGTTGTATACTATCACCTAAGAATAGATGTACTTTAAAAGTATGTAGATGCACTTGCACTCTATGGGTCACACCTTCCACCACCTATCAGGAATGCTAATGTTTGATATGAGGAGAAAATGGTCAGATTCAACATCACATCCTATAAAAACCCTTGTATCCTACACCAGATTCCAAAGTTTTCCACTGACTAAAGTACAATCAATAACTGACTGAGAGTTATATATACACCAAGTATATTTGTATCTCTTTATGCGGAATGAATGTGTTTGTTATCCTAAAATTGTTGAACGCTGCAAAACCAATGAGCTGTCATCCATTTCCATTTTGTCTTTCACCATGACTTCCCATTACAGGCCTTATAGGGGAACACCCAACACGTGCATTCAAACCCCCAGCATAAATAGATTATATGATAAATCAGAATAATTCATTTTAGAAGTTCATGAAGTAGTCAAAAGATTTACCAATCAAACAAGGGAACAAATGGTTAGACTCATTGATACACTACATTCATTTGGCCACTACATGAAGTAGTATAAAGAACTGTTGTATTTTGGAACTAGGTTTACTTATGTATAGGAGTTCATGTTTTACAGAAGAATCAAATTACTTACAAACTGTTTAAAATGAAAATCCACTACTGGTCCACCCAACCTTTTGAAGTTTAATCACTAGCCAAAAGGACTACAAACTAGGATAGTATTTGCAAAGTTAAATAATAACAAAGTAAGAGTTAACCATTAATTGTATCCCAGACAAGATGGTTTCAATTACAATAATGATACATACTTAGCTAGAAAATAAGATGCTCGGAAAACTAAGAACAAGATGAATTTGTGTATGGTTTAGGTCAAACAATGCATTTGTATAATGAACAAAATACATTAATGAGATAATTTAACAAGTAACAAATAAAAGCAATTGGGGGGATAACAATTAACAAAATAGCCAATAACATTACCTCTTCACCATTGGCCTGCTCTGTCGTTTTCTCTGGGTAAACACCTGCTCGTAAGAATGATGCTTTCCACGAATCTACTTCATCCTGTGTTTCACAACTTAATTCAAGTTGTTTGTAATCCTGTAATTTAAAAAACAAGAAAATGTTAAGAAGTTAATATCCTTATTAATTGTTCATTTAACATTTTTATTAATTAGTACATTACGGTGTATCTTTAACTTTTATAAATTTTGAATGCTTGTATATGGTCCATTTCAAACAGGTTAATGACAATTACCGTTCCTAATGTATACACAGTTATATGGATATCAACTTTCAGTATAGTAAAATTTAGGTGAAATTGGAGAACACTAAAACAATCAGAAGTTTTATTCACCACTTTTATCTAAATCACACTTAACTTAATTCAATACTGTGAATTAATATTGTGTTTATCTAATAATAAATACAATCACTAGTTCCTAAAGTTAAAAAAATCACATTAAAAATAAACACTCAGTACTACGTCACACAAATTAAAATGCCCGCTGACATGGATACAAAACAAATTATACTGCTGTCTATACTTTATCAACGTTACCGTCAATGTAAACAGTGATGTAATGCACCCCCCCCCCCAAACAATGCACCAAATTGTGTTTCTATGTACTGGAATATTCCAGGCATTTTTCCAGGAATTTTCCCTGCCAGTCAATACACCGAAATGTCATCATACTTTCAACAACCTAGTTGACACTGTTACCTATTTACTTTGTTCTCTGTGTCATAGGGACAATATGATGTCAAAACTGAGCTGATGTGAACGTATTTAAACAAAATGAGCTTGCTGTCCCTGGGAATCACAAGTCAAATCACACAGAAAAATTAGCCTAACTTTTAGTTAAGGAGGAATTAGATTAATGTTGATACTAATTTACTGACTGGATAACAGCACTAAAGGAGGAAGGATAGAATATGCTGCTAATGATCTGGAAGACTGTATTCATGGCAGACAACTAGTATAGACATGACTGAAACATTTTACAACTTTAATTTAAATGATAAACCACAGCCTAATAGTCGGGGAGGTCTTATATCTATTGCCAACAACGGTGAAAACTCACGTTCATGAGTATGTAAATACAGTAAAGCACTGATTATGTGTGTTAATGTGTTAATTGCTAATTTATAATGCACAGTTGTCAGAAAACACAACTAATCCACTGATCCTTCCTTGAGCAATTGTGGCTCCCGAAGTGGTAATGGTCAGCATAGTTGCATTCGCAATATATTTGGAACTGCACATGTACACAAATCCCCTGCATACTTATGCGCGTAAATTACTCATACCAATACTGAATGAACTGATATTGTGCGAAATTTTTTGAGTACAAAAACAACTAGGCACTGTAAATAATAAAACTAGATGTAAACAGATAAAATACACTGTAATTTATTTTGACTAATGTACTGTGCAATTTTATTAAACTAATAATTTAAGTTCCATATGCAAGAAAAAATATTCTAAAAACATGTATACAGAAAATTATTACGCCATAATACCCGATTAAAAAAAAAGCCTGCTTATAAAAGTCTCTTTCTTTCTCCTTAATCCTTAATAGAAATTTGTGGAGTTGCAAAATATCCATGTATGGTGTATTAGGCTGCTGCTCCGTATGTTATCACGTTCTCCATGGAGTCCAGTGTGGTCTTACAGATAACATATTTTTCTGGCACTAACTCTTCATCTTCCACTTCTGTCTCCCTATTAATTTCCTGTACAATTTCTTTGTCAGTGAAAATTCAATAGCCAGGATTATTTTTGTCACTTTAAACCCACTCCTTAATACAATCATTGTCAATATTTCCAAAGTCTGCTGTACCACAATGTAGAAGAATGAAGCGAATCTCCACAACATAAGTTTCTGTATTTATGTTTAAAAGGAATAAATCCCGATGTTTAGTACCAAGCCACGTGTTGTTCAATCAAATATATTGGAACTTACCGTCTGCGGCTTTTCAGAAACAGCGTCTTCATAAAATTTACATGTTTCGGGACCCTTGTCCCATCATCAGAATTTAAAAATAATTGTGTATCATTTAAATTTGATACACTTGTCAAACACTTAAAATATTAAAATCCAATATAAAAATATAAAAATAACTTAATATAACATGATAATACAATATTTACAGCGAGTGCGAAGGTTACCGATGTACATCGTATGAAAACCGGCCGCGCACTAATTTACGTCTCGCTCCCACCACGACAATAGCGCAAGGCAGTGTTGTACAATACATTTGACTTGAAGACCAATTTATCATTTAAAACATGCGGCTTGGTATCAGTATTATTATGTGCTTTATAAATTTCGTACTCTTCAAGAGCGTTCAAATATCGCCCTTTCTTACATATGTGAAGGGGTTTCAAATTAGTTTTAAAATTAGTGTAGCTATGATTTTCGGAAATGAGGTGTTCTGCAAATTTTGACTTGATATTGTCCAAACTGTGAAAATGTGTAGGCAGCCTATGTTCTATAAATCTTTTTAAAAAACCACGTCCTGTCTGGCCCACATAAAAGGCGTCGCAATCGTCACATATCAATTTGTAAACACCAGTTTTGTGTTCAAGGCTGGTGGTTCTGCGGACACGAAGATTATTCATAATACTATTAGTGGTCTTATAAGTGACCTTGATATTACTGGTTTTACCAAAAATTGACCCAAAGATCTGTGGCATAAGGTATGTGTACGGTGTTGCAATATATTTGCGTGTTGTATTTTCGCGTGTTTTACGTCCGTTAATGTTGCTATGTCCCTTCTTATGTTTTCGAAGGATGTTGTTCACCATATTGACATCATAACCATTAGCGACAGCAATGTGTTTAATGGTGTCTAATTCCTCACGGTATTCTTTATCACCGAGGGGCAAAGATAAAAGTCTATAAATCATACTGTGGAAGGCAGCTAATTTTTGTGATAAAGGATGAAACGACTTAGCATGTATTACAATGTCAGTCGTTGTGGGTTTTCTATAGATGTCAAATTGCAACTTTTTATTATTATTGTCCTTAGCAACAGTTAAATCTAGAAAATTCAGTTTACCATTTTCTTCACTTTCAAGTGTGAACTGCATTTTGTTATTAATATTATTCAAATGATTATGTAAATTATTAATTTGTCTTTGTGTACCTTTGTATATTAAAAAGGTATCATCAACATACCTGCCGTAAAATATTATGTTACTCCTGTGTTTGTTATTAGTAAGAATGAATGAATTTTCGAAATTATTTAGGTATATATCTGCAAGAAGACCTGAAAGTGGAGAACCCATTGCTAACCCATTTTGTTGCCTGAAAAATTGATTATTGTGGGTAAAGTAATTTTGATCAAGAACTAACTCCAAAATGTGCATCAATTCATTTATATTATTAATATCCAATTTATTAGTATTAATAAGGTTAGTCCTAAGTATACGCAAGGTCTCCGCTACTGGTATATTCGTATACAAATCCACAATATCAAAGGAAATAAGTTTGTGGGTCGGTTCAACTATTAAATTTTTAACTTTATTCACAAAGTCAATGCTATTAATTAGACTATGATCATTAATTATTTGTATATTGTGTTTTATTATGGTGACTAATTTTTTAGCTGTTTTATACCCCGGAGCAGTGGTGAAATTTACTAATGGTCTTAAGGGGATAGCATCCTTGTGGAGTTTGGGTAATCCTGTTAAAACGGGTGCTTTTGAATTTATTGGTTTCAAAGATCTTCTTGTTTGTTCATCAAACAAATGGGTGCATCTGTTTATACATTGATTTAATTGTTTTACATAATTTTCTGTTGGGTCTGAGTTTAGTAAATCAATGCTGTTGTTAATAATGAAATTTTGTATTTTATTGTTATAATCTTCACTGTCCATAATAACCACAGTATTGCCTTTGTCAGCTTTAGTGACAAGAGCTTTATTGTCAGATAACTTTTGTTTTAATCCTATTAAAATTTTCCGTTCTTTATTATAATTATTATTTGTTAAAGGAATAGAGGAATGAACATTATTATACCGATTTTTAATGATTTTATTGAATTTTTCATTTATTAAGAAACGTGTCTGGTCTTGATCTTTCTGATCAACCATTGCCTTAACAACAGTCTCTGCATTGATAATTTCTGCAATAATTTGCTTGCGATCAAGACTCGATTTGTGTACAGGAAGATTATAATTCAAACCTTTACTCAATAAATCAGTTTCATCAGTATTTAAAACAAGGGACGTTAAATTCTGTAACCGCGTATGAAATTTGTGTTTACATTTGATATTGTTGGATGTCGGTGACTGATCATTCAACAACCTTTGTAGTTTATCTGATTGTTTTATACGCATTTGATAAACTATTCGCCTGACGTCATTGTTTATAAAATCCAGATAATGATTCAGTACGGCTGGATGTATGTTATCTAATAATTGTAAATGTAACTTGTATAATGTATAATTTAAGTTTGACTTTTTAATGTATAGAGATTTAATTTCTTCTTTAACTCTATAAATTTCTGCGTATTTTTTGGTTTTTGCTTCAGCAATTTTTGGTTATACCGAATTATGCTATTATAAGACTTAAAGGTTCATCTATTTAATAAAATCATTAAAAATCGGTATAATAATGTTCATTCCTCTATTCCTTTAACAAATAATAATTATAATAAAGAACGGAAAATTTTAATAGGATTAAAACAAAAGTTATCTGACAATAAAGCTCTTGTCACTAAAGCTGACAAAGGCAATACTGTGGTTATTATGGACAGTGAAGATTATAACAATAAAATACAAAATTTCATTATTAACAACAGCATTGATTTACTAAACTCAGACCCAACAGAAAATTATGTAAAACAATTAAATCAATGTATAAACAGATGCACCCATTTGTTTGATGAACAAACAAGAAGATCTTTGAAACCAATAAATTCAAAAGCACCCGTTTTAACAGGATTACCCAAACTCCACAAGGATGCTATCCCCTTAAGACCATTAGTAAATTTCACCACTGCTCCGGCGTATAAAACAGCTAAAAAATTAGTCACCATAATAAAACACAATATACAAATAATTAATGATCATAGTCTAATTAATAGCGTTGACTTTGTGAATAAAGTTAAAAATTTAATAGTTGAACCGACCCACAAACTTATTTCCTTTGATATTGTGGATTTGTATACGAATATACCAGTAGCGGAGACCTTGCGTATACTTAGGACTAACCTTATTAATACTAATAAATTGGATATTAATAATATAAATGAATTGATGCACATTTTGGAGTTAGTTCTTGATCAAAATTACTTTACCCACAATAAACAATTTTTCAGGCAACAAAATGGGTTAGCAATGGGTTCTCCACTTTCAGGTCTTCTTGCAGATATATACCTAAATAATTTCGAAAATTCATTCATTCTTACTAATAACAAACACAGGAGTAACATAATATTTTACGGCAGGTATGTTGATGATACCTTTTTAATATACAAAGGTTCACAAAGACAAATTAATAATTTACATAATCATTTGAATAATATTAATAACAAAATGCAGTTCACACTTGAAAGTGAAGAAAATGGTAAACTGAATTTTCTAGATTTAACTGTTGCTAAGGACAATAATAATAAAAAGTTGCAATTTGACATCTATAGAAAACCCACAACGACTGACATTGTAATACATGCTAAGTCGTTTCATCCTTTATCACAAAAATTAGCTGCCTTCCACAGTATGATTTACAGACTTTTATCTTTGCCCCTCGGTGATAAAGAATACCGTGAGGAATTAGACACCATTAAACACATTGCTGTCGCTAATGGTTATGATGTCAATATGGTGAACAACATCCTTCGAAAACATAAGAAGGGACATAGCAACATTAACGGACGTAAAACACGCGAAAATACAACACGCAAATATATTGCAACACCGTACACATACCTTATGCCACAGATCTTTGGGTCAATTTTTGGTAAAACCAGTAATATCAAGGTCACTTATAAGACCACTAATAGTATTATGAATAATCTTCGTGTCCGCAGAACCACCAGCCTTGAACACAAAACTGGTGTTTACAAATTGATATGTGACGATTGCGACGCCTTTTATGTGGGCCAGACAGGACGTGGTTTTTTAAAAAGATTTATAGAACATAGGCCGCCTACACATTTTCACAGTTTGGACAATATCAAGTCAAAATTTGCAGAACACCTCATTTCCGAAAATCATAGCTACACTAATTTTAAAACTAATTTGAAACCCCTTCACATATGTAAGAAAGGGCGATATTTGAACGCTCTTGAAGAGTACGAAATTTATAAAGCACATAATAATACTGATACCAAGCCGCATGTTTTAAATGATAAATTGGTCTTCAAGTCAAATGTATTGTACAACACTGCCTTGCGCTATTGTCGTGGTGGGAGCGAGACGTAAATTAGTGCGCGGCCGGTTTTCATACGATGTACATCGGTAACCTTTGCACTCGCTGTAAATATTGTATTATCATGTTATATTAAGTTATTTTTATATTGGATTTTAATATTTTAAGTGTTTGACAAGTGTATCAAATTTAAATGATACACAATTATTTTTAAATTCTGATGATGGGACAAGGGTCCCGAAACATATAAATTTTATGAAGACGCTGTTTCTGAAAAGCCGCAGACGGTAAGTTCCAATATATTTGATTTCTGTATTTTCTAAACCTTCAAAATCTTTGTCATCAGCACCATCACTCAGGAACTTGTAGAATGCACAAAGGAGTGACGTCTACTTTACTGCATGCCAAGATTTAAATACTAAACAAATAGCATCCTTTATGGTGTTAAGATTTCCAAAATGTAGTAAGATTTAGAATCTCCTTCAACAAGCTTTTCCATTAAATTAAAACGATAATAATTTTTCAAAGCCACAATTACATCCTGGTCCATAGACTCACAAAGATAGTGACATTAGGAGGTAAAAACATAACTTTTATCTCACCATCATTGGTTATTAAATCTGATTCTAATGGGTGGGAAGGGGCATTATCAAGTAATAAAACTGCCTTATTTGGTAAACCTTTAGATGATAAGTTTTCACGCACAGCCAATACAAACTCTTTTGAGAACCATATTTTAAAAATGCCTCTGTCCATTCAACACATTTTTGATGATAATAATGAACAGGTAAAAATTTATGCCAATTCAATGAAAACATCACGGATTTTTTGCTTCCCCTACATCTGCCAGTTTTAATTTATCCATACCTGTCGTGTCAGCAACACACAAAATTGTTATTCTCTCTTTGTTGATTCTGTGTCCAGGTACGGTTTTTCATTTTCAGTGGCTAGAGATTTTTATGGTAGATGATGATGATTGAGACTGGATTCTTCAGCATTATATATTTGTTCAGATGTCAACTGATTTTCACTCACAAATGCCTACAACTTCTTTCTAAATTCAGCCAGCCAGTGACGGCACGGATACAATCCACATTAAAACTAAGTACACCATAAAAAATTTTGCCCTTTGAACAAGCATTGGTCCAGATATAAGAATGCCTTCTACTCACTTTTGGTTGAACCATAAAAAAAAAAAAAAAGAGTGCTTATCAAGGTCATCTAAACTAGCCTTTTTCACTGTTTATCTTTTAGATAACCTAGAGCCTTTATTGGCTGCAAAGTCATTAAGTTTATTTTATGCTTTTTAAGTCACATACTGTTTGTACCCCTATGTTAAATTCACTCACCAGTTTCAAAGCACTTTTGCCTTTTTCAAAATGTTTAATGACATTTAATTTTTAGTTGTATTGATACCACCATGCGTTTCCACTTTGCACTCATTTTCAAAAGTTTTCATACTGTATTAAAAGTAAAGATCAACAAAAAATAGAAATAAAAAGGTTCACTACTAACACAAGCAAAAATTGCACTTCACACAACAGCAGAAAACCGAATAATACTATGCAGGTACGAAATTGCAAGGTCACTCAGTCACTGTACTGTATTTTAGTACGCAAACAAATACAGTCACTGACCGCAAGGGAAGACTGTACATAACACACGGACATACACAAAACATACGGACTACTATTATGCATGATAAAGGAGAAGGTATTTATTCCTTTACAAGTCAGTCTAACATGTGGAAACTACAGCCTATCTCAAATCTTTAACCACTGCGGATAGCCAGGCACAAATACAAAACTATTTTGGCAGTCGTAAGTATTACACAAATGCATGATTAATTGACACATGGATAATTGGTGCTTTACTGTAAATTAATTACTTATATAAATGTTTTCCAAGATTAACTGTAGACAATATGAACCATACACCCTAAAATAATAATGGAGAACCCATTATTATAATTTATTTTATATAAATAATAAACACTTTCTTTATAGTGTCAGTAATTACTATAATACTTACTAGTACTATTAAACTCCTTTTAAGAAACAAATTACTATGCCCATGTAGAGAAAAAATATTTACAGTGCCCAGGTGTATAGAATTTAAGAATTGAATCCTTTAACTATTATAAGACTATTAAATAATCAGTATCATATTTGACTATACCACAATGCCTATTGAGATTACGGCTCATTATGCATGGGCCACTCTGTGGCGCTCGCATGCTTTCCATAGTTTTCAAAAGTTCTGCTGTGAAGAATCCATATTTGCTCTGATTATTTTTAAATTAAAACTTATATTTTTAATTTTAACAGAATTTTAAACATTATTTCAGTCTTTATATATGTATGAATAAAAAGTATTATGAGTAATTTTTAGTAACATACACACCTTGTAACCTATAAATTAATTAATCAATCTTTTACACCTAGTAATACAGATTTAGATGTTTTGGCAGTTTTTATTTGCGTGATAACAACATAGTTTCATAACTTTGCATGCACGTGCATGTACACACACAAACACACATGCGCACGGCTCACACAGTCGTAAGGGTACATTCCGGGAAGTCGAACGTGACATAGTTTCATGGAACTTTTAACTTATTAACTGACATTTTCTCTCTTGGTTGACACATTGTCAGTAATTTAAACTATAACATACGTAAAGGAAGCTACACAAGAAAACCTTAAACATGGCGTTTCCTTTGAGTCAATGTATATTTTTTTAATGACTATATATATTAATTCAATTTTTGTATTTTTTTCTTATGACTCGCTTACTTACGTTTAAATGGGACTGTGTGTGTGTGATTAAATATTGT
Organism: Magicicada septendecula; assembly: GCA_034769895.1. Lineage (NCBI taxonomy): Eukaryota > Metazoa > Arthropoda > Insecta > Hemiptera > Cicadidae > Magicicada > Magicicada septendecula. Next base: position 382,453,074 of record CM068368.1, read on the forward strand.
AACTCACATCAAAGTCATTGCAGACCTCTCTTCAGCAGGTATACTTCATCTCATGTCTGTGTTTTTCTTCTGGATATGAAATTAAGAAGCTGACTGAATGCGTTTTGTGACATTCTAAGTTAAGAAACTTCTCATTGCCTGCTTTCAGATCACTCATTAATGTCCAAAACTGTCCCACTACTAACCGTTCACACGTTATCTGATGCAACCAGAATCGATGTCGTCTATGATGACGATGTCTTCGTACAGGAAAAGGAAGGAGAAGAACTTTGCCAGAGTCAATGATTAAACAGATGAAAAAATTAAATAGAACAATCTTCTGCATAAAAATATTTTCTATCACTGAGCAAATAGACAGTGGCGGGTCTCTGAAGCGAACCCACTCACACGAGCTAGTGAGTGGCGCCATAGTGGACCATGTGTAACGAGCCTATATTGGTCTCATTTAATGTCCTACATAAAACAAATAATAAACAGAGACTAAGATGTTTACTGTATGAAGACTGGAGTTTTTACAAATCTCATTGTAAAAAAGAAATTAATTTTTCCTTAGTACTCTTCATGCACACCTGTGGGGCCTTGCATACATATCCCCTCCACTTTTAGTTCTCATTCAGGATTATTATCAGCATACACTTCTTAATCTCACTTATGAATGATATCTAATTACTTTTCATGGAGACTTAAGATTTTAGAACAAGGCTGAAGCTGCAAGGAGCCATATCTGGGCTGTGTAAGACTAACTGTCCTGTTTGCCAAAACTCGCTGCACAATATGTATTTATGTATAAATATGTATAACTGCACAATATGTATTTTATAGAAATACATAAAATATAGAATTATGAGAAGAATTATAGAGATACATGCATTATCACAATGACAATGCCTACCAGACTGCAGCCACTTTCTTCTTACACTATCCCTCAGCTAGCAAATAACATGTGATTTAATACTTTTGTTCTATTCTCTAATTCGTAGAAGCACATTTATGATAGATAATATTTTTGTGGGTGAAACAAAACATTGGATGGCAGGCAGGCAAATGCTCTGAAGCATTTATGCAGACTTGCTAATCAACTCATTCAACAGGCATGCCCATACTGGAGGGCATGCTGACAAATAATCTAATCCTCATAAGATTTTGCAAAAATTTCTGTTTTACTAATCTTCATCAAGTTATTTTGTTTTATACTTCATTTAAAATGCTTGTGTAGAATTTAATAAACACTGAATAAGATAAACAAAAATGAAGGATATCATCACAAATTAACTACTAACCTTATACACATTACGGCCTTCTGGATTAAATAAGGCAAATGTATGCCTCTTTGACATGAAGCCTTGTTCAACATCACGTAGTTTTAATCCATCTAAAGGTAACATGTACTTCTTCTCCCTCTCCTGCAAGACAAAAACATTTCATTGAAAAGCTACAAGTAATTGTTTAGGTATGATGGTTTTTAAAATCTAATATCTCCTAACAACACTTTTTTGAGCATCTGTTAAGTGATTATATCATTTGGGGAAACAAGGAAAAGAATTTCCCTTACTTTAATGTTCTATAAAATCCATATGGTTTACAGAAGTTAACGGTTAAGTATTGTAGCATATATATTGTAACGTGACGGTTCCCTCAGAATAAAGATTTTAACATAAATAGATTGAAGTATAAAACAATAAGAAAGTAGTAAAATTATGTCATGAAATATAAGTATTATTAAGTAAAGTTAAGAATATTATAAAATATTATAAGAGAACAAAACTATCAAACCTATCTAGATTGAACATTGGAAACAAGTTATGTTCAAAATAGGTGAAAGCCTATAAGGTTTAGAATAACTGGGTAACCAAGACCTGGAATGATGATTGAATAAACTAAATAAAAAATAATAAGAAAAAACAATACAATTAGATTAAGTAGTTGTATCTGCTTGTGACAGATAAAAATATAGACAATTCAGAAAAGGATTAGTACTAAAATAATGGTGTGATAAAAGTTTTATTTTTGTATGAAAACTGTTATAATGTTTAGTAGGCAACAAGGACCATTATTGTGTACTGAAGAAAAATAAAGATGTAAAGAATAGTTTTAAGTAAAAGCTAGTGATAGGAAGTGAGAAATAAACTGATTTAGATTAAGAAATAAGTAATAACAAGTGTTTGAAAGACAAACTAAATGTATCTAAAAAGATTATGTTACCAAAACCTGCATCTACCTTGGTAGATAAAAGGGAACAATATTGTGTATAAAGGATGTGTTAAATAATATTATGTATGTTAATAGATAAAATAGTGTATAAGGAATAGATATTGAATGTTAACTTGTCTTAGAAATACGCATTAGTACTTTAAGAAGCAATAATATTCCAAGGTACTCTTAGACATTATTATGTCTATAGTACAAACCAGATGTTTTATAAAAATGAATGTTCACATTTTGTAACCAGTAGTATAAAAATCTATGTTAGTAACATAAGATCAAATGTAAAGCAATGGAAATTAGTAGTATAGCAAAAAAGACTAATTTTAAACATAAATTGTTAGACTAGGCCAAAACTAAGAAATGTTATTTTGTGAATTACAGTACAGAAACCTATGTTATGAGATCTTAAAATGATCAGGAGGAAAAAAGCATTTCATTGGTGATAATCGTATTACAATTGTACGGAGTATAAGGAAGATATGTTAAAATGAAGATTTTTTTGTTCATTTTGATCACAAAAAGTGACGCCAATAGACTAACAATGCTAGAGGTTTCAACCAATGGGAATTTTTCACATTTTGCATCAGCAAGCCCAAAATTGGAACCAAGCGAGTTAATTCATTGTTGGAATTCGAGCTGTAAAGAACGGAGCCTCTGTGTCATCTTAATACAAGAAGTTACAATCCGAATCGATCCCAAGATATGTTAGGTGAAGAGTGACTACAGTTCATAACCTACGAGTGTTAAATAAAAAAATGTGAATCATTAAAAATAACCAGAAGGGAATAACAGTGAATAAATAATAACAGTGATTAAAAAAGTGTGTGTTTAAAAAGGAAAGAATAGTGTTAAATTAAATTCTTAAAACAATGTATTAACTAATTATCAGAACCCAACCTGCAACACTTTCTATACATTTGTGAACTATTTATTGCACCAACCCTGAACTAAAACACTAACACTTGTGTAATTAACTCATATTCAAGCAATTATTTCTTTGTATTTAAATTTTGGAAAAGTATAACCTCACAAGACACTGTTAACCTCAAAGGTACACTGTTTTGCAATTACGAACTGTTTGTTATTTTAGTTATCAGATATTGTTTTGTTATATTATAATTAACTTCATATTGTTATGTTTTGTATTTTACAAAGGACATTTTCGCTATAATTATTGTAGTATAAAAGAATCCACGAGGTTATATTTACATAACGTAAATTATTAACCTATGTCAGAGTTGCTGAATATCATTGAACCAACCGTTGAGCGGATAAATTAAATAGCTGGGATAATTCAAATTAAGAAATACTTTATTTATTGTGAATTCAGCAAAAAGGAAAAGAACTTCAAAAGAAAATAAAAGAATATTGAATGGAATGCATTTTGTATGATTAATTATTTCAATAATTAATAATTTTTTCAATTTTACGAGTGCTAGCGTTTTCATAAACAATGGAAGCATAAGTTGGCATTACCTTTTGTTTTGTGTGCCACGTGAGATTTAAATTATTAAACTAGGTGAGTGAATAAAAAATACAATAAATAACTTAATTAAACGAAAAAATCAAGATAAAATAATTAATATTGTATAAAATTAATATTTGTTAATTGACCAATACGAGTTAGCGCTTACACTGTGAGGCGAAAAGTAACAAGGAAAGTAACCAATTATTATTTTAATTAAATAAAAATCATAGAAAAAATATAGAAACCTATATTTGCACACAAGTAGTACAAAAGACTCAAATCATTTTAGCATATTACAGGAATTGGCCCAAAAAAGTGGGGCTCTACATCTACACATATACAGAAATAATTTATAGTATATTACATAATTGATGCCAACAACATGGGGTGTTAAACAAAAATTATATCGACAAGTAAAATATATACAAGTAAACTCATATAAACATATCAACAGATATTTGATAATCAATAATCATATTACATAAATGGCGCAAACAACGTGAGGCGCAACAACCAAATACAACTTATTAAGTATATTACAATATATATAAATACAAATATATTGTAACATACATAATCAGTGCCTAATACTGAGTAAAATAAAGATATACCTATTATTATTATTTTATAAAAACTAATAATAAAAGTCAGTAGTTACCCCATTCCCCAAGTCAGAAATGAATGATAGTTAAGTACCATACTATGAAACATTTGTATAATCTTTACACCAAACAATAAACACTTTAGCAATGAAAAAACAGTGTACTAAGTGTTACCATTGAAGTGCAGTGTACACAAAGTGCAACATAGTATGATATATGTAAATTAAAAAAAAAAAAAGACATCAATCACAAATTGTGATAAAGATACAGAACTATGGTAATAAACAATAAGTTATTATAATTTTATTTTGTTAGACCACAAAGGCAATATCAATGTAAGTAAAATGTTATTTTGTTTATGTTTGAAGGATCCAGGGTTATGTACGAAATTAATCACTGCTAATTAGTATAAATTGTAAAGAGATAGTGTAATATAAAATAGGGCCTAGAGCAGTAATACATTTACAGAAGTAAAAGTCAGAAATAAACTAAGTTAAAAAAACCACTAAATTATAACATACAAGTATCTAAGTTTATGTAAAAATATGAAGAAAACATTATGTAAATTAAATGTAATTAGAGTTAAAATTTATAAAGGAGTATTTTTCCTAAAAAATGGAAGAACTAATATCTTAATACTAGCCTATTTACTAAAACTGTACCTAGGTTAGCCAATAAAAACTCATCAATTTCTTGGTTACTAAGAGTAACAGCATTAACAAGATGGGTAATTGTTAAATTTGATTTTCAAGAGGGTAGATGATACAGAAATAGTGTCCAGTAAATTTATCAAATATTAACCAAATATTGCAACCATTCACTCAAGAAACGTGATGAAACGATTCAGCACAAGAAACTACGTATGAGACATCCATTGAAACATAATAATTGATGCACAATATCCAAGAACATTGAAAATTTGTCCAACCATCAGATCGCTTGAAAAATTTGAACTGTCATTACGTTGGTGAGAACGCCTACCTCAATAAACTAAAAAACTACACATCACCACCAAGTAACGAACACTAGAAACCAGTACAACATTACTCAATTTATAAGAAAACTTAGTGTGAACATTTTAAACTTTATTTATTTAACCCAAAACTGTAAACACGTGGTTTCATTAGAAATCCACAGCAGCCATATTTCTTTTTTGCCATCGGTATGAATACGAGTAGTCTGCGGTCTGGCATCTAAAAAACGAACTTATTGAATCAGACTTTAAGAATAAAAATATTAATTATTGTAAAGTATGATACTATTATCTAAGCATTTCTGATTTTCTTACAGCTCAAAGAATCCCCAAATAACCCTGAGATAAATAATTTATTAATTTTACTAATAATGATAATTGAATATATCTGTTGTGTTATAGAAAAACTTATATCGAAAACTGTTGTAATTTTGATAATAGTCGATCTGAAAATTGATGAACTGGATGTAATAGTATCCAGAAAATAAACCAATTTCAATCAATAAATACCTTTCTTTTAGGGAAATGACTTTGTATTATTCTTTGTAGATAGCAGATTTGTTACAGGAAACCGGTGAATAGCAGAGAAGAGTGAGAAAGTTAGTTCAGACATCATAGCCTATGAAGTACAACAGCCAACATAACCTGTAACTGGTTATCAAATTGAAAACAGCTGATGCTACGCGCATTTAAATAAAACGATTAAACAGTACACCAAGAGAGGAACTCTCTCTCTCTCTCTCTCTCTCTATCTCTCCATAACAACTGAACTGTAATACCTGCAAGGAGATATAAAACGGCAAAGGATCCCATGGTTTATTTTTACTAAAGAATTATACAATAAATAAAAATAACACAGTCAGAGTATCAAATAGACGTAACACCAAGAGAGAAACCGACGGAAGAAAGCTCGCGGTACGTTACAAAAAAAAAAAATATATATATATATATATTGTACCATGACAGATAATCCACTTAAATCAATTACCAAATGATCATTAATAAAACTCAAGTATATGGAATATCCAAAAAGATCCAAATGAAAATCAATTAAAAAGCGATATAAATTATTATAATAACAAGAAAAAATCAACATAAAGAAAAAATCTGCAACTAATATAATTGTACTACAAATTAAAAACCCAGAAAACTAAAAATGAAAATAACAATATTACCCAGGTAGGATAGAAGCAGGCAATGAAGATACCCAGACCAAGTAAGCCGACAAAGAAAACAGACCAGAGTAAAACAAAAGAATATAAAACGAAATGGTACTGAAGAACCAAGAACGAAGAAATCTAGAATAAACCAATATACTGAATAATCAGAGACAAGTGAAGATTAACTAGAATAAAGGAACTGAAACTCGAACAATACCCAATAGAAACCCCATAGGGTGAAACCCAAAAACCCCAAAAATAAATAAATGTCACAAAAGAAAGTATAACACCCCAACAAACCATATACTAATGTAAAACTGATAAAAACCAAAAGTGTTTAGAGTATTAAGTAACAGTGCACCCAAAAAAGTTATTGTATAGTTTATATAGACAAATCTTAACAGTTCCCCCATGGTTAAATATTTCATATTATAAAACTATAAAAGGACTAGTGATAATATCAATAAATAACCAGGGACAAGTGCAAGTTATTAAATTATAATAAATAAACTCTGAAAATGTACATGAATTACCGTGCCAATAAATAACTTTAAGTGTTTTTACACAGTATCATGATAATAGTTACTCAAGTAATATGGTGAAGGAGAAAGGAATAATATTTCTAATGAAAGGCCACTGTTTATATAAGAACATTCCATAGAATGAATAATATAAACAGATAGCTTGTGTTTAATACAAAGTGACGGGGAATACATTCCTAAATTTGGGAAGTACAGATAAGACTGTAAATAAATAGTTTTAAGAAAGTGTTGAACATTTAATGGAACCAAAATGTTATGTTCCTAGTTTCAGATATTAACTATATAAATAAGATTTAGTATTGAGCAGTATTGTAGTTATAAAATGTTATTTTGTTAGTAATTAAAATTAGGAATGCAATATCTGTATGTAGATACCATTCCTATATTGTAAAATGTTCTATTTAGTTACTGTGTGTAATCAGTACACAAAAAAGGAATGATTCAATGTACCAGATTTAATAGTAAATAAGTGTTATATTTTAATTGTTTAAAATCAATGTTCAATGTTATAATGGTCAAGGAACAAATTGTTAATAAATTATATAAGAATAGAAGGTCAGAAAAGGGTACAAACTAACTATATTAGTAAAAATTTTGCAAATAGCAACAGATCAAATCTAGGCCAGATAGTAAGTTTAGACTACAGAATAATTGACAAATCTAGTCCTACAAACCAACTAAACTGATAATATTTATGTAAGATAAACCCACCATATAGTAATACCATATAACTAATACTTTATAAAGATATGGTCAGCAGATAAGTAAAATTATAAATAAAAATGGAATGGACTAACTAACATTATCAGGGGAGGAGTCATAGATAAATGAATTGTATTTAAAAACAATAATTAATAAACTAAATTGCAAGAAATTAAGTAAAATTAGACAATTATATCAATTTCAGATTCAATAGAATAATAATTATATCAGAGAAAATGGCTATTATCTGCTCAGAGACAGGAAACACATATTTGAACATACTTTCCAAAATGAAAGAAATATAACTTTTTTAAATGAAAACTTTGTAAAACTATATTAATTAGTATCAAAATAAGCAAAATAGAATAAAGAAACCGAATATGTATTTAATATTTCATACAGTTAATTAATAACGAAAATATTTTCCGTGTATAATGTATTCGAATAAAATGTATCGGAAGCTAAGATAATTTGAAACAATGTATAATATATATTAAATTGGCTAAGATTTTCAGGAGACGAAGGAAATGAGAACAGTTCATTATTATCCGTTGAAGAGAGCACTTAAACGAGATTTGTTGCTTTATATAACCTATGATTGGCATCTTATAATTGAACCGAGTTCGGTAAAAATTATTATAAATTTTTATTTTGAGTTTTTTATTTGTGAACCGGTGAAAATAAACAATGAACAGTGCATCACCAATAAACCGAACAACACACGCCTAATTACTTAAAATAACACCAATACAATAAATTTTACAGACGAACAAACAAGGTTAAACCCGACACGTGTGACAAAGTGAGATAGACATAATCACAAACAATTACACCAAGTGAACTATTAAACAATACACCAGTGACACTCAAATAACTCCAGAACCATTATACACAATTGCTGAGACCATTTAAACGGAGAAAAGACATCTTTATTGAAGTAAATATTTCGTCGAGGTGTTAGCGTTCTCACTAGCATGATCCGGTCGGCCATTTTGACTCGTCATCATACTGCTCCAGCTGGGAAGAAACGAATTTCTACTGCTTTGGTTTGAAATAAATATTATATATAAACTTTTATTTATTAATTATAACGTTGTATTTGTTAGTATTAAGACATTTATCATTGTAAGTGTTATACTTTCTGGTCCATACCCTTCTCTGGCTATTCTTAAATAACCGTTCAAAGAACTATATTTTTATATACAATCAATGTAAAGTTTTTTATCGACCGGCCCTGAGTGAGTCGATACTGCTGTAATATATCGATTCTTATCGATACACTTTAAATAATTTGTTAATAAACTTTCTGTTTATGCAATTTGGATTTAATTTTTCTTTAATATACTTAAGGAAGAAATTAATCAAGGACTCAGACTAACCGAACGGCAGTACATACGAAATAACGAACGCATCGAAGAAGAAGAAGAGAGCCGTCTGTCGACTAGGACTGGAGTTAACCAGATTGTCATAAAGTAATTTACAGAAAGTGACACTACTACACTTATAAACATAATACCATTGAAATTTTAACTCCAAACAATAAACCCGATTATTTTCTAAATATTAGTAAATAAAAACACCACAAAAATATTTTTTTCAGAAACAACAAATTTTTTTTTTGAAATAAAATAATTTATTTATTTCAATTTTTTTTTAGAAAACATTATTACAGATTTTATTTTGTAACAACAAGATATGTTACAAAATTGGCGCCCAACGTGGGGCTTAACGAAGACACACGGAACGTTACAAATTTGGCGTTTCCAAAGTGGAACTTGGACAGCAGTAATACACATTATTTTGTGTTATGTTACAATATATATAAACCCTAACTGGTTTAGACACAATCGTGTAGATTATCACATGTGTTCAACAAACAAAAACATGGATGGTTTATAATTAATTGTTATACATTGTGGTTTCCCTGATAAAGACAGCATCAGGGCTTCTACTGAGCCTCAAGACAATGATGCCAAATAACATAATCACTTTTAGATGTGTCTGTAGTGAGCCACAGTGATTTTCAGACACAGAAAATCAACTTAACATGGAAGACACTAAGATATTGTTAGCTCTTCAAGTTAAAGTGGATGAATACTTAGAAGTACCATCATCTTCTTGTGATAAAAGAGAAAATAATGAAGAGCCTTCAAATGAGCATGTTTTGTTAAAAAATACACTGCAATATGCTGTGAAAGTTATTGCATAATTTTTATGTGTTGGCTATCCTGAAGGACTTTATTATTCTTAGTATAGGTATGTATGCATTTAATTACCAGCAGAAATTATGCTGCTGCATTCCACTATATAAAAAATTCCCAATTAGTGCTTTCGAGCCTGTCAGCTCATCATCAGATCAGAAAAATCTACATGTACATGCTATCTGATTATGAACTGGGATGCTCAAAGCTCTAATCAGGAATTTTTTATATAGTGGAGTGCAACAGTGTAATTTCTGTTTGTGACCACTAACACAACTTCGTTACAGTAATTAAACGTTTAATTACTGTAATACAGTTTGCAATATAAATTTTGCAATTATTGTATTCTGGATCCTCCTGACACAGTGACGTATCTGCTGATACTACTTTCTGCAAAATGAACAATTTTCCTTTTCCCAGTTCTGTTTGTTATAGGGAGGTTATACTGCATAGTATCTTTATATATAGTAAATGCGATCGATATGTGGCAGAATATCAGAATTTAATTATGCTGTGTGTGCCTGTCAACTGAATTGTTTGAGTTGTCTTTCAATAACAATTTCTACATTGTTCCCTACAATGTTTATTTCTTTTCATTTTACAAGTATTTTTATATGCCAATGCCAAAGTTATGATATATGAGCACTTTTTATCATTAACACATTTTAAGATATGAGGCAAGACATTATAGGTGGTTATTACAGACAAAAAAAAAATAAATAAATAAATAAAATGAAACTGTCATGAATCACTCAGCAGACACAGTTACGGATGGGCACACGAGAGCTGCTTGTCCTTGAATTGCCAATTATTTTCTGAAATCATATAGATTCTACTACACAGTTTAATATATAGGCCTACAGTGATGATCTGATCAGAACACAGAAATTACACATGTATCCAGGAATACACTACTGAAAGCTACTGAGATGGAATTCTGAAGGTTGTTGGAGGGCACACAGGAGCTGGGGTACAATTGCAAATCATGGCATTAAAGACAATTTAAATACACACAGCATAATTTAAAAAAAGAAAAATTGGAAAGGGCATGTCGAAAGGAAAAAAAACAGTATTATAGTTCATTTTACAGGACAAAGAAATGGTGGACAACCAAAACAAAAACAGATGGTAAGACAGAACAGGTTAATATTCAGTGTAACAAAGATGAAACACTAAAATTAGTACACATATGGAAACTAAATAGTTGGGTGAAATGTAACAATGCTGTATCATGTATGGTACCTACCAGAGAAACCTATCACAACCATGAGGAATATGCATGTTACTTCACCTGCCACTACTATAAACAAACCTTAGCCGATTATAGATTTATAAAATACAGTAAAATCTAATTTTGCAACAATCTGAGTGTGTGTGTGTGTGTTTTCTTCAACTATATATTAATTTGCAAACTTGAGAAAATGGAATTATAGTCTATCTCATTTGGCCTTAATTTTTTTATAACTAATTTCTTTCATTCTTTAACCGATGACAAATGATAACACACAGCTATAGTGGCTAATACTGTTTACATATTTAATACTACACTGTTTATAAAATTGCACCACTAAAGTTAATTTAGACCACTCACATGAACAGCACTCTAAATATTGTTATTATTATGTCTATGGTTTTAAAGTAACACCATACTAAACCAAATGACACAAACTGTTAAAAAAAACATGCATGTTTACTGTACCTAACATTGGCATAACTACACGGGGAGGATCTAGTCCCTCCCTCCCAGAGCTATTTAAAATTTCACTGAACACATGCCTAATTCTAAGCCTGTTACATGTTTTAAAATGAGGCTTATAAATAATTTTAGAAATAATAAAAACTACACATTTTCAAATTATACAATAAAGTTACAGTTTTGTTTTCATAATGGTTATCACTCTACATATGCTAAATAAAGTACACATTTGTCGCCTTAAAACATGTGCCAGAAAAGAAGGCAGAGCCTATTAATCAACCTTTATCTTTTTTGACCAGACACTTCCCGGGCTTATGGGCCCGGGGTTGTCTTATGTCCATGACTCCTCTAGTCTAATATCTCCTCCATGGTTTGAACATCGTCTTTGCACAGGAAAACTAGCAGTTTTTTGTTTTTAATTTGGAGATATGAGAACATTTTATTAATTAACTTTGTATAAAAAAATAACACTTCAACACGAATTATAAGTTACTTAAAACATTCTTGGGACAATATCCTTACATTAAGGTGCAAAAGGGTAATAAAACCGGTTTTTCTTAAAAAATCTTCAGAAAAATTCATTTTCACAAGATTTATTGAGAAAACAAATTTACAATTAAAGTGATTTCTAATGACATGAGATTTAATTCCTTTAATTTGAATAATAATTAATCAAAGGAAAATATTTTGAAATCAGTGCTTTTCCATTATTTTTCTCACCCTTATGTGTTGATTTACTCAAAACCTTTGAGACTCAAGAATTTATAAAATGTATTTAATTCATTTGTACCACAATTTTTAGATAGCGGGCTTTCTTCCATAAGTTCAACAACTTTAGTTTCTATTTGACAATCAGTGTCACTGTTAATGTCGTTTCAAATATTTTCTTAGTAATATTTCTTTACTATTATAATGGAGTGCAGGATGTACAGAATGTCTAAGTAGTGGAGAAAAACGTACACATATTATCTTCCCTTTCACAGGGAATCAGTGCAAGATATGATGGTGGATTGTTTATTACCAGGAGTTTGCCAGAGTGCTCTGATTTCTGTTGTTCAAATATTTCAATATACAATTCTATGCACGGCCGGATTAAGGTATCTTGGCGCCCTAGGCTAATTATATTTAACGTCCTACCATAGGCTACTCTTACGTTTATTTCCAAGGGGCTGAATGAAGCTTTAAATGCCCTACAATATATTTCTTAGTTAGGAATATTTCAAATATGCTGTTTTTGGAAATAGTCTCAAGAATTGAAAACTGAGGCTATTTTTTTCAGGGTAATAAATAAACCATTTTTGGACTTCATAAGCGACCCTCCCCCAACCATGAGAGTTTCCAGACCTGTATATACGACCGTGACTACGACATAACCATAACCAAAATGTTTGTTTTGAATGCGCAAACATGAGCGATACCGAACTTGTCTGCAATGAAAAGGGATGAAGGGGAAGGTGAAGGGGTGGGGTGGAGGTGGATGGAATAGATAACGTGGTCCGCAATTCCAAGAAAGTCGGGCGGCGGCATAGTTCTATGAACGCCGGCTGTCGATGACTCATAACTGGAGAAAACAGTTTGGAAAGCACTTCTATTATTTATGTACAGTTTTACCATAATTTCTCGCAAACAGGCGTCTGTGTTCAAAATGAACTCAAATTTTTATCCTTGTAACTTATTACCAGTTTTACATTTAGCTGTAAAATTTGATTGTTTTTTAGGTAAAATTTTGCGCTACTTTCTCAAAATTTTTACTTTTACACCTACCCTACTTTCTCTTCCTTATAGTATATGTTTTCTCTATTTTCATAGTTATCAGTGTGCAACATGCTTGGGGTAGCAATTGCTATATTGCTAGCAATTACTTGGAATAACTTGTCTGTCGGCATCCAGGCCACTTGTAATGACTAATAATAAATATATTTACCTTATTTCCTGTCTCGTGACCACATGTATTTAACGCAATGAATATTACGCGTTTCGAGACATATGTCTCGTCATCAGAATAATTTAAAAATTTAATCACTCAATGAGGTCGTTAAAAAATTAAAACATCAAAATCACAAAATCGAAAACCAAACATATAAGTATTTATGTGATGCGAGAGCGCACTCGACGAAAGCCGGCCGGACACTGTGTGATGCTACAAAAGAGGTCGAAATATATTAATAAATAAAATTACTGCCAGGACTTACCTGCAAGCTTTCGCAACTACTTACCTCGTGTTTACATTTCATCAGAAGACTAAGGTCGCCACGATTATTTTTTATAGGTTAAAATATCGAAAACCTTTATACTCCACCTTAATAAAACAAGGGACAATTTAGCCATCTGACCACCCCCAATAATAATTCAGAAAGATCCCCGGAACGTTTAGACGAATCTTGCAGCACAGAAATGAGAAAGTGGTAATGACGAAATAACTTAGCCTAACACATTTTTGTTGTGACTAAAATATGGTTTAATTGATATATGACTGCTTTACTTATTTAAATCAGAAACACAGAAACATGTTTATACATATACATTTAGAAATCCTATTTACTACATAACATCCTATAAAATCCTATTAGACAGCTCACTCTCTCTTTCACACCATACTTTACCCTTTATTATGTTTTATAATCCCTTTATTACTTATTATTTAAAACGGTTCACAAACGCATCACCGGCCGAACACGTGCTTTCACCGACCTAGTTAACTGCCCGTTATTTCGGTTCTATTGTCCGTCGTTCGTCACTAGTTGTACACTTATTCAAATCCGTTAATTCCGCGGGTCCCGGTCGGTACTAAAACGGTATTATTTTGAAGTGATCACATTTTGGAAAGTTCAGCCGACCGGGGCCGAGTCGCACTAACTACGTCTTTTGGCTATTGTAGCTGCTCGTGGACTGCCTAGCGTCTCTTGCAAGCGGGCGGAAATTGATGTCCACCGCCAACGAATTTCGTCGTCGCTCATAGTTGAGTTGTTGCAGTTTATTGGCTATGAGCATGATATATAGTGGTTCTTTTCTGTAGTGTGCGCCGACGATATTTAGGCGCTTCTGGTTTGATGGCACTAAAGAGGCGGCCCTTAAATTTCATATCCGCCGTTTCAGTCAAGTAGACGAAACAGAAAACGTACTTTTCACCATCTTGGTGGTTCACAACCGCGTCAGTCCGAGCGTATACTCACTTGACGCGTGCGTGCGCGCTGTTACATTCAGACAAAGTTCTTGGAAATGAGGCTTGCTGCATACCTCGGTACTGATTGCACAATGCTATTACGTCTTGCCTTTGTTACAACCCTGTTCTATACTTGTGGTCTGTCACAATGGGATTAAAATTTACACAATATTTTTATGAAACCCCGAAATGAAATAAAATAAAAATACCCACATTTTTGGACCGTTACAACTGATTGATATCAGTTACAGATAAATTTTAGTGCTGTGTCATATAATGGATTCGACTTGAAAAGTAAGTGGTCGTTTAATATGAAATTACGGTAGTATTTGTCATTATGTGCTCTATATATTTCAAATTCTTCGCATGCATTTAAATAAGCGCCTTTACCACAGACATGTAAGGGTTTCAAATGGTGTCAAAGCTTGTATAATTATGGTTCTCCTGTATAAGATGACGAGCATAGTTAGACTTTATACAAGATTGTGTTGTCAAATCCTTTACATTATGCTTTGGAGTGTGCTCAACGAAACGTTTATAAAAACTTCTCCCTGTCTGACCAATACAAAAGGATTCACAGGCATTACATGAAAGCTTATAAACACCTGTTTTCATTTCCAAAGGTGTACTGGTTCTATTACGAAGCTTATTAAACAGATTGTTGCTGGTTTTAAATATTATAGTTCTATTGTTACTATTTAATACTTTTGATAAACTTTTGGGCATAATACTGGTGTAGGCTGTTGAAATAAAGGTTGGTTCATTATTTTTTATCATTCGAGGTTTTGACAATCTACGCTTATGCTTTTTAAGGAGGTTATCAACCATGGGAGATGTGTAACCATTGGCAACACCAATGTGTTTTATAATATTTAATTCAATCTTAAAATCTATTTCATTGAGAGGTATCGTTAACAACCTGTGTATGAAATAATTATAAGCCGCCATTTTCTGCGAGAATGGGTGGTGTGAGTCAGCAGGTATGGTTACATCTGTGGTAGTGGGTTTCCTATATATACTATATTTCAATTTATCATCACATTTGGTGATGGTCAAGTCTAGAAAATTCAGTTTATTTCTGTTTCATGTGTAAATTGAATGTGTTTGTTGATATTATTTAAAAGATTTTTAAAGTTTTCTATTTGACGTAATGTGCCCTTGTATATTATGAATGTGTCATCAACATAACGTGCGTAGAACATGATGTTTTTCTTATGATTATTATTAGAAAACAAGTGTGTGTTTTCGTAATGAT
The DNA here is from genome assembly GCA_034769895.1 of Magicicada septendecula. Taxonomy (NCBI): domain Eukaryota; kingdom Metazoa; phylum Arthropoda; class Insecta; order Hemiptera; family Cicadidae; genus Magicicada; species Magicicada septendecula. Next base: position 382,469,041 of record CM068368.1, read on the forward strand.
TCAGGGTGTCCAGCAGAATTGTTGGTAAAAATTCAAGCACATTTCAAGGATTTCAAGGCTCATCTCTAAATTTTTCAAGGACCCTCGCATAACTAATTACCACCATATTTTTCAAAAGATCCTTAACCCCTAGCTAAGAAAAATAACCATCCTTCCAAGCACAAAAAGAAAATATGTGTGTTATAAATACTAAAAAAACATATTTTTTTTTGACAAACTTTAGCATACATATTTAAGTTGGTTGATATCCAAAGTTACAATCTCCATTTTTGATGAAAAAGCACAACATGGCATCTGTTACATATTAAACCCAGCTTTCAAATACCATATGAACCAAAAGCTAAAAATACTTGCAATTCATGGTTTGAAAGTCGGTAAAGTCAATTTAAAAGCATTAGCTTGGGAAATGTTTTTTGTAAAATACTCAAAAGGTCAAAAATAAAGACTATGGCTTCTGATTCTAACCATCATGCATGTAATTATAGGTACATTTCTTTTCAATGTTAAACAGGCATATAAAAGTGATTTCAAATAAAAAATTTAACAACCAATTTTGAACAAAATATAAGTTTGCTTTAATAAATTGCTAACAAGTAAGTAATAAAGCTGTAGTTGTAAGAAAAATTTATTTAAGTAAAAATAAGATTTAGAGTAATACAAGAAATACCAGGTACATCTACCAATAAGTGCATTTTAGGAGATGCCCTAAGCAAGCTTTTCTATCTGGTCTTTGATGGTCTGAGCCTCTTCTAGAATTCTGGCTCTTTTTGTTTCCAGCTCTCGTACAATCCGTTCATTCAGCTTCCTTTTCTCTCGTTCTTCACCTGCTTTATTCTGTACTTCTTTCCTTGCTTTAAGTTCCACACTATATCTATTATATGCCTTTTTTACATCAAAGAGCAAACTTTTAGTTAACGGTACCTTTTCAATCCCCCCATATGCATTAATTGCATCATACACAATGCGATACCCAATCAAAGATTCTTCCCTCATATTTTCAATTAGCACTTCCTTATTTATTGAGAAGCCTCTCTCTACCTCTGCATTTCCATGTGAAATAATAAGGATCATTTTTAAAAGAGAAAGAGTTTCCTTGTATTCATTTCCCAGCCTTTCCATCACTTTCATCCAAAAGTGATCTAGGCGTTCAGTCTTTCGTGAATATGCCTTTAAATCATCGCAAATGTTTTTTTTGACAGCATTTCATTGAACTGGCGCTGAACTTTGTCGGCAAAAATGCTACTAATTCTATTCTTCTCAGCCAGATGGATTAGCAGTCGCTGGAGTCTTTCTTTTCCCACTGGTGTAACAGCAACTGCAGGATCAAAACATGACACATACCTTGTCAGTTTTATTCCTAAAGGGGAACGATCTTGCAACCTGTTGACGATGACCTTCAGTGCTGCTCTGCATTCATTTTTGAAGCACCCAATTTCAAGTTGGCTGGCCTTGCAATTTTTCAACTGAACCAATGTCACCATTCCTACATTGACCTTCTTGGCTGGCAGTAGGTTCTCCGTCTTATTAACATCCACATCCTCTTTTACTTTGTTGGGCTCCACAAAGCGCTGAGCACACGAGACAACTATATTGTTAATTGCAGCATGTAAGAAAGGGACAAGAGGAGAGTTTGACTGAAATTCCGTCAAGAATGGCTTCAAGTCTGACGAAATCATTATAAAAAATCCTAATTTTGCTCCTAGGAGATGATCCTTCAGAAACGTCTTGACTGTGTGGAAGCTGGCACACGTTGGCATCTTCTTTTCAATGTCTGGCGCTTTCACAAACTTTCTCAGGTTTGGAAGAATTTCAATGGCCCTATGTGCAACGTCAATATTTTCCAGCCACCGCACTGCACAACATTTTTTAGGAAATACAGATGCATTTGTAACGTCAATGAAAATACCTCTGCGGGCTGGTGTTTTTAAACAAATTATAGATAGCCCTCAGAAAAGCCACTAAATTCCATCCAGTCTCATCCATGGCAGTCTTGAAGGCACAATGAATTGTATGTAGTCCACAAGTCCCTATGTCGAGCAGTTGTTCACTATTGCCACAATCCTTTGTAAGAAAACTATTTAAGTCCTTCAGAAACTTTTTGTTAACATTTGGACCATCTAGTGAAACTTGGAGGAGCTTTTTTGTGTCTGTGGAGGGCAACCCAGCGAGGAAAGCTTCCAAAAGGTGAGCAGCAGTTGATCGATGCAGAAAAACAGAAGTGAGGTATCTTGTAGCCACTTCATTTTTGCTTTTGTCCCAGAAGCGGACGACTGATTTGCATTTGCTGGCTCTGACTGATTTTATTAAGAGATTCGTCGAAAGCCGCAACAAAGTAATCGCATGACTGGAGCGACCTTTGTAACTCCTCCCTAAAATGATGAGCCAAGCCGAACACAATCATATAGCTTATCTTGGTTCTTTCTAGTTGCATGCTTGCTGCAATTTCGGAGTCTGGAAACATCAATTCATCATCTTCACATCACGAGCTGCCTTCCTCAATGAAGTATGTGTGTAGACACTCTCCAGGCACCACAACACTTCCGCTTGTAACTTCTTCTCTTGCAAAGTAGACAAATTTAGTAAAACATTCTGTTTCAATGAAACTGTAGAGGGCGTAGGATGCATATCTGCGTATGTAGTTCCTGTACTGAGCATTGAAGGCCTAGCACTAGTTTCACTAACAGCTGAAGAAGTACCAACTTCAAAGGAAGTTGAAGAGGAAGTAGTGGCCACAGGGTCTCGATTCGACGATAAAAGCTGCACAGAATTGACATAATTTAAAAGATTTGATCCTGAAACAGACTGTTTTTTATGTCCTGAACCTTTTGCGTGGCTAATCAGAGCAGAACGTCCCATCGTTTTCACATCTATGTTCGCTCCAGGACACAGCTTACATTTTGCTGAGAACATGTTACAGGGTGCTCGCAGTATCCACGAAGATAGCTCTGGATCTTCAAGCCAACGATCTTGAAAGTGAGTTTTTCCGTGTTTCCCCATTATGACAGAAACTACCTGTAGGAAGAAAGTAACAAGAATTGCTTTCAGTGAAAAAAAAAAAAAAAAAACATGGCAACTTGGCAACTTCTGATTAGATGCTTCAGGAATCAAAATCATGATCTACATTTTTGCCTTTTTGACGGCCCAATACATTAATATTAATTAATGCCATACAGGCCCCTTTGTAGGTCAAATCGGACCAGCCCTTCAGGCGATGCCCGAATCGCCCCAACGGCAGGCCGCCCCTGGTTGGAGCATTTAGATAACAAAGTAAGTGAAATTATTATGAATAACAATTCCATATCTTTAGTTAATTCTAATAATATATACTCAAATTCAATATGTTTATACTATACATTAATTATTATAAATATTGTTTACACGTGCACATCAATCCTGTATTCATCTGAATGAACACAAGTTCCTTGTTCACATTTTTATTTTTTTAGAATATTTAGCAACATTATAAATTTCGAATTGTAAAATTATGTAATGCTATTTTTTATGTTATATGGGGTTTTTTGATTATTTAACAATATGAATATAACTGGCTACACAATTATATTTTTTTTATACAAATACGTGCATTGTTGAAAATGATACTTAAAAGACAAGCCTTTTTGACTTCAAAAAATGTAAAAACAAAAACAAGAACTGAAGAGAATCTACAGAAAGAAACTGCAAAAATTTCTAGTCACATGTAAATAATATTTAACTTCCACACATATAAACCCACACCATTATAAGTTTTATTTTCCCTTTGAATCTATTCAGAAATTTTTGGGAAGCCTTAAACTGTTTTATGAGCCAATTGAAAAAGATTATACGACATGAGTACAATAATAATATATTTTGCATTCGGTTTATAAATTTATTTAAAAGATACCTACTATATATTAAGTTTTACTACGAAACTTAATTATAAGCCAAAAGTATACAACTTAAAAAAATAAATAAATAAAATGAAATATATTACACTACCTCACTAGCTTGGTTCGTAACCATGGCAGCAGATGTAAAAGTGTTATATTTTTTTTCTTGGAAAAATTTTATAAATGAAAAAATGTCATGAAAGAAAAATAATGAATAAATGAAAAAAAAACAGAGGATGCTATTTCTTAAGGACTTTAGCCAATTTACAGAATTTTTGAGACCTCGTGCCATCTTAAGCACTATAAAAGCTACCGATTCAAATGGTTTCTTAATTTCGGTTATATGAGGGAGGGTTTTCTACACACACAAGTTGTATGCACAACATTATCATACCTGGCAACATTTGAAAATGAGAAATAGTAGCATACCAATTCATATTAAACATGAAGATAGGTTGGTTGGTGGGTTCATGTTTTTATTACGCAAATCCAAAGCAATCAAATTTATTCGTATTATGCATAGGCATACAAAATAGGAGACTGTTTTTATATATGTAAACACCTATTTAAAACATATAATAATCTTTAAAATAATTTTCAAATACAACATTTTTCTACATACAGTAAAAGCTTGACTAACCAGCACACTCGGGAAACGCTAGTTTCCAAAAACTTGAGCAGTTTGAAATTTTGTACCCCTTTCTGCTTACTATTAAATATATAAAGTGTACAAGGGTCAGGGGTAGGTTAAATCAGGAAAATAGAGCACAAAGAAAAATAGTGTGTCTTTCATTTTTGACCAAATTCCAAAATTTTAAATTTTGTAGAAACAATTTTACCAAATTAAAATAAAACCAAAAGTATTTTTATTAGAATATTACTTTTATGATTTTGTATTTAATCTTCTGTAACATCACTCTATTTATAAATGTAGCATATCGAGGCCACCAGACTTGCCAACTTATTAGAAACAAAAATGAAGAGATTTTTACAAGAAAATTCAGATTTTTTTTAGTGGGGAGGAGAGGGGATATTTTTTCTGGGTATGAAGTCAAACGTCCAAATCAATTTGGTAGTTTTCACTGCCTCAAAAATGGAGAAACTTGGGGAAGGGATTTATACTCCCCCTCCCCCCGCCTAAGTCCAAGAAGATGAACCATTTTTCTTCAAAACATCTAACTTTTATATTGGTACAGCAGTGCATTTCCCACATTTTTGAAATAACTCTAAATTGATGCCCCCCACTTAGAAAAAAAGGGGGGGTTACTGGGGAATTCATTTTTCAAGCGTCTGGGATATGAAGCATTTTCTATCAAATGAAGGGTCCAAATCAGTTCATTAGTTTTCCCACAATTTTGAAAATATACAAAATGACATAGAATACAAAGCCAAAAAACCAGACAATGTGGATATGTTACTTAAAAAATAACTGTATTTTCTCTTTTGATTAGCCACATTATATTTCCTGAAACCTCTGAGCTCTCCAGACATCATCAAAATTAATCCGAATTATTATTTCCAATAAATGTTTATAAATTACCAAGAGAGAGAAGGAAAAAAAAAACCAAGTGCATTGCAGCTGTGAGAGGCCTCTTTAGGGTGAGCAGCAGAATAGAGATAATGACCAGATGTCTTTCTAATTGTAAACAAACATATGAGTCTCTTTAAAGTCCATCAGTTGATTTTTTTTCATTATTTTCTTTTTTACAGGTTGATTCACTTCTTATTTTCTGCTTTGGGTTATTTTATTGATTTATTTATTTTTACAATTGAACAATCTTTGATGAAATGTGTTCTATTGCATAGAATTAAGAATAAACTTTTAGCTGAAAAATTAAATCTTTTGAACTAAAAGAAAATAACAGAAAAGTTTTAATTTATTTTCTTGATATTCTTTTTATTTTACTATAACTTTTTTGTGAAAAATTAAGTTAATGACCAAAAATCCGGGAAAGGCTTCGTACTGTATACAGAAAATCCATTTAGCATGACAAACAGACAAAAAACCACTATAAAATTATACAATAACACTGATATATTCAAAATATTGCGCAGTTTTATTTATATTTGGTCAAGGATACAGTAAAGTAAGTTTAACATAAATACTGACATTCATGTCTTCTGTGGATAGAGAAGGATTGCGACATAACTAGTTAATGATACGATATTCGACGGCATATCGCCAATGCCGATTTCCCTCTAAAAAGCGTTAAATTTTTTGCGATTTAAGAGACAAATTTGTTACTTTCGTGATCGATTAATGAGCTTTGCGATATACTGGATACCGATTGATAATTAAAAATATGTTAATATTCACAGTATAAATTAACCAAGATTAAATAAAAATTGTAAATTGTAGAAACTTAAATCCCAAAATAAAAATGGCGATTTATATATTTTAAGTGGGTGTAGAAATGCTATCTCAAATAAGAAAATTAACATTGTTTGTTCACCAGTTCGGCTAGCAGACGATCGCGGAAACATATGAGTGCATACAGTCTATAAAAATAAAGATTGAGTAAATAAATGGGTACTTACTTTCTGTTCTGAAATACGTTGGCAGTCGCTAGGCGGGAAATCAATCGTAATCGAAGGTAGGAAAATCCAACTGTGAAAAGGCAGAAAAACTCCACTCTTCCAATCCGGGATACGCATAAACAATACGAAGAGACAAGACAACACACACATGTGACTGGCGCCAGTTAAAGGACACGTGCAAATGTAATGGAATACCGGATGTGATGGTGATGCTGCTGCTGCCGCTCGCCACGTGGTGCAAAGTTGAGTAATGAGTTGAGTGAAACACTTTCTCGATTTACAGTAGACTCTCAACTATCCGACCTAATGTGGCGGTCGGCTAGCAAAAAAGTCGGATACACCGGAGCCGTAGGCATACCAGCCTCTGTAAGGTCAATGACCGCCACCCTATTGCGTTGAATTTACTTGTTGCTATTTGGATGCGTATGTCATATCAGTTTGTCCTTATAAATGACGTACAGTAATAAATGAATTAGAAAGAAATGAAATAAGAATTCGCAACTACAGTATCTTTCACAAAACCTTTATTTGAAGGACGAAACAAAATGTGTAGTTAACAATAAGTTGAATGAGTTTTACTATGAGTTTTAATTTATACGAAAGCTTTCAACCAAATTAGTTGTTAATATAAATCAAATTATAATAACCTAAAACTACGTACTGTATAATGAAAGAACAAGTGAAACTTACATTGTCTAAGGTTTGAAAAAGTCTGTAATTGAGACCTGCTTCTTTCCTCGCATTAATTTCCTCGCCGCTATATCCTTCCACTTACGTAAACATATGATGTCTGCTGGTGTTGCTTCTTCTTGCTGGCCAATGTATTCCACTGCCATCTCGATCGCCTTCAGGCCTTCGGAGTGGGTTATACGATCAGAGGGTTCATCACCTTGTTCCTCTTCAATCGGCTGTTCATTTAATACCATCGCTACAATATCTTCGTCTGCAATTTCTTCAATTTCGTCCTTTGCCAACCTTTCTGTGATGTCTTCCAATGAAGCTTCCTCACATCCGGGAACTTTTTCTAACAGCGATACAAGCGCAGTGTTATCAGTTGAATTTTCCACATCACATTGCTGTTCTACCTCTTCCCACTTATCACTGGCTCTGTGATCCAGCAAAATTTTCCATGATCGCACAAGTGTTAAAGATGGAAGTTCATCCCATGCCTCGGACACCCATCTGATGACGTCAAGCATGTCTACTGACTGTAGTGCCGTCGCAACTTCTGTATTATCAATTGTCGCGATGATATAGCTTAGTAGCCTACGTCGATATTTTTTTTTTTCAAAGCTTGGAGCACTCCCTGATCCACTGGCTGACATACAGATGTAACATTTGCAGGCAAGAACAAAGCTTTTATGTCTCCATCTTTTAATTGGTCATTTGCTGGATGTGAAGGAGCATTATCCAAAACTATGATTGCTTTCCTTATTAAATTGTTTTCAGCTAAATGTTTTTCAACTTGTGGCACAAATTCCTGTTCAAACCAATTTTTGAAAATTTCTCCATTCATCCACGCCTTTTTTTGATGGGTATAATGCAGGGGCAAAGAACTTAAATCTTTAAGATTTTTAAAAGCCCTAGGCTTGTGAGATTTTCCAATCAAGGTCAGTCTCAACTTGTGGTTTCCGGTTGCGTTACTACAAGCTAAAACTGTAACGCGGTCCTTGCTCTTCTTGAACCCTGGTGTGGCCTTTTCCTGTTTAGATGCTAGTGTTTTAGACGGCAACATACAGTAATTCAAACCCGTCTCATCACAGTTGTACACTTGTTCTCCGGAAACACCTTCCTTATCAAGCAGGTCAAAAAAGTGTTTTTTAAAGTCAGGGACAGCGTCCTTATTAGCAGACAATGCTTCACCACTAATCATCATCTGACGAACACCAAAACGTTTCTTCCAGCGATCAAGCCACCCGTCACTGGCAGTAAACTCACCATCGTCTCCTTCGATCTGTTTTTTAAACTGAATCGCTTTTTCTTGGAGCAAGGGGCCTGAAACCGTCAATCCTTTCCCCCTCACATTTTCATACCACAGATATAAAGCCTCTTCAACTTCCACATGTTTTCCTTTTTGCATAGTTTCTCTAACTTTCACGCCACTGCCACTTGGTTGCTTAGAACACCATTTTTCAATCTCTGCGCGATTTCTTCGCCAATCACCCACAGTAGTTTTTCCAACTCCTAACTCCAGTGCAATTTTGTTTACCGACTCACCAGAATCCATTCTTTTTATTGCTTGCAGTTTTTCTTCCAAAATTACTACCACTTTCTTTCGTTTGTCACCCATATTTCACTTAAAAATAAAAGCCACCAACAATACTGTATACACACTTTATAACAAATTAACAATCCACGAACGACTGAACCGCACGGACTGACTTCTGGATACAGACTGACTGATGCACCTGTTACACACTCAAGTAGGAACACGAAACTTTCCTGTCACAACATGAATCAATTGGCGTACTGTATTGGTAACTGGTGATTCACGCGCAAGCGCCTTCACCAGTGTGCCGGATCGGAAATACTGCATACGTACCGTACTCAAAAAATACTTTTTTTTTTTTTTGAGTAGAGCGGGTCGGATAGGCCGGAGGTCGAATAGTCGGAAGTCTGTGATGTTTCGTTTTTCTTAATAATTGTATTGAATTTAATCTAAAGATACTGTCCACTGTATTTACTGAATTCTTCGGGCGCCATCTTGTTTTTATTAAATACAAGAAACATAAAATAAAAACAAAAAAAATTAGTACACGGGTTCTTTTCGGCGAACCCAGGAGATCAGAACTGGTTGTTTAAACAAAGAAAACTTTATACGTTTACACATTAATTAAAATTTATTAACATTTCTCAAAACAAAAAGAAACGCACATAAAATAAATTTGAACGAAAGAAACTTTTAATGTAAAGAAAAAAACTTTTAGTGTAAAAAAGAATAAAACAACATTGAAATATTATATAAACCTTATATGAATCAAGATATTAAATTTAAATAATCTTTTAAAAACGCAAACCAGACTTCTTAATATAGTTACATTCTCACGTACACACGCAACACACACACCAAGTTATTTTAGAGATCTCATATTTAATTGGAATACATTATTTCTTAATTTTGTTTAACCCTTTTTGGAATTTTTTCTGTTTATACTTCCTGTGTTACCTATCTTGTCATTTTAGTCCGAAACAATCCAGGCTCCACCCGTATTCTCGTTCACTACGCACATCTCCCCTTTTGCCATTTTCACTGTCACTTCGTTTTATATTAATAAAATGGAACTGCTTCTTTTCTTAAAATGTCACATTTTAAATGATTTTAACTGGGCAAGAGTTAAAAGTTTTACATGCGCGGTATTCACATTCTTACGTGTTGCGGTCGGGTCAAAATTATGCACAGCCGGCGAACACCAAAACTTCGCCTAAAACCGGCGAACCGGCGACGCACAGTTATTAGCGTCTGATCCGTTCAGAAGTTACATGCCGACTACTTTGTTCTGTTGTGTGTCACAATGTTGCTGGCGTGACACACCCAGCATTCTTATTATATAATGCGCTGACGTAACGCTCGCCTGATGCTGGTTATATAATTTGTTTACTGTTGTGTTTGTCCTTGATTTGACTTTTGCACAGTTTGTCTGTTATTAAAACGGTCCACACAATATTATTAAATAATTTTCACAGTCAATGCTGCCACTGTTATTTTCGTTTCAAACAGGAAATTTACCTAAGTTTTGTTTATGGTTGTCCCTATTGCCAAATATGTTATTTATTAAAAAGAAAATACAAACTTCTTTACATTGTCTCAGGTAGGCCCCAAAAATGCCCCGCTACAATACCCCCTCAATGAGATATTTTATGCCGAAGCATAAAAAATCTCATCGACACATTCATACTTGCTAAAGGGATCAGCCAGGATATGTCGCCACAACCCCCTTTATGGTTTACAAAAATATAATCAACTCACCCTTGGTCCGGTGACTGTGACCGCATCTGAATGACAATACTGGACTTCTCTCTCGAGATCCCAACACCGTATAGTCAGACAGATACTTGACGCCCCTGCTCTGACGCGCAGGCCAGCTCAGGTCCGCCGCCACTGCACCACCAAACACTGAAACAACAAATCAACATATCAAATAGCGGCCTTATACAACACCATATCCCCAACTGATCTGTTCCCCCCTAGCGGTGCTGGTTTGCGCTAAGAAGCACTGGTTTTGCTTTGTATTTACTTATTTCTAACATATCAAAACATCTAATATAACATAAGAAAACATCTTAAAATAAACAATTTGTATGTAAAATTTATACACTTCACATCATTAAGTTGGCATATAAAATCAGAAAATTACTTTTAAACTTGATTTACTCTTATTAATTCGTTTCTCCAAATTACATTTTTTTTTTTTTTTTTTTTTTTTTTTTTTTTTTTTTTTTTACCCATCATTTTCATTTATCATTCTCTTTCATTAATCTGGGTGATTCTACGTTATTCATTATAATTCACTTTATCAACTTGGCATTTACTCATAAACTTCCCCTTTTATTACTCTAACGTTCCCTTACAAAATCTTTAACTAGTATGACACCCCACTATCAAAAATCTACTAACCCTTCTCTACCTCTAACTACTTACTACTTTAACTCAATTCACCACCTTCTCTCCATATATATAAAAAAATACTCTCTAACCCTTTGTACATAGGATACGTGTTTCCCCCCCCCAAAAAGCTCAATTCCCGTTCTCTGGTTCCCGGATTTTACCTAAGGCAACCCCTTCCCACTAAAACTATACCAAATCCCGTCCCAACCCTTATGTTGCGGACTCCCACATTACACTACCCCTACTACAAAATTGCCATCCCCAAAATCTCAATCTCATTACCTCACTACAATTACAACAAAATAACATCAACAAAATAAACAATATATCGCTCAGAATTCTACATAAAATCTCTACAACTACTGTGTCTCCACTTATACTTCTCAAAATTCTATAACATACACTAACTCAAAACAACATTGCATTATTTTCATCTCTACTATTTCTTTAACTCTGACTTCAATTTGGACAGATCTACATGTCCCACAAAATTCAACTTGGACTGATTCAAACATTTTATTCAAACAATTACTATCACCCATTTCTATCTTTTACAACCCATTGAAAATTTTAACTATCACCTTTTATTTTATTTTCTTTTAAAAATCTATAAACACATTGAAAACATATTATCATATTTTTATAATTCTTATTCCTAACATACTAAATGCAATCAACACACTAAGACATAATAAACACAATATAAGAAGTATTTAGTGCATCTATTTTTTAAATTCAAACAAAATTATTGAGTAGCAAATCATCATTATTAATTAAAATATAGCAAATTTTTAATATGTTATCCCCTTGGATAACCTCCCAGCCACACACTATTTCAAATTATGTAAGACTGTGGCGCCTTTCCGCTTCCACAGAGACTGTATATTTTGGAGCAGGTTTTACCTCTCCATGTCTCTGCTTCCGCTATTAAGTTTTAAAATAGTGAATATCATCATGTTCTTGTTAAATAATTACACCCTTAAGACGGATCTACCACCTGGCTCTGCTGTTCCTCCTCGAACAGAGTGGCAGCCACTGTTCCATAGTTCCCGGGATTTCCCCTAAGTTCTCCCCCCATTAATTTTCAAATCTGTACCAATTTCAAGCCAGCTATGGTCAAGGGACTTGGTATGATCATAGCTAACCGCTCGCCAAAACCACGATTAGTGCTGGTAAGGCAGTAATCGCCCGAAAAGTCGGGGAAATCATCTCTTCCTTCAGGCATGTCTACATCGTCATTATTATGCACGACACGGCAATTATCAAGTTACAATATAAAATTGTACAAAAGGTGTGCCGTGCATATTCGCCATGTTGGCCTCCGATGGAGGTAACACTCTCGGTTACCCCCAACACTTTCCGCTATCTACTGGGGCACATGCCACCCCAGCGACAGCAACTTACTAACTAATTAATTACAATGGATAACTAAACTTTCAACCGTTGCAGTTCCACACTCCACTGTTCTATCACTTCATTGAGCACCAATCTACCCCCCAAAATTATCCCCACATCTTGTATAATACATCACATACCATAATAAACAAATAGAAATCAATCTGGATTATTAGCATACATTAAACAAACAATTTTTCCCTTTTAAATAATTTATCTAAAAAATTTATAAAATGTTTGTCTCTTATAAACATTATAATTTAAAATTTTTCATTAACTTATTTTTATTTATCATCATTTCGTTATTTATCCTATGTTGCCATTAGATTTTCAAAATTTCTAAATTTATTATTAACATATATTTTTAACCATTATGATATTCCACAAAATAAACCATTTAACATTTATTTAGTTATTAATTATTATTAAATTAGAATCTCATCAAACCATTCAAATTCATTATAAAAATTCAAACACATAACATTCAATCACACTATCTAAACATCTCAAATTATTTACTTCAATTGATTATTAAAATTAAATATTTATTTGATTATTAAAATAACATATTTCAATTATTATCAACATTCTACCAATCATTAATTATTGTCTTCATAATTATTTTATTATTTAATTAGAATGCAAAAATATTAATAATATTATTTTTATTAACACAACATTTTCTAAAACATATACACATTACTTACCTAACATTTCATAATACACACACATGAATTCCCTACATTATATTTACAAAGTATACGTCAATAACTGTTCAAGTGTATCTCACTTCAGATGTCCAAATCAGCAAGGTCATTACCAATAATTTACAATATTTAAAAATGTCCCAACACTGATCTTTTAGCTCACCCTCCATCGTCATATATATATCTAGTGTATTTGTAACATTCATCATTTTTATCAACATACAATTTATTATAATCATTACTATCATAATAATCCATCAATTCTATTTCATCCATTATACCACTAGAAATCTTGTTACCATAAGTTAGGATTGTCCCGTCTATATCAGTGTTATTTGTTAATGTCAGGTAAATTGTTTTCTCATTTTTGTATTCCTCAACTACTACGTCAGGTAAGTCATTATAGTTAGGTAAGATATTATCAAAATTATTCTCTATCTCTCTTTCAACAGGTACGTATTTCACATGATTCATCATCACCCCTTCTAGTATTTTTCTCAATTCATCATACTTTCTTTCTAACTTATATAGTTCTATTTCACTCTCAATACATAACTCTCTTTCTTCATAGCACCACATCATACTCTCACAATTATTACGGACAGAGGGTACAACATTATACAACATTAATTCATTTAACAATAAGGGTCTCTTGCCCTGAAAAAACAACATTAAATCATCATCATCATTATAAACAACAAAGGGAAAATTTGCCCTCTGTCCCCACTCAACTACTATATTATTCTTCCACTCTCTTTCTACTTCATCAATACATCTCAACATCTCATGATTACATTCTAAAACTTCATCAGTACTCTCTATATTTACTCCATTATTTTTTAACATCATATTTTCCCTTATATTGTCATAATTATCATTCCTACTTACCTCAGAATTGTAATTAATACCATTATCATCACTAGTCCACACTATTTCTCCCACTATTTGGTCACTGTTAGCTATTAACTCATTATTCGAATTGTCACTCACCTGGTTACTTATTTCTTCACTATTATCAAAGACACCACTTACCTGTGTTAACTCAACGTTTAATTGACATCTATCTTCCTCCCCCTTCTCGTCTGGTTTATCAATAGCATTTTTTACTTTATTAAAACCCTCATCCATTATTTTATTCAGATCATCAAAATGTTTGTCCATCATTTCTCCCCTCTCATCAAATTTTTTATCAAGTATTCGCAACATATCCATTATTTTTAAAAAATAATCAGATTCACTCATATCATCATTATTTACTTCATTATCTGCCACCTGATCGACTTTAATTTTGTTAAATTGATTTGTCTCTCCACCACTTTCTGCTCCCATTATATTATCATCCTTAACATTAGGCCTATTTACTGCCTTATTTACTACTACTATTGCTTCAACGATCTTACCTTTATTACTTGGCACCTCACTATCAATATCATCACTGTGCTTCTTAATTTCTGCGAATATTCCCTCTTCCTTCTCTTCCATTCGTGTTAAACTATCGTCTAACCTCCCCCATTCCTCGTCTGTCATTTCACCTACAACCCCTCTAAATTCGCTTTCCCACTCGTTCCATACGAAACCACTATCATTTTCTGGTATCTTAGCCATATTTAAAAGATTATAATACTCTTATTATAATAATCTTAGCTATATTATAATACTCCTTATATAATATAATTCATCTCATACACACTAATTACCCTCACAATACTCATAAACACATAAACAAATAATGCACTATATACATAACCCTATCAAAACATAACCCCATACTTGCGTCTATTTTACGTATGTCAAAAAAAATTTTCTCTGTTATTTCCAACAACCATTCCGCTCTCCCAAGTAGGCCTACATTTATATAATTATATTATATAAATCGTCCCTGTTCGGGCGCCAAATGTGATGTTTCGTTTTTCTTAATAATTGTATTGAATTTAATCTAAAGATACTGTCCACTGTATTTACTGAATTCTTCGGGCGCCATCTTGTTTTTATTAAATACAAGAAACATAAAATAAAAACAAAAAAAATTAGTACACGGGTTCTTTTCGGCGAACCCAGGAGATCAGAACTGGTTGTTTAAACAAACAAAGAAAACTTTATACGTTTACACATTAATTAAAATTTATTAACATTTCTCAAAACAAAAAGAAACGCACATAAAATAAATTTGAACGAAAGAAACTTTTAATGTAAAGAAAAACTTTTAGTGTAAAAAAGAATAAAACAACATTGAAATATTATATAAACCTTATATGAATCAAGATATTAAATTTAAATAATCTTTTAAAAACGCAAACCAGACTTCTTAATATAGTTACATTCTCACGTACACACGCAACACACACACCAAGTTATTTTAGAGATCTCATATTTAATTGGAATACATTATTTCTTAATTTTGTTTAACCCTTTTTGGAATTTTTTCTGTTTATACTTCCTGTGTTACCTATCTTGTCATTTTAGTCCGAAACAATCCAGGCTCCACCCGTATTTTCGTTCACTACGCACATCTCCCCTTTTGCCATTTTCACTGTCACTTCGTTTTATATTAATAAAATGGAACTGCTTCTTTTCTTAAAATGTCACATTTTAAATGATTTTAACTGGGCAAGAGTTAAAAGTTTTACACGCGCGGTATTCACATTCTTACGTGTTGCGGTCGGGTCAAAATTATGCACAGCCGGCGAACACCAAAACTTCGCCTAAAACCGGCGAACCGGCGACGCACAGTTATTAGCGTCTGATCCGTTCAGAAGTTACATGCCGACTACTTTGTTCTGTTGTGTGTCACAATGTTGCTGGCGTGACACACCCAGCATTCTTATTATATAATGCGCTGACGTAACGCTCGCCTGATGCTGGTTATATAATTTGTTTACTGTTGTGTTTGTCCTTGATTTGACTTTTGCACAGTTTGTCTGTTATTAAAACGGTCCACACAATATTATTAAATAATTTTCACAGTCAATGCTGCCACTGTTATTTTCGTTTCAAACAGGAAATTTACCTAAGTTTTGTTTATGGTTGTCCCTATTGCCAAATATGTTATTTATTAAAAAGAAAATACAAACTTCTTTACATTGTCTCAGGTAGGCCCCAAAAATGCCCCGCTACAAGTCTTTTTTTTTTTTAAGAAACATTCATAAAGGGACTTTTTCAATAATAAAGAGGAGAGAAAATTTCCTGACGGAGACCGGAAATTCCAACATTTCAAGCATAATTCCCGACTTTCCCGAGGTGCAAAAAATTCAACTACATTTCCCGACAGCTGGACACCATGTGATTTAAATAAATATCTGCCAAAAGGCCAGATAGTAGCGAGCCCATTGCCAACCATCGCGTTGACTGTAAAATCTGTCGTCAAATTCAAAATAATTTTGCTTTAAAATAACTTCAAGTAGGTTTAACAATTCATCTATTGCTTGGGTGTTTAATTTGTTGCATTTCATCAGATTGTCCCTTAGAATGTTTAGTGTATCGTTTTATTGGAATATTTGTATACAAATTGACGATATCGAGGGACACTAATTTATAATTTGGAAATAATTTGATATTAACTTTACGTATAAAATCAGTTACATTTGATTAAAAATGTAAAATCATTTTTTTTATGTAATCATGATTTTATGTAAAATCAGTTACATATCGTCAATTTGTATACAAATATTCCAATAAACTTTAAAAATCTTTTAAATAATATCAACAAACACATTCAATTTACACACGAAACAGGAATAGATAACAAACTGAATTTTCTTGACTCGACCATCACCAAATGTGATGATAAATTGAAATATAGTATATATAGGATACCCACTACCACAGATGTAACCATACCTGCTGACTCACTGTAGCGGGTCATTTTTGGGTGTTTTTATTTTAAACGTTTGGGGCTTACATATATATATTTTACTTATTTCGTTTTCGGGCGGACTGGTATAATAAACTTGTAAAACTGTAATTGTATTGTGCAACGTATGTGTCAGTATAACAGAACGGTGAAACAAAGCAATAAGGCGCAGTTGTTGTTGAGGAATGCGGCAGAGCATTTGCACCTCCACCAAAATTCTAAGAACTCTGTACATGTGTGTCAACGCTCAAGCGCAACTACACCCGCACGCGCTCAAAGGACGCTCTCGATAAAAACTCAAGATGGCCAGAGCGTAAAAAATATTCGTCGTCTTCTCTAAGACCTCACGGAAGTCGCATTAAACTCCGCCTACTGTTGGTGACATCAGCGGAACCAAGTCCAATATCGGCCTCTGGACACACACACATACCAGCTTTAATCCATATATAAAGTGGTTACTTCCCAACAAATGAGGCCGGAGCGACGAAAACATCATGGCAGTAGAGAACCAGATTCCCTCCAGGAACAGGTACATGTACCCGTTACGTTCACCGTGACGGAACAGTCGACTTTAAGCAGAGACGCCATACAGTCAACAGGACGCCAACTACAGTAACAGACATCTAAAGTTTCGGTTTGGGCCCGGTTGATCGAGTTTTCGCAAATGTATTTTACTCAATAAGACCGACCGGGACCCCAGAAGGTAACAAACATATCGGAGTGAGTAATACGGACAGTGATGTGGAGAGATTAGTGATAAAACAAATAGTGAAGTTACGGGACCAACCGCGTGTTCGGCCGGCATCGTGTTCATGGACGGGCACCGCGGATAACAATCGGAATATTTAAAAAATTGAATAAATAAAGGGGAATGTATATAAAAAACAAAAGGTATGGAAGAGTGCGTGGGCAATATGGGCTGCCTTAGTCGTAAGTATAGTTTAAGGTAATTAAAACTTGATTGTGTAGCATTCTCATTCTGGTAATTATAACAATTAATCATGACTAATTCTTTTGTACTCATAGCAGTGAAAATTGACTTAATTCAGTAAAGTGATAGTTTACTTTGAAAATGTGTTAGACTAAGTTATTTCGTCACTGCCACTTCCTCATTTCTGTGTTAAAAATTCGTCTAAACGTTCCGGAATTTTCTGAAGTATTAATTGGGTGGGTCAGATTGCTAAATTGTCCGTTTTATTTAAGGTGGAGTGTAAAGGTTTTCGATATTTTATCCTATATAAAAAATAATCGTGGCGACCTTGGTCTTCTGGTAAAATTTCAATAACAGGTCAGTGTTGTAATTGCGTGCAGGTAAGTCCTGGTAGTGGTTATATTTATTTTATATATTTCGGCCCGTTTTTTATTGTTACAAATGTCGACGCGCTGCCACGATTTTCGTTTAATTATAATTTTATACGAGATAGACCTATTTTAATACACAGAAAATAGGATGTGGTAATGACGAATTTATAAATATGATTTATCGTGTATAATTACGCACGTAGGTTAGGTTTGTTTTATGAGTTAAGTACAAGAAAAAAAAAAAAATGGCAAATAATACCGAAGTCGGCTTCACTGACGGAAACATAGTAGCACAATCTACTCCGTCGACAACACGAACTAAAGGGTTGTCGATGGACGATCTGTTTAATTTAATGAAAACAATGTCCGAAAACATAAATAGCAACTTAAATGCAAAATTTGAAGAGCAACAAATTGATTCCAATGTCAAGTTTCACGAGTTAAAAAATGAAATACAAGAAATGAATAAATGTATAGAAAGCACTAACGAAACAATAAGAAACAGTTTAAATAAATTAGAACAGAAGTTTGAGAAATTAGGTGACAATGTTTTAAATATGACAAAATGTAAAAATGACGAAATAGTAGACAATTCTGAGAGTATAGTGGGGGTGAAGAATAATGTAGAAGCAAATGATGAAAATATAATAACAAATAATAACAATAATGTCAAAAATAATGAATTTAATATTGAGAATAATAATGTGTTTGAGAAATTGGTATCAGAAAGTGATACGGAAAAAATGAATAATGAGAGTATTAATGAAAGTGTAGAATGTAGTGATTATGAGATGTTAATGTGTGTCAGTGAGTTGGAGAGAGAGAGGAGAAATAATGTTGTAGTAGAGTGGGGACAGAGGGGAAATTTTCCTTTTATTATATATGATGATTTAATGTGGTCGCAAGAGTTTTTGAAGGGCAAGAGTCCCGTGTTAATAGAAGATTTGAGTTTATTTTATTTGTATAAGTTTATACCCTCTGTGTGGAATGATTTTTTAAGTATGAGATGGTGTTATGTTGAGAGAGAGATAGAAGTATATAATTTAAAGAGAGATTATGATGAGTTGAAAGAAATATTAGAAGTGTATTTAAACAAGAATGATTTAATTGATAACACAAAAGTAACTAACCCGATATTGGAAATATATACTGACGGAGACTTAACAGATATACTTAATGTTGACTGGTTGCAAGATTATTTTGGTAAGACGGATGACTTTGATTTTTGGGTTTATGACACACAAAGTAACAGTATGTATGTCAATATAATTGAACAGTGTTATACAAAACCAAGATTAATCTTTGACGATGGAGGGTAGACTGTAAAACAATAAAAGACATTTAAACATTATGTTTTATGGTTTTTTGACATGGCAGATTTGGACAGAAGTGTGGAGAAAATGGAACAATAATTAACAAGAGTTGTAAATAAAATCTAGTGAATAATGTGTGTGTAGATGATTGTTGTAATAATAATATTAATATTTGCAATTTAAATAAATAAACCAAATTAATTTTGAAAACAAGTAATCAGAGAATCATAATTGTTTGGATGGTAATGAATTCTATATTGTTAATAATTAATTTAATTAAAACAATTTGATATATTTTAAATATTTTAATTGATTATGTAAATGTTGTATAATTAATTTTTTTGTAAATTCAGTTTGTTTTACGAGATGGAAATTTGGTAATGAATGATAAATTATTTAATTTAAATTAATAAATTTTGTGAAATGTTTCAGAGATGATGGTGATTATGTTTTGTGTGTATAGAGGAATTGTAAGTAGGAAAATTTTATAATCATGTATAATAAAAGCTGTTTACAGGTGTGATTGAGGTGTTAATGCAATAGTGAGATTTTAATGCAATCATTGTGTTTAATAAAAATCATAATTAAAAAAATTTTTTTTATAAATGAAAAATGATATATAATGATTATTAAGAATAAATTTTGAAAATTTCAAGAAAGTCAAATGGTAAAAGGTTATGAATGGGTGAAATGAGTGTTGATGAAAATATTATGATAATGTATATAAAATTTTAATTAGTTGTCAATTGTAATTAGTTATTAAGTGGCTATTAAGGGGGTGGCCTGTGCTCTCTTAGGTAGCGAAATGGGTTGGGGGTAGCAGTGAGTGTTACCTCCATCGGAGGCCGAGCTGGCGATAAATGTGTGGCACACCTCATCCGTGTAAAATAAAAATTTTACACACAATACTAAATGACAGTGTCGCACATAAAAATATTGATATGAAACAGGCAGTGAAATAAAAGTTAGATTTCCTCGACTTTTTGGGCGGTTACTGTCTTACCAGCACTAACCGTGGTTTTGGCTAGCGGCCAGCTATGGTCATATCAAGTCCCTTGACCATAGCTGGCTTGAAATTGGTATATATTTGAAATTAAATGGGGGGACAATTAGAGGAAATCTCCGGAACTAGGGAACAGCGGCTGCCACTCTGTTCGCGTAGGAACAGCAGAGCCAGGTGGCAGATCCGTTTTAAGGGTGCATGATTTTATAACAAGAACATGATGATGTTCACTAATTTAAAACTTAACAGCGGAAGCAGAGACACGGAGAGGTAAAACCTACTCCAAAATATACAGTCTCTGTGGAAGCGGAAGGGCTGGACAGTCCTCCATAGTTTGAAATAGAGTGTGTGGCTGGGAGGTGACGCAAAGGAGTCACGAATTTAAAATTTTATGACAAAAGTTTTTGCTTATTCAAAGTTTAATTTAAATAAAACTGCTTGTGCTCTGTTCAGGTAACTAGCTGCTTAGATATTTAAAATTAAGGTGTTCATTACATGCTAGGATTTTAAGTGTATTATTTTATTGTTGTCTGTTAGATAAGCATTGATAAGAATATGTAATTTTATTATGTGTGTATGTTTTTTTTCCTAAGCCAATAATTAAATCGTCTGGCAGGCTAACATAAATAACCAGAATCAGAGAGATGGGAAACAATGAGGTGAGAAGTGAGAATAAATAAAAATAAATATGTATATTCCATGTAATTTGTTCAATTTTGAGATGTGTTTTCATGGTGTTAGGAGGATCAGCTGATCAGCAATAACGCCACTGGTATATTGGTTTATAAATGTTACAAGTAATTAATGTTTAACGTAGTACAGATATTTTGAAGTAAAGATAAAAAGAATATGAGAAATAAAATAAAAATAATTTATGTAAATTAATAAAAGATAATTCATGGGTGATAAATGTTTTATGGGACATGTAGACCTGTCCAAATGGAATTAAAAGCTGAATGTGAAATGATAAAGATGAATATGAGGTAATGTTGTTTTTGAGTTGATGTGATGTAACAGAGCTGGTGAAGTATTAATGTTGACACAGTAGTAATGGAGACTTTATGTAGATTTTGAGTGATATATTGTTGTTTTTATAGTTAATGAGGTTATTTTGTGTATTTGTAGTAATGTAATGAGATTGAGATTTTTGGGGATGGCAATTTTGTATTAGGGGGTAGTGTATTTGGGGAGTCCGCAACAAGGGTTGGGACGGGATAGGAATAGATTTTAGTGGGGAAGGGGCCGCCTTAGGTAGAATCCGGGCCGCCAGATAAGGGAATTGAGTTTTTTGGGGGCGGGGAAACACGTATCCTATATACAAAGGGTTAGAGAGTATTTTATAATGGGAGAAGGTGGCGAATTGTGTTAAATGATAAGTTGGGGTATAGAGTGTCCTGATTAGTAGAGATTTTGATAGAGATGGGTGTCATGAGAATGGAAGTTGATTAATATTAGAGTCAGAGGGAGAAAGTTTATATATGTATAGAGATCTAATACAGTAAACGAGAATAAATAATTTACATCACCCACAGTATATCAAAGTAAGATTGTTGAAAAAGAAAGAGAGATTCATGATAAAGAACATACAATTGTATATTTTTTTTTTTCAACCAGTGACAGAATTTTGATAAAATTTGAAAATAATGTAAAGTCAAGAATTGTTTATTTTCAATAATTTAAATGCCAATTTGATTACTATTTGTAATAAGATTTTGTTTGTTTTAAATATTTTGTTTTGTTATATTTTGTATTTCAAGTTAGGATATTACAGATGTTCAAGGTGTTTTCAGAAATCATACATAACATATGTAGGTCAAGGGTTTTGGACTTGACCTAGTTACGATCAGCTGATGAGGTCATACACCTACTAAGCTTGTATAGTAGGAATCCAATTTTAATTTGTTTGTTTGATTAATTCAAACCAATATTTGAATAATTTTAATAAATGTTGTTTAATAAATAAATTTAATAAAATTTTTTAATGAATCAATTTAAATTTTTTTTTGAATTTTAAAATCTTGAAAATTTTAATTTTTTTGAAAAAAAAAAAACTTGATTTTTCGCCTGCCAGCGAATGAATATTTTAGATAATGATTTTTTTATTATGTGTGCATTAACCAGGTTTATTTTATTGTATTGTATTGTATTGGTAGACTATAAGTGGTTCTCCTGTTAGAGTAAGGATGTGTTTATATTATTAGAAATGTCTAGGTTAAGTCATTTGAAACAAAAATTTAGAAAAACCAGGAAGAGAATTTTTGATAAACGATTATTTTTTGAATTTTGATTTTTCTAAATTTTGGATAAATTTTAAAAGCAATTTTTCTACTTTTAATGTATTACATGTGAGCCCAGTATTTGCTAAAGGCAGCCCAGCTTGCAAAAAGGGGAAACATATCGGCGGAGGAGCTGGAATAATTTTAGCCAGGGATTGAGGATTTTTGGGGGGTAGCATGTTATAAGGCGAGGTGCACTGTGGTGCGAATCTGTTCGATTTCTCGGTGTTGGGATCTCTTACGGAGAAGTCCAGTGATCTCGTTCAGATGAGTCCATGGTCGCTGAGCCAGGGGGGTCGTGTACCCATGAGAGTAAGAACCAGGAGGTTGTTGGCACCAGTTCCTCTCCGGTCCTCTTCGGGGTTATCGATGAGATTTCTTCTGTCGTGAACAGCAGAATTCTCATCGAGGGGGTATTGTAGCGGGTCATTTTTGGGTGTTTTTATTTTAAACGTTTGGGGCTTACATATATATATTTTACTTATTTCGTTTTCGGGCGGACTGGTATAATAAACTTGTAAAACTGTAATTGTATTGTGCAACGTATGTGTCAGTATAACAGAACGGTGAAACAAAGCAATAAGGCGCAGTTGTTGTTGAGGAATGCGGCAGAGCATTTGCACCTCCACCAAAATTCTAAGAACTCTGTACATGTGTGTCAACGCTCAAGCGCAACTACACCCGCACGCGCTCAAAGGACGCTCTCGATAAAAACTCAAGATGGCCAGAGCGTAAAAAATATTCGTCGTCTTCTCTAAGACCTCATGGAAGTCGCATTAAACTCCGCCTACTGTTGGTGACATCAGCGGAACCAAGTCCAATATCGGCCTCTGGACACACACACATACCAGCTTTAATCCATATATAAAGTGGTTACTTCCCAACAAATGAGGCCGGAGCGACGAAAACATCATGGCAGTAGAGAACCAGATTCCCTCCAGGAACAGGTACATGTACCTGTTACGTTCACCGTGACGGAACAGTCGACTTTAAGCAGAGACGCCATACAGTCAACAGGACGCCAACTACAGTAACAGACATCTAAAGTTTCGGTTTGGGCCCGGTTGGTCGAGTTTTCGCAAATGTATTTTACTCAATAAGACCGACCGGGACCCCAGAAGGTAACAAACATATCGGAGTGAGTAATACGGACAGTGATGTGGAGAGATTAGTGATAAAACAAATAGTGAAGTTACGGGACCAACCGCGTGTTCGGCCGGCATCGTGTTCGTGGACGGGCACCGCGGATAACAATCGGAATATTTAAAAAATTGAATAAATAAAGGGGAATGTATATAAAAAACAAAAGGTATGGAAGAGTGCGTGGGCAATATGGGCTGCCTTAGTCGTAAGTATAGTTTAAGGTAATTAAAACTTGATTGTGTAGCATTCTCATTCTGGTAATTATAACAATTAATCATGACTAATTCTTTTGTACTCATAGCAGTGAAAATTGACTTAATTCAGTAAAGTGATAGTTTACTTTGAAAATGTGTTAGACTAAGTTATTTCGTCATTGCCACTTCCTCATTTCTGTGTTAAAAATTCGTCTAAACGTTCCGGAATTTTCTGAAGTATTAATTGGGTGGGTCAGATTGCTAAATTGTCCGTTTTATTTAAGGTGGAGTGTAAAGGTTTTCGATATTTTATCCTATATAAAAAATAATCGTGGCGACCTTGGTCTTCTGGTAAAATTTCAATAACAGGTCAGTGTTGTAATTGCGTGCAGGTAAGTCCTGGTAGTGGTTATATTTATTTTATATATTTCGGCCCGTTTTTTATTGTTACATCACACCACCCATTCTCGCAGAAAATGGCGGCTTATAATTATTTCATACACGATACCTCTCAATGAAAATGATTTTAAGATTGAATTAAATATTATAAAACACATTGGTGTTGCCAATGGTTACACATCTTCCATGGTTGATAACCTCCTTAAAAAGCATAAGCGTAGATTGTCAAAACCTCGAATGATAAAAAATAATGAACCAACATTTATTTCAACAGCCTACACCAGTATTATGCCCAAAATTTTATCAAAAGTATTAAATAGTAACAATAGAACTATAATATTTAAAACCAGCAACAATCTGTTTAATAAGCTTCGTAATAGAACCAGTACACCTTTGGAAATGAAAACAGGTGTTTATCAGCTTTCATGTAATGCCTGTGAATCCTTTTATATTGGTCAGACAGGGAGAAGTTTTTATAAACGTTTCGTTGAGCACACTCCAAAGCATAATGTAAAGGATTTGACAACACAATCTTGTATAAAGTCTAACTGTGCTCGTCATCTTATACAGGAGAACCATAATTATACAAGCTTTGACACCATTTGAAACCCTTACATGTCTGTGGTAAAGGCGCTTATTTAAATGCATGCGAAGAATTTGAAATATATAGAGCACATAATGACAAATACTACCGTAATTTCATATTACACGACCACTTACATTTCAAGTCGAATCCATTATATGACACAGCACTAAAATTTATCTGTAACTGATATCAATCAGTGTCCGGCCGGCTTTCGTCGAGTGCGCACTCGCATCATATAAATACTTATATGT
Organism: Magicicada septendecula; assembly: GCA_034769895.1. NCBI lineage: Eukaryota > Metazoa > Arthropoda > Insecta > Hemiptera > Cicadidae > Magicicada > Magicicada septendecula. The sequence continues at coordinate 382,494,473 of CM068368.1, forward strand.
TTGGTTTTTGATGTTTTAATTTTTTAACGACCACATTGAGTGATTAAATTTTTAATATATATTCTGATGATGAGACATATGTCTCGAAACGCGTAATATTCATTGCGTTAAATACATTTGATCACGAGACAGGAAATAAGGTAAATATATTTATTATTAATTACTTGGAAGGAGTAGCTGCAGTTGTAAAACACTGCTGTAGCTGTATCTAAAAAAAACACACAAAAATGGTACAAGTGTTGTGTTCCAAGCTAACTTTTAGTGCTTTTCAGTGCCTTCATGTAACAATAGTTCTTGCAAATCCTCAAACATTTTTCAACTGAAAGAATATCAGACACATGCAAAGATTTTTTAAACAATAAACTGATTAATTTTAAAGGAAACTCCCTTTATTTGATAGTGCCTGGACAACTGATTGTACAATTAACAGACATTAGATAATCAACATCTTGCTATTAATACACACAATATTAGAGCACTTATCATTATACCAACGCTAACATTTCCATGTCAGTCATATCTCAAAAGAATGTGTTACAAATTTTTGGACTTAACTAATGCGAAAGTTACAAAATAAATTGTCATTTATTTACAAATCATTATACAGGGTCCGCCAGTGAAGCGGGAAAATTAAAAGTACCCAATTTTTTCATGAAACATTTATTATCAGAATTTTTTTTTACAGATTTGAGTTGAGTAAAGTATGCCATTATTTTACTTTTTAAAAATAACGCCGCTCAAGTGAGAGCCATTTCTGTGTAAACATTCTTCTAATCTTGACCGAAAATTTATCCATCACTCGACGAAGCAGGTCAGGTTGAATCTGTGTAATTTCTTGTCTGATATTCGTTTTTAATTCCGGTATGGTGTGCGGTCTATCAATGTACACCCTGCTCTTCAGAAATCCCCAAAGAAAAAAGTCGCATGCGGACAAATCTGGGGATCTTGCAGGCCACGAGATGTCGCCATATCTGGATATGAGTCCGTCTGGGAAGAGTTCTCTTAAAGCAGCCATGGACACACGAGCAGTATGACTTGTGGCACCATCCTGCTGCAAAAATTAATGTCCGGAAACCTAGGGAGCTGTTGCATCAAAAATGTTCTGACCATGTGTGTGTGTAGCGGTCTGCATGGACAGTTGTGTTGTTTCGTCTATCGTCTTGGAAAAAATATGGCCCAATAATGCCAGATGATGAAACTGCACACCACACCGTAACTTTCGGACTATGTAATGGCTTTTCATGCAACTCACCTGGGTTTTCATCATTCCAATATCGACTATTTTATTTGTTTACATATCCATTCAAACGAAAATGTGCTTCATCTGACATAAACATGCGGTGAATAAAGTTTTCATCATCATTTACACGTCGCAATATTTCTTCGCTGAAAATCCTGCGAGCCAGCATATCGCCATCTTTCAACTCCTGGATTACTTGAATTTTGTAAGGATGAAAAGATAAGTCTTTATGCAAAATTCGTCGTAACGATGTGTCACTAATGTTTAGTGCGGATGCATGTTTCATTGCAGAACGTTGTGGACTACGCGTCAATGCTACTCGAACTCTTTCAATGTTTTCCTCTGTTCTTACAGACCTTGTTGCTCCTCTATGCTTTAAGTTTAATGTGGAACCAGTTTCTTCAAACTTTTTCACCCATGACATAATTGCATGAGCGGACGGCACTCTTCCATGTCATGGAATATTGAAATGATTACGAAACAATCGTTGTACAGAAGTCACACAGTCACCATTCTTATAAAACGATTTTACGCAGAAAGCACTCTGTGCACCGGACCACTGCTCCATGTTTAACAAATGGCATTAAATGTAAAACAACAATCGAAAACCTCCACGCCCTCTCGTGAGCAGAAAATGAACTATTGGACTTTCAAAATTTCCCGCTTCACTGGTGGACCCTGTATATGGACACGTTACTCAACTGAGCTGTGATTAGCAACAAATTTGTTGAATAGCTCTCGACTTCTTGTTAAATAAATTCTCTTATAATTGTAACGTTACATATAACCAACACAATACCAACATGAAATAAAACTAAGTATCCATAATCTAATGCCATATAAACAACAAAATGTGAATATTAAAGAAGAACCTCGGACTAATAGTGACTAATTTAGGGGAATATAAGAAATTATTATTAACAAATAATGTATTATAGAAGAAATAAAGACAAACGCTAGAGACAATACAACGTTGACCCAAATACCCAATAGATCAACAGTGAGAAGAAGACAACACCTATAACAAGATATTTATTAAGAATGGTAATAGAATCAGTGCGACCAAGGAAAATAAAATGAATTCAACTAAAAGAAGAAATAAACAATGTCAAGAATAAAATAAATAAAATAGAAGATAAATTATTGATAAGACTGGAAGAAAAAGAAGTGATTTAAAAGCTGAATTAAAACCCTATGCAATGACATGATACTGACAACAAACCATTTATAAATAAATGACTTTACAATATGACCAGAACTCAAAAGTAAACTAATGATAGTACAGAAAGTAAGGGGGAGTGTGAATATAAAAAGTGTAATTGTATAAATTAAGAATGTATAGAGATAACAACTAAATGATATCCAAAAGACTAGTTCAATAAGTTATGTAAATATAAAATTATAAGAAAGAACTATTAGTCAACAATAATGTTGAGAAAAAAAAGAAATATCTGACTATAAATAATAAAAAACTAGCACTAATACATGTGAAGAATTAAGGACAATGTATAAAAAAAACAAACTATAAAGTCAAACCATTGTTGTGAATCCAGACAAGGACACATAACCTAAACTAACAAGCAGTTGTCAATTAGAATTGCCAAAAACAATAACAAAAAGGTTCATAAACTAGAGCATATTATACTATAATCAAACTAACGACTACAAGGATCATTCCAGTAACAAAGAATAGTTATATAGAAAGACTTGTATACATTAGAAGTGTAAAATAACATGATCAGATGTACAGCATAGTATTAGCACATTGACCATATAAATAACACATAAAATTGACAATAAAAGAAAAGGGACTAATGTCAGTATAATAATTGAGATGTAATACCACTAATGTAAGGCAAATCAATAATTATTCCCAGGAATTTAATAATAATGATGTAAATTAAATATAACTGGTATGTGAAACTAGATGCATGAAGTATTAGGGATTTACCAACAAATGACAAGATACTAGGGCAGGACAAAACACTGCCAAACATTATTATAACTGTAATAAACATTATGCAAACTATATGTAATCAAAAGATAGAATTGTAAAATAGAATAAGAACAAATAATGTAACACTCAATGATGCTGTAAGAGAGGCTGATAGAAAGGGTAAATACATTAAAATAACAGAACACTAACTAATACTGAGGTAATCAGAAGTTGTGATGCTTACTTCAGAATAGTTAGGTCACAGCAAAAATGGTTTAGAAACCAATACTAACACAAGTGAATAAAAACAATCAGCAATGTCATAGACAAGGTGTCTAGCAAAAATAACTAGAATAATTATGAATAATAATTAGTTAATTTTATAAAATACAACTGTATAATAGCTATGAGATATCACAATTGATGGGAACAATTGTGAGCAATAATAATGTGTTAGATGTAAGAAATATTATTATAAGAAAAGTATAAAGACATTGTAAAAAAAATTGAGGTAGGCCTAAACTACTATAGACGATTTTTAACACATTACCATTGTAATGGTACGGTGTCCGTCTGTATCGTAAACGTGTATAAGTGTAATGGGTGTAACGTGTCTTATCATCTGTCGTCGCTTTGGAACGTAACTTACGCTGATTGTGTTCGTCACGAACGTACGAATAACCAGGTATCGAAGTCCTTACCTGTTGTTCACTAGGGGTGTGAAAATCCCGGGTGGCGCCAAATTGTTTAATTAAAACAATTAAAAAATTTTATGAAGATATGACAAGCACAGCTCAGGTGGTGTGGAGAATTCAATTTGTTCCCGCCTTGACTTGGCCGTCTGAATTGGGCCAGTAGTTCGTTGCATTGGCTATGTGAGCGCTTGCCGTCAATACTAACTGTTCTCTAAAATGTACACCAATTATAATACACCATCCTAATGAAATTACAACACAGTGGTTACACTCAGTACTTGTTTATTATTTGTTGATTATTAATTATTCAGGTTAATACAAATTATGTTTTCTTTTGTAATACATTTGCACCGGTAATTTATATGAGACAAAATCTCTGGGTTTGACAAATCGATCTTTGAACGTAACAGACATTCAAGTATGGCGTCTGTCGAAGTAGTATACAAATATTTTCGTTCAAACGTCTTGGATTCTTGTGATTACGATAAAAGGATTATTAATAATTACAACAATAAAAATACACTACCTTATATCAGTTTATACTTAAATAATATAATGTGTAGTTATAACTTGTTCTTGGAGTGTAGTAAAAGTGTTTAAAAATTTCGTAAACTAACAACAGGTTAACTTTACAAGTTGACAAATTTTCAGTGTCTTAGTTTTTTATTATAATCTTTGAAAGAAATTATGTGCAGTTTAGTGAGAGTTCAGATTACTGTGAGAAATATTTAAAGTGAGTTTATTCGGAAATTTGGGTAATTTAAAAGATACTCAACACATCAGCAGGCTGGGTGTACTTGGTTGATCTGGTCAAAATGAATTAGGCTGCAATCATATTTAATTTTCAATTGTCTAGGGTGTCTAGCATCTTTTTCAAATTAATCGGAGCAATTTATTCATTTCTTTTTTATTTGATTGGTCTTCGACATCAGTTAAATGGTTTCAGTCATCGTCTGCTTCCTTCTTGTTCAGTGGTGGTAATTTCGTTTACTATTTTGATGTTTTAAATTAGAATTTTGATCGTTCAAGATTTGGCGTCTATTCAGCAAGAGCGTCACATTACGAGTAAAGAAATCTAACGGTAAATCCATAACCAAACGTCTGTCGTCATGGTTACAAATGAATTCTGATTGGTTAATTTTGACTTATAACCATTGTTATCAAATTTGAATTTTTATTCAAAATAGCTGTATCTCTTCTAATTGCTTTTATTCTTCTGTCTTCTTCCCTACATATTAAATATTATCACTATTGTTATTATTTCCTTTCAAAGATTATTTTGATATCCCTTAAGGTTGGGTTCTTCAAAATATTAATGTTTGTACATATATGTTAATATTTGGTAATTACATTTCTCCTTTAATTTAAGTCCTTATTCTAACATTTTTCTTTTAAACTGATTTACAAATTATTCTTGGCTATTTACTCACCTTGAATTTGTTAATTTCCTAGTTGATTTTATACAATTTGCATTTATTTGTTATTGACAGTTAGGCATTTTCTAGGCTTAAGTAGCCATTGACTATTTTTTCCTATTTTATACAAATTATATCCATTTCACTCTAAATTTTGTTTTGTTGTTATAATTGATTCGTTTATTGGTTATTGTGTCTTGAATTTGTTTGTGTACTGATTATGTGTCAAGATTATTTTCTATATCTTGGCTTGTCAATTATTTCCTAACTGATTTGCTAGTGTTTATTATTTCTGAATTGAATTATTTGCTTATTTATTTAACTTGCCATTGTCAACAATATGGCTATTATTTACTATTCTTTAATACATAAAATATAACAACTAGGCCTATGGACTGTATGCTTCCTTCAGCCATATCCTATTCATAAATTTAAATGAACAATTCTTTACCAGTTATTAGGTACTGTTGGTTTAACAAACATTTCATTCCTTTACTATTATTTTGGGAGAGAAACATCATCACTCTTTTTAAACTTACTTAATCTATTATCCCTTATAACATAGGGTGTTTATTGATTGCATTCTTAATTTCTTTACTAATCTCTTTCTCCAATCCATGGTAACACAAACTGTTTATCTTACATGGGCTTTCTCCCCTAAATAACATCGTATCCTTCATTTATATCTAATCTAAATACTATTTTTAATTACCATTAACTATGTAATTCTTATAAGTTCACTATTAAATCATTTAGTGTTTTATCATTGATTTACTAAGTGTTTTCTTATCTATTACTATTTTTTTATCATACTATCATTTACAATATCCTTTTTTCTTTATCACTTTCACTTTTAATTAATTAGTGTTTATCACTGATTCACTCATTATTTTGGGGTTTTTACACTTTCACTATTGGCACTTCTTAAACTTTTTATTTTAGGTGTTTATTAGTGGGTAATCCCTATTATTATTTTTCTTTGTAACTTAGTTACTTTCAGTTTATTTCTCACTATCTCTCTCTTTCTTTACAAATATTATTTATATCTAATAAGTTCATGTCTTTCTAGATTTCTTACTTACATATACTACTAATTCTTGGGTTAGTGTATTTTTATTTATCGGGGTTTTATTAATTATGAATTACATTTGTCACTTAGTCAATACTAATATTTATTATTTATATTGGTTATTTACTGGTTTCGTTTCCTTTATGATATTTGATTGCATCATTTCTCCCTTCCCTATTCTATACTATTTGTCTGTGTTTTATCACCTTGTTTCACTTTATTTCCTTTATACTTGGTTTGTTCCATTTTTATTTTCATTTTTCTTCTCATTTACTTCCATCTTGTTTCACTTTATTTTGGTTTTTATCTGGCCAATCTCTGGGGGTGGGTCTAAGTCATTTTTCAGTCAGTCTAGTCCAAGGCTGCCCAGCCTTTTTAACAGTTGGGCAAAATTGATGATTCAAAATTTACAGGCGGGCCACTGACCACTGACGGTTCCTATGTTTGTTACTTTTGATAACAATAAGCCTTAAATTAAGGTATTGTGCAACAAAAGAAATGCAACATTCTGAAATTGTCGTTTATTAAATAAAATAAATAGCATCTTCTGCCAAATAAAGAAACAAAATTAACAAAAATCAAAATCTAAATCTAAATAATTGGTACAATTAATGTGATTTCTGAAATTGTTTCTGTTTTAATAATTTTCCTATGTTAGGCGTCGGATCAGACGTTGACAGTAACAACAAATCAGAAATATGTTGCTCAGTTAGAGATGTGCGGTATTTATTTTTTAGTTGTCTTGATTATTCATCTCTTCTTTCACAGCACTAACACTTAACTAAAAATGAACTTTTTCATGTGAAAACTTACTGATTTTATTGGACGCGTTTCGGCTTATGTATCCGCCTTCTTCAGCTTTGGTAACAGACATCCAGCATTTTGTAACGGTTATGTGGAAGGTGAAGTGGGGGTGGTGTGTGGAGGAAGGGGATTGGCGCGGGGATTCAACTTACTGTTTGTTTTCTGTATAATTGTGTCAAAAAGTGTATGTGATTTATATTGTAATTGATCGTTGAGTATGTTGTTTGGTTGTGTTGTGTGGTGTTTATATATTTCGTTTTATTCAGTTGTGTTGAGTTTTCGACCTTTGGGTATGTAATGTAAAATTTCAAGATTAGTGTCTATGTTGGTGTAACTGTGGTTTTCAGTGTGTATGTGTGTGGCAAATGTGGAGTGTATATTGTTGTTGGTTAAAGCTTTTAAGTGTTCAGAATATATTTATTTTTTATATAATTAAGATTTGAAAAAATCTTTTCACAAACATATGCTGATCCGAAACTACTTAAAAATTGAAAGGCCAGGTCAGTTATTGCAGGAAAGTCTTCTTTTGGCACCAATTTCCAGAAATCTACAAATTCTTCTGAAGAAGTTTGTGACTTTGAAGATATTTTTTCTGCAAAAAGGTTTTTCAGTGCAGAATGATTTTGCAGTTCAGTGAGTTCCAACTGAATATTGGCAGGATAACTGATTATTTCAGTCAAACTGATTGTAAAAGGATTCACAAAAATTTGTAAATTTTCTTTTATACTTTCAAAGTCCTGGAATCTGCTCTCAAACGACTGTAATAGGCATCTAATTTTAGATTCGTACTTAGTACAATTGATAGTGGCGATATTGAGCTTCTCTTTCAAATCTTTGAGTGTGGGAAAAAGGTCAATATTTTCGTTGGCTAAATTAATTAAAAACAGATTTAATTTAGCTTTGAATCTGCTTATCAAAGTAAACATAGTCGGAAGTGAACAATCTTTGCCTTGTAATTTGAGGTTTAAAATATTGAGGTAATTAGTAATGTCAACAAGAAATGCAAGATCACTCAACAAGGATTTATTTTTCAGTAAATCAGTTTCCAAAGGTAACGCCCTTTTTTCCTCTAAAAATTCCAACACCTGCTCTCTCAAGTTGAAGAAATGTTTCAACATGTTGCCCCTTGAAAGCCATCCCACAGCGCAGTACAGTTGTAACTCTCCATACTCGCTGATATCTTCTTCAAATAAAACCCTGAATTGACGTCTGTGAAGAGCTTTTGCACGTATGTAATTTATGCAGCGTACTACCGGGTCCATAATATCATCCAACTTCATGTCCTTTGCACACAACGCTCCTGGTAGATGATGCAATGATACGAAAATATTTTTCGATCCAAGTAATTTTGTAACAAAGCTACGCAACCATTTTTTCCCCCAGTCATTGCAGGTGCACCATCAGTGCAAATAGATTTCATTTTGTCCCATGGTAAAGCCTTTTTTTCAACGCATTCCTTAATTTTCGTAAAAATGTCTTTTCCTTGGGTTGTAGTTTCCAGCTGACATAATTCTAGTAAATCTTGAAATACATTCCAATGTTCATCAATGCAACAAACAAAAATAGCCAACTGAGATCTACTCGTTAAATCGCAAGTTTCATCTAACGCCAACGAAAAGTATTTGCACTTTGTTACGATCTCTTGGATCTGGTCGCTGATATCAACTGACATCTCCTCGTAAAACAGTGTTTCGTGAAAGTGAAAGACTGTCGGCTTTAGCTTTGACGTTTTGGTCATTACAATTTTGTGCAGATTGTCAAAGCCTTTTTAACAATTTCTCCATCAGAAAAAGGCTTCTTCATTTTCGCTAAAAGCAAAGAAATCTCGTAATATGTTTTGATCATAGATTCAAGCTCGTCATGCCTTTTAACGAAAATATTCTGTTGGTTGAATAGCTCCAGTTTCTTTTTATTTAAAAAATCTTCTCTGATGGCACTACCAACAGGATACTCTTTTTCAAAATTATTATGATTTTGCATATAATGCCTTTCTAAATTATATTTTTTTGCAACAGCTACTGTAGTAAAGCAAAGTAAACATATGGGTTTCTGCGCCTTGCTTTCAGTAAAACAATATTTCTTTTCCCATTCATCATGAAAAACACGGTAGGACTCTGTCGATTTCGACGTACTTGATTTGCTGTGAGCCATACTGTAACAAACAGCATTTTTTACTTTACTTCCTGAATACCTAATGTGAAAACTTGTAATCAAGTTTATTGTGGGGAAAACTTAAAATTAGGTAATAATGAATACTTTGAATGCCAAAGTAAACACTTCTTGTTGTTTTTAACAAAAACTGACCAGGTATATCCAATGTTTGATGCAGTACGATCTTTAAAATCACAAATTAAAACACTTTTAGGTACATAACTTTCAAGGAAGATAATTAAAAACTGCAACTGTAAATAAATACGCGCGCGAACTCGCTCCGACTGGTTCTCGAAACACAAAGGGACTATGACCTTCCGAGCGGGACAGCCAACAATTGCGTGACCGCGCGCAACGCGCATCACTTGTTGTTTCCACGGCGCACGACACTTTTTCAACTTGGCAGGAATTTTGAAACTTGCTCACGTGGGCCATTTATAATTCGTTCGCGGGCCACGTGGGCCACATTGTGGCCCACGGGCCTGGGGTTGGGCAGCCTTGGTCTAGTCTGTAATTTTATTTAATAATCACTTTTGGTTTACTATTCTTCTTCCTTCTTTCTTAATTACATTTTATATTTTTATTCTCTTCGTTATTTATTTATTAAAATATATTACTTTTTTGTATTTCTTACATACTTATAGATATCAAATATGATCTGAATTTGGCGATGTTATACCATCTTGAAATTTAACGAGAAGGAGTGATATTTGGTAATTAAATAATAATTATAAAAGGTTATTAAAATTGAACAGAATAAATAAAATAAAATAAAAAATAAGATATGTAAATAGATAGTAAAAAATAGTAATAAGTTTTAGTACGTAGGCTTTCACGGCCGGTGTCATTATGATTATCTGCTAAAACTTCCGGGCTGAAAGGCCGTGGTCGATTGCTTGAAATACTGCTAAACGTTTCGGCCGCACCACCGGTGGCCATCTTCAGTAGCAAAAAAATTGTGTTCGAATAGATGACACGCCGAACACGTCTCCCAATGAACTGGGAACAAGCAACAGAGAGTTACGGCTACGATGCCTCTATTTATAACTTTTTGGCCGCTTCAGGTGTATCGCGCAGACCAATGAGAAGCCAGCTCGTCATACTCGATTCTGATTGGCCATGGAAAATAAACCATGCCAGACACTATTTAAGGAGATGCTTTCTCCTCGGCGGTTCATAGCGACGGACGCATTCTTATGAATATGGATGGACTCCAGATGCAGGCGAGTGAAGTAACCCCGGACAGAAGACAACACGCGGGCTTCATCAAACATCACCCGGTGATCGTCGTGGGAAAGAGCGTGTTCAGCAACTGCGGACTTTTCCGGCTGGCCCAGGCGGCAGTATCTCCGATGTTCAGAGAGGCGCGTCCGGACACTACGCTTCGTGGTGCCTATGTAGACCTGGCCACACGTACAAGGAATACTGTACACCCCGCACGACGAGAGTGGATCCCTGGCGTCTTTCACCGGTCGCAGGAACTGTTGGATCTTTTTGGTTGGCTTAAAGATCGTCCTGACGCCCCGCTTACTCAGCAACTTGCCGATGCGGTCAGTCACGCCACGGATGTAGGGCAAGACAGCAGAGCCAACAACCTCAGGCAAAACCGACTTGTCCGGCCTACCAGATCTTCTCGGCCGGGCAGCTCTCCTAACCTCCGCAGCAGAATAGCCGTTGGACTGCAGTGCTTCCTCGAGATGCCGAAACTCATCTTCGAGATACTGGGGCTCACAGATTCTTTTTGCCCGGTCTACCAGAGTCTTCAGCACCGCCCTCTTCTGCCTAGGATGATGATTGGAGGTCTTGTGCAGATATCTGTCGGTGTGCGTTGGCTTCCTATAAACTTTATGTCCCAAGCTGCCATCGGTCCTTTTCAGGACCAACACATCCAGAAAAGCCAATTGATCACCACTCTCGCGCTCCATTGTAAACTGTATGCGCGGGTGCACAGCGTTCAGATGCCCAAGGAAGCGTTCCAACTCTTCATCCCCATGGCTCCAGACCACGAAAGTGTCGTCCACATACCGCAACCAACACTTCGGCTTCAGAGGCGCAGATGAAATTGCCAACTCTTCAAATTTCTCCATATAGAAGTTTGCAACCACAGGACTGAGAGGACTTCCCATGGCGACGCCATCCAACTGTTCATAGAAGCCGCCATTCCACTGGAAGTAGGTCGTTGTTAGGACCTGCCGGAACAAAGCAGTGATGTCCGCCGAGAACAGGTCACCCAAATACCCCAAGACCTCCTGAACAGGGACCATGGTGAAAAGAGAGACAACATCAAAACTCACGAGAACATCGCCAGGCTCCAGCACCAACTCCCGGATCCTCCGAAGGAAATCAGAAGAGTCCCGGACGAAAGAATCCGTCTGCCCGATGTGCGGCTTGAGCAATCCAGTGAGGTGCTTTGCCAAGGTGTAAGTAGGCGAGCCAATAGCACTGACGATGGGCCCCAGCGGAACGTCTTCCTTGTGGATCTTCGGTAAACCATAGAGACGAGGGGGAAGGGCCTCCGAACACCGGACGGCCGTCTTCACATCAGGCGCCAGAGAAGATTGCTTAACCAAAGAATCCGTTTTTCTTAGAACAGTAGTAGTCGGATCTTTGTTCAGCCTCCGATATGTGGCCGGATCTAATAAACCTTCAATCTTCCGCTGGTAGTCTTCGGTGTTCAAGACCACAGTGGCGCTCCCCTTATCCGCCGGCACAATGACAATGTATTCATCCCTTTTCAATTCCCTCAAGGCTCGCAACTCCGCCGACAGAAGATTGCATTTTGGCGGAGCGGCCCTTCTAAGGGCCCTAGAAGCTTCCAAGCGTATTTCATCTGCCTGGTCTCGGGGTAGTCCTCGGATGCCTGCCTCCACGCTCGCAACTATTTCCTCCACCGGTACTGTCTTCGGGGTAACCGCAAACTTCTCACCTTTGGCTAACACCGAGGTCTCATGTGGTGTTAGTTGACGGTTCGATAGATTCACAACCATCCTGTCCATCCTGTCACTATCCAGTATTCTTCCCCTGATGTTCTGGGAAGCGAACCGCTCGAATTTGTCACGCTGTCTCTGACTGGTACTGGCATAACACGACTCAAAAGCATTATATGTGAGCCCATCCAACATCTCCCAATCATGTCGTTGGAGGGAACTGCTGAGATGTAAATGCAGCTTAAACAGGTCTTGATCATTTAGTGCCAACTCTTTTCTCGTGTAGTGTATGCGCTCACGCAGCATGGCATTTTCCGTTCTCCTGTATATCCTGTTGGCCTGTGGCGTATTAAATATGTGTCTATGTCGTAGGAACCTAGGAACGGTTCCCGAGTCTCTACAGCGAAGTTCCTAGGTTCCTACGACATAGACACATATTTAATACGCCACAGGCCAACAGGATATATAGGAGAACGGAAAATGCCATGCTGCGTGAGCGCATACACTACACGAGAAAAGAGTTGGCACTAAATGATCAAGACCTGTTTACGCTGCTTTTACATCTCAGCAGTTCCCTCCAACGACATGATTGGGAGATGTTGGATGGGCTCACATATAATGCTTTTGAGTCGTGTTATGCCAGTACCAGTCACAGACAGCGTGACAAATTCGAGCGGTTCGCTTCCCAGAACATCAGGGGAAGAATACTGGATAGTGACAGGATGGTTGTGAATCTATCGAACTGTCAACTAACACCACATGAGATCTCGGTGTTAGCCAAAGGTGAGAAGATTTTGTGGTTACCCCGAAGACAGTACCGGTGGAGGAAATAGTTGCGAGCGTGGAGGCAGGCATCCGAGGACTACCCCGAGACCAGGCAGATGAAATACGCTTGGAAGCTTCTAGGGCCCTTAGAAGGGCCGCTCCGCCAAAATGCAATCTTCTGTCGGCGGAATTGCGAGCCTTGAGGGAATTGAAAAGGGATGAATACATTGTCATTGTGCCGGCGGATAAGGGGAGCGCCACTGTGGTCTTGAACACCGAAGACTACCAGCGGAAGATTGAAGGTTTAATAGATCCGGCCACATATTGGAGGCTGAACATAGATCCGACTACTACTGTTCTAAGAAAAACGGATTCTTTGGTTAAGCAATCTTCTCTGGCGCCTGATGTGAAGACGGCCGTCCGGTGTTCGGAGGCCCTTCCCCCTCGTCTCTATGGTTTACCGAAGATCCACAAGGAAGACGTTCCACTGAGGCCCATCGTCAGTGCTATTGGCTCGTCTACTTACACCTTGGCAAAGCACCTCACTGGATTGCTCAAGCCGCACATCGGGCAGACGGATTCCTTCATCCGGGACTCTTCTGATTTCCTTCGGAGGATCCGGGAGTTGGTGCTGGAGCCTGGCGATGTTCTCGTGAGTTTTGATGTGGTCTCTCTTTTCACCATGGTCCCTGTTCAGGAGGTCTTGGGGTATTTGGGTGACCTGTTCTCGGCGGACATCACTGCTTTGTTCCGGCAGGTCCTAACAACGACCTACTTCCAGTGGAATGGCGGCTTCTATTAACAGTTGGATGGCGTCGCCATGGGAAGTCCTCTCAGCCCTGTGGTTGCAAACTTCTATATGGAGAAATTTGAAGAGTTGGCAATTTCATCTGCGCCTCTGAAGCCGAAGTGTTGGTTGCGGTATGTGGACGACACTTTCGTGGTCTGGAGCCATGGGGATGAAGAGTTGGAACGCTTCCTTGGCCATCTGAACGCTGTGCACCCGCGCATACAGTTTACAATGGAGCACGAGAGTGGTGATCAATTGGCTTTTCTGGATGTGTTGGTCCTGAAAAGGACCGATGGCAGCTTGGGACATAAAGTTTATAGGAAGCCAACGCACACCGACAGATATCTGCACAAGACCTCCAATCATCATCCTAGGCAGAAGAGGGCGGTGCTGAAGACTCTGGTAGACCGGGCAAAAAGAATCTGTGAGCCCCAGTATCTCGAAGATGAGTTTCGGCATCTCGAGGAAGCACTGCAGTCCAACGGCTATTCTGCTGCGGAGGTTAGGAGAGCTGCCCGGCCGAGAAGGTCTGGTAGGCCGGACAAGTCGGTTTTGCCTGAGGTTGTTGGCTCTGCTGTCTTGCCCTACATCCGTGGCGTGACTGACCGCATCGGCAAGTTGCTGAGTAAGCGGGGCGTCAGGACGATCTTTAAGCCAACCAAAAAGATCCAACAGTTCCTGCGACCGGTGAAAGACGCCAGGGATCCACTCTCGTCGTGCGGGGTGTACAGTATTCCTTGTATGTGTGGCCAGGTCTACATAGGCACCACGAAGCGTAGTGTCCGGACGCGCCTCTCTGAACATCGGAGATACTGCCGCCTGGGCTAGCCGGAAAAGTCCGCAGTTGCTGAACACGCTCTTTCCCACGACGATCACCGGGTGATGTTTGATGAAGCCCGCGTGTTGTCTTCTGTCCGGGGTTACTTCACTCGCCTGCATCTGGAGTCCATCCATATTCATAAGAATGCGTCCGTCGCTATGAACCGCCGAGGAGAAAGCATCTCCTTAAATAGTGTCTGGCATGGTTTATTTTCCATGGCCAAACAGAATCGAGTATGACGAGCTGGCTTCTCATTGGTCCGCGCGATACACCTGAAGCAGCCAAAAAGTTATAAATAGAGGCATCGTAGCCGTAACTCACTGTTGCTTGTTCCCAGTTCATTGGGAGACGTGTTCGGCGTGTCATCTATTCGAACACAATTTTTTCGCTACTGAAGATGGCCACCGGTGGTGCGGCCGAAACGTTTAGCAGTATTTCAAGCAATCGACCATGGCCTTTCAGCCCGGAAGTTTTAGCAGATAATCATAGTAATAAGTTTATTTTGTTAATCATTATAAAAGTCATATGGTGTGGGTAACCAAAATACTCGTATTAAAAAGACAGAAGCAATGGTAGTAACAAAAAGTTGATTAGAGTACTTATAAGGGAACAGTTTTAATTATAAAGAACTAATAAGTTACTGTCCCTTGGGCGTCACTATGTGAACCAGTTTTTTATAATCTTAAACCCAGCGAAAAGACGCGTTGAAAGCGTCTATTTTGATGAAAAATCCTGAAGAAGTACGGAAATTATAAAAACTGAGCAATCAGCGGTCATTATTAATTATTAGAAGCCAGATGCTGACACCGATGAGTACACAGTTCATCTCCAGACAACGGCGAGAGAGCCACGAAGGTCGCAGCAAACAACAATGAAAAAATTGATAGCCTACAGCTGATCTAAATCGTCTTAACCTAGAAAAGCGAAGTTGAGGTTACACCGAATGTCAACAAAAAGTCAAAACAGATTAAACTCAGTGTTCTAATATGGAGTATGTGCACATAGGCAGTGAAATAATTTATAATTATTAAATAAAAAAAATTAATAGTGATAATGCCAGAAAGGACATCGAATGCAAGTATAAGTGACAAATACTAATGACTTAGAATTGTAATAAAAATTTTCAATGACGATATTATCGAAACTTATTCACCATATTATATCAGTTTAAATCCAACAAGGCTTGGAACAGTATTTAAACTAATAATTTTAATTATTATTACAAAAAAATTAAGAAACAAAGACAAATGACTTTACTTATTTAATTGATTAAAGGTTTTATTAATTTATAGTAACTGTAAGAGAAGAGACATTGTCATATGGACAATTAGCCTATTTTAGGAATAACAAGTAATATTTAGCGATTTTAAAATGAAAAAGTGAATTAATTTTAACCAAACGTTATTTTCATAATTAACTTGATGAACATTCCGTGATAGGGTGTATCAACTAATTCATGATGAACTTTAAAAACTTTGAATTATAATATAATAATTATTATGTATTGTGTTAACTTTAAGATTGTTCCAAATATTTAGTAATGTTTCATCGAATTAACTAGGTATATTCAGTTACCTGTATTTTTTATGTTATCCAATCTGATGAAGCAGATACTTAATTTTTTCACTAAAATGAATTCATAACCGTATTTTACGGATATTTTAATGTTGTTACAGAGGTTTTAATAATTTAAAATTTATTGGTTATTGTTCAAATGATATCAGCTCTTTAACCTCAAATGTCGACAAAAGTCACATGTTTACTTTTTATGTTATTCATTAAGAAATGTTAATAATGTTATCACTCTCCTACTACTAAATAATTATAGTAGTGCATTGCGTTGTTTTTTGTATCTTGCAGTCTCAAAGAACCTACTTTCTTTCTTAAATAATTTAACCAAAATATTAACGTCCAATGTGGCGAACACTTAGAGTCAGAATTGCAAACCCTGGATATTATAATTGTAAAGAGTTTACTAGTAAAATTTTAAACAAAAGAATGATTAACAATGTTATTGTAATTTAATAACATTTCAAGAATAGTTTCGAAGAATAAACCATAATTATACCCAATCAAAGAGTTCGACAAATCATTTCTTTAGACTAAGACAGTACAGCTTAGGTGGACAGCATCAACGGTTAGCAGCATTGGTGGCGGCAACAAGTGGGTTTAAATAATTTTAAACGTTTTTACCGCCAATGCAAATCAGCTTTGCCATTAAAACCTCACTCCAAGTAAGTACCTAAATAACAGATCATTTATAATTTCAGCGAGGAGTCGCCTAAATAGTTTTGTCTTATTAACGAGAGAACGTCGAGAACAACTACGAACTTATTTTCAACCGAAGATAAGATAAACTCATTATTTTACTTAAACTAATACTAAATCAACCAACTTCAAGATTTTAAAATATTTAAAAAATAATAATTAAACGTTTTTAAACGAGTGACGCACTCATCTAATTATTAATTGACGCAACCAACACAAGGCTTAAAAGAGAAAGAGCAAACGGGTAATATAAGAGATTGGCTTCCATCACGGGGTATAAAAGGATAGGAGGAGAGAGGTTATTACATAATAAACAGTAAAAAAGAATCCTTTTTTAATCAATGCTGTATACATTTTTAGACACTTTAATCAATACTTAATTAATACATTATGTAGGAAATATAATCTGTGTAACACATAAAATTTATTCAGTGGTTGATTTTAGGATAGTAAAGATCGACTAACTGACTTGAAGTCTTGTACAAATATAGTATCTTTGGAAATTATTTCTACCCCTTTCTACAGAATTCTAACATTAAAAAAAAGGATCTTTATAATATCATTCATTACTCAAGAGTATTCAAAGCTCCAAAATTTTTGTGTTATGTTGGAAGAGGATTTATATGTTTTATTATGTTTTACGAGAGTAGGAGTGGAAGCTCCCTCTATTAATATATATTTTATCACATTTATTGCCTCAAAACAATATGTTGAAGAGGATATATCATATAGAATAAGTAAGTTATCACGTTTATAGTATAACAATTATAGGACACATTTTATTCACTTACTCAGACATTTCTGAAATATAAGGGAGATTCAAAGGAACACTTAAAAATGTATTTAAGTTCAAACACCACTTGATTGTTCTGTGAATTAGAAACACTGTGATTCATGCTTTAAAGAGTCATTCACTTTTTACGTAACAGAGGTGTGAAACTAACTGAAATTTGTCAATACTGTATATGAAAGTCCAGTGTGGTATGAATGTTTATTACTATGGCAATTGTATAAACAGATAAGGAAGTTTCTAAACAGTATTGTTCTGCAGGTCTCCTCCTAACCCAACAGACATCCTCAGGACTTTCATAGAGCTCTCCTGACCTCCTCTCTATATGGGCTCCAGTAAGATTATTTTGAAATATCCAAGCATTTCCATATTAGATTACTTAAATATAATGGATACCATATACAAAAATGATTCACTGTGTATCAGTCATGTTAATACATTATGAAACAACTGAGCTTTAAAGGTTTACAATTTGTCTCTCAGTCATATTCCCATCGTCCATTCTAATAATTCTTGTTACAAAATTGACTACTGATCAATAAAGAGCATATCAGAATAGTTGGAATAGTTTTAAATAAAATATTAAGAAGGGTTTTAGACAAAAACTACCTATTCCGCTCATTATTTTAATTTTTAACATATCAAATCTGTCCCTCTTTTAGATACTCCTTTGTCTATCTCCCATCCTCTCCAGTTTTCTTTCAAAAATTGCAGTCTGAAAATATGTATCCAGCAAAATTTTATGAACACACCTTATATATATGACAAAACTCACACATAAAGGTATAGATCTTACCTCTTCATCTTTGAACCAGGAGATATTTTCTGATGTAAGGACAAACCAATAGTCTCGTGAACCTCCCTTCATGATGCCCAAATTGTGTATACACATCCAACCCTTTCGAATTACCTGATTGCCCAATTTTCGTCCTGCTTTGTTTGTGTTATCTGAGGACTGCTGGGCGCTGGAATCAAAGGAACTACACATAAATACAAAACTGCTCAAGTGATTGGTTTCATGGAATTCAACAAATTCTTATACTGTGTTCAGTCTATGAGCTATTCTGACGGTAATGAACTGTTTGTATAATATATACAACTGTATACAAGGAAACTTTCAAACTTTTTGAGGAAGCTTACAGTTGTATATATTATGCAAACAGTTTTTTGAAAATAGATTAACTCTCAAACTTATTACACACAATGTAATTTTAAATACAGTTTGAATGGAAACCTAAGATGTCTTTAATAGTTTACACTATGCATATTCTACCTTGTGATATTTTCCTAACATAATATTGCAGACTTCTAATCTGGTAAAGTATAGTGTTTATAATTTGTCAAGGTATTCATGTGATGGGTTTAACTAATGATATTTCACCCCTACCACTTCTAAGTTCCTTTCACAATGTGCAGTCTTAGAGTTGTTATATGACATCACATGTGTTAATAAATCAACTGAACAAGAATCTACATTTTATAAAATATTTCATGTTACACAATGGAGGTTTCATGTTCATAATGAATGGGCATTTTCTGACAGCTGAATCCTAAGATACATAAAGCACACTGCAAGAAAACCAAATATAAAGTGCCTGTAGCAATGTTAACATGCTGCCTGCCTTAACAAGTATTTTGAACTACTTACTGCATTACGCAGGTGCCTCAATTAGCAATTCTGTGTTTTGTATATTTACACATACAAGATGTATGTTTGATGACATTTAGATTCAGAAAGATTGAACCTAAGAATGCTGGACTATTTCTGCCATTGATCTCTGTCCAACCAACACTTTGGCTGCTGCATCATGCAACTGCCTTGTGCACTGCAAAATCTCAAAACCAGACAAAATGTGAAAAATTAAATATAAAAATGAAAATTGTCATAACACTATAACAATTTCAAAACTGACAAGGGATCGTACAGATTTTGAGCTATTAAATATATATGAAAAAATTATAATTGTTTAAAATTATACTGTTTAAATGGTGGACTGGGAGACACATTCTTTACAAACTTGAGTACAAAGGAAGTCTTTAAAATTATAGTGATCATTTAGAAAGTAATACCGACACCCAGAGCACGCACTGGCTATACATATCCAATTCCTGTTCAGTCAGTTTCTCTGATCAGTCTTCTTAGTCTGTGTGAGTTTCCATTGTGTTCCTAACCTTTGTCTTGTTTCTGTGGGTGCTTAAAAAGTTAAAAAAAAATTTGAGAATGCCACCATATGGAGAGTGAGATCTGTAATTCAATTACTTCATGCAAGAAATATACAGTGTGGGATTTACCATTAAATCAATGAAATATAAGGTGATATGACAGATGAATCATTAATACAGTGATAGCATACAGTTTTAATGCAAGGAGAGAATGTTCTTGATGAGCAAACTCCTCATGCTTCTGTCATTACTGTGATTTTCTGCATCATGATGAATTCATCACAAGAATCATCGTGTTACACCTTGAAATTTTTGTTTCTTTCACTACCATCGATGAAATTTTCACCACTGTCTCTGAAATACTTATACATAGTGTCCTGTACAATCTCAATGATGACCACAATAAACTGTATGGGGTGCCCAGCACTGTCTTTTCAATTGTTAGTCAATGGACAGAGATGGTCAAAACACCCACTCCTATTTGACTATATGTACCATGCAGTCACAATAAATGCTATCAAGTACAAAACAAAACAAAACAAAACAAAACAAAACAAAACAAAACAAAACAACAGGTGTGCTATTAAAAGTCATAGGTGGAGCTTGACTAGTGGGTTTCTGTGTCTCCATGACAATGCGCGATCTCATGGTTAAAAAAGTTAATTGCAAAATTTAAGTGGGACGTTTTCAATTCCAGCTTCCAGCCTCCAGACACCACTGTATATTTCAGAAAACCCCTTTAGGAAGGAGAACGTTTTGAAATTGATAAAGATTTATAGAAAACAATGGCTATTTTCTCAAGAAACGGCAGCAGGTGAGAAATATGATGTGGGAATACAAAAACTAATTGAATGGTATGGTAAATGCTTAAATATACAAAGTGACTAAGTAAAAAAGTATCTTAATGTAACTTTAAATACAAAAGTTTGTTCAAAAATATTAGTCAGTTATTTTCTCAATGATAAAACATTTATTACTTTGTGAACGACCCTTGCAGTGCAGCTTAGTAATAAATATGTTTACTACATATGTCCATCAGTACATATCCTATATCACATATGATTAACAAGATAATGACAAACTGATACAATGGTGGTATTTTAATGGCTGATGCTGTTTTTCTAGTCACTTCTACTTATAATTTAATGAAGTAAAATCAACAGGTCTATTGTCTATTGTGTGTGTGTGTGTGTGTGTGTGTGTGTATTGTAACGCGACATAATGGGAGCCCTGTCTTAAATAACAAAATAGTTTACTTAACCAGAGGTCAGAATGTTTAAACTCTCATATTCAACCAAGTAAAATAAAATAAACCATGGTTAATAAACCATTAAACATGTCATAAAATGTAAAAATAAAAGTGCAATAAATAAATACAACGTACTCTAAATTATAAAATATAAACCTGTGAGAAGTGTGAGAAGAGTGGGGAACAATGATAATCATTAATTAAGCAGAAAAGACTGTAAAGATTAATGATCGATCAAATGACCCTACGTGAAAACAAAACAACCACTACGCGAACAGAATGTCGGTGCAAAACAAGCAATTATATAAATACAATATTTGTCAGTGAAGTGTTAACTGTATTAGTTCATGTTATTTCTTTTTAAAGAGAAAACCGTAAATAGAGTTGACAGTAAGTTAGGGTAAAAGGTCTCATCTCAGAATGAGATATTAGTGAAGGCCTTGACAGTAGTTAATTGTATTCATTCTTTAATGTCAAAGACTATGTTTGTTATTGTTATTAAACCATGTTGTTGATTGTACTAACCCTATAGGCAAAATAGGAAAATTGTGTTACCACAATAGAATATTTATAAAGGGCCCATATAAACAATAATCTAATAGTCAGGTAGTAATACTTGATAGAATTGATGGAATGGGAGTATAGTACACTAAGTAGTTTGTGTTACTGTTCGTTAATCAATGAATGTAATCTTGGCCATGAAGGCTATACTTTAAGTTAATATATTAAGAGATTTTGTTGTAATTTATAAATATTGTTAGGATATATTAAGGGTCAAAGCTCATGTAATAAGTGGTAAACAAATAAGATCAGGAAAAAGGGTTCAAAACAAAAAAATAGATAATAATCAATGTAAAATTAGAACATGTTACTGAAATGAGTAAGTTAGCAAGTCAATGTAACAAAAATAATTAGAAGGGACAAATTCATGTGATAAAACTTAATTATTATAATGATAATAACACATATTAGATTAATTTAAGGAATAAAATATAATATAATAAATGTCAAAAGCAATGTAAGGGTCCATAATCAGAACTTTTGCAAAGGTGAAAAAACATCTTTTATAAAGGCCCTCTTATATCAAATTAGGTATCAAAATGCCTATCCTTTTATAAGGAATAACACCATGTAACTTAAATTTAACATGATCAAAGGTTAAAAAGGGAGTATTTTTTAACATAAAATGTAAGAATATTTGATTTTTGTAATACTAGTCATGTGACCCAGAGTTCACCAGTATTAACCAATAGCAGGCCAGATATTCCTGGTCAAGACCGTTGACGAGGCATAGAAAAATTATTATTCCATTGTTAACTTCAAGAGAGGGGAGATGAGCTCTGTATAGTAAAAGCCAATTCAATACCAAGGAATCAAATTTGGATGAGTCGAACCAATTAAATAATCACAAAAAATGGAAATATAAAACCATAAGGAAGAAGAAAATATAAACAATTATCATAAATAGATGGAAGACTAAAAATAAGAAGAAAAATATGATTAAAAAGAGTGGAAGTAAAAACCAAATACCTCAATCTGGGTGAGATTTTATAACCTAATATTAAACGCATAACTACAACTACACCACATCCAGAACAAATTCACAGACACTATTAACTCAAACACCATTGAGAACTAAAGAAAAAAAAAACTAAACATAAACTCAGTGAACACGCCACAAATCATTTATTTTACAAGAAACGAGCGAAGACATTTTTCGTAGGAACTCAGCTGTTTAACTGGCGGCCATTTTGATGTAGCACAGCTTGCGAAAGTGAAGCAAATTATTTGCCGTTACACGGTAACCAAAACTTAATCCTTTATTGTGTTAGTAAATAAGATTTTTATTTCCAGATAACTGTAATGTATTGTACTTTGTTATTGCATTTCTGACTTCCCTAGCAGTTTAAAAGAACCCAAGACCTGAGAAAACAATAATTATAAAAACTAAAATATTTCCCAATCGAGTTTAGTAAGAGAGTCGACCCGGCCTTAGTATAGTTCAACATACAAGTTGACTAACTGACCCTGAATATACAAATGATAATAAATACAATTATTTATTAAGGAGTGAAATAATAGGAGTTGTTATTTGTAAAATAATATCAAATTAAGAAATTTTATAGGTATCAGTGAAGAGTGGGGATATACGGGTGAACAGAACTTCATAGCCAGTGAGTGAGGGAAGACTAACCTACAACAAGCCGATCGAGGTCAAAATCGATTGTAAACATAAACAAACATTACGGACAATACTTGAAGAGAAGCACAGTCTCTCCTCTCCTCTCCCTTTACGTTACGTTTCAATATATATTATATTTAATATTTATATGATTTTACCTCAAGATGTATTTTCCTTATTTGGAACATGTTTTGGGACGCTTTGTGTTCCCATCCTCACCCTTCCTTATATGGGAACACAAAGCGTCCCGAAACATGTTCCAAATAAGGAAAATAAATCTTGAGGTAAAATCATATAAATATTAAATGTATTATATGCATCAAGAAATAGACTGTTTGAAAACACACACACACGCGCGCGCACAATAATTTTCGATTGGTTTAATTTTTGAATTCAATATGGGATACAGAATAATGATAACACAATGGAGGTGTGAAAAGTGTAGAACAGACCTCACACCTCCATATTAAAAATATTCTATAAGGCTTTGTTTCAAATATTCTAAACATGATCATTACAGCAACAGACATTTGAATTAAACAGCATTAGTAAATGAAAAATCATAAATATAATGAGGTTTTGTATTAACTTTAGAACTGTCTTGAGGTAATACACATAACTGATTCAAAAAAGAATAAAACACAACAGAAATGTCATAAACAAAACTGAAACTTGACAATTTCTATCATTTGTTTTTCTGTTGTTTATTCCTTCCCCCTAGTCTTAGTTATGAATAATTAACAAGGTTCTAATATTTCTGAAGTAAATGTAAATACTCCATGAAGTAATTTATTACAAGCTTATGACTTTTTGCATTGCATTACAAAAAAAATTAGCAGTACATTACACTTTCTTATTTTTTGCTCAGCACGTACACACACACACAAAATCCTTTCCCATACATTTTTTAATGGCAGTGAAAAAACCTAAAGCCAAAAACCTAATGATTAACTTATGCTATAGAAGACAATAAACATTGTTTAAATTAATCTGGTGAGTATATAAGTGGCAAAGTTTTCTCCTCATGGCTGATTTTGGATTAGAAAATAAACTTTGTAATTTAAAACTTGTATTTAACAAGAAAATAACAAACTGATAAAATGGTGTTATTAAATTGTTGTAAAACCGAGTTGTTAGGCCATGGTCGGTTGCTGTCATAGTGCGACCTTAGTTGGCTAGGCTACTGTTTCGATCCCAGCCACCGGGAATCTTCTTCAGAGCCGCTGCGAGTGACAGAGAATACGTACAGTAGATTTTAGCCAGACAACACCCTGAGTCTTTCCCAGGTATAAGCAAGACTCGTGAATGACTCTGGTATTGTCTGGCCAACATCTGCTGTATGTGTTCTCTGTCACTTCCCAGCAATTCTGAAGAAGATTACTGGTGGCAGGGATCGAAATGGTAGCCGGCTAATGTCGGACTATGTCAGCAAGCACGGCCTAACAGCCCAGTTTTACAACCACTTAATAATGTTGATACCGGCTGTGCAAGCCTACTTTATAGAACTGATACAATGGTGCTTAGGTAAGTCTAAAAGTCATTACAGTATGCATCACACGTGTTTGGCACAGATAATTTACACACATGCACATCAATGACCTGTCACTGGTCATTGTAAACAAGTGTTTCAGAATTAAATATCAAAGATCTTACAGCATGAGTTTAATACAGCACAAATTGTATTAAAAGCCAATACAGCAACTGAAATGGTCTATGCACGTGCAACAGTGTTTGGATTATTTAATAAACAACTACAGTTTAACTCTTACTGCCTACCAAAAGGTATACATGACCTCTCAAACTTTGAAACAGAATACATAAGCATTTTTAATTATCTTTCTACTCATCTACCAGGAACAAAAGTAATAATTTAAAAATAAAAACTTTAATGTTATGAACTCAAAATATGAATTTAAGTTGCTCTATGTCATGGCAATATTTGTTTGATGTTAAATGTACGTGGTTTATATTATTAATTCAACTTTAAGAATCTTAAGTTTAGTCATTAATGATATTCTCCCATAATATGAGCGAAATTGTTAGTTTTTAGTTAACTTATGAATATAAAATACTTTGTGAATGATTTTGACTTGGTACCAAAAAAGCAATTCAATTAAGCACAATGACTTTAATTAATGTATTAAATATATTTCAAAGTCGTTAGTCAATGTGAAAAAAATCTACTTTGAAATAATAAAATGAGTTACTATTGTAACAATAATTTTTATAAATTACAATGCTTATAGACGAATAACATATAGGTAATTTTTAAGAACATTCAGATCTATATTGATAAAAACACAACAACAAAGACAAAATATTTGGTACAAAGCCTAACTTGCTTTTAACCATATAATTAATAAAATATACGAGGGTCATTCAATAAGTAACGAGACAAATTGATCTAGCTTAAAACTCGTTTATTGAATCAATACAAAGTGATGGTTACTTTTCAACATAATCCCCCCCAACTGTAATACACTTATCCCATCGTTTTTCTAACTTCCGAATGCCCCTGGCATAAAATTCTAGACGGAGCCAGTTTTGCACATGAATTTTGACCTCTTCATTGGAACCGAATGTTTTCCCGTGTAGTGCCTCCTTAAGGGTTCCAAACAAAAAAAAGTCTGATGGAGCGAGATCTGGGCTATAATGTGGATGTGGCAGGACCTCCCAGCCAAGTTTTGTAAGCATTTTTTGGGTCAGTTGAGCCGTGTGGGGGAGCGTTGTCTTGAAGAAGAATCACGCCTTTTATCAAGAGTCCATGACGTTTGGTACTGATGGTAGGCTTTACCTTGTTTTCCAGCATATCACTGTAATACTGACTGTTGATTGTTCGTTGGTCTTCCAGATAATCACAGAAAATAGGGCCTTGAAAGTCCCAAAAGATCGTCAACATGACTTTACCTGCTGATGGCTGGGTCTTGAATTTTTTTCGAGCGGGATAGCTGGTGTGCTTCCATTCAAGGCTTTGTCTTTTCAATTCCGGCTGAAAATGGTGGATCCAGGTTTCATCGCACGTAACAATTCTTTCAAAAAATGATTCTTTTTCAGTTAAACCATGTGCTTTCAACTGTCTATAGATTTGAAGCCTGGTTTCTTTGTGGGCATCCGTAAGTTGTCTTGGCACCCATCTCGCGCAAGTTTTCTTGTATTGAAGCTTATTCTGAATAATTTTATGGACAGTACCAACACTTACTGAGACTTCTTCAGCAATCATTTCAGCAGTTATACACCTGTTAGCCCGAATAAGCGCGTCAATGCGGGTTTCAAGCAAGGGAGTTGAAACTTCGACCAGTCGGCCACGCCGCTACTCATCGCTGACATTTGCACGACCACTTTTAAACTGTTCTACCCATTTGTAAATGTTCGAACGGTGCAAACAATGATTTCCGTACACTTTTAACATCCTTTCATGAATTTCAGACGGTTTGACACCTTCTACGACTAAAAATCTAATCACTGAACGTTGTTCTTCCGCGGTGCAATTATCAAGCGGACTCGCCATTGTTGACTGAGTAAATTAGAGGTTATGTTTACGAAATTTTATTAAACAGCTGATCAGAAGTCATTACAAGGATGCCAACTTGTACTCCTGAAAGTATCGTACTGATTTATCAAGTAGTTTTTGAGCTAGAGCAATTTGTCTCGTTATTTATTGAATGACCCTCGTATTAACCATTTGATGATCTTAGCAACCAGACTGAAGCTTGGTTTTTCATTGGTGACAAGCCTAATGCTTAACACTTTCAACACCACCCTTATTTCCCATGTTATTCCTTGACAGGTCATTGTTTACAGCAATCCTTCAAACAATTTAACAAACCTACCTTCTAATAAAATCATGTATGAAATATATCAAATTTAAGACTTGAGTCAAACAGATTTCATTTATATTGCAAGTGTATCGATTACATGCACATATTGTTTACAAAATAATCTTGACAATAACTCTGCATCACAATTTTTCTTTTTTATTTATCAGAACTAAAACTAATTTACCTACAAATTCTGTTTTTCACTCTAACAGATAATTCTTAAAATATATTTTATGCTAACTTAACACGATCTTGAAATGTTTTTAAATTAAAAATGAAAATTATGCATATGCTATGTGGGAATGATATAGTTACAATATCCTGGTACATACAACCCTACATTACACTCTTACAATATTCACAGGTTCATATGTAATACCTCTAACAGAAGTGTCAATTTCAGAATCTGATTCATTAGAATTCATACTCATACATCATAAATTACCTGAATCATAACAAGCATGACATCAGGTGTAGCTGATATTTTGTTTACGGCCAGGATGAACCACTGATTACTTCATTCACTTACACGAGACATTTCTCAGCAAAATTTGAACTAAACTATAACAGCAGGTTGTGTGAAGAATAAATTTGCAGTAAACAAAAAATGGTATTGAATAGCACACAGGGATGGTCCACTGGAGGTGTGGGCATTTTATGTTGTCCATTTCATGTACAGGTATGGTGTTGAAAGTGCTCTACGTGTTGGGTGGCATCCAGTCACCGATTTGCCACAAGATACTATGCTTTTGCCAGTACTTAATATAATTTTGAATTTTGCCCGTTATCCATTCTCTGAAGCTTTACCCAATGATGTAGCACATGGAAATAATCAGTACATTTACAAACTGTGAGAAACTGCTATCTAATTTATTAAATTACTTTATTTATTTCTATTATCTTTTACATTATGAATGAATATAGTTTAACTGTTACTTTTTAAAAACAGGAAAACTTAGCTCAAGCTGTCACTGAGCTAACACCAGTAGATTATTGCTTTGTCTCAAATAGTAAAAGAATTCGTAACCCATACAATATCAATCTGAGCTTCACTACTAAAAAAAAATAAAACTTTATACACAAAATTTGCATTATCTTGTTGGTGCATCCTCTTCGTTCACTTTTTTAAATATTATATATATATATAAACTTTCACTATGAACAACTTACTTTATAGTTTTATTTCCAAACGTTTCAACGTGGTATACATCTTCTTCAGTGGGAGTAAATACTGAATGTCAAGTATTTATACTGGACATTCAGTATTTATTCCCACTGAAGAAGACGTATACCACGTTGAAACGTTTGGAAATAAAACTATAAAGTAAGTTGTTCATAGTGAAAGTTTATATATATATAATATACAAAATTTGCACACTAATTTCAAAATAAAAACATTTGTTATTGATTTTAAATGAAATATGTTTCACAAATAAGTCTAACCTTCAAGTAACAACTAGTAGTTTCTACATTTTCCGCATCAAATAATTAACATTTGCTACAAATATTCATCTGCTTAGTAATGGATTCATCAACACGCCATATTATTCAGCATCAAATTAACATATTTTAACAATAAAGTATGTTTCACCATCAACATAATACAAAATATATTAAAATGGTTAAATAAAACCTTTTAAAATTTTTATGAGTTTCCAACAAAAAGATAATTTGAATTCACAACAATTAACAATAAGAAATGAAATTACAGAGCCATGACAATGGAGACAGATAATAGCAATAACCAACACCAACTAAAACAAAAGATAATTTTTAATATTTTCTGTACTGTATTAGGTACTCTGATATTCATACAATCAGGACAGATATGGCTGTGCAAAATTGTTACATACTGTCAAAACACACACACACCTGCTTTATTAGGTAGGTGTTATTATTCAGATCTGATGTGTGTTCATTACTACAGTTCTATGTCTACTACCAACTTCTAATAATTTCACTTTGGTCACTATAACAATCTAACGTCTTCCTAACCCTGAATATTTCTTCCTCCTATATACACAGCATTCTGCTTTAATGCTTTCTTTTCTTTTTGAAATGAAAATAAGAATTTAATGTGATGAATCTTATTCCATACATACAACTGTCTGAGTGCAATCAGTACATAAGTATCGTAACTCTGTTGATTTGTTATTCTATGGGCATTTGTTTGGTAAGCTGAGTTGAATATTTTCAAGTTATCTATCTCTTGTCTCTAAAAACCTACATATTATCTTTTTTGTTTCAAACAATTTTTTTAAACACTACAGTTTAACTTAGTATTTAGTTCTCTTACTTTATATTAATGTGAAAAATTACAATGCTTCTTTAGACAATGTCAGAACCAATACCCAACCAGAGTGCACTGACAAACAAAAATGCCATTTGTTTAAATGAATACAGTTTTATATACCCAATCTGTTATTTAGACATAGCTGAAACTATTATATATTTTATCTAGTTTTATAAAGCGCTAGAAACAACTTTTATTAGTTCTATATTTTTTTAATTATAAGAGTACTTTTAAAGAAGAAGAATTTTCATATACTGATAACAATTCATTGTAATTCAAAATCATTGTTCTTACACTGAAAGTATACCATAACATATTTTTCTACATAATTCCTATAGACCTTGGGCATTTAGTACACATTTTTCACACAGGAAGACACGTTTGATGATCCCCTCATTGAAGACTCTTGCCACCTGTTTCTTGAACCAGTTGCATTTAATTTGAGAAAAGATGGAAGTCACATGGTACCAAGTCCGGACTGTAGGATTCACTGGAGGTTGATCCAATGCCTCCTAATGAAACTTTGGAGCAGTTCAGCTGTCCTTTCACCAACATGATGATGCACATTATCATGAAGTAGACATACCGTTTAGTCACCAGGCCTTGCTGACAGTTTCTATAGCTTGCCATAACTTTTTTAAGGTTTCACAGTACCTTTCAGAATTGATAGTTTCTCTTTGGGGCAGAAGAATGTCTTTTTTGCCCCCCCCCCCCAAACTAGGCATCAAGATCTTGCTTTATCACGCTTATTTGTTCTCCCTTTGTTAAATAACCATCACCATTTACACACACGTCTCATTCATTATGCCTTCTTCAAACATGTCAACTAGTGTTAATGAATTTTGGGTAGATCAATATTTCCTGTGTTTTATGATCTTATTGTAGAGTGAATTTCATAATCAGTTGAATTTTCTATCAAGTTATCCATTGCAAAGGTTATAAAAAATAATATATGAAGTAGCTCTAGAATAATGAAACTTCATACACAGCTGGCAGAAGAGATATAATGATCAGCTGACCTTGTGTGTGTTGGAAGTTAGACCTACAATTGTTGTGGACTAACAATTTTTACTTACAAAAATTAATTAAAACATAAAGAATCTCTTTTAATATACTATGACAAAAATGAGGTACAACAAGTAGTGCTTTACACATTTTGCAATGGCAGTACAAAGAAATGAAGTGATCTCTATGGCTTCTGATTAAATTACAGAAATCATTGATTAATAAGACAATCATTATAAACACTATCAGAACTATCCATGGAATGTTATGGGAAATAGGAAAATGCATATACATAAACTTTCTGAAAAATGTAATGGAATATAAATTACACAGAAAAGCATAGACGTGTTTTAAAATGTTGAATGACTTGCATGGACAGATCATATAAGAATGTACATGAGATGAAATAGGATCCACAAGTTGTCTTTGTACCTCTTAGATTTATTCAATGGTAGTCCAGATTTATACAAATATATATTTTTTATTAAACATCATTATAATGAATGATTAATGGACAATTAGCAACAAACAAAACTAACTGCACTGTCTTAAATGATGCATTCTACTTATTACGTAGACTATACTGTATCATATTTCCAAGGCAAGATAAATGCGGAACTCAGTGTTACAAATAATAAAAATACAGCAAAGTTAAATGTTAATAATAAAACAACAACAATACAAATTGAAAGGAAGCTAGCACACAACTGGAACTGCTTGATTACTGGTTCACACTCTGCAGCAACTGTGGTTAGTACAATCAGTATAAACAACAAATTGTTTTTATCTTACCTATCGAAGTTGAAATTGTCCATCGTCCTGTAAAAAACGCTTATGTTAATTTGAAATATTTACATTTTCTGCCAATTTACTCTGTCATATGGAACACCATTTAAAAAATTGCAAATTTTGCACAGCCATACTTTAAAAAAATTACATTATAATAAAAGGTACATATTGACATATTTCTATCCATATACTCAGATATTTAAAAAAAAACATTTAAACTAAATTTTAATAATATCAAACATTAATGATTACCTTCAGTCAATGTGTCTTTAATACAAATTTGCAATAACACTATTTTTGCATGTACTGGAGTAACATATTCTACCTACACTTTCAAATCCACATTCATACACTACAGAAACATTCCACTCATCAATACAAGTTGCAGCATAAGATTTTACACACTAATATTAATCTAAATAACATGTTAACTAAATTAGGTTAACATGTTATAGTCAATATAATAAAGTACAGCTGATTATAAAAATATATTGATGTTAAACTTATCCTCTGCAGAAAAATCTTAACTCAGGCACATAAGACATTTTCTTAGTATTTTCTGTAGAAGTGGATCTACTTACCACACAATTATGATTAATTTAAGAAAAAATATCTACCATGAAGACTTGTGCAAAAGGATATGAATATTACAGAAGTACAGAATTTCACATTTACATTTACTACATAGAGAACTGACACACAGTACTAACTGAAATTGTGGGGTCTTGTTTGACACTTTGTGAAACATAGTAATTTAATAAGAGATTGAAACATATTTGGTAGTTTCACAAAAGATTTATATTAACAAACTCAGCCTATTAGGTTACTCTCAGAAGAGTTACAATAATGGAAATAAAACAGAAGTGCTGGAGGTATGTGGAAGGGAATGGAAGTAGTAAACGGAAGTCAAAGCAGATTTAACAGTATAATTTATACTAGAAACAAAGAACTTGAAAACTTGAAAACAGTGAATTTTTTGTATTTCACTATTTGTATTTTTTGGGTTACAACTGTACTTTTATAGGCTATAAAGTTTATACATAAACAGTCATTCACATCATGGCATAAAAAGTTAAGCACTTTTCATAAAATGGTTAACTACGGATTTCTGTTTTCTTATAGTGCCTCTAGCAAATTAAAATTTTAATAAGCAAGTTACTGTAATAAAAAATGTAGCAGAAAATAACTGGTATGACAAAAGAACAATAAACACTTCAAAAAATCTCATTCACAAGACCTTTATTCAATAAGTCCTGATCAGAATTATAAACAGTTTCAGTTACCAAATTATATTCTGTTTGCATCAGACAAAATACACAATTGGTTTAAAAAGTGTGTCCTTATCCCATGACATAACTTATCTAATATCATTTAATAAATCTATATATATAAAAGAGAAATACCACTGACTCATCACGAAATCTCCGAAACTATAACACCTAGAAACTTGAAATTTGGCATGTAGGTTCCTTATGTGATGTAGGTATCCGCTAAGAAGGGATTTTTGGAAATTCGACCTTTAAAGAGGGAAAAAGGGGGGGGAGTTTGCCTGACTGACTGACATAGAATCAACGTAGAGCAAAACTACTGAATGGATATCAATGAAACTTAGAACATAGCTTTTCATAGGTCTTAGGTGCTCACTAAGAAACGGTTTTAAAAACTTTCACTCCTAAGGGGCAAACCCCCCCCCCCATTGTATCTATGTATGTATGTTCCACATCTCCTCCTAAACCACTGGACCGATTTCAACCAAACTTGGCACAAATATTTTACGCGACGGGAGAACCAACATAGGATAGGTGTTTTTTCGATGGGGTCCTTTGGGGTTTTTCACATCTCCTCCTAAACCACTGGACCGATTTCAACCAAACTTGGGACAAATATTTTACGCAGCGGGAGAATCAACATAGGATATGTTTTCTTCGATGGGGTCCTTTGGGGGTTCTTTGGGGTCTTCCACATCTCCTCCTAAACCACTGGACCGACTTCAACCAAACTTGGCACAAATATTTTACGCAACGGAAGAACCAACATAAGATTGGTGTTTTTTCGATACGATCCTTCGGGGAGTCCTTTGGGGTCTTCCACATCTCCTCCTAAACCACTGGACCTATTTCAACCAAACTTGGCACAAATATTTTACGCAATGGGAGAACCAACATAGGACAAGTGTTTTTTGATACGAACCTTTGGGGGGTCCTTTGGGGTCTTCCACATCTCCTCCTAAACCAGTGTTTAAGAGTTAAGATCGAAGTAAGTTATAAGCGAGTACAAAAAACAAAGTTTTGATAGCGAATGTATTCAGACCATAGAGCTCAGACAATATAAATGCACTTGCTTCAGTTTGAATTTAAAAATTGATAAGCTGAAATCTATAGAGGTATTGTATTGTTAGAATAAGTTTAGGAGACACTAATTTAACAAATGCCTTATTTCAACATTAACACAATGAATTATAAAACGACAGTTAAATACGCAGCGCGTGCAAGTACTGTAGACATTTTATTGAAAACTAATTTAGCTGTTCGCCCTCTCCCAGAGTTAGAAATCGAGCAGGAGCATCACGCGCAACAGAATTCTTCTCCAGATATAAGAATACAGTTTATGACATGTTCTTAAACAGGTGCGCTACAGAGTATTCCTCCAGTGAGAATGCGAACGTAACAATATAAGGAAGATTATACAGTATACAAGTAATATAACGTTAGAACAAGAATAGGTGCCTATGAGCCTATGAATAAATTATGAACCCGAGCAACGCTGGGTAAATCGGCTAGATATAGATATCTATATAAGCCAAATACCACTGACTGACTCACTGATCACGATATCTCTGAAACCACTGAATGGATATCAGTGAAACTTTGAACATAGCTTCATCATAGGTCTTAGGTGCTCACTAAGAAACGGTTTTAAAAACTTTCACTCCTAAGGGGCAAAAAACCAAATACTGAAATTTATAGCGGGAAATGCATACTTGGTAAATGAAGTGGTTGACATCTCAGTTTACTGGAAACCCCGAATACATTTAGTCCTGAGTTTTTAATCATTGTTTTAAATTGAAAAAACTTCGTTGTTTGCAGGTTCTTATAGTCGAGAAAATTTCGAAGTTCAATTAATTAATAAATGTATGTCCTTTTTGTTCTCGGAAACGGCTCTAACGATTTTCTCGAAATAAATAATAAATAGCTGTTGCTATGAATGTAAATAGACAAACTAAGAGTTGAGAATTTGTACAATCTATCTAATCCTATACTATTAAGCGAGCAATAATTGTACAATTACGTACAACGTGAAACTCTGTAGCGAAGCACGGGTATTTTGCTAGTATACCATATTTATCTGATACATATATCATCTAATAAATATATTATCTAATAAACATAACTTTGCTCATTATTCGTCAAAAATAAAGGAAAATCTAACATATGGGATACATATGGGCATAGGCGTAACTTGGGAGGGGCAAGGGGGCACTCCCCCCCCAATGTTCGAGCATTATAAAATTTTGTTTCCAGTTGTTATAGATAAAAACTAACAAATAGTCAAACAGGAGACAGTTTCTATGCTTGCCAGCACAGTAAGCACTATTTATCAATGTCTGTACTGTTATCAGACGACTAGTTGCCATAAATTTGTTATTCTGATTTCTTTTGAAGAAACTTGTAAGGGGAATGTTTGACAGATTTGAATGATATACGTAAAAAAAAAAAAAAAAAAAACCTAGAGACCTAATTAACTGGAATACAATGTGTGGCTTTTACATAAACAAAGACTTGTTTTGGAACACTGTTATTAAATAATAAGCGCAGCTGTTTTTCTAAGAATTTGCTCTCTTTACTTTCCTCTCTTTGTCACACATTCTTCTGAGTCATCATCTCTGTGCTCGGATTGTTTACGGTTTGATTCGAGATTATCGCTGTTTTCAGTTCAGCAGAATTTAGCAAACACTACAGGCCAGTGTAAAAGAGAGCGGTATGGTAGAGGTAACAGACTCGGCAGTATGAACAAAGCTGGCTTACTGTGCAAGACATCGATGGCTTTGTTCACGAATGTTAAAAGACGATCGTTTGGAACTGTTATTTGTTAATGATTACTGATACAAGTGCGGTTGGTTACTCGGTCGTATACATAGTCCGTTAAAGTAGGCCTACACATGGCTTGTCTCTTTCTTAATTCGTTATTGTTGTGATTGTTTTGGTTTTTTGTGTTCCTAAGTTCTGAGAAATGGGAGATAAGAAACACAAAGGAGTAACACTGCTTAATTTCTTTGAAAATTCCCTGACTGGCAATTTGAAAATTTCTTTGTGTTGTGACTGATTTGGCTTATTGCTACTACTGCCGAGCATTTTGTGACAGTGTGCCTAAGGGAGAGGATGCGTTTACGAAAACTGGGTATAAGAATTTGAAGAACTGAAATTGTTTATGTTTATAGGTCTACAGTATATTTGTTCTAGGGGAACATAACTGGAAGTACAACTTATGAAGAAAGGTTTGTTGATCATTAAAAAATGAAATTGTCCCTTGTTTACTAACTAAGAATTATTACTAAACTTTCTAATTTTGTATAAAATATATTTTATTATATAGATGGTCTCACTACACACTTGAATTTATGAAGCTTTACCCTGGCCCCCCAAAGTTAGGCCACAAGTTATGCCCATGCATATGGGTTCTACCAAACACATTGTGCAGATGATGCTATTTATATCAGACAGTGTGGCCATAAATTTCTGAACACAAGCAAGAAATTTTAAAATATACATCAAGTACCAGACTTCACTGAATGCTGTATAAAATACAATTTCTTTTTAGATTCACAACTATAAAATTATTACACAACATAGTGTAACGGTACAGAATCAAGGGGATTTATTTCATTCTTGTATCAATGGTAATAACGGGGAATCACCCAGACAGGGTTTCAGTTTTAATAAGCAGAGTGTACATTTGAAACACCCAATTGTTGGTTTATCCAGTAAGCCCTAACAACTTGCGACAAATCCTGGAGCATCGGAATGTGTCAGAGTGCACGGATGCCCGTTCAGACAGAGTGAAGATCACGTACGGTTTCGTTGTTCGACGAATGCGAGTCTACGATAATTAGCGTTAACCAATGAGAATGCAAGTTGACGCTCTCGGGATGCCGAGGGCCATATTGAAAACGAGCCACTTAGTGTCACCCGGCGGAACTGGCCGGTTCAGTAAACAGGCTCTCGAGCCAAAATTTAATAAAAGTGCTAAAACATTTTATTAAACTATAAATAATAATGTAATACAGGATTCCAACAGTAGTGAAACTTCAAACAATATTCAGTGAACATTATTTTAATCAGTGAAAACATAATTCGGACAACCAAGTGAACAAAAAACGGACTGACTTCAACACGTGGTTTTCATGGAGACAACAGGAAAGTAACTGTTTCCAAATTAATTAAATCATTATAACAAATTAAAAAAGAACTCTAAAGTAAATGGGGTAAAACGTGTGAATGGTAAGAATGAATGAGCGGGTGCTGGGTTGCCTTGTCAAAAAATATTTAATTTAAGAATAATACGTAGATATACTACAGTCTGTTTTGTGACATAAGAATCAATGATGAAATGAATAGACAGTAAGGAAGTTAAAAAGAAAGAGAAGATAATGAAATGTTAAATAAAGCTGAGATAGTTAACAAATTCAATGAGAGTCGAATTTACTAAACAACACAAACACAAATCACACTTATAGGTCACGAGTTCGAGTGAACGATCCTGGACCCGACAAAGGTAAGAATTTTGGAAAAGTATTTTTTTTTTACGAATTATTATTTTGCAAGTAATAGTAGCTTCACAATTGGCGCCTCGAATTTGGACAGTTTTTACAAATTTCAATTTTGTACAAACCACGCTTACTCGTGGGTATAAGATGTGATTTGGAGGTTATGTGGTAATGCGTATTAATTGCGTATAAATGATGTTAAATTAATTAATAATAAAGAAGTGATGTTGTGTTATATTTAAGTGATGCTTATATATATTGAATAATAGAAGGGTAATAGTGTTTTTATATATATATATATATAAATAAAAAGAGTTATATTATAAATAATTTTGAACATGGCCGAGGCACAAGAAAATAAAGTGAGTGGAGCAGGGGAGGTATGGAATACTACGGAATTCCTTCAAGAGTTTAAAAGGATTATGGAAAGAATGACTGCGGATGACTGGCGTAAATTCAATAATGAGCTTAGACAAATGGAAGAACAAAAAACGGGATTATACACTTTCTTGAACGAGAATAGTGATGACACTAGTAAACGAAGTAACGAGGTAAGTGAAGGGGTTAGTGAAAGTAAAATAGTGGAAGTGGTAGCGTTAGAGAATAAAATATTGAATAGTGATGATGATGATGATAGTGTAGTGGGGGTAGAAAATGGTAGAGAGACAGACCAATTAGATGAAAATAAAGACTATCAGGTAACAGAGAATGAGGTAAGTAAAGATAGTATAAATGGAAATAACGAAGTAACAGACGACATTGGTGTCAAAACAGGTGAGGAAAAAAGGGAGATCAATATGAATAATAATGAAGAAATAATTAACGAGGTAAGTGTTAGCTATAAAAATGGGTTAACAAGTAGTGGTGATGAGAATATAGTAGTAGTTAAAAAGGTAAGTGAGAATAATGGTGAGATAATTAAAAAATGGGGTGTTAGAGAGTAACATGGTGAATAATAATAATGGCAATGAAATTTTAGTGGAAATAAAAAGTAGTGATGAGAGAGAGTGTGAGGAGAGGTTAGGTTGGCGAAGGGCAAATTTTCCCAGTTGTTTAAATGGAGTAAAGACTCTGATAGTGAGTTATGAGGACAAGGTTTCCTCCAGTAATTATGTGAGAGACAAGGTGTCTCTAAATAGGTCCCCTGTGTATCATGAGTTCCCTGGAAGAGCCAGGATGTGTCATGATAACATTATGTTGCCTTTGGTATGGAGAGAGAGAGTAAAATGGGGTTGTGTAAGCGATTGTGAGAGAGAGAGATTGTGTTATTTAATGTTATTCGAAGTTACGAAGAACTATTAGAGATAATAAATAGAGAGAGAATTAGTAATATTGTTGACTTACCTTGTTGTGAGAATAGTGCACCAATAGATGATGATAACTAGGACTAGGATTTTTATGTAATATCAACATGCAAAATATGTACATATTTATGTAATAATATTAGGTGAAATATGTAATATTACATAAAAAAAATTTTAAAATATGTAAGTTTATTTAATTTAATTTTTATATAAATGATATATTAAACATTATATTACTTGAAGATTCCTCATTTTATTAATTATATTTTTCCAAAATAAAGTGTGGTACAATAATTAATTAATTAAGCATGTCCATATTATAGCAAACTTAAATAAATTCCATTATTATGTATGAAAAAATGCGAAAATTTAATAGAAGTTTCACAATTATTATAATTTTCATAGTCACTGTTTAAACTATCTGTCCACTAAATATTACTTTGCAGAACTCAATCTACTTACTTCACTCCGAATTGCAATGAACTATCAGATACATCTCCAAGTTTTCCATTGTCATGGAATGCCGCCGGTCAGAGATGTTTTTGTATACAGAAAATGACCTCTCCACGTCACAGGAAGTTGCTGGTGCAAATTTAAGTAGATTAAATTTTTCAGGAGAGATATCGTCTGGAGGATTCTCTTCTTCGCCACTGAGGATCTTGCACACTGCAGTCATTGTCGAGAAGCCAGGGTTTCTCTCCATAACAGACTCAAATTTCTTCATTACTTCTATTCCAACAATCCCTTCAACAGCACTTCACTTGGATTTCACATCTTCCACAATGTCCAATGATTTCTTCAAAGGCATGCCACGAGTTTCTAATTTTAAAATACTGTCAGCAATGAATCCAAAATTGCTTTGGATATAAGCTAATTGGCACTGTACTTCAGAATCACTGAAGGCACTTTGGGTGTCTCTCACTGAAACTGCTGATTTACCTGGAAACGAATCTATCACAGACTTCACATCTTTAAAATGTTCACTATAAAAGCAGGCAGCTTCGATCCACGTACCCCACCTAGTCAGGACAGGTTCAGGGGGCAATTTCACATTTGGCAATTGTTCTCTGTAGTGCAACACACGTTGGGGGGCTTTAACGAATACTTTCTTGGTGTTTGAAATAATGCTGTTCACTTGTGGATATTTACTTCGCACTTCTTCGGCGACACGTTGCAGTCCATGGGCGAGACAGGTGAAATGAATCATATTTTGATAGAACACACGTAAAGCAGTTCCCGCCTTTAGCATGTACGCTGCAGCATCAGAATAAAGAACAAGAACTGTATCTTCTTGAACGCCTTCAGGCCACAACACTTTAAGTCCATCATTCACAAAACGAGCAACTGTTGCATGATTTGTGTGTTCCAACACTTTCGAAGAAATCAGAAAAGATGTAGGGGATTCTTCTCCATCCAGCTTACCAATCACAAGGTTGGCAACATAGTGCCTTTTCACATCCGTAGTTTCATCGACAGCGATCCATAGTTGCTGCCTATATGACGTCGCACGTATGCCAGCGCTTCCTCGTAACACAAATGCAGGTAGTTTTTTCGGAGCGTAGAATCGTTAGGTATCTGCCTCCCGCAATACTTCTCTAAAAATGCGCGATATTTAGGTACCTGGAGTTTGTACCACGGATATTTGCGGCAACCATAGCAGTACACATGTCATAGAAGAATTCATTCCTTGCACTTGAAGACTGTTGCATTTGAGATAGAAGGACTTGCTTTTTAGATGTTTGTAGTGCTTTATTCCTAGTATGCAGGGCACTGCGCACATGTTGTTCAAGTTGTGATTTCATTGAACATGTAATCTTCTTATTACAAGCCTGGCAGAGAACCACAGCTCCATCAGTAGTGAACGAATCATCTATTGTAATCCACGACTTTAACTTCGATGATAATTTTGACGCTACAGGAGGCATCACAGGTGGAATTCAATTAAACACTGTGGTTGCCAAAGCGATACTAAACGTACGAACTCAAGAATTCACAGAGAAAAACGAACGAACTGTTCTTTCTCACGCACACAAACAGTTTACTCTTTACTCTGCCCCTTTCCACTTAGCCTCTCCATTTACTAGTACCCACCCCACCACGCACTCTGTTTGTAAGCAAAACGGACTGTTTTCCTAGAAACGGAGCTATTTGTCCAAAACAACTGTTGCTTATCGTTTCTGAAAACGGAGTGAATAAGCAAAACACAATCGGCAACGAACTGTTGTTTTCTCCACTAATATCTTTCTTGGAATTCTTCCCTGACCCTTTCTCAGCAGCTTATAAATAGCTTGGAAAATCCGTTTCAGGTACCTGAGTTTCTAGTGAACAAATATTGTCATACGGACTGTTTTAAATTACCGTATATTTCACTTGCGAAAAAATACTTATTTTACAGTAAGAGACAGAATATTAGGGGAGCAGGATGGTGTAGCCGCTTCGCTGCTCGCCTGTCACACCGGCGACCGTGGTTCGAATCCCAGTGTGTCGGTGCGAGATTTTCAGTTGAAAAATCCCGCGGTGTCAGGAAGGGCATCCGACCTTAAATCCCCGGCCACAACTCTTACACGCCTTAGTGCGTGCAAACAGCGACCCTGCGCAAGCGGGATAAGCTGAGGAAGTTGATGAAGAGACAGAATATATAATTTTACATAAAAAAAGTAAAAATATGTAAAAAAATGTCATTATGATCAAATATGTAACAACAAAATGTCATTATATGATAGCTAAGGTTCTAATTCACGGACATTTATCATTTTTAGTTATGTATAAGCAAAAGGAAAGAATATGTATTTACATACGAATCCTAGCTCTAATGATAACTGTGATAATTATATTGAATACTTACCTGTATGTAGGATGGGGATATTAATAGCAGCTGATTTGGATAGTAAGGAGAGAATAAAATGCTTCATTGAGACAGATTAAAATACTAAGCGAGACTGGACCAAAAATACCAATGTAGACGGGTTTTATGAATTAATAATGGGAAGTAATCTGGTGAATTATTCTTGCGATATAGGGAAGGAATCAAAAGTAAAGGGTTATTATATAAATAATAATAATAATGTAATGAGTGTAATGAAAGATGAA
This sequence comes from Magicicada septendecula, assembly GCA_034769895.1. Classification (NCBI taxonomy): domain Eukaryota; kingdom Metazoa; phylum Arthropoda; class Insecta; order Hemiptera; family Cicadidae; genus Magicicada; species Magicicada septendecula. The sequence goes on from CM068368.1 coordinate 382,535,800, forward strand.
AATTGTTAGTGAAAATAAGACTAATTTTCGATGATGGTGGTTAGAGATAGTGAATGAACATTTAATTATTTTAGTTTATGGTAATTACTTGGCTAACTTATGTAATGAGGTGTAGTAAACAATAAAATAATGCTTTTCTTTTATAAAAGAAAAGTAAGGATGGCTGCTAATTTAAACAATACGAAGAATAAAATAATTACGAAAAATAGTAGATAAATTTATAGTGAGGTTAATTGTGTTTGTCTAATAGGTTATGTTGTACTCTATAGTTTATGTAAACAATGTATGTATGCAAGAAGAATGGATTTTATAAATATAATAATAATAATAATTCTATACCAAACTAAATAAATAACGAGAATAATTGTGAAGTTTATCATGCAAATAACTGAATGGTAATTGTTTTGGAATATTGTAATTAAAAAACTTAGTGTTTTAAAAACTGATTGAATAAGATAAAATTGAGATGAATTAATTAATTTTGTATAAATGAACTTTGGTAATAAATTTCAATGCTTTTTCTAAGAGTTGAAGTTTATAATAAATAACAAATGAGTAAACGTCGAATGTGTTTAGTTGTTGAGTCATATGGTTGTTATAATGTATCAGAAGGTACATATGGTTATGTACATTATATTTGTTGCGATGAATGTTTGTAGTTATGAGCTTATAGTTGACCATATGTAAGTATGAATTTTATAATGCAATGGAAGTAAAGTAAAATGTTTTAATAATGAAATTAAAGGGGTTTAAAAGGTTTTAAATTTGGTGATTAAATTAATTTGAGGTAGTTATGAATTTTCTAGTGTAATTTTCAAAGATCATATTAATGTAAAATGTTGTAAAAGATGGAGTTTGGGTGATAATTATTTCAATAAGGCATTTGAGTCAGTCAAAGTTAATTTTAAAATGGGTATTAAACAAAATAAGAATTTTTGGAATAAAACTAATACAGAAACGGGTCAGTAGGAGGGACACAGTAGCGAAAGTGCATGTATGTAGAGAAAGCGAGAGTGATGTAAATGTAGAGTAAATAGGTGAGAGCAGGGTACATAAATTTTGTAGTGAGGGTGGTGTGGTAAGGAGTCCTCAACGCAAGGCGTTGTGGCGGGAGGAGTAGTTTTAAAGAGGTTTGGCGGAGTTACCTGGGAGGGGCCAGGAACTAATAAGGGAATGAGTATAAGGGAAGGGAACACACATCGGTACAAAGAGGGTATCAGGTATTTTGTAATAAGAGGAGAATGATTTAAGTGGAGTTAGAGAAATTAGTGGAGGTAAATATTATTGAGAGATCGGTGTCACCCTATGCAAATCTGTTAGTGGTCATTAGAAGGAAGAAGGTGGGTAAGGTTATATCTAAATGCCCATTCAATAAATCAAATCATTGTGAATGACTGAGAATCACCCGAACCAATTGATGATGAAAATACTTAATAGAAATTCATAGTTGAAAGTAAGAATAAATGTAACAAGTGAAAGAGTTAATAGAATTTGAAACTAAACTTAAATTTGAAGTGTTTGTCTCGATGTAATAATAGCAATGTTAATTATGAGTGTACTATGTTTTATTATGTTGTATTATGCTAGTGTGTAGGAATTTTAAACATGTATTATGTATTTTACATGTGATTCCCCACTTTCGGGTGGTCACGGCGTCACCGAACCCTGACCGTGGATTTGGATTATTGGTAACAAGGTGGTTAGGCATGTTGTACCCTAGCCATACTTGTTATTATTTTCAAAATTGGTGACTCTAGAAATTAACCGGGGGGTAAATTAGGGGAATCACCACAACTATGGAACAGCGGCTATCATCGAAGGGGGTGACAGTGCCGTGTTAAGGGCATATAATTAAATTTTAGTAGGATTACTGGTGTCCTCGGGCATCAGTAATGCCGAATGTTTTGTAACGCTGAAACAAGAACGGTGTAGGCAGCGTCTATACCCTAAATAAACTTCAGTTCTTGTGGATGCAAATGGGTGCTACAGTCCCATATCAGGAAACAATAGAGTGTGTGGAAAAGGAGCTGGCCGTTACAAGCCAGGGGCATAAATACAGCATTTATGCAAAAGGTAAATGCCTGGTCCGGTTTACCTGGCAGATGATTGACCTAATTGTAACTGGGTAAAGGGGGGTATAATAAAATGATGTAGTAGTAGAAGTACAGGGTGGGGCGTGGGAACTTCCTTTTTTGACAATGGCGCAGTGAAGTTATGTGGGGGTCACAGACTGGTGGGGAGGTCTCAACTGAAGAGGCAGGGTGGGAGGTTTGTGTCCCCACCCGTTTCAGTCGCAACAATGCTTTGGTCAAGGCAGCATCGCGCTTTTGCCGTAGAGGCGTATTTTTCTAACAGCCGCTCGGTCATCGCGGTGCAACGTGCCTTTCGTTGTCACTTCGAAATTCCCCCACGAGGCCATGTTCCTGATCGGAAATCGATTTTATTGTGGGTGGACGCCTTCAGGGAAACGGGGAATGTGTACAAAAGAAAGAGAGGACCTCCGAGGAACATTACAACACCTGAAAATGTCGAACGAGTTCGTTTGGCTGTGCTGCGGTCTCCTAAGCGCTCTGCACGTAAACATGCAGTTACCCTTGGCGTGTCGGCACGTTCTATTCGTCGAATTCTTCACGATGACTTCCATTTGCACCCATACAAAATGGTTGTGACCCAACAACTGATAGAACGTGATTATGTAAACCGACAAACATCATGTGAGCAGCTGGTTGACAACTTACCCAACAACGCACTTGTGTTCTTCTCTGACGAGGCACATTTCCACCTTAGTGGCTGTGTTAACAAACAGAATATGCGGTACTGGAGTGAAACAAATCCCAGGGAACTTCATGAGAAGCCCCTTCATTCGGATCGTGTCACGGTATGGCGTGCAATTTCAAGAGTAGGGATCATTGGCCCTTACTTTTTTCAAGAAAACGGTGGTGCTGTTTCCGTGAATTCAGACCGTTATTTGACAATGATCCAAGAGTTTTTTTTGCCTGCTGTCGAAGCAATGGAACTGGATAATGTGTAGTTTCAGCAAGATGGGGCCACAGCCCACACAGCCAGGGTTTCAATGGATTGTTTGAGAGAAGCCTTCCCCGGGCGGCTGATCTCCCTGAGAGGGGACGTAAACTGGCCTGCGTGCTCGCCTGACTTAGCCCCCTGTGATTATTTCCTGTGGGATTATCTCAAATCCCTGGTTTATAACGATCGTCCACACACCCTGGAACACCTACAGAACAACATCCGAGCCGAAATTGCCAATATACCGGTCCACATGCTTGAAAGAGTGGACTGAAACTTCCGAATTCGACTGAATCAATGTATTGACAATGGAGGGCGACAATTACAAGATATTCTTTTTAAAACAGTGTAAAATCAAATCTCTCATGTTGTGTGACAGGTGAAAAATAAGAATAAAGAGTTTTGAAACGTGTACGGTTTTTTATTTCATTTTCAAAAAAGGAAGTTCCCACGCCCCACCCTGTATAACTGACAAGTCAGTTAAGAATTACTAAATCGTAATCACGGTGCAATTAAGTTTGCGTGGCTCTAATTAAAGAGGTGTGTATTGTTGTGACTCACTTGCTATTGTAATGCTTATGCATTGTTGTATGTTAAAAGGAAAGTTAATTTTTAATAATGGTGATCAAACAGTTATTAATGAACATTCAATTATGAGAATTAGTGGTTTTAAGTACTGTACGCAGTACTGTAGTGATTTGATAGTTAACAAGAACATTTGATGATTTATATTATAGATACTTATGTGTATTTGGTTTCCTTGTATTCAGTGTACTTAGGTTAAGGTTATATTCACATGTTGACAAGACATCAGCTGATGCATGGTGTTGTGTATAGTATATTTTTTGTGTAACCAATTGAATTTATGGTAATAACAATTTTGTTTCTTTTTTATTAATTGTCAAAAAATATATTTTTGAAAGATAGTAAAAAAAAAAAAAAAAATGTTAGTAGTAAATTATTTTAACGAGTAGTGATTCAAAGGTTACAAAGATAATGGAAGTTAATGGATACAAAATGCAGTTAAAGTAATTAACTGAAAGAGATGATTTAAATGAAATTAAAATGTGAATTTTTGGTCATGCACTTAGATTTATTTGGACATATGATTGAAATTTAAATAATTTCTTTTTGATTTGAGATGATAACGCCAAATAACCAATTAAAGTGTTTGATTAATAGAAATTAAAATAAAGAGAATAATGCTAAGGAAGTGTAGATTATGTTAACTTAAAAGTGATGATGCTTATTTTGAGGTTAGGGTTTTGTAAAGTAAGGAATGTTTATTTGAGTTAAGGTGTATTATTTTTAAGATAAGAAAGCACTAATGTACGCACCCAGTACTTTGCTAAAGGCAATCCAGTATGGCTAAGAGGGGGATATATCAGTTGAGGATCTGGTTTGGTGTAAGCCCAATTTGACAATTTATCTGAAATGTTACAGAGTTAGGTGATACTGTGGTGAGTGCCTGTCTGATTTTACGGTGTTGGGATCTCGGACAGAGAAGTTCAGTAGAGTCATTCAGGTACAGCCATAGTCACCGAACTAGGGGGTAGATTACCCATGATTTATTAAGGAATTAAGGGGAGTTTTTGGCACCATATCCTCGCTGGTCCTCTTAGGTTTTAGCAATGAGAGTTTTTCTGTTTCGGCAGAAAACCTCTCATTGGGGGGGGTATTGTTAACGGTACAGAATCAAGGGGATTTATTTCATTCTTGTATCAATGGTAATAACGGGGAATCGCCCAGACAGGGTTTCAGTTTTAATAAGCAGTGTACTTTTGAAACACCCAGTTGTTGGTTTGTCCAGTAAGCCCAACAACTTGCGACAAACCCTGGAGCATCGGAATGTGTCAGAGTGCGCGGATGCCCGTTCAGACAGAGTGAAGATCACGTATGGTTTCGCTGTTCGACGAGTGCAAGTCTACGATAATTAGCGTTAACCAATGAGAACGCAAGTTGACGCTCTCGGGATGCCGAGGGCAATATTGAAAACGAGCCACTTAGCGTCACCTCGCGGAACCAGCCGGTTCAGTAAACAGGCTCTCGAGCCAAAATTTAATAAAAGTGCTAAAAAATTTGATTAAACTATAAATAATAATGTAATACAGGATTCCAACAGTAGTGGAACTTCAAACAATATTCAGTGAACATTATTTTAATCAGTGAAAACATAATTCGGACAACCAAGTGAACAAAAAACGGACTGACTTCAACACGTGCTTTTCATGGAGACAACAGGAAAGTAACTGTTTCCAAATTAATTAAATCATTACAACAAATAAAAAAGAGCTCTAAAGTAAATGGGGTAAAACGTGTGAATGGTAAGAATGAATGAGCGGGTGCTGGGTTGCCTTATCAAAAAATATTTAATTTAAGAATAATACGCAGATATACTACAGTCTGTTTTGTGACATAAGAATCAATGATGATATGAATAGAAAGTAAGGAAGTTAAAAAGAAAGAGAAGATAAAGAAATGTTAAATAAAGCTGAGACAGTTAACAAATTCAATGAGAGTCTACTTTACTAAACAACACAAACCCTAAATCACACTTATAGGTCACGAGCTCGAGTGAACGATCCTGGACCCGATAAAGGTAAGAATTTTGGAAAAGTATTTTTTTTATTAATTATTATTTTGCAAGTAATAGTAGCTTCACAATAGACAAAATTAAAAGGCTGGACCTATCAGAAATTATGAAAGGTGTTAAAAATAGAAAAAATATAAAGAAAGAACAGACAGAATGCCATGCAGCTGCTTCCTTCAAAGCAGTCTTTCAGTTAATTTAAGAACGGTTGTATTCCTGCTATATCTGCTAAGAAATTTAAATGTTTTGATTAAGGAATAAAATGCTTAGAACAGCAAAACGAATGTGATGCAGCTAACCTATTTATAAAATGGCTTGTGATTTGGTGAACAATAAGAAGTGCAGAATCCATGGAAAAAGAAAATTTTTAATTTCTTTTCTAATAAGATTTTTTTTTTGAATTAATAGTATTACTTCACAATATGCAGCTCACACTGCACCTTAGCTGGACAGCCACTTAGGAAAGACCACTTCTGTACTCACCCAAGTTGTCATAGACGTTGGTAGAATTCTCAACCAATAACTGAAACTTATACAAACATCAAGAACTTGTATGGTTGTTGTCATCCTGCTGCTTAAACAACGTATGCAAAGCACCACGTACACATTTTCTGTCTCCTCAGGATAACACTGCCTCATTAACTTACTTTCAGTTTGATTCTGGCTACTCCTTTTTCCATTTCCAAAAGTGCATTCTCTATCTCTTATAAACACTTCTTCTTCAATTCAATTTTGCTTTCCTAGTTAACACACAATCTCTTGCATAATATATCCCCTTCACTACTTTTGCCTTTGTTGATCCTAGTGTCATTGTGATGGTACAATCATGGTACATTTTATAATTACCTAAAATATGGTAACGAGATCATAAATATTGTATTTTTCTATTTTTTGACATACCCAACCCAATCTCAAACACCCGATATCGAATCTACAGTGAGTGGACTATATTACAGTATTTGCCAGGATTTGAACTAATTCATGACAAAAAACGGTGTCACATCATAAAAACAGTGTGCAGTTATTGCGATAAGCAGAGCCAAGCCTTCATTACGTCAGAGGCTGAGAATGTGTTGACAACAACCAAACTGCGATGTCAACACGATAGACAAAGAAAATGTGACGTCAGTACACCCCACTTCCGCAGATTTCAACCAGGAATTGTCGTCATTTCATCTGCAGCTCTGATTTGAGCCGGCCGGCCAAAACTCATTCACTCACGGGTGAATTTTTTAACTTTTTAGACCACTGTAGGTGGTTAATAATTGTGTAAAACACCGTACAGTGCGTCGACTATAAAAATGTGACCGAGACGTGTACACGTAAAACTCGCGGTACTGGGCGCGAAGTTTTACCGCCAGCTACAACAACCAGCAACACTACATTGGTGAGAACGTTCCTTTTACATCTTCAATCCTTTGATTCATTCCCAATACCAAATTTTGAATCAATGTAAAATCATTTTAAATTCAATACTAAAAAATCATTTAAATTTTTCAATATATAAAGGGAGCTCCACTATGTATAAAATTTGTACCATGAGTATGTAAGAGTGAGTATTTGAGTGTGTGGGTTAAAAAATATTAAGTGTTGGGTTGTGCTGAAATTTCAATAATTTACGTTTAAATAATTATAACATATATTATAATGCAGCGTATATCTTTTGTGTAGAGTAATATCATGGGGACAACGCCCATGGCGCAATATATATATATATCCATGTAACATTTATCATGTTTAATGTTAATAAATACTTTTTATATGTTATTTGAAGTTTCGTTATTTCAGGTAATGGGTTTCACTGAACTGGTACGTGTTAACCGAATTCTGGCCCTAATAGTAAATGTCGATCATACACAGTACAGTTACAGACACTTGCACAACATGGCACCCTAGATTGTTGTACAGACAAAATACATTGTACATTGTAATCAAACAATATAAATTAATATAAGAGATTACATTTGCGCCCGAATTGCAGGGACTAAGAGATTACATTGGCGCCCGTGATAACAGGAACTCGATATAAGACTTAATTTTATATGGAGTAATACCTACCAGGAAAGTGGAACGGTTACCTGAAGTAATTGCGTAAGTACATACACACGTGCGTAGAATAGGGTTAAGTTCCTAGGTTATAAATATACATGTTTTAGCAAGATAAAATAACAAAGATGAATACCAATGATAATATAACTATAGAAATCAGTGCTACTGACATAAATTTAACCAGTGAAATGGAGGTTCAAATAAATCCCATTAGTCAGAATGACGAGGTAAATACGCCTGTATCTGCCGAAATAACGCAAACTGACAAATCCATTTCAACTAATTTAGACAGTAAATCAGATGAAAGTAACGCAATAATACAATTGTTATTAAAACTAGATAAAAAACTAGACGAACAGAAAAAAGATTATGATATTCAATTCAAAATTTTGAATGACAAATTTGACAGTTTTAACAGTAATTTCAATGAATTGAAAAATGATGAATGTACTCTAGATAATCTAAATAATACAGGTAGTAAGATTGGGGTATTAGAGAAGGATAAACATGATAATGAAAGTATAATGAATGATAATGAAATATTTGAATTTATGAAGTCAGAAAGAAAGTTGAGAGAAAGTATTTTAGTACAAGGAGTGCAGGGGGTAGAATTTTCTTTTAATGTTGTATTAGGGGGTGAAGACAAGTCTTCATGTAGTTGTTATAAGGATAAGAATGCCTTTAATTTATATTTGATAGACGATAGTTCTACAAATAAAGTTTCTTTTAGTTTTTGTGTACCTAAGAGGTGCAACGATTTTATGATAGGGACCCCTGCATATTTGGAGAAAGTGTATTTTGGTGTTATGGAGAGAAATGTATTAAGAGAGAAAGTATAGAGAGATATTGTGAGAGTAAGAGAGTAATAGAAGTATTTAAAGTAAACAGAAATTACAGACAACTGTTAGAAAGGTTAGGGTTATATGTGGTATATGAAAATGATGAATACTTACCTGATAATAACAATAAATTGAAAATAACAAGAAATGAGAATAAAGACATTAGGTACTTACCTGTGGTGGAATATTATGGGGATAATTATAGTATAAACCGATTAATGACATATGATACTAAGACAAACGGAACCCTACTTGATCGTGACTGGAAATATTTATTTAATAACCGTTCAATAACATATGAATATAATGTATCTAATAAAATCTATGTATTAAATAAGAATTTATATAGACCTAAGATTCGTTTGTTGTTTAATGATGGCGGATAGACTGTTATATTGTGAAATGAACATTAAATAATAATATGAAAAGTGGTTTTGAATTGGACTGTTATGGACTGATTTCGATTAATGACACAATAATGAAGTTGGAGTGTATATTTTTACTGTATTTATCCATGTATTTTGATGTGTATTATGTATTACAGGTACCCCAGTGTGTATTATTATATATATTTTATATATATAACATGTTTAATAATAATATTTTAATTAATTACTAATGTAATTACTAATGAATAATAATGAATGTTTAAATAAGTATATATATTTGAATTTTGAAAAGAGGTATTGTTATAAGTAGGTAAGAGAGGAATTTTATAAGAGAATGGTAAATGATTACAGTAAGGTAAGTGTTTAAACAGGAATAGAACCTGTGTATAGATAAAATGCAGGTGAGTTGTGCAATTAATGTAAATGGAGTTAGAAAGATAAGAATTTTAAGAAAATACAAAGAGAATTATTAAATATTTAGGGACACAGTAGTTAGTGATTATTTGTAAAGAAGGTGTTTAAGTAAAGGTACATACATATATTTGTTGTTGATGAATTCTGTAGTGGGGGTGCGGTGATAAAGAGTAGCCAACCAATAGTGTTGTGGCAGGTATTAGCGTAGTTTAAGGGAGTGTTTGCCGAATTATTTGGAAGGGCAAAAATATTAGAGATGTATATAGCCAGTTAGGGAACACCCAACCCATTGCAAAGACGAGCGGTGCCATATGATTTAAATGAAAGTAGTAATGGAGTATATGATTGAGATATTGGTGTCAATGATAGGTAAATTTGATGGTCAGTTAGAAGAAGGTGAGTAAAATTATATAATGAAGTATAGTGAATATAGGAGTTATCCAGACTAAACAGTGATAGAAGGTGAAAGGTTAGGTAGTTAGGTAGATAGAAAGTTCAGAGTATAGAGAAAGTAAGAAGTGAATTATGAATAATGAAATAATAATGTAATATGAATAGTAACAATAAGTTCAAAATGTATTTTATTATTATAAATAAATAAATTTGATGTTTAATTAATAACTGCAATGGTAAATTTTAATTTAAATACAACTTTTAAGTAAATTATACAAATGTTAATGCATATCTTAGATATGATTAAATATGATTGAGTATTTAAAATGTATTAACTGTATTATTAATATATCAGTGTTAATTATTAATGTATTATGTATTTATTTGAAAACTTTTTAACATGATTTTATAATATGTGTAGGAAGAAAAAAAAAAAACAATTTTTTAAATGGCGCTGTTAATAATATTTATCAGCCAGATGATTAACTGTTAATAATAATAATAATAATCATAATAAAAGTTTATTTTAAGAGTTATAAATAAATAAATCGATTTATTAAATTTCTTGATTTGTTTTCTCCAAGTTTGGGAGATAGATAATTATATTTTATTTAATTATATTTTATTTAATTTTTTATAATTTTGTGCTTATGTTACAATTATAGTAATTATAGAACGAAGATAATTATTATCGATAGGAATCGAAACCATTATTCAAGTTAGGGTTTGTAATATGCAGGAAAGATATTCTTTTTAATCCTTGAGATTTATTATTTTTATAATTTTTATACTTTCTAATTTTATTTAATATAATTTATAATTTTAAAAATAGTAAGCCAACCCAGTGCTTATTGGCACAAACCAGCACTTAGCTAAGGGGAACCATATCAGTTAAGGAGGTAGTGATTCAATAAGCCACTATATTAATATTTTTTATAAATTGTTTCAGTGTTTGGGATGTGACAGCAGTCCTGAGCTGGCTAACTCGTCAGAGCAGGGGCGTTAAGAGCCTAAGTGGCCTTATGGTGTTGGGATCTCGCAGGAGAAGTCCAGTAAGGTCATGAAGGTACAGTCATTATCACCAGACCAAGGGTGAGTGATTATTGTTTTTTATATAAATTTGTAAGGGGTTTGTGGCGACTTGTCCTGGCTGATCCCTTTAGGAAGTATGAAAGGGTCAATGAAAGTTTGTGTGCTTCGTCACACCATCTTTCATTGAGGGGGTTTTGTGATGGTACAATCATGGTACATTTTATAATTACCTAAAATATGGTAACGAGATCATAAATATTGTATTTTTCTATTTTTTGACATACCCAACCCAATCTCAAACACCCGATATCGAATCTACAGTGAGTGGACTATATTACAGTATTTGCCAGGATTTTAACTAATTCATGACAAAAAACGGTGTCACATCATAAAAACAGTGTGCAGTTATTGCGATAAGCAGAGCCAAGCCTTCATTACGTCAGAGGCTGAGAATGTGTTGACAACAACCAAACTGCGTTGTCAACACGATAGACAAAGAAAATGTGACGTCAGTACACCCCACTTCCGCAGATTTCAACCAGGAATTGTCGTCATTTCATCTGCAGCTCTGATTTGAGCCGGCCGGCCAAAACTCATTCACTCACGGGTGAATTTTTTAACTTTTTAGACCACTGTAGGTGGTTAATAATTGTGTAAAACACCGTACAGTGCGTCGACTATAAAAATGTGACCGAGACGTGTACACGTAAAACTCACGGTACTGGGCGCGAAGTTTTACCGCCAGCTACAACAACCAGCAACACTACATTGGTGAGAACGTTCCTTTTACATCTTCAATCCTTTGATTCATTCCCAATACCAAATTTTGAATCAATGTAAAATCATTTTAAATTCAATACTAAAAAATCATTTAAATTTTTCAATATATAAAGGGAGCTCCACTATGTATAAAATTTGTACCATGAGTATGTAAGAGTGAGTATTTGAGTGTGTGGGTTGAAAAATATTAAGTGTTGGGTTGTGCTGAAATTTCAATAATTTACGTTTAAATAATTATAACATATATTATAATGCAGCGTATATCTTTTGTGTAGAGTAATATCATGGGGACAACGCCCATGGCGCAATATATATATATATCCATGTAACATTTATCATGTTTAATGTTAATAAATACTTTTTATATGTTATTTGAAGTTTCGTTATTTCAGGTAATGGGTTTCACTGAACTGGTACGTGTTAACCGAATTCTGGCCCTAATAGTAAATGTCGATCATACACAGTACAGTACAGACACTTGCACAACATGGCACCCTAGATTGTTGTACAGACAAAATACATTGTACATTGTAATCAAACAATATAAATTAATATAATAGATTACATCATCCTATCCCCAAGCACTTCTATTCACTATACTTCCACTACATCTTTTCTTTCTGCTCCTATATTTTGTTTGCATGGAGCCACTTCCTCCTCTCAAGAGGTCTATATCTTCCCTCTAGTATGGCAGTTGTGGCAAAGTGATAAATTATATTATAGCATGTAAATATACTCGTTAGTTGGTACACCATACAACTTCCTACACGATAAAAACCACACACATTATGTAAGCAAAATCTTCACAACACACGTCTCCACTCAGACTTGAAGTATGTAATCATAAATAGTAATGGTACTTTTTTCAAATAAAGCAATCACAATTACTATCAACATAAAACCTGTAATCAAAACTATGTGTATCCAACACCTTGATGTAGTTACAGATAAATTTTTAAAATCACAATTTAAATACAGAAAAACTCAACTAAAACACTCTTCAAGGGAGCATGTGGAAACTGTATATTAAGCAGGACCTCATACTAAACAGGAGTGGCTAAATACATATAGTATTAATGTATATTCATATTTTTCTCAAATACTGGTTGTGTCCAGATTCTGTGTGGTTGCAGGACAACGTACGGAGGGGAACAAAGTACATTGAGGTGTATTATGTCACCAAAATCTGTTTTTCTACAAACATTAGCTCTTGTGTAACCTCTTTTTTCTATGATTTAGCACAGCCACTGTATTAGCCGTAAGTACACACGTTTCCATGTAGGCTAGTTTTTTCTGTCAACAAGCAGCTTGTATCTCGCTTGCTCTGTGTAATTGTCAGCCACACGGGTTGCAGTCACATGCAATATATTAGCATTATTGAGATATTTAAACACAATATCATATGAAAAGAAATTGTATATTACTCAAAGTACTATTTATTTCATTGTTGTTTTGCACTCACTCCATGTATACTAAACAAATTACTTTGTGACATAAATGCCTGAGTACAATAAGTTAAAGCTCCACATTTTCAAACTCTATTATTTGTGACGGATGGGGCAGTTGTTGCCTATGAAGGCTCTAGCTTCTTATTTTATTTTCTAAGTGCTTTAACCACATCAATGTCATCAATGCACATGCTTGGCCTTACAAACCCATAACAGGTTTATGCCACTGCAGTGTAACTAATACTTTTCTGCTACAACTTTTAAAAAAAGCATGTTTCACTGGGAACACGCATAAACACATGCGTGCGCATACTTTAATAACCTGGCTGCAATCTAATGACTAAAATATTCAGCACCTACAAATAAAAATAATCATATTAAGATGCAGACATTGACACACCTAATTCGGCAATAATTACATTAAAACCTAGAAATTATTTTGGAAGAAGACTGCATTTTTCAAATTTTACAAATTGTAGTGTACTGTAGATACACAGGTCCATTATATATATCACATAAAGCTCTGGCCTATTTTTTGCCTGCTGACAAACTGTAAATTCATGGCTGTATGAGTTCATGTAGTGTAGTAATATTTACAAATTATTACTTGTTTTGTGTAAACATTTGTATGATATTTCTATATTCAATTCATTAGTCGTATTCATTTAAAAATAAATAATATGCAAAAACAGATCATATGAATTAGCTGAAGTTTACTGAGGTATTATTTCATTAAAAGTAATTATTGTTAAATTTCTTGTTTTCTAATATACATATCTGCTCTGGTATCCAAGTCACATTGCAACAATGAACGAAACTAAAATAAAATAAAATAACCTTATACCTGTTGTGTAACTTCATATTTGCATCGGATAAAATTATGCTCAAGTAAACATTCAGTGTCTAACTGGCCTTGCTAGACCTGTGACTTTAATACTTAACCATCTGAACAGAATGATTGGAAATTTGAAGATCAAGCACAGCACTTTAACTTATGCCACTATAAAATCACATGATAAATCTAACAGTATTTTATTTTATTTTCCTGATTTTGTTTTATTATTAAGCTTTGTTTGCAAATGTTTATTTTCAATGGTTTTTTTTTCAAGACAACTACATAAAACTTGGAGAAATAAATTCTTTATCCATATGCACATAAAATGAAATAAAAACACACCAACTTTACTTTATATTCTGCCAAAACAATTACTTGAACAAAACAAACACACCGTCTACAGAAATACAATTCCAATACTTACAAATATAAAAAGCAACTAAAATTTGCCCAAAACACTTTAAGTACCCCAGCTACATTTTACTTACAGATTGGTCATACTCTGAATTAAGATCAAGATGATGACAAACCTAACTTAATTCTGTTGAAGCCTTTTTGTAACTGTATAACCATGATATAATCTTACTCATAAACTGTCAATATTTATACTATTAATAGTAACTATATTTAATATAAGTGTACCATATACCTATATAGTGTTTAATATATTTTGTTTAACTCCATTTTTATTTTTCCTTACACCAAGTGTTTCACCCATTCTGTTAGAAAGCACAAAGGATGTCACAATCCACAGTGGGTGAAAAAAATAACCACTACCAGTGATCTGAAATGCACACAGCACCATGGATCACACACATAATGTTTCAAAAGTTATGAATTCCAGTTTTTGTACATCCTGCACACTGTAGCCCAGTGCACAGGTGGAGGAATAAGTAAGAAGCAGTTACTTGTGTATTTGTGTAGAGACAGTTAACTTCATAAAACTACATTAGTATACATACTACAACTACTTTTAAGTTCAACACGGAAAGTTAATTTTTGAAAACTTTTTTGAATACAATAATACGCATATGTGTAATATCTGTTTCAGTCTGTTAATCATAGCCAAATTATGCCACTGATACAGGGTATTTACATCTTAAAATTCTTAAAAACTGTAAACTAAATGAATAGAGAAAATTGTTATATAAAAGTCTCATGGAAAGCACATTATTGTCCAGAGGTGAACCATTACCTTACATTTTGTATGTAAGTGAGTACAGTGAATGGTTAATTCTTTAAATTAATGTTAGTAGTTTGTAGTAACACTGCAATATTAGTTGTCAATAACAAGCCATCAATTACTAGTTCTATGCAATATTAAAATCAATAACTAAAAATTATATATGCTAAACTATGTTACTTCTTTTTTACAAAAAAATGTTAATAACGCAGAACGAGTGGGCAGAATAAAGCGAGCATACCTTATTTCAAGCATGATTATTCTATTTGTATTACAGTGAGTTATTTATGTACGAATAATGTTAGTTGCAAGACATAAAATTGGCTGAAATTTTACAATCTTTTATTATACAACATTATGTTATGTAAAATTGTATATACATACTAACCAGTTTTTAAAACTGAATGTTATACACACATTTCTTAGAAGTACAGCCCTTTTCATATGTTTGACATAGATAAATATGTACACCACAGATTTAAGAAATGGTTTTAACTGTTGTCAACATTTTAGTATGACCAACAGTCTTTTTAAAACCACTCATCTATGTACTTATTATTAATTATTCAATAAATTGGATTTGAACCTACCAACTCGGAAATTAAAGATTGTGACATCTGATTCCAACAATAATACGCTGGATTCAGGTGAGTTCAGTTATATACAAATAAGTACAATTAGACAGAAATTCGATTGAAGCTATCAGCAGCAATTACACTTCCCATATAAACCAATTAATAATACAAACACAGTACCAGAGAAATAAGCAGACCACTTATCCTCAAACCAAACTAAAACAGAAACCTCCTGAAATTTCCAACAGTTCTGACTATTAGACATGCCACTGTCTTTGATCTTCCTGTGATTTGTCTGACTGTGTAAAAAACGATTTTAATGTTGTTTCCTAAAACCACATTAGTACTGTAAGTGCCCTGCTCAATTTTCTGTTAATATATTTTTCTTATTATTCATGCCATCAACTAATTGGTTCATATGAATACAGTGGAACCTTGATTTAACACTACTTCAATATAATGCAATCCTCGATGTAACACTCATTTTTGATGGCCCCTACTAATTTATCATACAAACGATGTCAATAAACCTTGATTTTTATGCTCTGGTGTAATGCTGTTTTTGCCAGCTGATGGAAAGGATTTTTCCAAGATCATATTGCCCTTTATTTGAATGACCAAACAAAACACTTTCATATTTCAAGTATATGTATTTGGAGATGGACGCTTCCGTCACAAGGGATGGCTGTACGGCATACTCTGACCTTGAAAATACATAAATTTGATTTGTTTTGTTTGGCTGAAAAAGCCTTGAAAGTTTTGAGATTCTTGTGTTTTGTATAGCTTCATTGAACATCATTATTACGAGTACTGTAATTGTTTTTAATTTTAAATATAGCATACTTTAATCACTTTTTCAAATTCATTTTATAATTCTTAAGAGGGCTAATATAAAACAATTTATTTCACTGCAAAAATATTTGAAGCTTGGCTAAAAGGTAATGCTATATAAATGGCTTTGATCTTCGTCTTCTTTTAATTTTTTTTATGTATCAAGTGCTGTATTTACTCATGTATTTTCGCACTCACATAATTTTACCACCCATGTTTTATATCTTTTTTATTCTCCCATAATTTTGTTCACCGTGTCAAATACAATACTGGTAGAAAACATCTGTTACCATATACAGAAGGTACGAATGCACAAGCATGCTTATTTTTCCTAAAAGTCTGGTAGAGTTGGCTTCATACAAAAGAAAAAAACAAGTTAAAACTAATCAACATTACTATCTTTAAAGTGGTTAAAAAACATGTGATAACAACCCAAAATCAATCCCATTAAAGTAAATGGTAATAACAAAATAAAAATACGCATTATTCAAACTTTGTTTACAAGATACTTATTAACTGAATTGATTTTCCTATATTTCGTGTTTCAAACGTATACACTAATGCCGTGTAATAAACCTGTTTGTATATTTAAAAAAGAGTTACTACTATATTAGCAGACACAGCTAAAAAAAAAATTACAACAGCCTAAAAATTAAGGGATGAACAACATTTGTCAACTTTTTTTGACCTCTGGGAAGGGAGTCCAGTCCCGTTCGTTCCTCCCCCCTGTAAATACACCCCTGACTACTGACCTTGAGCAGCTGTGATAAACAAGATGTATTTCTTCCAGGTCAGCAGGTGCCCCAACTTGCCTAGGACTCTTATCCAGCCCTATTCATGTTTACTGTACAAGCATAAATGCCATGCTCTTCAAGGCAAGAATGTAGAAATAAGAGGAAAGTATAGTTTTAATTTATCAGTTTGTAACTGCTTAGTGAATGTTTTCATTATGATGACATGTCAAAAGTTAAATAGGAAGACAGCCTATTTTGGACAACTTGACCCTCCATTAATTATACACAATGCGTCACAGGTTACAAAGATACAATAAACATGTAACAATGTGTATTTGCAATACCATATTTTATTTTCTCTCATAATTTACATGGTTCTATTTTAAGACGAATTTTCCTAAAAGAAGTGCAAAATACTTGAGTGAATATGATAATTTTCAACCATTACTTGTACTAAGTTAACTGATTTCTTAAGCTTTCACGGCCAGCGTCATAATTATTATAACTACTTTCTGGGCTATCAGGACGTGGTCCTATGTTGTTAAGTGCAGATGTTTCAACCATGCCATTGGTGGGCATCTTCAGTGCCTGAAGGACTGAAAATACTGACATGGTTTCCATCAGCCTTAGCCACAGTGCTGTGTAGTCCTTCAGCCACTGAAGATGGCCACCAATGGCATAGTTGAAACATATACATTTAACAACATAGGACCACGGCCTGACAGCCCAGAAATTAGTTATAATAATGTACCAAGTAACTAGATCTTAAGCTCTCAAGGGCAGTGTCAACATTGTTAGTTTCATCCGAACCATCAGAGGACATCTTCAGTGTCGCGTTAGATTGGCAGTTATTTGCCAATTAACCCAATAAATAGGTGATAGTGATAGTCTACCTCAATACTGGGTTGAACTGGCAAATAGCTGCCAAATAACAACTCGGCTATTTGAACAGCTGGCAATTGCTAATTTGAACAATGTTGTACTAAGTTGTTATTATATTTATTATTGCACTGCCAAAAGATTTGTATATTAATATGTTTAAAAATACTATATTTAATATTTTTCTCCAAATTGCTCAGTTTGCAGAAGTCCAATAGGTTGCCTGCAAATAATTTATCGATTTTATTGTAAAAAATTTGTAGAATTTCTTTTGGATTGTTACCACATCATCTGAAATACAGTAAACTAAATTACTGCATAAACTATTGTAATTCATGTTGGCCTAATCTAAAATTTGTGCTAAGTTGCATAGATTATTTATATTCAAAACAGTAACCAAGTCATCATTATCCTATAATCATCATACGCAGCTTTATGATGATAATTCCAACCTTGAATCTCCTTAATTTTGGTAATCTGGTTACTGCCCACCCAATAGGAGTGTTGGAAGCTCAAACACTACTGAACCAATGGGAAAGGTCATTACTACACCATAAGGCAGTGGTCGGCACCCCGCGCTGGCGGGCACAAGTGCACCCATCGAGGTTTGATGTGCCCGCAAACTAATTTGTAATTTTCTTTTCTTTTGAACGAAGGAATGCTGCACCCATATTGTACCTGCTTCGAAGTACTGTATTATAAAATAGTACAAGCCATTTACCGAACCACGCTACGCCTTCCCCCAATATGACTTTAAACCATTTTTTTTTTGTACATAATGACAGATTGTTGATGACCTACTCCTTGTAACGGGACAGGTAAACCCACCCAGGGATATTTTGTTGGTAGTAGTAAAGTTTTATTTGTTATTTGAAAATCTTACCGGAGAAGCAATGTGAACGTATTAGTGTCAAGGTCGGGTGAATCAAGCTGCTGGAGACAGTTATTTTTAGAAGTTTGAACTCTGAACTATGCACCGTTGGGATTACGTTATATGACGTCATTGGCCAAACCTTTGTTTACATCACTTTGGAATGCAGGAGTGTCAGGCGTCAGCAGTCTGTCAACGCTTGGCAAAAAGTCAGTCGTCAACTACTGACGGCGACGGCGGACGTGGGCCGTGTGCTCGCCTGTTTCATATACGCTCGTACAAAAATGTAACGATACGGCATAATCAAATATAAAATTGAGAATTTACAAAGTTTGTGTATTTAATTAAAATGAGGTAACAGTTTTGGTGCAAGGTGAAAGCAAAAAACGGTGCGGAGTGAGGAAATTATGTAAGGGGACTGGACTGTGGAGGTGCATGTAATGTCAGCTAAGTAAACAACGAGAGAATGAAACTAGACTTTTTTCAAAATTCTAAAACAACTAAAATTTTACAAAAGAAATGGAAGTCTAAGAATGTCTATACAGTTTTAAAATATAATGGGCCCAAAGGGGTGGGGAAAGTAAGGGATACGTACGGGATGAAAGCGTGAGTGTGTGTGGGTGTGGAGAGATATATATATATATATATTTGATAAATAACCAAGAAGTGCTGTTTGTGGCAACAAAGTTTATATTTCTTTTAAAAAATTGTTAGCTTCTACATTTTAAAATCATGCAACTATAAAAGAGAAAGAAAAGGCCAATTTATCAGTACGTAAAAACATGTTGTTTCTAGATGCTAATAAATATTAAATTGATTTGAGCATAAGTAAATGAATTATTATTTATTTCAAACAACCATTATTTGTTCTCTACATATGCTTAAACGGACTCTGGTCCTAGTAAGTATAAATTTCAGAAGTTGGTAAAAATGCAAGATGGCGTCCGGACTGTGGACGTAAATAAACAAAGGAAGTAAATAAAAGTGTATATTAATAAAAGTGTAAATAAAGTAAAAATAAAGTAATTAACAGTTACAAATGGTGTCGCGAACAGGGACATTTGCACAAATTTTATTTATGCAAATGTGGGCTTGTTTTAGAGAGCAAAGTGGTTGTTTGAGGCAAATAGACAAAAATTGTATGTACTTATAAATAGACGAAAAGTATGGGTTATGTTTGAGTAGGGTAACGTACTTGGTTATTATTTGTTTATATATATATATTATATTTAATATTTATACTTAAATTTACCTCAAGATGTTATTTTTTTCCTTTTTTGGAACATGTTTCAGGTACTATCTTGTACCCATCCTCAGCCTTCCGGTTTTTTTGTCTGGTGAAGTACATATGTGTTGTTGGTTGACTATTATTATTGTGGCTTCCTGTTGGCTTCTGGCATTTCAAATTGGTTTTATTGTGTGTGATTGTGGTGTATGTGTTAGTTTTTTGTGTATTTTCAATGTTGAGTGCTTTGAATATTGTGTCATGTTTTGTATTGATTTGTATTTGTTCAGGTATTAGTTTGTTTTCTGTTTTATGTTTGTATATTTGTAAATTTTCCCAAATGTTCATTATGGTGCCTTTGTATGGTATATGTTTTATTAGTGTTACATTGGTTATGTCTGGGAATTCATGTCCTGTGTTTTCTGGTTTTTTGTATGCATTTAGGTGTTCAAAATAATATATATATATATATATATATATATATATATATAAATGATGATTTATATAGTGGGTATTTGTAGTTAATGTGAATAATTATTGTAGTTTTTATAAAGAGGTACTATATAAAAATTTCCTAAGCATGGTTGATGTAAGAGAAACCGAAGAAGTCGGGTGTTCAAGGGCTGATGTGAAGAATCTTTTGAAAACAATGTTTGATAAGATGAACGAGGGTTTCGATATGATGAATAATCATTTTGACGAGTTAAACACAAAATTGGATGAAAGGGAGGAAATGATGAATAAGGGTTTTGACGAGTTAAACACAGTATTAGATGAAAGGAAGGAGCTGATGGATAGGCGTTTTAATAAACTAATGTTATTAATAAATGAGACGAGAGGATGGGAGTGTGGAGAATAGATATGGGTGAGTTAAGTGCAAAAGAAAAGTGTTAGTTATAAAAATGAGTTAACAAGTGGTAGTGGTAAGATAGTTGAAAAAGTGGTATTTAAGGGTGATACAATGAAAATTAATAGCGATGATGAGTTAGAGAAAGAGTGGAAAGAGAGTTTACAGGTAGAGGGGTTGCAGAGGGTAAAATTTTCCTGTGGTGTTGTTGGGGGTGAAGAAAAGTCTTCACGAGTGTATTTGGTAGATGACAGTTTTACAAATAATTGTCCCTGGAGTTTTGGTGGTGTTCCTGGAAGAGCCAGGAGGTGTTTTAATGTAGTAGTGCCCTCTGCATGGAATGATAGAGAAAGTGAAATGGTGTTATGATGAGAGGTATTTTGAAAGAGTGAGAGTGATAGAATTGTTCAAATTAAAGAGAGGTTATAGAGAATTAGTAGGGATAGTAGATATAGAGAGAGTTGATGATATTGAATTCTTACCTTGCGACGTGGTTAGTGCAGCAAGAGGCGATAATAATGTTGATAACTTACCTGTGTACAAAGTGGGGTTACTGGTAGTAGATGATTACTATACTGAGGAAATGATAAAGGATTTAATCATAACAGATAATACTAAAGGAGAATTGACCATACCGAATGTCGACAGGTTTTATGAATTAATAGTATGCAACAATGTTGTTAAATACTATCTTGATACAATGGATAAAATTGATGATGATGGTTATTATAATAATAATAACAAAATGTATTTAATTAAAAATGAATTGTGTATACGTAAGACAAGATTATTGTTTGATGATGGAGGGTAAATATTTATTGTTCATGAACATTTAACTATGTGAGTATCGTAGGTTTTGAAATGGACTGAATTATGAAATGATTTGTGGTAAACAATAACAGATAATAATGTAGATTGTATATACTTTTATGTTGATGTTAAATGTACTTATGTAGTAAGGTTAAGTATACTCAACTTTAATAATTGACAGTTGGTCGTTGTGAATTTTGTTAAAGTAATTAAAGCAATTTGATAATTAAAATAATTAAAATGTGTTTGATAAAATAATTGAATTAATTTGAAAGGAGCTAATAAATGAAATGTTGTATAATGGTATAATAAATGATAAATAAGTAAAGGTTGATTATTAAAAGGTTCAATAGGAAGTCAAAGTTGTAATGTCAGTAATTTTGAGGCAATTTTAAAGGTGAGATGTTTATTTTAATGTAATAATGTTAATGTTCAATTGGAGTGTTTATTATGTTGATTATGTAATTGTGTAGGAATCTAAAACATGTATGTTTTAAAAGCGATTCCCCACTTTCGGGCGGTCCTGGCCTTACCAGCCCAGACTGTGGTTTTGGTTTACAACCAGCTATGGGCAGATTTATTGTACGCTGACCATGGTTGGTTGCCTGTGAAATTGGTGCAACTTAGAAATAAACCGGGGGGGTAAATCAGAAGGGGAATCAACATAACTTTGGAACAGCGGCTACCACTGAATGGGGTGATAGACCGTATAGCATATGAATCATGATAGTAGGATTACTGGTGTCCTCGGATACCAGTAATGACGAATTTTTATATATCGCCGAAGCAAGAATGGTGTAAGCAGCGTTTACACCCTAATAAACTTCAGTTCTTGTGGATGCAAATGGGCGCTACAGTCCAACATCACAAAGGAATAGTGTGTGTGGAAAGGAGCTGGCCGTTACAAGCCAGGGACGTAAATACAGTATTTATGTAACAAGGTAAATGCCTCGTCCAGTTTACCTGGAAGGTGATTTACCTAATTGTAACTGGGTTAAGGGGGGATATTAGAAAATGAGGTGTGAAGGAGGAAGTTGATTATTGTAACTGGGGTAAATAACCATATGAAATGATTCTTGTGTTGTTTTGAAGAGTATTATGAAGATGATTAACAAAGTTTGTGAAAAGATATAAGTAGATAATTTGTTATTACGTAGTTGATTTAAATGGGTCTAAGAGGAATTTTAGTAATGAAGTTAAAGATTTTGAGATGAAACTTGGATAATGAAAGATATTTGTAATGATGTAATGAGAAGTGGTTATTTAAATTCTGATTGAAATCAGGGAAATATTTTGAATTTGGGATAAGAATTAACGAGAGAAGGGCATAGAGAATGTTGATAAAATTTGAAATGTTTCATATTATGTTAAACACACACACACACACACACACACGCGCGCGCGCGTATGTTAGAAGTTCAGAAAACCAGTGCTTCTTAATGCAAACCAGCACAGCTAAGGGGGACCAGATCAGTTGGGGATATGGTATTATACAAGGCCACTATTTGATGTTTAGATTTCATGTTTCAGTGTCTGGTGATGCTGTGGCGGCGGTCCTGTGCTGGCCTGCGCATCAGAGCAGGGGCGTCAAGTACCTGTCTGGCCTTGCAGTGTTGGGATCTCGAGAGGGAAGTCCAGTAAGGTCATTCAGGTGCGACCGCAGTCACTGGATCAGGGGGATAAGTTACCCATGATTTTAATAAAACATAGAGGGGGTTGTGGCGCCATACCTGGGCTGATCCCTTTAGGAAGTATGTGAGTGTCAATGAGAGTTTTATGCTTCGGCATAAAACCTCTCATTGAGGGGGTATTGTAACGGACAGGTAAACCCACCCAGGGATATTTTGGTAGTAGTAAAGTTTTATTTGTTATTTGAAAATCTTACCAGAGAAGCAATGTGAACGTATTAGTGTCAAGGTCGGGCGAATCAAGCTGCTGGACAGTTATTTTTAGAAGTTTGAACTCTGAACTATGCACTGTTGGGATCACGTTATATGATATCAGTGGCCAAACATTTGTTTGTCACTTTGGAATGCAGGAGTGTCAGGCGTCAGCAGTCTGTCAACGCTTGGCGTAATGTCAGTCGTCAACTACCATCAAGCGACGGCGGACGTGGGCCGTGTGCTCGCCTGTTTCATATACGCTCATACAAAATGTAACGCCCATACAAAAATGTAACGATACGGTATAATCAAATATAAAATAGTGAATTTACAAAGTTTGTACATTTAATTAAAATGAGGTAACAGTTTCGGTACAAGGTGAAAGCAAGAAACGGTGCGGAGTGAGAAAATTATGTAAGGGGACTGGACTGTGGAGGTACAAATGTCAGCTACGTAAACAACGAGAGAATGAAACTAAGACTTTTTTCAAAATTCTAAAATAACTAAAATTTTACAAAAGAAATGGAAGTTAAGAATGTATATACAGTTTTAAAATATAATGGGCCCAAAGGGGTGGGGGAAGTAAGGGATACGTACGGGATGAAAGCGTGAGTGTGTGTGGGTGTGGATATATATATATATATAATATATAAATCAAATTTTATTATACTAATAAGGATATAGTGTGTAAAAATCACGAACAAGTCTATTATGGAGGACATGAAAAATTGTTTATTATATACATAAATATAGTTTTTAAAGATGTATATTGTTTTTTTAAATTGTCATGTATTGATAATAGAATTAATTGTTTGTATTGCTCGATAATATAAATCGATTTTACTTGGTTTCTGCAACGTCCTCTTTGATTCGTCGCTCCCGTCCTGGCGTCCTCTTCTTCAGCGTCACTCCTTCCTGGTGTCCTCTTCGTCTTGTCATCCTCTTCTACAGCGTCACTCCTTCCTGGTGTCCTCTTCGTCTTGTCGTCCTCTTCTACGGCAGGCGGCTCCAGCGGCGATATTTCATTGAGTCTCGTTGTTATGTTTGACTGCTAACATTAATTATTTTCTTCATAAATTGTTCACTCACAATGATTATAAATTTCACTCGTACAGTTTATTATTAATTTATATCTTATATTTTCTTAACCTCAGGATTAATCTGGGTATTACTTAATGCGGTGCGTTTAATGTACACCTTCCACGATGTCTTGAAGTGTCTTTAAGTTCCCTAAGCGGATATCTTAACTTACACGAAACAGCACTGTATTATATTTTAAATTTTATCTAAATATTTTACCCTCTCGGTTCTTAACGCATAACTTCGTTAAGAATTTCCAAGGTTTATTTTATATATGATATTTCGACGTTCGTAAGAGAACAACTCTCTTCACCGGGCAAAACTTCCCCTTGCAACTTCTACAGACAGACTGTGTCCATCCTAGCTCTACAACGTATTTAGTGTATTCTGATAGGCTAAGCCCTAGTCATATGATTGATGGAACAAACAGATATACAAATTTCATGAAAAACTTTGTATAATTTAGCAAAGTCCTGCATGGAAATTATCTACGAATTTTATTACCCAATCATTGATAAGAGTTACAATTGAGTTTTCTTCACTTAAAAAACCATATTTCTAAAATAGTTATGAACCTCAGAGTATACCCAAATTGAAGCTATTTACCTAAATAATTCCTTGTCAAAGTTTCACGTCAATCGGTTAACTACCACTGAAGCTATAGCGATCACAGATTATCACACCCACACACGCGCACAAATTCACACAAAAAATACATGACAATATAGAACATCTTTTTATGAAGAGTTTGGTATACCCTATATGCTTATCCATTTCTAAATACAAAACTTACGACCAAAAGACAAAATATTACATAAAACAAATTTAAACACGAAATGATCGTCATCCATGTGCTCTGATATACACAACATAGCTTATCATCCTGTGTTCTGTTGCAATATATATTGTAACGAAGAGACTCAGTCGTCTCTGTAAAAAGGTGTGTATATGTAGTGTGTTCGCCTCACACTGGTGTCGTTACTTCAATCCTTGCGCTAACGAAGTCCGTAGCGATGTCTTAATTACCAGTACAACGCAGTAGTAACCTTACCTGTTATTAAATAGGGTTTTGTGAATCCCGGGTGGCGCCAAATTGTTTATTGAAAACAATTAAACTTATTAAATAATGTGTTAAAAATGTGTTCTCAGCGATGACGGCCGGGGCATTCAAATTTATTCCCGCCCGTTCGACCTCCTGAATCGAGCAGATAGTTTGTCAATTGCTCCGTGAGCGCTGGCCGTCAAATCTAGTTGTTCGTTAACAAGCACAAATTATACAATACACTCCCTACGAAATAAAAACAATGGTTACACTCTGTACTAGTTACTTTAATTATTGATTTGTAATGTTTCAGTCTGACAAGAAAATTATACTTGTTTATTAATAAATTTGCACCGACAACGATGTCATCTAGGTAGTGATACACATATTTAAATTTTATATCGTGGAATAATTTCTCTAATAATCGGCTACATACAGAACTTCCTTGGGATATTCCAAAGGGTACTCTCGTAAATTGGTACAGGTTGAAAGGGACAGCAAATGCGGTTAGACGTTTCGATTCTTCCGAAAGGGGTATTTGATGACATGCCTGATTTAGATCCATGATGGTAAAAACTTTCGCTTTTGTAAAATAATGAAAAGCACTGTGGATGTCGGGAAGTGGTATAGACTCGAATTCTATCCGTTTATTTAATTGCCTGTAGTCCACAACTAGTCTATGTTTGTCGTGACCTTTTGGTACTAAAAACGTGGGTGATGAGTAAGGTGAAGTAGAGGGTTCGATGACTCCTTGTTCTAATAATTCGTTGATCTGATTCCTCATTACTTCCATTTTTGGCGGCGATAACTTGTATGGGGGTAGACGTATCACTTTATTGTCGCTCAAATTGATCTTGTACTCTATCAGGTTCGTTAGTCCTAACTTCGGAGTGAGGACGGTGGAAAACTCTTTTATTAGTGTCTGCATTTTCAGTCTATCTTTACTTTCTAGATGAGCTAATTCACACTCGTGGTGTTCTAGATGTGTAGCAGCTGTTCCAGTACTTTCTTTGTTATTTGCTTCACCATCAAAACTATATTTTTGTGAACGATCGAATCCAAAATAATACTTCTTATCGTGAATGTCAAGAATTATTCCTGTTTTACTGATAAAGTCAGCTCTCAATATTAAGTCGGGTCCTAACTCGTCGCATACCAACATTGGAAAATACCACGTTAGATTTTTAATTTTTAGTTTAAACGTGATGCTGAGTTTTATCATTAAATTTTGTTTATTAGCTGTAGCGCATCTAATATTCACCGATTGACTGCGTTTAACTAGGTTGTGTTCAAATAATTTATCGGCTAGCTGTTGACTAATTAAGCTTCGTGTTGATCCGGAATCAATTAATCCGAGGGTGGATGTAACACCGAGGTCTACTTGTATATATGATAATTGACACTTACTGAAGTCACATTTATTAATAGCATTACATTTATCAATGAACTTCTTAACATAGGGGTCTAATTTTCTTTGGTTTTTTTTTTTAATTCGTTGACTTTCGGGGTTTACCTGTTTTCACAATGCTGCGGAAGACACAGGATTTCGGATCTCCCTGCCTTACATGTTTTTTGGATAAGGGGTTTTCTGATAGTACTGTTTCCGTTTACAGTTTCTACTGATGTGTCCAAATTTCCCGCAGTTATAACATATATTTTCTCTACGAGGGGTATCACTTGTTTCCTGTCGAGGTTGAGGCTCATTAGATTTACCATGGTTGTGAAAGTTGGTAGGTCTACGAAATGGTTGTCTTTCGCGCTGTGTTCTTGCATCTGTTACCAGGGCTTGCGTTTCATTTCTACGTGGTCCAGTGGATAGCAACGCATGTCTGTTCTGATCCGAGTACCATACGTTTGACGAGTGAATACTGCATTGTTCTAGATCTGCGAAAGTGTTGGACCTATTTATTAATGCTAATCGAGATCTTTCTTCCGGAGATAATCCTACTAAAATGGTATCGACCAATTGTTTCTCACTCCAGTTGACTTGCAGTAGTCGGGAAGACTCTCTGATGTCAGCAATATAGTGGGCCAGTCTCTCATGGGCTCCTTGTACTCGAAGTACGGTGTTTCTTTTGAGCTCTTCATAAATTCCTGTGGGAATAAAATGTTTTATAATGGTAGTATGAAGTTCTTCTACTGGAAGAGTCGAGCTTAATGATTCCAGTACACGATCCTTTAATGGTGGTTTACATTTGGGTAGGAGGACTTGCAAGATTTTCCAATCATTTAGTTGCTGTAAATATTTTATTTGTAGGAGGTATTTGATGAAATTTAACAGTTTAGTAATACTTAAGCCATCCGTATATGGAATTTCTGTTATGATTTTTTTCTACTGGATGCGTGATCTTTCCGTAGAGGTCCACATTAAAATTTACATGTGGTATACTTCTAGGGGGACCTGATGCTGCATTAGGCGTCGTAAACGCATACTTACTGGTGCGATTATGATGACCACTAGGCTGTGGGGCTTCCGATATCGTTAGGGTATTCACGTCTCTATCTGGTAGCTGTTCATGACTCGGTTGTATCTTCGATACGGTGGGTGATTCGTGGTGGTGGGAGGGTGTTCTAAAGTAGGAGATTGAACTGGGGAAATATATAATTTCTGTAAGGATTGCTCAATTTCCTCCATTCTAAACGAGTCGGACATTCTTCGCAATTCATTGATAATTGTGGGTAATTGCTGTAATGCCTCATCCGCAAATTTTTGCACATCGGGAGGGATTACAGTGACGTTAGGCCAGTTTAATAAATTCTTCATCCGGCGGGTTAAATGCTCTACTCTTTGCGTGGTCCGCAATATTACTGCAGGTGATTTTTCGTCGTGAAGGGTTTGGGATAATAACATCAAGTCCCTATACTTCGCATAACATGTTTCTCTTTCGCTCTCATAATCGAGTTCGCTTAATCTACCTAACTGCGCGGGTGTATCTGATCTACTTTCGCGTAACGATTTGCGCAATTCAACGACTGTTACGTTCGCGTGAGGTAAACCGCGTAAAAGAGCTTCGTAGCACAGTTCGTCTTTTAATAATAAATCAGGGTTAAATAAAGCCATATTTCCCTGATATTAACCACTATAAGTACTTATTCTACTAATACTAAATCCTATACTACTCTTTCTTGTTTACTCAAATAAACAATTTTAATTCGCTGCAAAAATTTACATTGGTTGTGCGAGAATTAAATCTCGTCTCAGAGAAAGAGAAATCTCACACAAACGTCAATTTACTTACAACAATATGGGGAAATACGTGGTTACTAGGCACGAGATGACACACGCTTGGCATAACAAAAGGGGGAACACGAACAATGGTGTAACAAGCAATGACAATAGGGTGACAAAATACCGTTTTATACAGGAGAGAACAGGAAATTTGCCGGTCTTGGTTTGTTGTCAAACCGACACGGTAACTGAAATTTTTGGACAAGTACGTACATGGATTAGTATAATGTGTAAATATGTTAATATGAGTTTACACATATTAAATTCACAATTAATCTTACCTTTTTTTTTCCTGGAATATTTTAAAGTAACTGAGTGAATAGATCTACAGAGGGGCACATGGTATATGTGTCACATTTCACAATCATTATTTTTTTTACAAGAGAGCAGAGTAGTGCATTTTATAACGTCTCACCTACGTTATAACATTGGGAACCTGTGCGTAATTGCCTCAGATCAATTGCATAGGCTGCCATAGTCGTAACCAACTTCTAATTATTAATTTTACAAGCTGTAGTTAGAATTAAAGAAAATTGTACAGGGGTATCTGATGATTTATTCCCTCAGTATTAAGTGTTATGTAATGACATCTCTTTATTAAACGATTTCTTTAACAGCTCTACATGAGGTTTTCACCATAAGGTTTTCTTAATATATAGTTTACAGTTTACAACATATTTTCTGAAGGGGCCCTCTAAATAAGGAATGTTATATGCTAGCATTTTCCACGGATCCGGGATATTAAACTGGTTTGTAAGTTAAGCTCACTTACTCATAAACAATCATACTATTTGGGGGCCATTTGAAGAATGGACTTGATTTAACTTTTAGTATCAGAGAAGCTTTATAATATAAGCATTACTTGCTACTACAAACATTTTTTAATCGTATGACATACTACATGTTACAAAGTGACTATTATTAAAGTCTTTTATATTGTTATTTAAAGTGTCTTTTACAAATCATTTGTTTGAATGTTAATTAACCACGGAAGAAAGGCTTCTGCGTCACCTTGCTATTCTGATGTTTACTCCGTGTCCTGCTCCTTGGTGTGTCCACAGATGGTCGATCTTTATTGTAGTTTTCTTTCCTGCTGAAGTTCCTGAAGTGATTTGGACATCATGAAGCTGGTATGCTGTTCTCAGAAGTCTGGTAGCTAAGCCTCTTTAGTAGTATAATTCAAGTTAATGTTTTTGTTTGCCACAGAAATGCACGTCACATCATTATTGATGAAAGGTTCTCACTTTAGGTACCTCGTACCTGTTTATTTTAATGAAACATTGATATCTTACATACTAGTCAGTAGAGATGTCATCCCGCACTCTTATTTATTCCTATTTTTTTTTATAGATTACATGTTTACTTTATGACACACTAATTTACCGCTACATTCCTCTGCACCTTGTTAAATCTATACTTAAAAAAAAAAACAAATATTGTCGTACTTTTGGGGCATGGTTCCGGTATGTACTGTTTACAACGAGAACGCTCCATCTCAACTGATTTACTATGTTAGGACAGGTAAGTTAACTGCGCGGAGTTTACGCTTCACCATAAAATAGTTCCACCTTTATTCGATAATTACGGTATTAAAGTTTGACCTATTAATTATCCAAAGATATGCTTTACTTCAGAATTAATTAAGGTATACTACTGTGTTATTGTTTATTTATTTAACTGCAATTTTACAGGTATTATTAGTTTTGTTTATGGGTCTGTGAGCAAGCTGATTCCGGTTACCGCATGTCAATGGTAAATTATTAAAGGGTTTCCTTACCTTTACACTTGCATTCCTTGTGGCGTTTTAACTCTCTTTATTAATTTTTTTTTTTTCGTCACACTACATGCAGAAAATTTACATTATATCACTGAATGTATTTTTGCTATTATTTAATTTTAGTTCATTCTGCTTGATTTGGTACCAAATAAGATAGTTTTACAAAGTTTTTTATCTAAAATGCTATATTTCTTTCATTTTGAAAAAATAGGCCTTAAAATTTACTTCCTGTCCTTCCCCAAATGTTTGCCATTTTATATGTTATATTTATGATTGTACTAAATCTCAGATTGACATAAAATGTTTATCTTCCCTTAATTTCTTGTAATTTTATTAAATGGTTATCTTTTTAATTATTATTCATTAGTTTGTGACTCCCCACTCTGAATTTTCAGTTAGTACATTTGCATTTTTTCTTCTAATTCTTCCTATCTTCTTACCATATCCTTTTAAAGTATAATTTACATTATATTACTCTGTGACTGATTTACCTTACATAAATTTCATCAGTTTAACTAGTTTACTGGACTTGATTCGTCAATTATAATGTAGTTGAGATTTACCCTTTGGCCTTTGTTTTTACATACAAAGTTTTTCAATAATACAGTTTGTTTATACCCCTTCTGACCTTCTATTCTAATACAATATTAATTAACAATTCCTTACTTTACTACAAAAACATTTAGTATTAAATTCATACTATTAATACATAACAATTATTTGGCATTAAAAAAGTGGTATTTAAGCTCAGACATTCTAGTCTTGATTATTTCTAGTAACACATAATAAACACTTTACAATAAAAGAATGGTATCCACACTCAGACATTTCATTCTTGATTACCATTATTAAACATAATAAACCTTTTAGAATAATAAAACATTGTACTCTACTTCCAACATTTAGGTATTGAGTCATTTACTTATTTACTAGAAACATAACACATCTGTTACTTCATTTTTTAAACTTCCTTAAAATTACCTTTGTGCAGTCTTATCTGTTTTTATTTTATATTAGGGATGTATCCCTTGTCACCTCACTTATTAACTACCTGCTCTCTATTTATCCTTCTCATTTCAGTGAACGTTTTTAGATAAAGAGTGGCACTTTCTTAGAAAGCTTAGTTTTTGCTTTTCATAATACTATTCTATCAAATAGTATTTATTAAGTTAAATTAAAACCTTAAAGTTGTTTAAAGGTACACATTTATTAAGTTTAAGCATTTAATACACCTTCTTGAAGTTTATTTACTATAATATAATAACTTGCACTTGTCCCCTGTTATTTCTTGATACTATCAATAATCAGTTTTATATTATCAAGATATTTATTTATGGAGGACTCTTAAGATTTGTTTTTATTCATTATAAAATAACTTTTATGGGTGCACTTTTACTTATACCTCTAAACTCTTTTGTTTACATTTATTTTACATTAGTTTCTGTTTTGGGTGTTATACTTTCATTTGTGACATTTAATTTCTTTTGGGGTTTTTGTTTTCTCCTTACTGGGTTTCTTTTGGGTAATTCTTGTAGCCTTCTTCCTACTATCTTGTATCTTCAAAATCATTCCTGTTTATTTGGTATTTCGGTTTGTTCTGGGTTTTGTCTTACTTCATGATTCTCATTCTTAGTTTCTTCACTACAATATTGTTTTATCATGTACGTTGGTTCGTTCTGGGTATCTTCCTTACTTACTCCTATCCTACCTGGGTATTTCCTTACTTTATTTTAGTTTTTTAAATTTATTTTTCATTACACATATTTGTTGCATAGTTGTTTTTTCTGTATTTTTACTTCTTCAAGTTATGATTGTATTTTATTGTGATACTTATTTGTTTTCATTTGGATTTTTCTTTGATAGTTATTTTAATTGATATTTATTTATGATCATATTTCATTCATTATTAAGTGGATAATCTGTCATGCTACAGATTGCTCTCCTCCAGAAGTGATTAGTTCAGACCATACTTTGAGTTTGTCTGAAATAATTGCTTATGATACTTATTATATATTATAATTCTTGACTTCCTTTCCATTTCTATCTTTGCTTCTTCATATTTGAGCTTACATATATTTTATTCTTAAATTGATTTTCCTTGATAGTAATAGTCATCTGAGGTTTATTATAATTTATTTTCATTTTTTCTTAACTTGGTGTTTTATCCTTGGGATATT
Source organism: Magicicada septendecula (assembly GCA_034769895.1). Classification (NCBI taxonomy): domain Eukaryota; kingdom Metazoa; phylum Arthropoda; class Insecta; order Hemiptera; family Cicadidae; genus Magicicada; species Magicicada septendecula. Next base: position 382,568,736 of record CM068368.1, read on the forward strand.
TATTCCCTAACACGTGAGCTGGGGCAGTTCAGAGAGGCACTTGTGGCTACATATACTCTGCTGGCCATACTACACTTCTCACTGAGATCAGAGGAAATTCATCTCTGCTCAAAACATAATATGTAACGGTACAGAATTGTAGGGCCAGGGTGATATTTTAAAAATTGTATTCCCCATGTAGTCATTGTTCACCTTTTTGGAACCTCGATTTAGTCAACCACGTATGCAGTGTTTATTACAAAACAAAAAGTCTGTGTTTTGTCTCCGCACTCAAACCATCCAGACAGATTATGAAATAACATACAATTTTGCGTCAGCCGTGAATCACGGAGAAAATAATGTCAAGTCATATTGCACCAGGCGGCAATATGTTGCTAAACGTTATGTCTGTTTTATAGCGCCTTTTAAAAAGCACCAATTGGAGCGCAGACTGTTGATCACGTGACCAGACTGAACTCCGTGCATTACCGTCTTAGCAGTAATAGTGCAGTTCCATTGCAACTCATGGTCACGGCCAGACAATCAGCATACAGTTACAAGTTAACAAAAAACGGTAGCCTCGGACGAGTTCTTGGTAGGCCGAAAAAATATAAAAGTAGGCCTACCAAGTATTATAAAATGTACAAACAGTATTAAATAATAAAGTGACGAGGGAATGACGTAAGGTAACGATAAACTGTGGTCGGAGTGGAGAGTGATTAGTGAAAACAGTTCCGGACAATACTGTGTACAACATTTGGATATTACGCAAATAGGTAACAAGTGTAAAGACAGTTTCATTTGGCCAAAACATTATACTTCATAATAAGCTCATTAATTAAATAGGAAGTTCTTAAAAATAAATGTAAATTGAGTGAGTGTGTGTGTGTGTGTGTGTGTGTGGGTTATAAAAAGTGCTGGCTCACCTAGAAAGATTTAGTAGTAGTCTATACAAAATTATTGGAATAGAATTAGTAAAAATTTATAAATATAAAGAAAAAATAATAATCAATGATAGAGTAAATTAAAAGATTCATTCTTCTATAAACATGTGTTAGTGTAGTTATTTCGCCGTGAACCATTTCCTATTCTGTGATGAAAACTTCGCCTAACGTTCTTTGGGATTTTCTGAGTTAAGGGTAGTTAGATCGCGGGATTTTTATAAAGGCAAGAGTATAAGGGTTTCGATATTCAACCTTAAAATATCGTGGCGACCTGGGCAATAATAAGGTAAGTTTAAAGGGGATAATGACGGTAAGTGAAATTCTGGCAGCAGTGAGCAGTATCATTCTGGAATCTTCTGATGGTAAGATTTATAAAAAGGTAAAAAGGTACCTATAGAAATAATACTGCTGGAATCATCTACAGACAGTCATTAATAAAAATTAGATAAGAATAGTCTATTTTACGACTATTAAAAAATATCTTTGGATACCTCACTTCGTATTTGCTCAGATTTGTTAATATTTCTATCTCAGTTATTCTTCTGACTTGTTAGCTCTACTGATATCTTTTTCTTATTATGGTGGGAAGCTCTTGTATTAATATAATTATCACTAGTTATTAAGTATAAAGTTTTTTTGTGTGTGAATTCTCTGTTATTCCTTTGTTGTTATCCCAATCTGCTTCTGGTCATTGGTAGCATATATTTTATATTTTGATTTTTTCTTAGTTTTCATGAATTGTTCCACTAGTTTCATGTTCTTGCAATTATTCTTCTAATTGTCTTTATTATAATTGACATTTATTTTATGATCATAGTTATATTATTGATTTATTTATATTTTTTTTCTGTTTCAAAAAAAAAAAAAAAAATTATTTCGCTCTTGTTTTTTATCCAAATGAATTCTTTAATTATAATATTTATGTGGTCATTGTTTCTCCTTGTATTGCGTAAAGGTTTTATTATTTTTATTCCAACACCCGTTTATTCCCATTAATTGTATCAGTGGTTCTTACTTCCTTTTCTTTCTCTTCAAAATTATTTCATAAATAGTTGTTGGTAAGTTGCTCTTACTATATTTTATAATTTGTTTGTTTTATTTAACTTCCAAATTCTTTTCTTTAATCCCATAATTAGTTTCATATATAATTGGTAGTAAGTTGATCATACTATATTTTTAAATTTATTTGTTTTATTTAACTTCCAAATTCTTTTCTTTAATCCCATAATTAGTTTCATATATAATTTGGTAGTAAGTTGATCTTACTATATATTTTTAGAATTTGTTTGTGTTTTAATTCAAAATTCTTTTCTTTATTTCCATAATTATTTTCATAAATAATTGTCAGTACGTTGATCTTACTATATTTTAGAATTTATTTGTTTTATTTAAATTTCTACTCGTCATCGTATTTTTTTATGGAAGCCTGGTTATATACGCCTTTGATTCTCTCTGAACCCATCTCCTTTATTTCATACGTATTATTGTTATTTATTTTGGAGACTATATATGGTCCTGTGTACAGTAACAATAACTTTTTTGTTATTCCTTCTATCGTGCTGGGTAGTTCACGATTTTTCAATAGTATTTTTTCTCCAGTTTTATAAGTTATTATTTTACCACTAGCCTTTTGATACTTGTTTTGCCGCTTCTCCTGGTCTTCGGCCACCTTGTTGTAAAATTTTACTTTGTCGAACTTATAAACGTTATTCATAGGGAACTCTAGGATTTCTTCGATCTCTCGTGGGGGTGGTTTCTCGTACATGGTGGAGTATGGGGTAATTCCTATGGCTGGATGGTATGCCAAGTTGAGGAATTCCACCGTGGCTGATGGATATTCTTGCCATTTTTTCTGTTGATGGTGACAATAAATTCTTAATATCCTCCCCACTTCTCTTAACACCCTCTCTGCCGGATTACTGCTCGGGTGGTAGACCGATGTTTTGTACGTTCAAACACCCATTGATAATAGGGTATCCCGCCATTTTCTCCCCTTAAACTGGGTTCCATGGTCCGTGATGATCGAAGATGGTCTCCCTATGTTTGGGATATACTGTTCCGTTATTATTCCCAGAATTTTCCTAGTAGTTGCCCGATTAGCTGGGTATAGCTTAATAAACTTAGTGAAATGGTCCATTACGATTATCAGGTATTTGTATCGGTGTCGACCGCCATTACGGGGAAATGGTCCGCAGATGTCTAAGAATCTTTCTCCAATTTCGCCTGGGACGTTATAGGAATCATAATGCCTTCCTTCTTTTCGTTGTTTGATTTTACCAGTTGGCATATATGATAACATCTGATATACATCGGACCTTCCGGTTTATGTTTTTTATGTGGCAGCTCTCCTCCAGAGCTTTAATCACCTTCAGGGTGCCCATATGCCCATATCGTATATGATAATTTATGATTACAGTAGAGTCCCGGTTATCCGCCATAAACGGGCTGGCGGAAGGGCGGATAAGCTGGATTGGCGGATAATAGGGAGAGTTAAATAAAACGCAAATTTATCATAAAATTACGTTGTAATTTTGTAAATGTAATTAATAAACATCACGTTTTACAACAAATCAATAGAGAAAACAATACAGTACTGTACAATTATATTACAAAATTATAGTAAAACATTTTAGAGAACAAGCAACAATATTAAAGTTATACACTTACGAAAAAAGAGAAACCAATTACGCCTACTTTAGTACTTCACGCTTCAAGTTTAAGAATTCAGTAAATTTTAACAAGAAAAATTTACTAAAAATAATTATAGAATCAGACTAATGTGTACGTAATAAAATTGACTTACACTGTCAGAAATGTTGGAAGTGAAGAGTTCAGTTCATGATGAGTGAAAAAAATTAGTGATCTTCGACTGCCTCCCTGATGATTCCCGCTTCTTTGCTGCCAAGTCTCGCCATCTTTGGAGCATCATTATGTCGACAACCCTGGCTTCCTCTTGCTGCTCAACGTACTGAATGGCTGCTTCAAGAGCTTTAACCCCTTCTTTGTGTGTGATCTTTTGGGGCTCAACAGTTTCATTATGTCGACAACCCTGGCTTCCTCTTGCTGCTCAACGTACTGAATGGCTGCTTCAAGAGCTTTAACCCCTTCTTTGTGTGTGATCTTTTGGGGCTCAACAGTTTCAGAGTCTTGATCTTCAACAACATCATTGCTATTAACAAGTGTTACAATTTCTTCGTCAGTTATTTCATATTGGTCGTCTCCTGAAAGCCAATTCCTTATTTCATCCAACGATGCATCCTCACATCCAGGGATACATTGCACCAAGGGCAAAATACTTTCATGAAGTTCATCCAGCATGCTTTCAGCCATATTTTCATCCTCGCCCAACAGCTTATGCCACGACTTCGCAATTGTTTGTGCCCCGACGTCGGCCCAGGCCCTTGCGACCCAATAAGCGACATCCTTCAAATTTATACTTTTCAACTTCTTAATCAAGTTTTGCCCATCTTCAATTTCTTGTATGACTGTTGACAGAAGCTTTCTTCGATAGTTTCTTTTAAGTGTTTCCAAAACATCCTGGTCCATAGGCTGACAAATGGCAGTCACATTTGGTGGCAAAAACATAGCCTTTATGTCCCCATCTCTAAGTTCGTCTGGATCAGGGTGAGTTGGGGCATTGTCTAGCAGTAAAACTGCTTTTCTGGGTAGGTTGTTGTTTTTTAAAAACTTCTCTGTAGAAGGAACAAACTCTTTAAAAAACCATTCCTTAAAAATTTCACTAGTCATCCATGCACTTTTTTGATTGAAATATTTTACTGGAAGAGCATGTTTTGAAATGGTTTTAAAAGCCCTAGGGTTTTTGGACTTTCCAATCTTTGCCAGGTCCATTTTATGGTTTGCTGTGGCATTACTGCATGCTACAATAGTCACTCTCTCTTTACTACGTTTATAGCCAGGGGCTGCAGCTTCAGTTCTAGCTGCAAGGCTCTTACTCGGTAACATTTTGAAATTAAGGCCTGTTTCATCACAATTAAATACTTGATCTCCTGTTAAGCTTTCAGTTTCAACAAAGTCTTGAAATTTTTTCTTAAAAGTCTGATGACAGTTTATCGCCGCAAATATTAAACTGACGGATTCCATAACGCTTCTTCCATCTATCAAGCCAGCCAACGCTTGCTGTAAAATCTGCATCACCTTCGTTAAATTCTTTTTGAAACTGCAATGCCTTTTCTTTTAAGATAGGTCCCGAAATAGGCACCCCTTTCTCCCTGAACTGTGTAAACCAAATGTACACAACGCTTCGAAACTTTTTCATAATCACTATTTTTCATAGTTTTTCTATCTTTAAAAGCAGTCTCAGTAACTCGTGAGGAACACCATTTTTCTAATTCTAATCGTCTCTTCTTCCAATCTCCAACTGTGCGATGACCGACGCTGTAGTGGTCAGCCACCTTCTGCAGCGTTTCCCCTTTATCCAGTCTTTTTAATGCCTCAAGCTTGTCTTTTATTGATAAAACAATTTTCTTCCTTTTTGTAGCCATAATCGCAACAACAAGACTACACTACGACACTTTCACCAAAACTGCACTAGTCGCTCACGGACACACCGCATAAAAATAGCCTCACTGCTCACTACAGCACACAACAAGAAACTGCAGTCTACTAAGCGATGAGCATGTGAGCGATAGCGTTGGATGGTGGGGTGGGGTGAATGACACATGAGTCACAGCTAGGCTATAATAGGCGATGGGCAGCAGGCCAAATTCCTGCGGTACAGTCAGGAGCAATCACAAAGAGAGCACATACACTCACGCCCGCAAACTATTGGCACACTATTTTCGTTGCAGTAATTAAAGAAAATAATTTTTACGTTTACGTTTTTTTACGCCGCTTGGGTGGTGGATAACACGGAACGGCGGATAATCGAAGGGCAGATAACCGAGACTCTACTGTATTTCTTTTTCAATATGGGTTGGAATAACCACCTTCCAAGTCTCCTGCTTTAATGATGTTTTAATGAATAAGATTTCTTTATTTATTTGATAATATTGAGCGACGGTTTCGTCCCCTTCTTCCAATCGAATTTTTGTTTTTTAATTTCGGGTCTGCCTGTTGGTACCCACAATGTTTGTTAATAATGCTGCTAGATCAGCTCTGGTGCTAATAATGTGGTAGATTTTGAGTACGCTTTCTTTCTCTCCCTCGAATGTTTGCTCTTCCACATTAACACGTGATAACACGTCTGCTACGACATTCTTTTTTCCTGGGATGTATTCCCATTATAAATTGTACTCTTGAAGGGCAAGTATCCACCTTGTCAGTCTGCCATGATTCAATTTGCATCTTTTTAGGAACGATATTGATTTATGGTCTGTTCGGACGGTAACTGGGTAACCCAGAATGTAGGTGCGGAATTTACCACAAGCGAATACTACACTCAGCAATTCCTTTTCAGTTACAGTGTAGTTCCTTTCGCACTGGTTTAAAGATCTACTCGCAAAGCTAATCACTTGATGTTGACCCTTCTCATCTTCTTGATACAGCGTCGTTCCTAGGCTGATGTTGCTGGCATCGCAGTTCAAGAAAAAAGGTAGTTTAAAATTTGGGTGGCAAAGTATTATTGTTTCCAGAAATTTATCCTTAATCAGTTGGAAAATCACATCCTGCTCTTGACTCCAGATCCATTTGTTTTTTGATGATAACTGTGGTTGAAACCTTGTGGTTAATTCCGAATATTGTTCCTGGAACTTGCGGTAATAATTACAGAGTCCCAGGAATGACTGTAATTGCTTTCTATTCTTGGGTGCAGGGAATTTCTGGATCGCTTCCACCTTTTCTGCTGACGGTGAGATTCCTCGGTCATCCAAGTTAAACCCCAAGAACTGAACTTCTCTTGCAATGAACTTGGATTTTTCTAATTTAAGCGTGATATTATTTACAGACAACATCTCAAGTACGTGTTCCATGCGGTAGCAGTGTTCCTCCCACGTTTCTGAGGTAATCGGTAGATCATCTACATACATGGTGGTAAACTGAAGTGCTTCCTGTCCAAGTATCTGGTCCATGCAGGTCACAAAGATGGCAACTGAATTCACGAGTCCGAAGGGCAATCTCTTGAATTGGTAATTGCGCCCCTCGAATATAAATGCCAGATACTGACGACTCTGTGGGTGTAACTCCACCTGCCAGTAACCGCATACCGTGTCCCAGGTACTAAAGTACTTGGTACCGTGGAATCGTTTCAAGATTTCTTCTATCTCCCCGGGCGATGTTCTGTCATTGATTATCATTTTGTTTATTTCTCGCGTATCCAAGCAAAGCCGGACTTGGCCGTTTTTCTTAGGAATAGCCACGATAGGGCTGGTGAATGGAGATTGGCTACTCTCTATGATGTCACTGTTAATCATTTTATTTATTTCTGCTCTTACAGCCTCTTTTCGTGAATGGGGTAGGATTTTCGGTTAAACTCTGTTTCTCTAAATTGAAGTGTACATTGGTAATTTTTTACCTTACCGGGTTCGTCTGAAAATACTGAGCGGTACTTTTCATATATTCTTATTAACTGATTCGCTTGGTGTATGGGCAATTTCTCCCTTGTGATTCTGCCCCGGAAATCCCGTATTTCCTGTATCTTTTGGGACCATAAATCCTCGTCCGTGTTATCGTATATTATGGGGTTAATGATAGAGTTATCTTCGATATAGTTTACGTTTCGAATTTGTTGGTGGATACTGCTGGGAAGTACTGTCTCGCTACCTACTAAATCAGCCGTCCAGGTCAGCCCTCCTGCAAACAGCGATACCTTTTCTGTGCGTAAATCGATGATAGCAGAGTTCCTCCTTAGCACATCGCACCCCACCAATATATTAAAGGGCAATCCGGCTGCAATTAAGAATACCATGTTTATAGCTATACCCTTGCTAATCACATTTACTGATACTTGCCTTCTGATCGTTTTGTTTTGGCGACCAGTGGCACCTATTAATACAATATTATTTGTCGGTAATGTCGGCAATATTTGACCACATTCCCTTTGGATTCTCTCCAATTCAGTTGTGTTAATTATAGATACATTTGCACCCGTATCGATCATTAATTGGGCGAAGATTCCTTCTACTTCCGCGTTTATATAAATTATTTCATTGTTTAGACTATTGAGGCGAGTGTCATCCTCCTCCAATAGTTCGTTTCTAATATTTTTTAAGTAGTTGCCATTAATGATTGTAATATTATTAGAGTTATTGCTCTTTGCAACTCTTGTTGATACCCAGGAGATGGGAGCAGTGAAGGGTCATGATAATTCATCACTGCCTCCACCCGTTTAAATTCTCATTTTCGTTGTTATTAAGGTTAGGACCGACCGAGGCGTCAGTCGGGAAACCTTGAGTGGGTTCCTGCCGCTCCGTGCGATGTTCAAATGGTTGTTCTCGGTTTGGGTTCCGTTCTGGGTCATCTAGACTGGTACTTCGTCTAGGCGGATTGTACCTCGGACTATCACGTTCTCTGCCGATCCTCATACTCGTGGAAGCTGTTACGCCGCTGATGGGTGTATCTTTGTTGGCTGTTTCCTTCGGCTCGTATGAAATTTACCCTGGGCTGGGAAAACCTGTTGTTATTATTGTTATTGTTTGGTGAGTACCCTCTATTATTATTATAATACCGTTCGGTATTATTATGGTTTGGGTTTCTCTGACTATTAATATTTGAATTCTGGTAATAATTATTGCGATTACCTTGATAACCGTTATTCCTATTGTAACATAACCAAATATGGCAGTTACATAAAATGAGCCTAAAGGACGGCAAGTAAGATAAAAAATATGAATGTAAATCTAGATAAGTAAATCCATGTATATAAAGTGTGTATCTACAAATGTGTTAATATGAAAATCCAACTATGAATAAGATAATATCAATCTAGTGACATCAACTACGAAAAATAAGAAAGAAAATGAAGTGAGCCAAAACCAAATACCAATAATAGACCCAATAGGATCCAAAAGTGAGGGGAAACGACGAAATAAGAATTAACAAAATCCAAAAGTGAGGGGAAACGACTAAAGAATAATGACTACAATGAAAATAACAAGAAAGAAGAAAGAAGAAGGACAAGAAAGCTGATTCAGAAGAGAGAAGAAGATGAATAAATCATACCAGAAATCAACATAAACCACGTGCACCAAAGACTATATAAGTGACAAGTGAAATAATGATTATCAAATGTGAGGATGAAAAACAGTGATTAGCATTTAAGGAAACACAAACAATAACAGTGCGTACTTAATAGATGTGAAACATGTGAATAACCAACTATTTCTACTGATAAAACCACACAAACAATTATAGTGAGGAAGTTTATAAGTATATGAAAATATGTTAATTCCATGATGAAAACAACAAGATGTTAAATAAGTCAAATAGACACGAACAATGAGTGTGACGCATTTAATAAAGTTGTGATTAACACAGATAATCATAAGTCCACCAAAATGAAACAAAATAGAACAATATAACTATGTTTTATTTTTGGTAAAGAACTGACAATATAAAAAACCATTGTATCAAACAAAAGGGATTGAATTGAATTCAAGCCATGACTAGAAAAATATCATAAATAATACAATAAGATATGTATTAATGTTTAAGAAGGAATGTGTAAACATGTGTCACAAAATAAGTAAAATATTATTGTGAAAGACCATACTGATACCATGTAGGTAGTAGAGACATACTGCATTACAACAGATGGTACATTGTTACATAACCCATAGAGAAAGTACCTGTTAAACAGAAAACCAAAAATATCAATGAAAATAAATGATTATCAACAGTGATATCAATTAAGGAATTGTAATAAATAACAATACATCCTAATAGACAATACATTAAAATGCAACCATGTAAATAAAACCAATCAAATGCAATGGCAGACAGCTATAGCAAAGATGCAACAAATATGCCAATTCAAATAGGCAAAGTGCAATATCAAAACCAATACTAAAGTGAATAACCATATTACCAGTAGTAAGACTAATATCTGGTAATGGTTTGAGAACAGATCTTTAACATAATAACAACAGTATTATAAACAAAATAATGTAAACTAACTAACCATGTACAAACAATCAGATGTAAGATGGACCACTGTATGGCCCATTAGTTAAGGAAAATAGTGTATTAAAACTTAAACACAGATTGTTCACAATATTACCAGTAGTTAGAGGGAAAATCAATACAACTTTGAGAACAGATTAGAACTATAAAAACAGTCAGTATATATGCAAATAATTAGAAACCAACTGACCATAGTGACAGAAATCACAAATAAACCAACCATGTTAAGTAAGTTACTTAGGTAAAATATGACATATAAATTTATCTAAGAGTAAATGAGAACATTACCAAAAGTAGGAGTAATGTCTAATACCAATGTAGAAACACAAACATAATGTCACAATAACAGTTTAAGTATTGTTTTTATGAAAAATAAATAACCATTATGTTGAAACACCATAGGAACAAGCCCATTATTAGAGAATTGAAGGGTACTAAACTAGCTAGAAGCTGACCAATATATGTAATACATTAAGTACAATGTATGTACACTAATGACATTTCATACTTAATATAATTCACTTAGAAAAAGACTAAAATTATATTGACAACTGTATGAGAAAGGTAGAAGAGGAAGAAGACAGTATGTGTATTATGTTTAATACAATCATGTGAGGATATTTAAATGTGAAATCATGTAAATAATCGTTTTAGTATTATTAGATTATAAGATTACTTGTATTAGATAAGGGAAATTCATTTTAAATACTTTTATATGAAAACCAAGATGGACGCCTAATGACGCTAAAATAAGCTATTGTTAAGGAAATAATTATTTCCAAATAACAAATCAAACCAAGTGAGAAATGGACTCCAAGTGTTTATTTAGAAAGTGTTTTTATTAAAAATAATTAAATCTGGTGTCAAAAACTTATAAAAATAAGAAACACCAAGATAATTAATAAAAACATTATTTTAAGAGAAGCAATGTAAATAAAATAGTGTTGTTTAGACTTAAATTAAAGAGGAAAATGTCTATAATTCAATGGCATAACTCATGTAACGATAGGACGTTCAATAAGGAAGTTATTGTAATTATTAACTTTTCAAGTATTTTTTTCACTAGTGCTTACGTCACATAAACCAGGACCCAAAGTCGAAATTTGGTAAAACACCAAATTTTTAATAAAACATAGGCCTTTGGGGTGAAGATTATAGTGATTACAGCCAATCAAATCAACGCATTTTGTCAGACGCGAGAGAGACGCTTTGGCAAATTGTAACAGTCTCAGAACAGCTTCCAGACGAATAGGTCACGCCACTCAACGCCATGAAAAAGTATTATTTTAAAATTTGTGCGCGTACATTGACATTAAGTTAATATACAGACTTAACCTTGACACAACAAATACACTTCCGAGTGATATGTGCGGGATTACCGAACAATATAAGTACGATAGTGTATAATCCCGATCGTACTCGCGTGTGTTGTGATAATAAACAGGGAGTACATTATTTTATTTAAATAACTTTGATTTTCAGAAATAATATTTTTGAAATAGACATTTTGATACTACGCGAGTCATTACTAGCGCAGCATCAAACTTATGATGGAATTATTAGAATTTCAAGAAATGTTAATTTTTATTTATTAAAACATTAAATAAATATTTTAATTAATTTTTATAACTATCAAAGTATGTATAAAGTAACTATCACTAATTACAAGAGTTTACATTTAGTCACTCTTTTGACTAAACTTGTTTTGATTATTCGATATTTTGAAATAAATAACATTAACTTTCGTACAAAAGTATGAAGTAATTTTAATAGTGACATGTTAAAAGGTTACTAATATTATGTTCAAAAATATAAATTAAGAAATATTAACCAGTAAGAAATCATTTTCTGTAATAGCATTATCTGTGATCGCTAACCTCAAATTGGTAGCGGTAGCTTATTAATCTAACTGTTGCATCTGTTCTCAAATAGTTTCCAAACTAAATAGAAATCATATCAAGAGTTTTTTTTTTGTATTTTATTAATTTTTTCTCTTGAAAATATATATTTATCAAATTCATTGTTGAAAATAAAACGATACATTGAAACTGTACAAGCCACGAGTCTGACGCTGGCTATAGAATGTTATAAGGTGCGTGCGCATCCGGACATACGATAATTACATACTTACCATACATATGGTATTAAATTTCATTGTTTTATATTTATTCGTTATTTTTTAACCATTGTTTAATTTTATTGATTCTATTAATATTACATCTTGACACTGATATCATGTATCCTCAAAGAACCTAACAACCTGATAATATATTAACGAGAAAACATAACCTTATAAATTCAAATTATTGTACTAAAGACAGGACTACCAGCATTGAGCCTGGATAGAGTTTTATGTTAAAATTAATCAATTGTAATTATTATTTAAAGGGTTATTAGCCTAAATGATTGTTAATTGTTTTTTTTTGAAATTTGCCATTTTAAAATTTGTTAATAAACCTACACTTCTTTACCAATGAACAAGAGTATCATTTCAAATAGAAATTAAATTATTTCTTGTAAATCAGTTCTACCAAAGGTGGCGGAAGAATTCAAACAGAGAGTAATTTAAAGTATTACATATATGTGCTAACTCATTCATATTGTGTGTACTAACTGTTTTAAATATTCAAATTGAATATTTGTGCGTATTTTGAATGTATGTATTTCAGCAACAACCGTCGCAGAACAGGACTGAAACGGATACTTGTGGTAAGTGAGGGAGGCATACAACAAAAAGTGCGCGAAACTTATTTAAATTGAAAGAGTGAAATCTTCATAAACACTTATACAGATTATACAATCACACTAATAACTCCTAATAATTATAATTGGAGCAGTTTTTATAGAAACAACATAATAGCAGATACCGGAGCGTATCTGCAAGCACACTACAACTATAAATACAAGTACACTGTACACTGTATAGTACATTATACTATACTATACTACAGAATCTATACTTGTTGTTACTACTTGTTCTATAACACTATTTGCATTTTGGTTAGTAGGACCGTTATTATTATTATTGTTGGTATTATTATAATTTGAATTGTATCGGTTCCCTTGGTATCCATTGCTGTTATGGTTATTACCGTTGTTCGGGTATTGATTATTTTTGATTTCCGGCCGATCATTCCTCCTTCTGCTTTGCCGATAGTACTCTTTGTTCTCATAATTCTCCAACAGTTCAGACATCGCCTGTATCGTTTTTATTTGGCTACCCCTCCTTGCTCTTATTACTTCTTCGTCGTAATGGTACGATAGCTTGTTTACGAGGAATTCTTCTGGTATGGCCGGTTCCAAATGCTTCGCCAGACATACCTTTCCGAGGAAGTATGCGGTCATAGTGTTACCCATTTGTGTTTTGTATCGGCCATGACAGATGTTGTCGCGTATTACGTTCTGGGTGGTCTCCGACCAGTACTTCGCCTTGAATAAGTTTTTGAATTGCTGGTAGTCGGCGATCTCACTCCGGTTTGCCATCCACCAATTGTCAGTCATCTCCCGGAATGATTCGTCCAACAGTTCTCGGTTATTAATCCATCTGTTGCCCCTATGTTTGGCAATGTATTCCTCAATTCGGGCCAAGAACTCCATCGGCTTCCTTTTATATTGACGGAAATTCAGCCATTCCCGATTCTCGTTTATGGGGATACCCGAAAGTTAAAAGTTTAAAAGTTAAGTTTAAAGTTAGTGGGTCTGTTTCTAATTACTTCCATCTCTTCCTGGCTCTGCCGCACTTGGCCGGTGATATTCGTCATAGCCACTTCCATACCGTCACACCTTTCCGCGACTTGGTTCCGTACCTTCCCTAATTCTTCCTGGGTTTCTCTTCTGTTTTCTTCCGCCTTCCTTCGACTGTGCTCTTCGATATTAGTGAATTTGGTGTTTACTTCTTCCTTTAAATTCTGTACTTCTCTCTCGGTCTGGCTACATCTTTTGTCAACTTCCCTGATCTGTTGTTTTATTACTATGGTATCTTCGTCTATTTTCATGTTTGTGTATTCCTTATTATCGTTGATTTCCTTGCTCATCTCTTCTTTTAACAACTCCATCCTTTCATCTAACTTATCCAGATTCTCCTGGTTGACCTCTCTTAATTCTTCTCTTAATAGTTGGTTATCCTCTTTCAATTCTTCCCACTTCTCCTCCATCTTCTTATTGTTTTCATCTATTTTCTTATTGGTTTTTTCGATTTGGTGACTTAATTCTCCTAATTCTTCCTTTGTGGATTGGTAGTTTTCATCCATCTTTTTAATCAATTCCTTCTTTAACAGTTGGTTGTCACTCTCCATCTTCTTGCTGGTTTCCTCTATTTTCTTATTTGTATTTTCAATTTTATTACCCAATTCTTCCTTTGTGGATTGGTCGTTTTCATCCATCTTTTTACTCAATTCTTCCTTCAACTCCTTGCTCAATGATTTGTTATCCTCTCTCATTTCCATTCTCATTCTCATTAGGGTTTCCTGGAACTTGACATCCCCTGTTGGCGCAGTGTTTTCGGGTTGTCCCTCCTGTTGTACGGGTTGATTCGGATCCTCTTCTGACATTGGTTTAGTTGGTTCGGTCGGAGGTAGCATCATTTCCATGTCTTCCACTGGCGTTGCCTCCTTGTCTTCCATATCAATTTCCTTTTCGGCCTCCGCCGCCCTTTTCTTCGATGTTGCTCGACGTTGCATTTTTCTTATTCCTCTGACTGGATAACCGTTGCCAAGCTTGAATTGGGAATTGGGCAAATTATAGTGGCCTATCAATCACTAATTGCAGCCCCTTAGTTGGACGCCAATTTTGTAACAAACTAAAAATTTTGTTTACAAAAATAAAAATTTGTTTGTTAACAAAAATAAAAAATTCAGTTGTGGTTGGTTTGTGAAAATATTGTTTTTGTTGTTTCAGTATTTAGTAAATAAATTTCGTAATTGATTCGTGTAAAAATTTAACTCTTTTATTTATTTTCCAGTGTACTGTATCACTTTGAGTTTTAGAATTAATTTCTGAGTTAATTGTGTTATCGCCAGCACTAATCGATAGACGGTTCTTCTTCTTAACTAGGTATTCTCCTTCCACTTTGGTAAAAGCCGCCTTTCGGATAGTCCGTGATCTCAAATTTATTTTATTTTTAATTCTATTTATTAAATTTATAAATAAATAGAAACCAATTTGCAGAAATTTTAGATTTATTAACAATTAGTATAATGTATCGAGTGTTAATCGACATTCAACAGTAGTATCGACTCGTTTCTCAGGGCCGTCGATTAATTTTTACATCTGTATTTTATATTAATTATTAGGTTCTTTGATCGGTTATTTTATATAGTCAGAGAAGGGTAAGGCCAGGAAAGTATAACACTTACATGTAAAAAGCTTAATATTTAAAAATTACGTTATTATTTAATATATAAGGTTTATTAAAGATTAAATTTCGAACCATTGAAGTCTGGACAATCGTATAGGCAAAGCTCGCTTTGAATTGTGGGAGTCAAGATGGCGGCTTCCGTACTGCTCCTGTTTTAATGAAGTCGGCTTGACGAAAATTTCTTCCAATAAATGTTGTCCCTTCAAAGTTTCCTTGGGAACTTAGGCAACCTCCGCAGTTGTGATTATTCCTTCTGGTGTTAGTGGAGTGATCCTGGTTAAGTGTTTTGTGGTTCACTTCGATAAAATGTGTGTGCTAATGTTTAAATTCACTTCGGTCAATTAGGTCGAAACTCGCACTACTCGTCTCGTTATTAAGAATTATTTGTGTTATCGGTTTAATTTATTATTTCACTCCTTTTACTGTTCCGTATTACTTTAGTTTAATTGAGGTATTAATTGTTCTCACTGAGTTTAAGGTTTAAGTTCAAATTTTAGAAAATTACGATTTTTCACTGTAGGGTTTCTTTTGGGTAATTCTTGTAGCCTTCTTCCTACTATCTTGTATCTTCAAAATCATTCCTGTTTATTTGGTATTTCGGTTTGTTCTGGGTTTTGTCTTACTTCATGATTCTCATTCTTAGTTTCTTCACTACAATATTGTTTTATCATGTACGTTGGTTCGTTCTGGGTATCTTCCTTACTTACTCCTATCCTACCTGGGTATTTCCTTACTTTATTTTAGTTTTTTAATTTATTTTTCATTACACATATTTGTTGCATAGTTGTTTTTTCTGTATATTTACTTCTTCAAGTTATGATTGTATTTTATTGTGATACTTATTTGTTTTCATTTGGATTTTTCTTTGATAGTTATTTTAATTGATATTTATTTATGATCATATTTCATTCATTATTAAGTGGATATACTGTCATGCTACAATATATATATATATATATATATATATATATATATATATATTGTTACAACACAAATAAGCCAAACCCCGTACCAGGGATAAAAAAGATAATGCTTAATATAAAAATACTTCATATAAAATAAAATGTTTAAAAATTAATAAAAAATAAATATTATGCCACGACGAACGACAATATTACCCAACCCAAGTGATTGAACCAACAACATAAACACAAAGAAGGGAACCACGAACCATACTC
Source organism: Magicicada septendecula (assembly GCA_034769895.1). Classification (NCBI taxonomy): domain Eukaryota; kingdom Metazoa; phylum Arthropoda; class Insecta; order Hemiptera; family Cicadidae; genus Magicicada; species Magicicada septendecula. The sequence goes on from CM068368.1 coordinate 382,585,268, forward strand.
AAGAAAAAAGGTGATGGACCAAACAATTATGAACTAACAAAGGAAGATATGAACCCAGAACTAAAGAAGAATCACAGGAAGGGAACAGATCCCTACGATTAAACAGAAATAAAACCAGATGAGAAGAGGAGAACCGAACCAAGATGAAGACTACTGAAGAAGACGAAGAATGAAGAGGAGACAGGTTAAACCCAAAGGGAGACTAACACACATATAAAGGGGGAAAAATGGTAGACTCAAGGATAGAATACTGTAAATAAACCCCAAATAATTATCCATTGATGAAACAAATAGTATTATTATAATTGAAATAACTTATGTACCTATTTTAAAGACACAAGACGATTGTAAAGTAACGTAGTGTAGAAAAGTACACTAACACTATGAGGAAGGTTAGGTTTAACAAAAAATAAATAACCTAATATTATTAATAATAAATATTATGCTAGAAAGAAATAGTGAGAAATAATAGGAGAAAGTAAAGGGATTACCCATTAAATAACACTCAATACAAACAGTGAACCAAAGTGAAGTGCAATAGTGAAAGTGTAAGTACCCTAAAAAATAGTGAAAGTGTATGTTAAGCAATAAAAATGTAATGATAAGTAAGAAAACACTTTCTAAAACATTGATAAACAATCAATGGTTGGAGTGATCTTGTACACATTTAGAAAACTAAAAATAATTAAAAATAATATTCCAAATAAATATAAAAGAAGTATGTAATGTTATTCAGGGAGAAAGCCCAGACAAAAACAGTTTGTATTAACATGGTATGGAGGAGATAGTAGAATAGAAATAAAGTTTTGTTTTTAAAATCAAGACTACAATGAATAAAACACCCCATGTTGAAAGGGGAATTAACTTTCATAATTTTGCAAGAAATGATGATGTTTATCACTCTAGGTAGTAACAAAAGAAAGGAATCAGTATTAGAACTAACAATAACTAGTAACTTATAAAGAATAGTTTGGTTCAATGTTATGAAGAGGATATGGCTGAAGGGAACCTGCAGTCCATAAGCCTAATTATTATATTTTAAAATATGTGTAATGAAAATGTATGTTGAATAGTAGTTAAAACACAAACAAATATGATAACTAAGTGAAGCCCATCAGGCTGAATTCAAAATGTAATTTAAAAGAAATACACCAAAAAACCATCATGGCTAATCTTGGCTATGAAAACATCTAACTGTCAGAGACACTCAAATGTAAATTGTAACAATTTCGCAAGAAACTTTACTAATCTAAGACCTAAATGGCCAGTAATTATATGTAAATCATTTTAAAACAGAAATGTTATTATAAAAGTTTAAGTTAAGAAGGATATGTAAATTATCAAATGTCAAATATTTAGACTAAAGTTAATGTATAACAGAATATGACCTTATGAGGTATCATTGTAAACTTTGAAAGGAAAGAAAGATAATAGTGATATCATTTATTACCCCAAAGGAACTGTAAAGGAATAAAACCATTAGGAAAATACTTAATAAATTTGAATAAAAATTCAAATCTCTTAACAATGCTTTTGAAAGAGTAATTAACCAATCCAAGGATTGCTGTTACCATAGTAACGGGCCGTTGAAGGCTAATTTTCCGTTAAATTTATTAGACTTGAAAAAAACGACGCGTGGGTAAGCAGCACGCAAAATTGGAATGATTGAAATTTTACTTTAAATAGTTACGAAAAGTTTCGGAAGTTAACCAAGATGACCAAAGACGAATAGATGCCGACCTACCAAGAATTAACGATGTCCTGGAACCAAATACCAATAAATTAACTAACAGAAATCCAAGACAAGATTGAAAAAGATGTTCGAAGCTTAAAACCAGTCCAAATTTGAAGAATATCCACTACCCCAGATGGCAACACATCAACACTATCTGAACTGATAAGTATCGAATAAATTCCTAAATCCCGAAACAACCAAATTACTTTAAATATCTTTCAAATGATCAAATTTCTCACTATTGAACAAATATCATTTTCTTTCAAAGGTGTTAATGCATAATTTACTTACGTAAAAACATTTTATTAATCAAAATATAACCTCGTTTAAGAGTGCAATTTTGTAACAAAAATACGACACTACCGAACAATTTGTAAAAACACATTATACTTTCTAAGTATGTATAAGGTATGGTAGTGTACTTTTTTAATGTAACCAACGTTTATGTCTTATTTCATAATCCAAAGAACCCCAGATTTGAAACAGATTAATATATTGTATGTAACTGACGCCATAGCGGAAGAGAAATAATTTGTTTTCAGATCGATTTGCCAACCTTGAGATATTTGTGTTTCATGTTATAAACCGGAGCTATTTGTTATCAAAACATTTATAATCCATATGTCATATTAATTAATGACCAAATTTGTATTAAAATCACAGTACAGAGTATTACTATCTTTTTATTTCATAGGACGTTGTAGAGTATATGTGTGTTAGCAAGTTTTATTCAATAACCAACTAGCGCTCATCACGAGTGGTCGAGACGGCAACCTGTATAGCAGCGGGAACCATTCGAACGCTCCAGCTGTCCATGCTAATAACACGTATCATCTTATATTTTAACTATTTTAATTGTTTTAATAGAAACAATTTGGCGCCACCCGGGATTCGCAACCCCTATGAATTAACAGGTAGGTTGTACTGGTAATTTTGACAACGCTACAGACTCCAGTAGTGACGTCGATTTATGTAACGACCGGTGTGAGGCAAACACACTACATTCACACTAATACACAAAATAAACAAGTGTGAACACATTTTAACAGGTACGCACGAGCCGTTTATTTATAGTTACAATATATATATATATATATATATATAATTGATAAATAACCAAGAAGTGCTGGTTTGTGGCAACAAAGTTTATATTTCTTTTAAAAAATTGTTAGCTTTTACATTTTAAAATCATGCAACTATAAAAGAGAAAGAAAATGCCAATTTATCAGTACGTAAAAACATGTTGTTTCTAGATGCTAATAAATATTAAATTGATTTGAGCATAAGTAAATGAATTATTATTTATTTCAAACAACCATTATTTGTTCTCTAAATATGCTTAAACGGACTCTGGACCGAGTAAGTATAAATTTCAGAAGTTAGTAACAATGCAAGATGGCGTCCGGACTGTGGACGTAAATAAACAAAGGAAGTAAATACAAGTGTATATTAATAAACGTATAATTAAAGTAACGTAATTAAAAGTTACATCCTAATATAAAAAATTTTCATGAATTTATATAAAAATACTGCAAACATTTTTGATCTGGTGTTTCACGTTGCTAGGGTTTTATAAAACAAAGTTAATGTTTGTAATTGAAAGTTAATGTCTAGCTATTGAACTCCACATTCCTCATTTTCCATTGATGGGGTGGTAAGGGGTGCGGCCATCGAACTGGTCCTCAGTTATATATGCACCCCATAAATTCAAAGGTTGACGAACACTGTCATAAGGTGTAAACGTCTTTCAATTTTATCCTTAATTCATATCTTGTTGCAATTTAACTTGCTCCTTCTTCATTTTTGTTTATGATGACAACAAAATACTATTTGATGTTGTCACTTTTTTTTATTTTTGTTTATTAATTTTATTTTTTACAAATACATATTCTGTACACTTCTTATGGAAATTGTTTATTATAGAGCAGCTGTTGATATGCACTAGATACATGGTGATAATAGAGTTACTGTCCATCTCTAAAATTATTCATTGTTTCTACATAGTTCTTAATATGATGCACTGTAAACATCTGCAAATGGTACATTCTCTTCATGATTTTCTAAAGCGCAGTAGAACTCACCACTAACTGGGTTGTCAATATTTGTTCCTCTTTTGTGCAATTCAGAATTTAGTTAATAAAATTATTTTATTACGTTCTTAGAGCAATTGAATTGGTTTTAGAGCATTTATAAACATAAGGATTAATTAAATTTTTCTGCAATGTTTTTCAAATTTTTGTATTTATGTAACTGCTATAAGCTCTGTACACATTAAACATATAACAGTTTTTATAAACCTGTGTTCGGAATAAACCTCAAGGCAGAACTTTTCTTATTCAGTGCATCTATCTACTGTAATTAAAGAATGCTTAATGTCATAATTTTTAACCCAATAAATTTGTTTTTGAAAATTTTAACACACTACTACCAGTACTGTACACGATTTCGAACATATAACATTACTTTTTGACATTGCATGCAGTAATATAAATGAATGATATATTATTCTTCCATAATACTTGTGACAGAAAAGTTTTTTTTCTAAAAAACAAGCTTTAAGAATTTGTGGAAGAAATCTTCACAGACTAACTCTAAACATGAAGTTTTACATTGCCAAGCTTCGAAAAAAAAAATAAAAAAATAAATAAAATAAATAAATATGAAGTAAACAAAGCTTTTTAACAGGGAATACCTTCACATTTCTTAAGTTAAACTCAAAACCTTGATATAAAGCTCTTTTTGCATAGTCCACTGAAGAGTGTTATATCAAGGTTCTATTGTACCATGATCATTTCTAACATAAACAGGATTCTATAAGATTTATTCATAGTTATTTATGTTTTTTTCAACTGTTTTCATCTGAAGACAATTACCAAGTTGTGGAAGTCAAAGGAAGTTTTAATGACTAAGGCATGGTTGAACTCCAATTTATGGAAGATTTAACATCTTTTATATACATATACTGGATTTTTTAAACATATACACAGTGCATGTCTATATTCTCATCAATGGGTAACCATCACTTGGAGACATTACTGTATAACTCGGTACCCAACCAAATAGCATAACCAATCACACCCCACTGCAAACTAAATCCTTCACACGCATCCCTACCCTCCAGGATGTTTGGCAAACTGAACTGCAGATACAAACATATTATCCAGTACCGCCAAGTCCTAGAGCATGATGCAGCCCTAATCAGTGAATGAAATATACCCAACTTTGGTCGTCTCTGTAATCTCAAACTCCACCTCCCCATTTTTTTTTTGCTCTGTTGTATGTTTCTCAAAAGTGCGTGGCCTGTGAACATTTTTGATTACCTATAATTCAACATAGTTTTACTGAGGGGTCTAGTGCATGGAGGAGCAGCTCACATCTTCCACTTAATTTTTTTTAATGAATCATGATTCCCAAATGAAATACATGGTAATAATCTAAAAGCTACAAGAACATTCAAACAACTTACAAATCCATGTATTGGTATAAGGCTTCGATCATAAGTTGTAAAGTACTTAACCAGACGCAACAAACTATCTTAATATTACATTGAATTCTGTATGTTACAATAAAGAGAATATGTTGTTTTATTTAGTATTTTGTACCCATATTACACCAGTAATATTCTTATATGTTTATTAGCATTTTTTTTTTAATTTTCAAAACACAGCAATACAAATAAAATAACTCAGAGAGAGCCATACTTATGACAAATGTATAACATATATAAATGAACATAATTTACGTATACGAGGTGTGTTCAAAAAAAGACCGAACTATTTGTGTAACACGTCAACTAGCGCATAGAGCGAGCTGCAGAATTAAGTACTGCTAGCGACAGGTTTTGACGCCTGAATGCCGTTTTCTCCGTCCCGTCATGATCTTCAGTCTTCGAGCTACACGCGCTGTAGTGGGCACGGGCACACACTGTCCGGCGGATTTATAACGAAGTGAGAAGGAAGATCTTAATACAATGTGCGTGTATAAAATTTTGGTGCTAACTTCGTAAAATCTATTTCTGAGCTATTTCCATTGCATTCCAAAGTTATCATTACCATTTGGGTTGGTACGCAGTTGTTGATCGATTTCAAAACGGGTCTCTTTCTGATCGTCGTCAACCAACGCAGTAAGAATTGTTTCCTTACAAATGCAGTAATACCATACAATTAAATTTATTGATCTAAATTTAATTTTACGATCTTATATGAATGCGCATTCTCTCAGAAAGTCTCGGTAATTAAAAGAATGAATTACAATTACCACATCCCGAGCTCTCTTCCCATGATCTTCGATATCGCTTTGATTGCACTGATAATTAGATTTTTGCTCTCTTTAAAAATTCTTAAAATAGCCGTTTGGCTCAAGCAGGCCTCCGTGTATGCTTAATTAAAAACCAGAATGTCTCTGAAACGTTTTAACCTAGTTTTGCCACAAAATTTCATACGCACACGTTGTTCTTCGAGGTCTTTCTTAATCGTTTTGTCACTAATCCGCCCCCCAGCGTGCGCACGTCCCCACTCAATCTGATATACCTCAAAGACTACTGCTAATAGCAGAACACAATAAGTGGCAGTTTGTTGTCAAAAACTATCGCTAGGTGCGCGCAAAGTCGCGGCGCGTCGTTTGTGCGGGTTGATGTGTTACTCAAAAAGTTTGGTCTTTTTATGAACACACCTCGTATACTTAAAGCAATTTACATAAACAGGAGTCGTGTTACAGCTAATCTGTTTAATACGTGAAGAGTACAAGAAGAAGATAAATACGTAATTCATTCATGACATTCAAACTTCCTTATTGCATAGTTGGCAATTTTTAGAGCTTATAATTAGTTGTCACTTCATGATACCTTTGCATTCTGAACTGTATTTATTTTTACTTTAAAAGCAGAGCTGTTTATTTATATTTATGTTACAAGCGCAATATAAAGTACATACGTTGTATTTACGTATATATTAATGTCAATGAGGTACATTTGTCTAATGTGTACACAAAATTTATTAATGTGTTGTACATAATAAGTAAAACAGATTATTAACAGTCAAGTTTAAAAGATTTGTGTCACAACAAATATAATTTTCATAATTTTACTGGTTCATAAAATGTTTTTTATTGTTAATTAGATATTTATATTCTGTTACCTGGTGCGTGTAACATTAACTTTAAGTGACAGTTCTCAATACAAAGTTACATACCACCTTCGAGAGCACCTTCTGTGTGAATCAAAAATATTGTGGTGCCTTGATTTTACGTACTTTACAGTGGAATTACTGTAACAAAAGCAAAACAAAATCTGTACAAAAATTAAAAATACAAATAAAGTTTGTGCCTTGGCTGCAATCTCCTTCCATGCACCAATTAAAAAAAAAAAAAAAAAAAAAAAAAAAAAAAAAAAAAAAAAAAAAAAAACCCAAAATATAAACGAAAAAAATTATAGTTATACAAAATAAACATCTTTATATTATCAAAATTTTTATTGAACCCCTCAAGTATTAACCATGCTGAAATTCAAATAAGGTTTCCTACTTTATGTTCAGAATTCATAATCCTCTTGTAATTCATTTTAACATTAAAACATTATCCAAACAAACGTTAAGTATAGTAATTTTTGTAAATGCTTTTACAGTTTGTAAGACGTGTTAATTGTTCTGTCAAAAGTCATTCTTATCATAACCTACTACAGGTCCAATTAAATAAAAATTATTTTTCTGGACACCTATTCTTCAGCATCAACGTTTTCAAAACAATTTTTCAAAAATGATTTTACATTGAAAATGCAACTGCAAAATCAATCATTCCATAATCTGTAGCTTTATGTTGCAGCTTCCTGCAGAAAAAAATTACATAATTGTATTAAATGTTATTTCTTTAAAGAAGAAAAAGATCCAGAGGGAGTAGCGAACCATATTTCATACAGCACTGGCTGCAGCCACACTATGCTTTCTAATTCCGATGCTTTGGAATGCTGGGTAATCAGTCGTAGAGATGCATTTAACAGCCATGCAGGTAGTCACATAAAAATTCTTCAAGTGGTATAAAGGGACCACAGTTATAAGAACCTGTGCTGTAACGTGTCTGCTGGACAGCGTACTGGCACATGTAGGTTTGCTCCACTTCCCTATACACAATGCACAATAGCAGATATACGTAGTACAGTAAGCTGTCTGCAGGTGAATGGAGGAGGTAGACTAACTGAATCAACAGAGAGGAAGGTGTGTGAACAGTTTTCACTGAAGGTTCTTATAACTGTGGTTCCTTTATACATGGAAATTCATGACACACTGTATGCAACAAAGATAAAGAAACAATGTTAGAAGTTGAAAACCTTGCAATCCCAGTTTTTTCTTTTATAAAAACAAACTGAAGGAATTATGTTATATACATTAAAACAAATGACAGATTATAACTCATATAGTGAATTGAGATTACAAGGCTACTGTGAATATACTTTGGATCCAGAAAATAATGCCCAGACCTGGAAGATAGGTGATGAAAACAGTACTAAATGGGTATTTATCACATATTAGTTATTTACCACTGCTAATGTTTGAGTTCATTACAGACACTGTTCTTAATCACATCACCAATTGTACTGACAGTTTTTGTCTAAGTACTGAAACCACTGCTATAAATATACGTGACATATCATACTGGATTTAAAAAGTTCCAATAGCTGGAATGACAGTTGGTAAAAAAAGGTACCATATTTTTAAAAATGATTATGTATGTTTTCTCAACACATAATTAACAAAAAGACACAACTGTCAAATAATGTACAGTAGTAATATTGACTAACAATTATGAGAATGCTGGGTCATGCTTGTTTGACAATAATCAAACCACCATCATCTTTCCATTACCGAGGCTTTGATGTTGTTAAGATATTAAGATTTTTTTTAGTAGCGGTTTGTTTTGTAATTACAGTTTGCATATATATGACTTGTTCAGCAAAGTGAATTACACAGTCTAAACATTCAAAATACATCCAACAGCATTACATATAAGGACACTGCTTGGCATCCTATACCTCTTAAAAATATCTCATTACTATAATGCTTTCACATGGGTAAATAGTCGTGTTAATGTTACACTTGTATATGATTTGTTTGTACTAATCTGAAACCCATATGTCTGAATAACTAACCACCTTAGATTTACTATGCCTTCAAAGAGCTGAAAAAGTACTCAAGGTGCTACTGTTTCTTACCACACTGTATTATGTACAGTTCAAGGAGCACTTTAGTAACACAGGAAGTGATTATTCGCTTGCAGACATGAGTAATTGAATATCTAAAATGCATTGATCACTTACGTAAGCTAGTACACACAACGCTACAAAATGGTTTAAAAAGTTAGTACACCTATCCACAAAATTTTGTACCACCCACTCTCAACAGATACTACATACCAAATAAATATCTACACTGTCCAGGTTACTAACCAAAATTATAATTCTTGGGGAAATCGAAGTGAAACATATTATGGATGATATGATACGGAATGGGTCTTGTATAACTTTATAAAGGTAATCATATGCATTTTCTGTACTTATAAACAATCTATCCTGAAGTATGCCTTTATACTCATGCACATAAACATGCATAAACACATACAGCTATGAAGTGACTATAAACAGTTTGGTGAACGTGACCAAACCTCACTTTGCAATGCAATGGGCAATGCGATTCACTCTGTATAAAATGAGAGGCACGCGTGCCCTAAGGTATTTAACTATTTACACACACCCAAAATGTGTATAATGTAGTTGTACACAATCAGCAGTTCCTTTAATTTAGTAATTAAATTATAATAATCATTGTTTAAGAAGTACATGTAGAGATTACTCAACTTACTTGAGCCATGTTTTGGGCATAGAGGTTAAGTGCCTAGTCATTAGCTCAAGTATGCTGAATACATCTTGACGTGTACATTTTAAAAATAATATTAACAAATAATTATATTACTTCATCAATATATCTAGAAAGGAACTGTACTCCAGTTAAACTCACATTGTAATGTAATTCATGTCAAACAAACAAAATACCCAAATGCTGCACGCACACTGAATGGAAGGTACATGTGTGCACACATGCATGCATGCCCTCCCCCCACACACAAATTCTGATTAAAGTATATACATGTACTCTATTTTTACAACTTCTTGCTAGTCATTGCTTGATAAAATATTTTTAGCAGCAATAAATTTTCTCTTAAATAAATCAGATACAACTTACATAAAATTTGTCAAGCAATGTGGCTGTACAACACACTACTACTTAACACAAGGGTTCTAAACTGTAAAAAAACTATGTACATAAGAAACTGTAAATCTGTAAAATGCTCTACTCATTCTATGAGTATTTAGTTAATTTTACGTTTGTACATATTTGTTACAAATAAAATGCAAATATTACATATTTGGGTGCACAATAAAAAGGATTTATCTTCTTTATGAGTTTTTTTCAGTAATCAACAACATTATGTAAAGTGTATACGTTAAGACTGAAATTTAAAGTACACTTTTCACATAAGTGATTGTTACTATCACATTAATTTGATGCTGACATTCATTATTGGTAACAGATGCTGTTTTGTAACAGTAACTACGATAGGTCACAGGACTCAACAATGGCTAATACTGTTTATGGGTTGTGTGGCCAGATACTGATGATGATGATTAAAATTTAAGAACATGTAGTGTCACTCATTTGTTGATTATAATTGATAATGTGCAAGCAAAGTATGCGTCCTTTTACAATATTAAAAAAAAATGCGTGACAGTAAAAGTATGCCCCCCAAAATACCTCACAAAGCCCCAACCAACAAAATAAAATGATCTGTTACAAATGTCTTTGCTCACATTTACAAATAAGGTACACTATACGTAAAAATTCTAACACAAACATGTATACAAACAGAAGTGGAATTCTATTAATTTACACTAATACAATTGAACACCATGTGGTTAAAAACAAATCTAACTGCAACCATATAACAGACAACTAAATACAGTTTGTGTGTTTATATTTTATACATTCTAAACTGCATATAGAATATGACTGTATACTTTTAGTATAATAATACTTATAATGTTGTTGCTACTAAATGACAGTTTAGAGTACTAAAATAATTTAGCCTCATACCTTATTTAACTAATATTTTAAAATCTACCTGTATGAAAAAAAGGGTTTTAAATAAATTAGAAGATTACCATAACCAACCTTTGTGATGGAATTGGATAAAATGTGATACTAGTATGGACATGCTACTTTGAATGAATTTGTATGGCACTAGATATAGTCTCATAACAGTTTACACCACACAATTTAAAAATATATTATTTATGTCTTTTAGATACAACAGTAAGAAAGAATGAAGGTAATAATCTGTCCCCTTATGACATTAAATTAAAATAATTCTTAAGGCTTGGATTAAGGTGTATAACAAAGCTAATAATGTAATGCTGAATGCATGTGTTTTTTTTGGAGTGTCATGTATTCAATTTATGTTATTATGTAGTCCAGTATTTTTCAATTAAACAGAATAAAACATGAAAGTGTGGTGTATTTTACTTAAAATGTACTACCATACCCACTCACACAATATTACATAAAATGTATTTTATGGAATGTAATACTGACTTGGCAAATCCAATAAAATCTTCATGGTTGGTGTTCATGTATGCCAGTTCACAATCTACTAAGAGTATCAGCTGTTCCTTGCAGAGTTGTTCACGCTGCCGTACATGTGATGTTATAATTCGTTCTGTTTCTTCTCTAAGCCGAGGGTATCGTGACATCTGCATGCATGAACATTAACATACTCTAAACTTGTGTATCTCTGAACTGTTGACTATATAATTTGATATTATTTGCTTACTGAAATTAGGACAGAAAGTCACTATTGCATGGAAACAAGTACGTACAATAGGAAAGAGCTCACGACAATAGCAAGATGTTCTGTACTCTACTGGTTGTTGATTGCTGTTAATGTTTTGTATACACAGTACTTTCTGGAGCTTGAATTTCAGTACAGAAAGCTGATTATCACCAACGTTTTATAGACTTCCATATCACTCATGTGGTGTCTATTGTGATATACACTACTGTCTTTAGTTTATAGGGACTCTATAGAGTCTGCAGTAGTCACTATACCTTATTTACTGAAATTTTGGTTCTGTACCTGGCTTAGTAATATTTATATAGATCTGATGTACATACTTTTAAGGTATACTACCAGTGGTGTAGCCAGGACTTTTCTAAGGGGGCAGGTGACTGTTGTAGATGCTAAGGAGGGGAAAGTGTACATTGCCAGTTATAGTGTAATGTGTATAATATTATAAAGCAGCCCATTAGCAACTAGTACTAAATGTTTGCAGATTTTACCTATAAGGCTCCACTAACGACCTACCCAATGGAGGGGTTGCAACCTTCCTCTCTTCCTCTCCATAATAACCCGTTGTGAATACACCATTTACACTACATCATACAAGTAACAAGTAAAACGCACACGCAAAAACTCTTGCATAGAGCTTATAAACCTTTTTATGGTTACTTGTATTACCTTGGTTGTTGCATGACAACAAACCAAATAGTCATATACATGTGATTTCAAGTGTGAGCAATTCTGAGTATACGAACTGATTAAGATTAGAATCAGTTTCTTGAAAACATGTCCCAGAAGAACTCGGAATAGCTTTCTCTAATGAGCACAATAAGCTCTCACTTTCAGCATTTTCTGTATCACGCACGCACGCACACACACACACACACACACACACACACACACACACACACACACACACACACACACACACACACACACACACACACACACACACACACACACACACACTATATATATATATATTTATTGCAACGTTACAACAATTATACAAATACATTACCATGTACTCAACGCAACTATAAAGTGTATTACACCGGCCAGGTTGCAGATTTTTTTTTTCTCTCGTTGTGTCAAGTATATGTAGTTGCACAATAATTAAATAATTTTTAAAGACGAGTGAGATGTTGTTGACATGAAATAATTTGTAACGTGCCAAATTTATGGGTATTTTTATTTATTGCATTTTTTGGGTTTTATAAATGTATTGTGTAAATTTTATTTCAACGGTGACCAGACCACGTGGAAAGAATAGTGTTGTAACGAAGCCGGAACACAATATCACGTTGCGAAATCGGTAAAGGAATCCGCACCACCCTAGATTTCCAAGAACTTTGCTTGTGTGTGACCATGCGCCCATATGCATGACACGGGTATACGCGCGGGGTGACGCTACTTCCAAAACCAAGATGGTCAGGAAACAAATTTTATCCACTTTCATCGAGCGAGGCGACGGATATGCAAATTAAGTACCGCCTACTTAGTGACGTCGAGCCAGAAGCGCCCAAATATCGTCGGCGTAAAACACAGAAAAAACTACTATGTATCAGGCACATAGTCGCTCAACTGCAACACTTCAGGCTGTGAGCGGCGAAGAAATTCGTTCGCGGCAGTCATTAAGATCCGTCCGCACCAAATAGACGCTTTGCCCAGTTCGTCACCGATTGTGTCGGCGCAGACACAGAGCCAAGCGTGCTCTGCAAAATTCTATAAGTTTTAATCTCAAGAGTAAATTCAAATTAACCAACATGTGTCAGTGGTAGTAGTAAACATGTGAGAATAACCAGATCAGTTTTATTCGACGGCGATGTAATTATTTACGAAATAAAACGAGCTCGGATGGTCACCGCGTGCCGGCTGGGGGGCATTCTTTTTTAAAATGTTAAGGGCTTTGTAATTCTGTGTGGTTGTGAGTGTGAAAAAATTGCAGGCTGGGCTGTGTGTGTTTATAATGAAGTGTGATCAGTAAGGTAAGATTTTAGAATAAGTTAACCTGTAACAGATGACCGAGTGAAGAAATAAAAAAAAATGTAACTTAATCTGCATAAACATGCATAACAATTTTGGATGAAATTTTAAATGATTTAAACAAATTAAAATATCATTTCTCTTCATTAAAAAATGAGTCGAGTTACTTATTTCAGTAACCTATAAATCACGCTAACATCTTGCGTTCGTGCGAGAATTCTGGACCCAGATAGAACCTTTGCAGGTAGGTGGAAGCAAATTTATGTAATTTATATATTTAATGAGTTTAATAGTATCTCAATGGCGCAGCCGACAGGGACAGTTTTTATGAATAAATAAAAATAAAGTAAAAACCGCACCTACAAATAGGATGAAAGCGTGATTTAGAGGTTAAGTAGAAATGAGAACCAATTACATGTAAATGATGTTAAGATGTAGTTAAGCGATACTTAAATTATACTACACTGAATAATACAGAAAATATTTAAAATTGAAATTTTTTATAGAGCAAAATATCATAAATAAGATAAAAATGGAAGGCGGAGATAAAGTTAGTATGAGTGATGTGACTGTCACGGGGGAGGGAGAAATTAATTCAGACCCTAAGGTGGTCAAAGAAAGCGTTTCAAATGAATCAGATAATATAAATGATTCAGGATTGGAGACAACTCCAAACCCGATAGACGAAAATAATTTGACACAATCGGTAATAATGAGTGGACAAAAGCAGAATCTACTCCTGTAACAAACAGAGCAAAAGAGTTGTCATTGGACGATCTATTTAATTTCATGAGAACCATGTCTAGTGATATTAACATAAAATTTGATATACAGAATGACAAGTTTGATGCAATTGACAAAAAATTTGATAAAATAGACCACCGTTTTGACGTTCAGAATAGTAATTTTAATAAAAAATTCGAAGACCAGAATACTCATTTTCAGCAGAGTATTAGTGTAAAATTTGAGGAGTTAATAAATGATATACAAGAAAAGAATAAATGTTTAGAAAATACCAATGAAATAATGAAAAATAGCTTGAATAAAGTAGAACAGAGTAATGGCAATGTTGTATCAGATAAAGAATTAATAAATAATAATGATGATGTTGAAAATAATGAGAATAGTAATGTAATCGAAAATGTAGTATCTGAAAGTGATACGGTGAAAATAAATAATGAGAGTACTGATGAGTTTGTAGAATGTGATAATGAAATATTAATGTGTGTTTATGAGTTAGAGAGAGAGTGGAAAGAGAGTAGTGGTAGAATGGGGGCAGAGGGTAAATTTTTTACGAGGTAGAATGGGGGGTGAAGAAAGATCTTCACGGATATATTGTGTAGACAAGTGTGCTACAAATAATAATTTTTTAAAGTTTTTTGTTTTTCCTGGAGAAGTCAGGAAAGGTTTAATTGAATTAGTACCCTCTGTCTGGAATAATATTGAGAGTGTGATATGGTATTATGATGAGAGAGATTTAAATAGAGAATTGTATGTTGAGAGAGAAACAGAAGTATATAATTTAAATAGAGATTATGATGAATGGAAAGTAAGGTTAGAAGTGTGTCTAAATAATAATGATTTAATTGATAATACAAAAGTAACTAACCCGATAATGAATATATTTACTGATGGAGATTTAACAGATGTACTTAACGTTGACTTGTTTCTTGATTATTTTGGTAAAATGAATGAATTTGGTTTTTATGGTTACGACACACAAGACAGTAATTTGTGTGTTAATAAAATTGAACAGTGCTATATAAAACAAAGATTAATCTTTGATGATGGAGGGTAGGCCATAAAACAATAAAGGACATTTATAAATATTTTGTTTTATGGTTTTTGACCTCGCAACTTTGGACATTGAAGTGTGGTATAACTGAACAAATAATAAGGACGATTTGTAAATAAATATGTAGTGAATTTATTTGTGTGTATTGTAGAAGGTCAGGTAAACAATGTGTATGGTTGTTACAATAATAATATTAATATTTTACAATTTAAATAAATAACTATGTTAATTTTGAAGACTGTAACGGATGAGTTGTAATTGTTTTGATAGCTATGTAATTTGTATTTTCAATAACTAACTTAATTAAAACAATTGAGATGTTTTAAATATTCTGATTGATTTAAATGTTGTATAATTAAATTTTCTAATGAATCTAGATTATTTTACGAGGTGAATTTGGTAATTAAATGATAAATTGTTTGATTTAAACTAACATTTGTGTTAAATGTTTCAGAGGTGAGGTGAAAGTATTGGTGTATGGTATATATTTTGTGTATGTCAGTTTAAATGGACTGTAAGTATAAAAATTTTATAGTACAAATCAAGTATAATAAAAATGTTTACAGGTGTAACGCAGATTTTAATCCAATAATGAGATGATTTGAAATAATTGTGTTAAATAAAAATGATAATTAAAAAATTTAATAATAACTGAAAGATGATATATAATAATTATTAATAAAAAATTTGAAAATTTTAAGGTGATGAATGAGTTAAATGATTAATGATTGATGAAAATATTACATTAGCATGTTGTATATAAAAAAGTTTAATTATTTAGTTATTAGTGTACTATTGCTGGGGTGGCCTGTGCCCTCGTAGATAGTGAAATGGGTTGGGGGTAACAGAGAGTGTTACCTCCATCGGAGGCCAACATGGCGAAAATGTGTGACACACCTTTTCGTACAAATTTAATTTGTACCCTGATAGACGTTCGTGCCGCACATAACTAAGATAATGTAGAACAGGCATTGAAATGAAAGTTAGATTTCCCCAACTTTTCGGGCGATTACTGCCTTACCAGCACTAATCGTGGCTTTAGCTAGCGGCCAGCTATGGCCATATCAAGTCCCTTGACCATAGCTGACTTGAAATTGGTTAATAATAGAAATTAAATGGGGGGTGACACTAGGGGAAATCCAGGAACTATGGAACAGCGGCTACCACTCTGTCCGCGTGGGGACAGCATAGCCAGGTGGTAGACCCGTTTTAAGGGCGTTTCAATATATACCAAGGATATGTTGATATCCACAAACGTTAAAATGTAAATGCCGAAGCAAAGACACGGAGATGTCCAATTCCTCCAAATATGCAGTCTTTGTGGAAGCAAAAAGGCGCTACAGTCTTACATAAATTAAAATAGTGTGTGTGGACCAGGGGGTTGCTCAGATGAGCAACGTACTTAAATTTTGTAAATTAAAAATGCTAACTCTAATTTTGCTCTAATAAACATGCTTTATTCCGCTCAAATAACTATGTGCTCATACATTCAGTATAAGGTGTTCATTCTATAATTTTAAATGTAGTATTTTATTGTAGTAGGGTAGATATAAGAATTGATAAAAGGTATAAGTTTTATATAATTTGTGTATTTTTGAAATTGAGTAAATAACTAAACCGACTGGCAGGCGGTTAACATAAATTACTAGAGTCAGAAAAAGGGGAAACAAGGTTGTTAGAAGTAAGAATTGATAATCATATGTATCTAATGTAATCTGCACAATTTTTGAAATGTGTTTTCACTTTGTTAGGAATGTCAGCTGATCAGTAATAAAATGTCACTGTTAAATTGTTTATTGATGATCAAGATAACTACTGTTAAAAATAATGTTTTAATGTGTTGAAGATATTGTTTTAAATAATGAGAAAAGTAATTTGATAAAGTGAGACATAAAGTAATAATTTGTGAAAGTTAATAATAGAGTTTGGGTGATGAACATTTTGTTGGGACATATAGATCAGTCCAAGTCAAAGTTAAAATGGTAGTAGAGAGAAAAATGTTGTTTTGAATTAATGTGATATTGTTGTGAGTTAAGGTAATAGAATTTGAGAAGTATTGACGTTGACACAGTAGTCATGGGGAATATATGTAGAGTTTTGAGTGATATATTGATATTATTAAATGATGATATTATTTTGTTGTAGTTGAAGTGAGGTAATAAGATTGAGATTTTGGGGATGGCAATTTTGTAATAGGGGGTAGTGTAATGTGGGAGTCCGCAACAAAAGGGTTGGGACGGGAAGGAACAGATTTGGTGGGAAGGGGTCGCCTTAGGTAGAATCCAGGGACCAGATTAAGGAAATGAGCTTTTTTGGGGGGGGGAACACTTATCCTGAGTACAAAGGGTTAGAGATTAATTTTTTTATATAGAGAGAAGGTGGCGAATTGAGTTTAATGTAGGGTGACCAGACGTCCCGTTTTTAACGGGATTGTCCCTTTTTTTCATTATATGTCCCATTGTCCCGGCAAATTATTAACGGGACGTCAAATGTCCCGTTTTTCCGTACTTGCAATAACGGATAACCTAATCTTTTATCTTCGCTTCGTTTTGAGTTTTTATTTATTTGTTTTTGTGTCATTTTGGTCTCGTTCGTTTAAACTTTCTTACTGAGGTCAAGACGGGTCTCGAATGGTTAAGGGAACGCAATCGCGAAAAGAAATGATGATCTCTGGTCTCCGCCAGAGTGCGTCAAGGGAGAGTGAGGCAATCAAGGTAAACTTTTTTTGTTTGGTTAGTTTTAACGCTTGGCGTGGCGAGCTTGCTCCATTGTCTGTTGTTCGCTTGGTTCGAGATACACGTGCATATTAATATGGGGAAAAGAAAGTGTACTTTCTCCAAAACCCTGAAAGAAGAGTTTCCTTTCTTGAAGGACGACACCACATCTACAAAGGTAGAATGCACTTTATGTCGTTCAGGTTTTTCCATTGAACATGGAGGACGTGCCGATATTACACAGCACATTAAGAAAAAGAAACACATGTTGGCAGTTTCCGCGAGAACTTCCAGTAGTATAACTTCCTTTGTAAGTAGGAATGGACTACAAACTGATGAAGATAAACATATCGCTGCTGAAGAAGGGCTGTTTGCATTTCATACTGCAAAACACAACCATTCTTTCCGTTCAATGGACTGCACATCTCTTATCATCAGAGAACTATTTGAGAAGAAATTCACGTGTTCCAGGACAAAGTGCGAGTCGATTTTAGTGAACGTTTTATCGCCGTATGCAATGCATGAAGTGCAATCAGAACTTGAAGATGCTAAGTATGTGTCTGTGATGGTTGATGCATCAAATCACAAAAGCTTAAAATTAGTGCCGATTCTAGTTAGGTATTTCATTCCTACCAAAGGTGTTCAGTGCAAAGTAATCTGTTTTCAGAACGTTGGTGGAGAAACAGCAGAATTATTAGCTAATAATGTTCTGGACATCTTAAAGAAACATCATTTAGTTGACAAGATCATCGCGTTTTGTGCAGATAACTGTAACACTAACTTTGGTGGGTACAAGAGGGCCGGAACAAACGTTTTTTCTAAATTGGACAGTGTGCTCAAAATGAATATTCAAGGCATTGGTTGTGCAGCTCATGTGGTACACAATGGTGTACAAACAAGTGCAGACATTCTTCCTATCGACATAGAAACAGTAGTGAATAAAATATTTCAATATTTTCACATTTATACTGTGCGTGTGGAGGAATTGCAATTATTTTGTGATTTTGTTGCTACTGAATATAAGCAGGTCTGGGTAGTATTAAAACTAGATGGTTATCATTGTTGCCAGGAGTTACAAGGGTAATTGATATTTATGAACCTCTAAAGTCTTATTTCATGTCTCAGGATAGGTGTCCTACATTGCTAAAACAATTTTTTGAGAACCCACAGTCACTTCTTTGGCTTCATTTCATACAAAGCCAACTGAAAATGTTTTCAAATTCAATCCAAAAGTTGGAAAGAACCAACATTTCAGCCACTGAAGTAGCTGAAGAATTAGAATTGCTTACAGAAAAAGTCAATAACAGGAAATGTAGGAAGTTTCAAACTTCAGTTGTTTCTTCAATTTTAATTAACTTAGAAAATGATGGTCTTTTCACCCAATCGAAATATGAAACGATTACCAATTTATTTTATGACACTTTTTTAAGTTATTTAAACAAGTGGGTCTCTCCATATCAGCCTCTGAAATCATTTCATTGGATAACCTTGAAAAATTCTGTATCTTGGGATGAGGTTTTAAAAAGTCTGAAAATTCTTAAGACAGTAGATTCATGTTCAACAATTCAGGTACAGGAGATGAATTATTTGATGAGATAGGACATGTGAACAAAGTTGTATCCAGAAAATTTGAGGAATGGGAAAAAGTTAATGTGGAGATTGATAAGAAAAGGTGTGATGTCTTCCACATACTTAAAAGTATAGGCATTCCATGTAAAAACATAGAGGTGGTTGTGAGTTTTGCTCTGGCTGTACCAGGCACAAATGCTGTTGTGGAAAGAGTCTTTTCAATTGTGAACTCCCTTTGGATTGATGAAAGAAACCGTTTTACTACCAAAACTATTCAAGCAATTGTAATTTTAAAAACTCATTTTCAAGACCTTAGCTGTAAGGAATTCTACAACCTGCTATTAAGTAATTCAAAGCTCTTGCGAGATATCAGGTCTTGTGATAAGTACAAAGTTAATAGTGATGTTCCTGATTCAGAAGCCACAAGTTCATGTTCAGCAGGTTGTTGATATCTATGAATCACATCCATGTAATTTTATAGTTGTTAAGAATTTGAATATTTATATTTGAATAATTATAATTTTATAATTCTTGAAAAAACTTGATCAATTATAATATGATCCAGTGCCATGATAAGTATGTTTTTAAGTTGGTTATTAAAATATATGTCTTTTTATGTGTAAAAAGTAGTTTTTATTTGTCTTAGTGAAGCAGTGCAGTCATATATGAAGCACATTTTCTTTGTAAATCGTGTCCTGTTTTTTTATTTCCATATTTCAGAAATGTCCTGTTTTACGTCATAAAAAATTTGGTCACCCTAGTTTAATGGTAAGTTGGGGTTAAAGACTGTTTGATAGATGTTTTGATAGAGATGGGTGTCATATTAGTTACAGTTGCATACCTGCCAACTTTCCAAAAGGCCAATCAGTAAAAATCCCGCGCGTCAAAATAGTCCGAACCCGCGCGTCAAAATGCATGCATATTTTTCACTTCAGATAATTAGAGTTCTATAGCATTAATACAATATTCTAAAGGACAAAATATTTAACGTGAATTAAACGACCACAATTACTTGTAAAATTTATCAATGAAATCCACTTACCCAACGTTATTCGTAGGCTATGCACACAACCGAAGAAAATTTTGCAGAAAAGAGTATCTTGCTGCACTTCAAACCAAAAAGATAATTATATACAGTACACTGAAGTTATTTGTATTATTTACAATCACATGCACTTCCTTTAGTCCGATTTAAGGGATAAACTTGTAGCTTGTTTAGCTTTCTTTAAAACGTCTTTAGAAAAAGTGCTTTTATGACATGGTTCAAAACTGTTCGTCTTCAAAATGGAAATGGCTTACAGAGTTCCATTGGACATAGATGACCTGAACTGAGTCCTATTCTTCTTAACTAGGCTAAAAATCCGCTCGCATTCTGCATTACTATTCGGTATTGTAAGAATAGACAACATGAATCTAGAGATTCTGTCGAATTTATGATGTCCATCAGCTTCAAGGATGTTTGACACCTGAGCCCATTTAGAAACAACCGAACCCTGTTTACCTTCAACAGAAGACAAGTCATCTATCTGAAGGGCTGCAAACTGCCTTTGGAGTTCATTGACAGCATCATCTCTTGTTTCATTTCCTTTCCGCAACAGAATAATGGGAAACTTCTCCAAAAAGAAATTAACGGAAGAAAACTGAGCTTCTTCGATGCTGTCAAGTTTTGCAACCTGTGCATGCTTCAGGACATCACTCCTGAAAGGGAACTTATCGACCATGTAATCACAGGCAGTACAGAAATAGTTTCTGACAGACGAAAAAATAGAGATTTGTCTTCATCTTTCAGTGTCTTAACCAAGTTCTGGGTTTGAATGCCAATAATCAATTCCTCGTCAACTTTCTGGTTCTGGATAGGGTGATACTGGACATCAAGCAATGCAGAGCCTTTAATTACACTTGGTTTCACAAACTTAGTGAGCGTCTGTTTCAACAGATCCATCATTAAGTCGAATAATATGTGAATATGCGGGGAAGCACTCTGAAGGACTGTATTAACTCTTTCAAATGATGGGATAGTCACATGTAGAAAAGTGCAAATAGCCTTGTTAAGGTCCGAAGAAAGAAACATTAACAGCTTTTCTTCGCGAGATGTAGTGGGATTCACGGTTCGCAGAACTGGCACGTCACATTTGGAATAACGTGCCATTCTTTTGGCTTCCGATGAGGAGGAGCAATCGAGAAGTCTCTTTTTCTGGTTGTCATCAGATCTACTGCGGCCTGCTTTAGGAATGGTGAAGAATGACAAACTGGCAGAAACGTTTGGAGCACTCACTACTTCATCCTTGAAAAACGAAAGAAGTGGATCCCACTGATCTAATAATCTGTCTAAACACCTGCCTAAGGATAGCCATCTTGTGCACACGTGCTTCAACAATTTCTTTATTTCTTTTCCATGCAAACTTTGAAATTTCTGAAGCCGTTCTTTTCTCTTGGCACTCTTCTCCAGGTAATAGAAAAGGTCAACAAGAATCTCATCGATTGTGAGTGGTAAACTTGCTGCAGCTTTCTCAGCAGCTAAATTAATGAGATGGCAGCTGCAACCATGCCAAAAATATCTGGATGAGCTTCTTTCAGAACTGCAAGAACTCCCATTTTTCTGTCCAATCATAACAGGAGCATTGTCCGAACAGAATGCAAGACAGTTTTTAATTGGTATTTTGTGGAATTCCAATTGCGATAGTAGCAGCTTACCAATGTTGCGTCCAGTCGAATCTCCTTCCAATGCTGGTACCGATAGTATACTAGTTGTAACATTTTCTTGCACAGCATCATAAAATGTAACCACTATCGGATACAGCTTCGAACTAGTGTTATTGCTTCCATCTGTGGACAAACAAAATGGTCCATTCTGTAGACGTGTGACAATTTCTTGGGTTGTACAACGTGCCATTTCGTTCAAAACACACGTTGTTTTCGTCCGACCACAGCCATACGTTTTAGCAATTTCCAATGTAGGGAACATCCTTCTGAACAAGGCTCCTGCATGATCAGCTGCAGCCAGTGGTATGTTGTGCTCTATTAGAAAAGAAGTAAACAAACACTCGGCTTGAATAACATCGTAATTACTATCTCCAGCTTTGGTAAAGAAACTATGTATTTTCTGATTCTCTGCCTTTGACTTCAAATTACTGAGATGTTTAGCACACTTAATATGATTTGTAATGTCGTTTTTGCCGTCATGTGCTATATTAATATCACACGCACACACAGTACAAAACGCAAATTTTTCTCCTTTTCTGGATTTCAAGATGCATGGGAATTCCAAAGAATAGGATTCCCTGAACACCTGAAAATACTGTTTCTTCGTGGATTCCCTCATGATTTCTGATAAACAACACAGTCATAAAGCGACAAACACAATTCACGTTATCCCACAACTCACAACATAACCTTTGTATCGAAATAAGTGAAGACAAAAATGAAGCAAAAATAGCGATGAGCACAATTCAAGTTTTTTTCAAACTTGCAGCATAACCTCGACTTCCCAACGCGTTGAGAAAAATACGACGCAAAATAAACGATGAGCACGATTCACAAGGTCTTTCCCCAATTACAACACAACATATTCTCAGCTTCCAAACACATGGTGCAAATAAAATGAAGATAAACAAGCGACGAGCACAATTCACGATTTCTTTAAAAACAATTCCAGCTCAACTTTGACTTCCCAACACGTTGCGTAAAACACGAAGAAAATGCAACGAGCGCAATTCACATGTTATTCCGTAACTATAATATACAATCTCAGCTATGTAACTTGCATCCAACCACGCCAAGTCAGCGAAACAAAGAATACTTTAACCACGCTTCAATCGGAGCGGCTTGCGAACCAACTAGTCGATCTCGCAACTCAAATATATCGATATAGAACGACTGCATTTCAGCCGGAAAGCATTGTATTCATATAGGAATGTATTCATGGTCTAAAACTGTAACGACCGGAAAATGCGATGTATCGAATACTCACGGGTCACACACATCGAGATAATATATTATATCGATGGTCACACAACATGTACCGGTAGCATGCGGCAGCTCGTTCTGGCGCGAATTTTGAAAATATGGTCTTCGTACGTAAAATCGTAAAATATCGTAGTTCATCCGTAAAGCCGTAAAACACACGCTATTCCGTAAATTTTACGGAAAAACCGTAAAAGTTGGCAGGTATGCAGTTGTTAGTGGTATTAGAGTCAGAGTGAGAAAGATATTATATGAATACATGCCAAGTGGCATATCAAGCTAAAATAAATAATTAAATCACCCAAAGTAACGTAGAGTGAGAATAATAAAGAAAGAAATTTATAACCAGAATATAAAATGTTTTTAATTGTAACCAGTGACAAATTTTGATAGTGTTTGAAAATAATGTAAAGTTAGAAAGTGTTTATTTGAATAAATTAAATATCAATTTGATTATTATTTATAATAATATTTTGTTCTTTTAAATGTTTTATTTTATTATGTTTTGTGTTCCAAGATAGAATTTTACAGATGTTTAATGTGTTTACAGATGTAACTTGTACATAACATATGTAGGTCAAGGCTCTTGACTTGACCCAGTTTTGATCAGCTGATGGGTGAGGTCAAACTAGGCATGTTTAGTATGGAAGTTAATTCAATTTTTGCTTTTAATGAATTTAAACAAACTTTAAATAATTTCAATATGGAAAGAAAATATTTTAAGAAATTAAAAATTTTTTGAATTTAAAATTTTTCTTTGGAAATTTTTTTGAAAAAAAAAAAAAAAAAAAAAAAATCTCGATTTTGCGCCTGCCAGATAATGGATATTTTTAAACTTTGATTATTTTATTGTTTGTATTCTAATCGTGTTTATTATTATTGACTTATTTTATTGAATTGTATTGTTAGACTCTAGGTGTAATCACATGTTAGGCTAAGGATGTTCTTATTTTTAAGAAATGTTCAATCGATTTATTTTAAATAACAAAAAAAAAAAAAAATTTTAATGGAGAGAATTATTCAATTTAGGTAACGGATTTGTAGTTTGATTTTAAAGGAGGCAATTGTTGATTTTAACTTAGAGAAATTTTGCAGAAATGTTTCAATGTTCACAATATGTAGAATAGTTGTGTGTGTGAGCCCAGTATCTGCTAAAGGCAGCCCAGTTTGCATATAAGGGGAAACATATCGGTTGAGGATCTAGCATGATCTAAGCCAGGGATTGAGGATTTTTGGGGTAGCATGATAGAAGGTGAGGTGCACTGTGGTGCGTGTCTGTTCGATTTCTCGGTGTTGGGATCTCGCACAGAGAAGGCCAGTGATCTCGTTCAGATGCGTCCATAGTCGCCAAGCCAGGGGGGTCGTGTACCCATGAAGTGTAAGAACAAAAGGGGGTTGCTGGCACCAGTTCCTCACCGGTCCTCTTAGAGGTTTTATCAATGAGATTTCTTCTGTCTTGACAGAAGACCTCTCATTGAGGGGGTATTGTAACATGCCAAATTTATGGGTATTTTTATTTATTGCATTTTTTGGGTTTTATAAATGTATTGTGTAAATTTTATTTCAACGGTGGCCAGACCACGTGGAAAGAATAGTGTTGTAACGAAGCCGGAACGCAATATCACGTTGCGAAATCAGTAAAGGAATCCGCACCACCCTAGTTTTCCAAGAACTTTGCTTGTGTGTGACCATGCGCCCATATGCATGACACGGGTATATGCGCGGGGTGACGCTACTTCCAAAACCAAGATAGTCAGGAAACAAATTTTATCCACTTTCATCGAGCGAGGCGACGGATATGCAAATTAAGTACCGCCTACTTAGTGACGTCGAGCCAGAAGCGCCCAAATATCATCGGCGTAAAACACAGAAAAAACTACTATGTATCAGGCACATAGTCGCTCAACTGCAACACTTCAGGCTGTGAGCGGCGAAGAAATTCGTTTGCGGCAGGCATTAAGATCCGTCCGCACCAAATAGACGCTTTGCCCAGTTCGTCACCGATTGTGTCGGCGCAGACACAGAGCCAAGCGTGCTCTGCAAAATTCTATAAGTTTTAATCTCAAGAGTAAATTCAAATTAACCAACATGTGTCAGTGGTAGTAGTGAACATGTGAGAATAACCAGATCAGTTTTATTCGACGGCGACGTAATTATTTACGAAATAAAACGAGCTCGGATGGTCACCGCGTGCCGGCTGGGGGGCATTCTTTTTTAAAATGTTAAGGGCTTTGTAATTCTGTGTGGTTGTGAGTGTGAAAAAATTGCAGGCTGGGCTGTGTGTGTTTATAATGAAGTGTGATCAGTAAGGTAAGATTTTAGAATAAGTTAACCTGTAACAGATGACCGAGTGAAGAAATAAAAAAAAATGTAACTTAATCTGCATAAACATGCATAACAATTTTGGATGAAATTTTAAATGATTTTAACAAATTAAAATATCATTTCTCTTCATTAAAAAATGAGTCGAGTTACTTATTTCAGTAACCTATAAATCACGCTAACATCTTGCGTTCGTGCGAGAATTCTGGACCCAGATAGAACCTTTGCAGGTAGGTGGAAGCAAATTTATGTAATTTATATATTTAATGAGTTTAATAGTATCTCAAATTAATTAAAAACGTTTCAAAATAATCATTCTATGATATATTAATTACTAGAAAAATATTTAAATATTAAAATTTCAAACGTTAAACAAATAAATATTCACCTTTTATAGGCTTTACAAATATACTGTAACCTGCTATGCTATTCATAACATACAACAAAAATAAACACCCATACAATCTTACTAACTAAAGAAACATGTTGAACAAGTTATTTACATTCTTTTTATCTTTGTGTGTCTGAAATTAACTCACATTTTAGATAATACTAGCAACTCATTTACAAACAAAATAATATCAAAACTCAAGAATAAACTTTAATTGTTGCTATAAACAAAATGACAATAATCTACCATTTACTTCCAATCTATTATTTATTTCTACTGACACACCCATAATTTTTTACATACAACAAAAGATTGGTATTTCTTTTCTAGATTTGCTTGTTACATTAAACTCTCTCATCTAACTACTATTTAACTTTAAAACTCTAATTATTATCTGTTCATATTTAAGTTCTTTTCGAGAGCTCTCTTCACAATAAAAAAATATAATTGTTTTTTATCACCTACGTATATCTGCCGTTACCGTTGCGTGTGTGTGTCCAGAATCCTGAGAGTATGATGATGACTATGCTGATGCGGTGTTCGTTGTATCTATGGGTTGTTGCTGTTGGTGAAGCTCCAGAGTTCCTCCATACGTCTTAGTGTGCGTGTGGTAGTGTGTGTGTCCTGGTCGATCTGCAATCGGGCAGCGTGACGTCGCGTGTAGATTTCTTGAGTCTGAGTGTGTGATTGCCCAAAATTGCCAGTGGTATTTATACTGGTGGTGATTTGACAGGTACAGACCTGTCTTCGACATGTTTAAGATTGTCAGTTCGCGCCAAAGCGTCCTTTTTATTACCCTCACTTTTTGGTTAATTATCGCGAACTCATGAACATACTCGTCACATAAGCGAAATCATTGTTTGCGTAATTTTTTTCTGGTCACTCACATATACCACACATATTAATTACTCTTCAATTACACTAGTAATTAATATTAATTAGTTAGCATCTTTAATATTACACCTTTGGCAATAAATTTTATATCACCATATTCATAAAAAATTCCTTTATGTAATGGTGTCTTTATAATTGGCGTAAGTCTTTGCTTACAGGTTTAAAACGTATAATTATTTTATTTTAATCCTGTTAAAACCTGATTAATTGACAACAAGCAATTCGTACGCATCACCCCAAACACACACACTCCATATTTTTAACTATTGAAGCAGGTGCACTCTCGACAGTTCAGAGCCTGCATTTTCCTGCACAAAATTGTATAAAACTGTTCCTATTCTATTTACACTAATTACAATATAAAACATACCGCCCTGAGCAAATATGCAAATATATGTATTGTTGCAATATATATATATACACATATATAATAGATACTATCATCACATAATTTGGAATTATTCAAATTAATTTATTTAAATTATTCTTAATTATACATTCTGTATGTATATGTAAACTGGATAATAGACAATTACATGATTAAAAAATTTAACGTTTTTGTAAATAATTTATCAAATTTACTCACCCTCTCTGTACAAATTCTGACAACGTTCGATAACTCAATAACAACTAAATCAACACACTTGAGACATGGTTCTTTTAATCTAGAAATCTGTTTCTTAACTATAGCTTCAAATGCCATATCAGGTGTGAAGAGACCAACTCGAATACCTGAAACAAAACCATGTTTACATGATAATATATTATTTTTATTATTTTTCAGTCACAAACGATGGGGTGCTGACATTCAGTTATAACTGGCTAAACAAAAGTTTTAAAAAGCAAGATACAAAATATTGTAATACACTACTTGATAGGCCTGTAACAGTACATCTTGACCCCATTCCATAATTATGGGTTATAAGGGTGATTTTCAATGTTTTATTGTGTAATTATGAACATACAGAATGGTTAGGTCCATTGTCCCAATATAAAGAGAGAACCAAGCAGAATCAGTCAGTGTATCATACCAAGGTCACCGTTGGAACGTGCAGGAGTAGGAAAAAGCCATGGCGGAGTTGGTGACGAAGTCTTTTACATATACATTGTGATTGGACAATAACGCTATTCCGTCATAGTAAAAAACAATGACGCACTGAAAACAATGCGTACGACTAGGCGTTGTTCTGCATGACAGAGCTTAATGACGTCAAACTCACGCACACAAGCATAAAATTGTACATTAATCAGTCTCAGTTCAGCACAGTACACCAGAGAGGCCACAGCGATGTATCGCTGTTGGCAGTAATTTTCATCAAAAAGTTGTAAAAACAATCAGAATCTTATAAAATGTGATCTAAAAGTAGAGAACAGTAAACAAAAGTATATATCATAAAACCTTTAATGTAGAGTCAGTGCAGAAAATCCAAAACTAGAAATGAAGCCAACACCGATCATACTCCTGGGATACATCTGAGGCCAGCGAGGGAGCGACGATCCACTTACCACAGAGAAGTCACAATATATCTCTCTTATTATTTTATTCATGAGCTCAATAAACGAAATATTAAATTGTATAAAATGTAATTACAGTAACGTGTGAGTGAGCGTGTGATTGCACTAGGGCGTGGCCATACCTATATACTTATAGGGCATTGGTTTGTGTTCCTATATAGTAATTCAACTGCAGTATAAAAACAAAAGAATAGAACTAATATTAATGATGAGATTTCTCAGTATTTACTTAATTAAATTAATAAAAGAAAAGGAGGAAGAAAGATAGCCACCATTTTGTTTTAAAATAATACTGGCCGCCATTTTGAGGTAGGCTTTGATGTATGTCTTACATCTGTATGTGTTGTTATGTGTGAAATTAAAACAGGTATTCAAAGTCTCTAAAGAACCTGTGTTTTCATTGTGTCACTTTTTCTGTTTAAACAAATCTCGCTGTAACGAATCCTGGCACCCCTTAGGTAAAAAAGTGTTAAAAACGGAGAAGCACGTGTTCACCGGCAATAATCATGGTAAGTACACATGTGTACCATGTTTTGACTATTACCATACAGATATAAATACCATAATTTATGAATATAAAAAGCAAAGAATCTGTTAGTTAACAGATGCCGCCCTCACTGGGACGTAATTATCTGTTATTTAACAGATGGCGCCCTTACTGAGGACGTTGTATAAATATTAATTTATATAAACAGCCAGATTTGAAAACAGAGAAGGTGGTGCAAAACAGAACATAACCAAAAAACACAAAAGGTTATGTTGACGAAACAAAACAACCAATAATTATATAATTAAAAATACAGAGAGTAATAGAAACAGCTAAATTATGGCAGAGCACAATAATAGTATGTTAGGTGTAAACGACACACACACAGAGTCTGTTTTATTAGACAGAATAAGCGCGAATTCGACGCCTAAGGCAGTCGAAAATAAAATATCATTAGAAGACCTGTTCGCATTAATTAAAACACAAAATAGTGTGTTAAAAGAGATTGACGAGAAGTTTGATAGCCTCGAAAATGAATTAAAAAAAAACAAAATAATGTACAAGACGTAAAATTGGACCAATTAGACGAGAAACTTAAAAAAGTTGAAAACAAAATACAGAAACAAAATTGTAACATTGACAAGGTAGACAAATCAGATAGAAACAAAGACAAGGTAAGTAGTGGTGAGAATTATGATAATAGAATTACAAATATGGTGTTAGAAAATAATTGTGTGAGTATTGAGAGTGGTGATAAAAGTATAATGGGAGTAGAATTTGATAATGAAGTGATAAAAAGTGTTGATGAATTAGAGAGAAAGTATAGAGAGAATTTACAGATAAAAGGGTTGCAGGGGGTAAATTTTTCCCGTAATGTTGTAGTAGGGGGTGAAGAAAAGGCTTCACGAGTGTATTGGGTAGATAAATGGTCTACCGATAATTGTTTTTTGAATTGTTGTACTGTTCCTGTAGAAATCAGGAGAGGTTTTAATGTAGTAGTACCCTCTGAATGGAGTGAGAGATATTTAGAGAAAGAGTTGTGTGTAGATGGTGAGATGCAAGTATTTAAGTTATATAGAGGTTATAAAGAGTTGATAGAGAGAGTAGGATGGAAGAAAACAAACTATATGAAATACTTACCTTATAATGAAGCTGATATAGCAGTAGGAAAAGATGATAATGAAAATAATGACTTTATAACGTACATAGTGGTGACTGATTATACTGGAGGTGACAGGACAATAACCAATCGTGACAAGTTGTATGTTGAATTGATAGGGAATAACCCTATTAATTATGATGGTTTTATAAAATATAAGAATTTAAATGTGTATTATATTAATGATGTTAATATAACGTATTTAATAAAAAATAAATTGTACAGACCAAAGATAAGACTATTGTTTAACGATGGAGGGTAGACCTTCTATTGTGTTATGAACATTTAAGTGTGTGGACAGTGTTTTTAAAATATCGGTATGGAGAACCATACATGACTTCCATATTCTAAGACTTATAATCTGAAATATGCTTGCCTGCCAAGCACGATATATTTTCTAATATATACATAATTTACATTAAAATGAAAAAATTATAATTTTATTGCCTGGCAACAAAATTATTTTATTTTTAACAATTACCATTGTTTGAAAAAGTTTAAATGAATTTTCAAGTACTTTACTCTTGTTAAAACGTAAAAGGTTGCAGGTAAACTACCCCTTCCCCTTAACCGATCTTCACCAAAATCTAATGGCCTTGAGTCCTCTACAATTCACTTATGTATGCAAAAAATTATTTGATTCTGTTTGAATTTGCGGCAGTTATCGTTTGCCATAGAAAATACGCTTTATAACAAACGTTGCAGGTAAACTACCCCTTCCCCTTAACCGATCTTCACCAAAAACAAAAGGCCTTGAGTACTCTACAAACCAGGGCTGTATGCAGAAAATTATTTGATTATGTTTGAATTTGCGGCTGTTATCGTTTGCCATAGAAAATAACCTTGTTAAAAAAACGTTGTAGGTAAACTACCCCTTTCCCTTAACCGATCTTCACCAAAATCAACAGATCTTGAGAACTCTACAATTCAGGGCTGTATGCGAAACATTATTTGATTCTGTTTGAATTTGCGGCTGTTATCGTTTGGCAAAAAAAAAAAATTTCCCTTGATAAAAAAAAACCGTTGCAGGTAAACTACCCCTTTCCCTCAACCGATCTTCACCAAAAACAATAGGTCGTGAGTACTCTACAAATCAGAGCTGTATGCAAAAAGTTATTTGATTCTGTTTGAATTTGCGGCAGTTATCGTTTGCCATAGAAAAATATCGGTATGGAGAACCATACATGACTTCCATATTCTAAGATTTATATTTAAAATCATTTTCAGCCAAACAGCCAGGCTGTGTCTTACCTGCCTTTTTATTGCTGTATTAAATGAAAAATATTATATTACATTAAAATGAAAAAATTATAATTTTATTGCCTGGCAACAAAATTATTTTATTTTTAACAATTACCATTGTTTCAACAAGTTTAAATAAATTTTCAAGTACTTTACTCTTGTTAAAACGTATAAGGTTGCAGGTAAACTACCCCTTCCCCTTAACCGATCTTCACCAAAATCGAAAGTCATTGAGACCTCTACAATTCAGGGACGTATGCAAAAAATTATTTGATTCTGTTTGAATTTGCGGCTGTTATCGTTTGCCATAGAAAATACGCTTGATAAAAAAACGTTGCAGGTAAACTACCCCTTCCCCTTAACCGATCTTCACCAAAAACAATAGGTCGCGAGTACTCTACAAATCAGGGCTGTATGCAAAAAATTATTTGATTCTGTTTGAATTTGCGGCAGTTGTCGTTTGCCATAGAAAATACGCATGATAAAAAACGTTGCTGGTAAACTACCCCTTCCCCTCAACCGATCTTCACCAAAAACAATAGGTCTTGAGTACTCTACAAATCAGGGCTGTATGCAGAAAATTATTTGATTCTGTTTGAATTTGCGGCTGTTATCGTTTGCCATAGAAAATACCCTTGTTAAAAAAACGTTGTAGGTAAACTACCCCTTTCCCTTAACCGATCTTCACCAAAAACAAAAGGTATTGAGAACTCTACAATTTAGGGCTGTATGCAAATAATCTTTTCATTCTGTTTGAATTTGCGGCTGTTATCGTTTGCCATAGGAAATACCCTTGTTAAAACATAAAACGTTACAGGTAAACTACCCCTTTCCCTTAACCGATCTTCACCAAAAACAATAGGTCTTGAGAACTCTACAATTCAGGGCTGTATGCGAAACATTATTTGATTCTGTTTGAATTTGCGGCTGTTATCGTTTGCCAAACAAACAAAATTACCCTTGCTAAAAAAAAACCGTTGCAGGTAAACTACCCCTTTCCCTCAACCGATCTTCACCAAAAACAATAGGTCGCGAGAACTCTGCAAAACCGGGCTGTATGCAAAAAATTATTTGATTCTGTTTGAATTTGCGGCAGTTATCGTTTGCCATAGAAAAAAAATCTACAGACAGACAGACACACACACAGACACTTTTCGGAAAACGACTTTTTTTCATGTTTTGAGTGTAGTAGAATCAGAATCTGCAATAATCTCGAACACGATTTTTTTTGCCATCACCATACTTCCATTCCTTAAGGAATATGGAAGTAAAATGGACTGATTATGGTAAATGATTTCATGATTATGTGAATTGTATATTTTTGTGTATTGATGTCTATGTATTTGTGTATTTTTGCTGTTGTGTATTTTATGTATTTTTTATGTAAGCATGTATTGTAGGATTTTAAATAACTAAAGGAAGTTTAAATGATATTATGAGATTTAGATTCTAAAGGGTTAGTAAATGATTAAGCAGGTAATAGATTTGAGTATTGAGAGGTATTATTGTTAGTTGGTAAGTGATGAATTTTCTAATGGTGTATTAAGTTGAAATGTTGTAAAGAGTTTGGGAATAAGGATAAATCAGGGCATTGGAGTTAGTTAAATAGAGTTATTGGGAGTTAGGAAAATAAAGTGTTGAGATGCTGGTAATATATAAAGAGGTGTTAGATATTTTAGGGACACAGTGGTTAGTAATTATATGTAGAGTTGAGTGATGTGAGTGGTAATTATATTTGTGGTTGATGGTGATATTTTGTAATAAGGGTATTGGTGTAGGAGTCCAACGAGAGATGTTGAGACAGGAGGGATCGTTGTGTGCCGGAAAGGGTTATCTGAAAGGGTCAGAAACCAATGATGGAATGAGCATAGTGAGGGAATACACACATACTAGTACAAAAAATGCGCGGTGCCAGAGGTTTTAAATGGGATTTATGAAGGGGGTTATTATAGAGATATTGGTGTCAAAATATATTAATGGTTAGAAGCAGCTAGTGTAAAAAAGGGGTAGTAAGGTTAGGTTGACAGATGCCAAAATAAGACAGAGAAAATAGTGAATAATAGAGAGTCACCCAAACGAGTAAGGATAGAAGGGTTAGAAAAGGAGAATTCATGGTAGGAAGGTGAGGTAACAAAGGAAGGTAATTGTAACAGAAGGGTAAGGATAAAATTGAAATTGTTGTATAGAATCTAATGAATGTCAAATAATTGAAAGTTAATTGAGAATTGATGTTATAAAGTTTTGGTACAAGTCATGTAAACTGTTTAATGTAAGGTAAATGTAACAATGTTAATATGTAATGTTTTATGATGTTTTATTATGTTGATGGCAATAGAGTGTGTGGTTAGGAGGTCATTACAGGGGTAATGACGATAACAAGTGTTAAGAGATAGTATATTTTAAAGTTGAAAATCTAAAGTTACAAATGAAGTTGATATATTGTGTTATGAAAATATTGTAGTAAGCTGCCATTTACAGAATAGCTAAATGATTATAAGTTGAGTAACAAAATTTAAATAATAAAGGTGTCTGCCATGATAGTTGTAAGCTGAATTTGTAGAAATAATTAGGTGAAGGTATTTTGGGGTATATTAAAGAATTGTTGATATATTGTGTTATGTGTAGTTATATATATGTTGTTTATTTTCTTACAAGTAAGAAATTGGGTTAGGTGGTGGTAGAAGAATATACATTGTGAAGTTCTATTGTTGTTATGTTAAACTTTTAATTTAGAACAAACCAATGCCCCAAACACAAACCAATGCGTCTAAAAGGGAACATATCAGTTGTAGATATGGAAGTGTACTAAACCACTATTTAAAAAATTTTTTGTATGCAATGTTTCAGAGTTGTGTGGTGTTGTGACCGCAGTCCTGGGCTGGCTGGAGCGTCAGAACAGGAGTGTAGAGTGCCTCATGGCCTTATGGTGTAGGGATCTCTCAGGAGAAGTCCAGTAAGGTCAGAGGGTGCGACCAACATCATAGGACCAAGGGTAAGTGATGATAAATTTTTATATAATAACAATACAGGGGGTTGTGGTAACATATCTAGACTGATCCTTTTAGGAAAGTGTGAATGAGTCAAGGAAATTTTTTGTGTTCCGACACGAAAATTTTCCTTGAGGGGGTTTGTAACAGTACATCTTGACCCCATTCCATAATTATGGGTTATAAGGGTGATTTTCAATGTTTTATTGTGTAATTATGAACATACAGAATGGTTAGGTCCATTGTCCCAATATAAAGAGAGAACCAAGCAGAATCAGTCAGTGTATCATACCAAGGTCACCGTTGGAACGTGCAGGAGTCGGAAAAAGCCATGGCGGAGTTGGTGACGAAGTCTTTTACATATACATTGTGATTGGACAATAACGCTATTCCGTCATAGTAAAAAACAATGACGCACTGAAAACAATGCGTACGACTAGGCGTTGTTCTGCATGACAGAGCTTAATGACGTCAAACTCACGCACACAAGCATAAAATTGTACATTAATCGGTCTCAGTTCAGCACAGTACACCAGAGAGGCCACAGCGATGTATCGCTGTTGGCAGTAATTTTCATCAAAAAGTTGTAAAAACAATCAGAATCTTATAAAATGTGATCTAAAAGTAGAGAACAGTAAACAAAAGTATATATCATAAAACCTTTAATGTAGAGTCAGTGCAGAAAATCCAAAACTAGAAATGAAGCCAACACCGATCATACTCCTGGGATACATCTGAGGCCAGCGAGGGAGCGACGATCCACTTACCACAGAGAAGTCACAATATATCTCTCTTATTATTTTATTCATGAGCTCAATAAACGAAATATTAAATTGTATAAAATGTAATTACAGTAACGTGTGAGTGAGCGTGTGATTGCACTAGGGCGTGGCCATACCTATATACTTATAGGGCATTGGTTTGTGTTCCTATATAGTAATTCAACTGCAGTATAAAAACAAAAGAATAGAACTAATATTAATGATGAGATTTCTCAGTATTTACTTAATTAAATTAATAAAAGAAAAGGAGGAAGAAAGATAGCCACCATTTTGTTTTAAAATAATACTGGCTGTCATTTTGAGGTAGGCTTTGATGTATGTCTTACATCTGTATGTGTTGTTATGTGTGAAATTAAAACAGGTATTCAAAGTCTCTAAAGAACCTGTGTTTTCATTGTGTCACTTTTTCTGTTTAAACAAATCTCGCTGTAACGAATCCTGGCACCCCTTAGGTAAAAAAGTGTTAAAAACGGAGAAGCACGTGTTCACCGGCAATAATCATGGTAAGTACACATGTGTACCATGTTTTGACTATTACCATACAGATATAAATACCATAATTTATGAATATAAAAAGCAAAGAATCTGTTAGTTAACAGATGCCGCCCTCACTGGGACGTAATTATCTGTTAGTTAACAGGCCTTTACGAAAGAGTTAAATTGTTGATTTGCATATTATGTTGGCCTATCAGCATGTAAGAAGTAGGGTTTACAAACTACTTTAATCACTGAAAATATTAATATTTCTACTCAATAGACTATAACACTTACTCCAGTGTACCGACTCTTTATTGTACCTCAGGGCGCCAGTAATAATAAACACAAATTAAAATATATCAATCAACTTTTAATGATTCATTTGCATTTATATACTACAAATTTCTTTAAAATGATTTGAATAGTTTTGCCTTACAATTTGAATATTATTTCGTGGCAATGAGTTCTTTTTAGACAAATTTGAGTCACTATATTTGATTACAAATATATATATTTATAAAACAATATTGAATCAAATGTTCATTTATTTGTTACTTGCGTGGAGAATCCTTCCGATGTGCGTAGTCCTTAAGGTGTTGCATGCCGGTGAGTCGTCAGCAGCTGTTTGTTGCGCGTTAATCCTGGTTATGAATGCACTAATTCACTTTATCACAGATGTACAATACACTTGACATATTGGTGATACATACAATTATGTCGTATAATTATACACTCTGGTTTACAACGTATTCTTGAATTTACATTAAGTGCATCTAACACAGTTCGCGTCGCGTGCGTCCCGATTATCTCATACCGTCGTGAATTTAACCCGAACTAATTTGCTTTCTTCAGTGATTTCACCACAACATATCGTATTGATGAACATTTATATGTAGTATTTACTTCTCGTTGTTCGTTACTACTCCGAACATTCACTCATTAACTTATTACTGTATATTAAACTTTATAAATTTAGTGT
The DNA here is from genome assembly GCA_034769895.1 of Magicicada septendecula. NCBI lineage: Eukaryota > Metazoa > Arthropoda > Insecta > Hemiptera > Cicadidae > Magicicada > Magicicada septendecula. Next base: position 382,622,144 of record CM068368.1, read on the forward strand.
TAGCAATTATCGCGTTCCCGTACTTCTGTTTACTGCTGCGAATTTACTTTATTCTTTAAATTACTAATAAAATTTATATCTATATAGTTAACGCAAAACAGCGCACGCGAGTCTCTTCAGTGTAGTTTCGCCGATATAAAAGAAGACTGCCTCATTTCTCTCCAAATTCATATTTTTATACTAGGCTTTGAATTTCCCTTACCAAGTCTCGATAGAAAACAATCCCATAGGTTTAGACTAGCGCTAAATACAAAATCGCCAATCTCCTTAGCAAAAACCTCCCGCGTAACACATGACGCTTCCTCTGATTTGCCGAATGTTTTTCGCGTCGCACGTGATTAAAAAACTAGCATCACTATCTATCTCACTCTTACATCGCTCTCTCGAACATAACGGTATCTATTGTTACATGCACTTAAAATTTAAACATTGTCAAACACCCCTAATATCCTAGCGAATAATACATTTTATGATAGTTATGTCCCAAAACGTGACTTAGCCTAATATTACCTTCCTTATAGACGTCAGCCCCAAGGCCGGCGTTGCTAACCTACCGCTATACTCTTTTTTACAGCTTTTTTACAAGTTAATTTCTTTCATGTAACACTGCCTAACGGTACAGGCGTTTCACTACCTCCCTGCTTTCTAAAACATACATTTCTTTGCGTTCAGCATAGTTTGATTTCGTAAAATTTGCGATTGCTCAATTTTTGCATTACATTGTCCCCTCATAGAATTAGCCTTACAATTTTATCAAAATTGGAAACTAGTTCTATTGAAGCGTCCCTAAAGCTCTTATATTTACAAGTTCCTTGCTTATATTGTAACATGACATAAGACAGCACAAAGTACCAATAATAATTAATAAAAAGAAAAGCTGAAGATAGAAAGAAATATTAGAAACTTATAAAATGAAGATTGATAACCCAACTATGAAACCACATGTGACTAAGAAACTGACTATGACTTAACCCAATAGATTGGAAATAAAAGAAGGTGAAGGAACAAGAAACCATAATACAACCCAAAGTATGACTACAATCATTAAAATCCCAAAAGTAGCTGATAAATAAATAATATGTATAACAAATGCACTAAATCAGATAGGGCATAAATGAAATGTAAATGTATAAACCATAAAAAAAATAAAAGATATATTATATGTGTTAAATGAGAAGAAAAGAAAAATAGTTGTATAAAACTAAGATAGGAAGGTAGAAATAAAAATACCTTATTTAAATATTAAATAGGCAAAAGCAAATACAATATAATCAAGCCTAGAATATGTAATAATTAATACAGAAGTGACAAATAATAAATTAATAAAAACAAATTTAATCACCAATGATAACCCAATGATGATATAGTAAATAAATAAACAATATATATGAAATGTAAAGTGAAGTATGGAACTAGATCAGTAGAAAATAATAAACACTAACTATGTAAATAACATAGAATAAAATCATAAAAACAAAAGTGATAGTGACATCAGGGAAATAAACCCCATGTGAATAGAAAAAGGGTAGTGTAAGTGTCCACATTGTGAAGTACTATTTAAATAAGACTATATAAAATATATAGCAAACAATGTTAAAATAGTAGATTAACCAATAAGAATTATTATATATTTAAAACAAGGAACACTAACTAATATATAAATAATATACATTTTGAAGAATGTGATAAAAGTAATATATTAATGGAAACAGTGAGATTAATGTTAAAAAGTTATAGTTATAAGAGTTTTGTTACTAAATGAACCCTAGTATTAATAAGTTTAAAAAGACAAGTGATGTGGAAATTAGTAAACAATAATAAGTAAAAGATTAGTTTCAGGCATTGGACCTAGAAAGAAAAATATGTTAGTTATATAAAATGTGTGATGTTCAAGGCACCAATGTTTTTACTAAGTTAGTTCATTTCTTTATGTAATGTTCAATAAACAAGTAAATAGAATTAACCGATATAAGAGGATTGTAAAGAATGTTTAAATAGAAGTATTGAGAAACTAGGCATTAGGCTTAACAGGAATGAAGAAGTTTCAAAACAAAACAGTATAAAAAGGGCAATTAAAGTATATGATATGTTTATATAATTAATTAAGAATATCAGGTACAAAAATGTATAAATAATATTTAGTTTCCAAATAGTTATATAAAGAAATGTCCATAGTAAAAATAAGAAATATGTTATTAATGTACCAAAGGTAGTCATGAGGGGTATCAAATTAATCCTTATCACAAAAGCAAAACAATGATATTATTGTAATTGAGATTACTGCTAGCATAAGGAAGTAATTATAATTTAAAGGATTTTAGTAAAAATTGAACAGAAATAAAATGTTAGATTATAACAATGTTATAAGATATTGACCAATGAGAAATAGTATATCTTGAGGAATTACCATGACAACTGAGTTTGTTACAAGCTTAGGCCATTGAAAATTTAGCATTCCATTATTGAACAGCATAGAGGGTAGATGTATGGAGCCCCTGCAGAAGAATAAATCTCAAAATAATTAAATGCAGTAAAATTTTAATGAAGGATTATAAGAAGATAATCTAAATTAACTATAAATGAGTTATTGAATAATTAAAAACAGTTATATACATATTTTATATCCGAAACTTGAAACCCAAAAATAAACCAAGTTTAATACCATCAATACTGAAGGAAGAAAGAAGATATTCAACTCAACCTCAGTGTGAAGCTACTAAATTACTGTCACATACAATTTACTAATAAACATTGAATAATTATCGGGCGCCATGATGGAAATTACCAACATATGATATTAGGCTTACCTTTCGGTCCAAAATTCGTGTTAAACGAACCAGTAATAGCGAAATGTACCTGAAATAATTCACTCGTACTTGTATTTTTTACCAATGACATTACCTTTTATTATCAAAAAGACTCTACGTACATATGAAAATGATTCTACTGAACTATGTGCCAAACACGCACGTTACTATGCCTCGGGGCGTAGTCCCATTTATTTTGTAAACATTAATAAGAAATAAACATTGTAAATACAATAAACATAATGAAATATAGTATAATATACTAAACAATATCTGCACAACCCAGCACTTAAAATATTTAGGTCACTCTCTCTCTCTCTCATTCATTCTCTGGTACAATTATATTTTATGAGCTCATTATTTAATGAATTTTGAATTGGTCATTCTTTTATGATGTTGATTTACTTGAATAATATATTGAAAAATATTGGAACGATCTCACCAATATCGGACAGGTCTCACCGCACTGCTAAGATCTGTCAATCGTGCACAATCTGTTCCTTCTTTACATCGATTTCGGGCCCACACCGTCGTGTCTACCCTCGAAAACACTTTGGGCAGATTCTAAACGCACGCAGTTTCGACGATCCATTGGCCGATGACACCTGTTCAACTGATCACCGCCCCAACATTTCTGATATTTTTAAATAGTTATTTAACCACTTTTGGTGGTGTAAAAGTTAAAATTCACACTTGGTGAACCTCTTGCCGGCCGGCTACGTTCACAATCCAGGAGGAAATGACACAGTCTTTGTTTAACATTGCGTAGGTGGGGCGAAAATACGTCACCAGGCTTTTGTTCGTTGTTTACAGCCTCGAGTTGTTTACAGAAAAGTGCATTCCTTCCACTGATGTCATCAGGGCTCGTCTCGTTATCGCTATATGTTACATACGATTTTTTGCTGTTTCACAATGAAAGCGATCGAAATCCTGTCAATTCCCATCTGGGTTTTATAAAATAATTATATAGTCCACTCACCAAAACTTTACAGGGATTATGAAATATTTAAATAATTATTACCAAATAATGGTTAAAATAAATAAATACAATAATTATGGTCTTTTGTACCATGTTTTTATAAATTTAGGTTTGTACCAGAATTGTAGCATCACATGAGGGGAACTTAAAAAGCTTCAAGCCTGATAGAAACAGGACCTGGAAATTCGACCGTTTGATCCTGGATCTTAAACAACACATACAAGAGAGGAACCTTGGACATTTTCCAGAGGAAGACGAGAATCGCAAGAAAAACTGCATTCAAGAGTCGATGAGTATAAACTAAATACGTTACCCCAAAACAAAAAACATTTAACTACTGAACAATTTTATATCCAATTCACAAGTCACTAAATAAATTTTTCAAAGGAGAACTTGACTAAATAATCACTTTTATTAAAACTAATCCATCACTGCATTTCGATCTTAACATTAACTATTTTAAAACATAACTTGTCAACAAAATTTAACCTAGAATCGTACTACTTCTCATTTTGCAATAACTTACTTTTACATTATAAAATATCACATTTTATGTATTAGATATAAGGAGTATTGTAAATTTATGTGCATTTTTTGTCTGTAAAATAACATTCTGCAGTCCAAAGAACTTTTTTTTTCCTGAGAGAATAAATTATTGAAATGAAAACTATAAGCCACCACAGTATCTCTGCATGGACTGAGCGATATCAGAACGGACTGCCAACTTCGTAACTTGTAAAAGCTGGAGCTATAATAAATGTATGTTTTGTTCACAGTTGTAATTGACCTGATATTATAAAAAGTAATTAAATAAATCCTCGTACTTGCCAACCACTGTATGTTTGAATTATTTTAAAAAGGTAATAACTGAGTGGGTGATACAAACAACAAAAATTATTTTAGTTAACGAATTCAACTCGACCAGACAGTGAGCACCAATCAGGCGGCGAGGCGGAAAATTTGAACGGAGCGACGAGAAATACGGTCGACCAGCAAGTAGTGAGACAAAGTATAAAACGGCTAGCTACACACTAATAAATAATTTAACCTTCAATAATAATTTAAATAAACACCCGGCAAAACGTCATAGTTACAAAGTGACGATCCCAACAGTGGGGATTAAGGTAAGGACAGATCCGGGAGTACTTCGTTTCTGTGACGAAGCGAACGGAATAACGGGTGACATTCTAACACCCCATAAACGTCTAGTTACAAAGTGATGCATCCAACGTGTGGCAAAACAACAAGCCTGGCAAGTAACATCACAAAAGGTTACATAACCAAAACACACACCAGAAGGGTAAAATATGACACTAAAGTTATAAAGTGAATCATTGTAATGAATGTAACAAAGAAGAGAAGGTACCAGCATAGAAGAAAGAAGAGGAGGGATCCCAAGAAGCAGTAATGAATACACTGCATGACACTACAACTTAAACACAATGACTGACTATAACTAATGGACATGCAAGTTCACAAATAAGCTGTCAAGTGAGCCAGTTCATGACATTGATGTGTAGAGTCATGTAGATAGAAACTAAATAACCAATGACTTTAATAAAGTAATAACAATAACAGCATTCTGGCTGAAAATAATAGAACATGATACATAAAGAACGAAGACTATTACTATACTAGCTGTAGCCACAAAGCTAAAAAGCTAGCTTTACCAACAAAGATGTAACAATATAGGATAAGGATAATCATAAACGGAAGCCTTATGTGTATAAGCAACTTCCTAATTAAACGAGATGTAACTAGAAGTAATAATAAACAGGGAATAAACCTGGTACTATAACTGTATCTAGACCCTGCATAAACGAGTTTATGTCAGTAAATTAACAGGGAAACAGGACCCCTAATTAACATTAAATTTACAGAATAGTAAATATAACGAATAAGGAGTGAAATACCACCAATGAATTAATATTATATGCCTTAAAAATAAGTAGGCCATGTAAGAATGTATTTAGAGAGTAAGGAATTGTCAGAATAATGTATTGTCATAATTATACCAAGATTTAATATTGTTCAGCTGTAAACAGCTTTTAACTGTAATAATGTATGTAATTTTATTCATGTAATAACGTTCAAAAGAGAACACAGCGATAAATAATCAAATGTAAAAGATAGGAACATAGTCGCATTTTGCATTATTAGCAGACGACACTGAGAAACCATGTTTCAAAACGATATTTTTATATATTGTCAGTGAAAGCTAGGTTCAAACCGGCATTAAGCCACATCAAAATAAAGAGCAGAGACTAAGCTTTAATTTGATGATAATAACTTAGAGAACGGAATCGTAATAATTTAATAATGAGTGTTAGCATCATTTTTTAACCAGATTTAAGAAATTGCCGGTGAATACAAACAATAACGACAATTGGGTACGAAAGCGCGTCGGTGGTGGCTAACAAAAACATTGTCACTATAACGGAATTTTGTACCAATCACAAAAGAGTTTACTTAGCGAAATTTGTTCCTAACGGCGATCTAGAAGCGGGGTATATAATCGGAGGGACGCTAAGAAAATTCACATTCGCTTCATTCTTCACGAGCCAACAAGTCGCGGCTCGGCGTTGTTTTATATTTTAATAATCTACTAAAACAAAATTTTATATTTTAATAATCTACTAAAAATTGGTGTACACTAGTACAATATTACTCGGTTACTACCTACTACTACATACAAGGGTTGACAGCCTGTTATGGTTTGTTTACTAACATACACTTCCTGTCCTCTCTACCTAACTTGCCAAACTACTCCCAAATGGGGCTGGTCCACTTTCCTTCTCAATAACAACTGTTTACATAAAGCAATCTCCCTTTTAACATTTTTGTTACCATTTTCATTTACTTATTTAGGGTATTATTTTTTTATACTCATATTCAATACATTATTTTTCTAAACATTTGCGACTTCTTACATGACTAAACTTCATTATGCTTTGATTATATTGAACACCTTTACACTTAGTTTGATAACTTACGATTACTACATCAATATTCGGTTGTGTGTTATTACACTTTGTTTCTTAATTTTCATGTGATGTTCCTGTATGTGTGTGTGAGTTTTGGGTTGTCGTACATTGAAGTTCCCGCGGATATGTCCTGGTCTTTGTGGATCTTCCAACTGGTAGGTCGCTGTTCCGATTTCTTTGGTTACCTTATATGGACCCTCGAATAGGTTACAAAATTTTCCTATTACTTTTTTATTTAAACCCGACATCGGGTACGCCCTTAACAAGACCTGGTCTCCTATATGAAATCTAGTAAGGTGGTGAGTAGTGTTGAGTTTATCTGTCCTCTTATCTCCCTTTTCCTTAATTCGTAGGTAGATGTTGTGATAGTTGATGGTTTGGTCTGGAGGTATCATATCTTGGTCAATATATTTTATCCAGTCCCGCTCTGGTTTCTTCCCCACTGCGCTTCAAAAGGGGTGGTCTCCATTGTCTCCTGATATGTCTGGTTTATGCACGCCTCAATGAGTTTAAGAAACTGCACCCATTTGGTGTGCTTATCGGAGGTCATTGCCCTGAACATATTACCTAATTGCCTGTTTATTCTCTCTGCCAGATTCGTATTTGGATTTCGGTATATTTTGCCTTAATACCCATGTCTGTCAATGCGGTAGACCATCTATTGCTGGTGAACTGTGTACTGTTATCAGATAAAATAGCTACTGGTTTTCCTATCTCCTCACAATATAAATGAATTCTCTTTATTGTGGCAGTCGTTGTGGCTTGCCTCAATTTATATACTTTTGACATACTTAGTAAAATTGTCGATTACAGTTAAGATATACCTTACTTTCGCTGTGGAAATCGGCAGCGGTCCATAATAGTTGACGCTGATAAGTTTGCCTTTCTTCTTCGGTATGACCGGTCGCGTCTCTCCTAACATCTTTTTAAAATGATCCTTACTCTTTTGGCATGTGATACAGGTTTTCGTAACTGCTTTAATGATTTTATTTATGGAATCCCCGGTGAAATTTTCCTTAAACAGCTGATATGTCCGCCGGTTCCCCACGTGACTGTATGCCTCGTGTAGCTCCGTGATCATGCTGTGGCACAACTCCTCCGTCAACATTAGCTTCCATACTCCCTTATCTTTACGGTACAGTTTTCCATTATACCAAGTGTATTTCCTGGCAAGTTTATGCTGTTCATTTGATTGAATTGACTCGATAATCTTTTTCAGTTTGGTGTCGGCTAATTGATAATTCTGTATGTTTTAAGTTGTTTCTTGATTTCTTTACTGATGCCGACACTGACAAGGTTAATTTCAAATTCTTCGATTTGGTCTATTGCCTGTTCTCCATTTATGTCCTCCAGATGTCTGCTTAAGATGTCGGCTACAATGTTATCTCGACCCTTACAATGCCATAATCTCGAAGTCATATTCTTGTATGGCGAGGATCCACCGTGTTATACGGGAGTTATTTAGATGACATTTCTTGATGAAAACCAACGCCTTGTTGTCGGTGATGATGGTCAAGGGCTTCCCTAGCACGTAAGTTCTGAACTTTTGTAAACAATGGACGATACTCAGCAGTTCCAGCTCCGTGGTAAAGTAGTTTCATTCCGCCCCTCTCACCACTTGGCTCGTGAACGCAACCACTCCGATATCATTGTTATTGTCTAATTGATATAGCTGTCTGCCCAATGCATAACGGCTCGCACCGGTTTGCAAATAAAACCGCTTGTTGGGGTCAGGATGCTTGAGAATTTACTGCCTTGACAAATAGTTTCTTGACTGTCTCGAAGTCCCGGTCCTTCTCGCTCGTCCACTTGAAAGTAACATTCTTCTTTAGGAGGTTCAATAATGGTTGGCTAGCCTCGGCGTATCTATTGGTAAATCTATTGTAAAAATTGGTTAAACCAAGGAATCCTTTGAGCTGCTTCTGATTTTTCGGTGTCCGAAATTCCTGTATAGCCCTGATTTTGTCTGGTGCGGTGGTAATATCCGTGGTTATTAACCAGTACCCCAAATAATCAATTTCCTCTCAGAATAATTGTGATTTGCTAAAGTTAATGGTTAGATTGGCTCGTTTTAAATCTTGTAACAATAACTTCAGGTACCGTAAGTGATCTGCAACACTGTTCGATATGCATAAGCAGTCATCGACGTACAAAATGGTGAACTCCTTTACTTCCTTCAATAGCACTCGGTCTAGTCCCCGTGTCAAGCTGGCCAAACTCGTCTTTAGCCCAAACAGCATCACCGTGTATCGGTAGCATTTTCCTTTGTACAAAAATCCTATGAAGTCCCTACATTCCCGATGTAATGGGATCTGCCAGAACGAACTACGTAGGTCTATCGTGGACATTACTTTGATATTCACACATTTTGACAATATTTCATTTATCGGAAGGGCTCCCTCATAGTCAGGAACGGTAACAGAATTCGGCTTGCGTGCATCTAAACATAGTCTGACCGTCTGGTCCTTTTTGATAACTGTGACCATCGGGTTGACATATGGACTTTGCGCCCTTTCAATTACACCATTTGCCTCCATCTTTTGTATCTCGGCCCTCACTGCATCCTGGTAGTTTAGTGGAATCGGCCACCCCTTCTGGCAGTACGGTGTCCGATCAGTAACTTCGAATTTGTGTTGGTATGCTTGAATCCTACTGGGAGTATATCGGAAGATCGTTTTGTTGTCCATTAAGATTTGCTGTAGTTCATTCCTTTCCGCCTCGGTGATTCCGCCGATTGATCACACCTTTTGTTTGATTACCGCTTCAATATATTCTCCCCCAGACGTGATTTCTACGTGGAATATCTCTGCCGTGGCTTCCTTCTGGTCCCCTTTTCCTGGAATTGTTAACTGTTTGTTGTGTAAGTCAATAACACACCCATGTTCTTCCAGCAAACCCACGCCTACTATACAATCCTTTACTAGCTCTGGTACCACGACGAATACGCTGTCAACTTCCACATCTCCGATCCTGGCCGTCAACAATACCTGCTGCGTCACCCTTTTCGATTTATTTCCAGTTGCTCCTTCGATAACAGTATTCGATAGTCTCAATGTTTCTACGTTCCCCAATTCCTTCTTCTTATTCTTAAACCATTGCTCAGATATAGCGTTTACTTGGCTTCCAGTATCGATTAATGCGCAGATGGGCACTCCGTTTAATGATATCCTGGTCTCCGGGCACTTGTTCACATGATAGGTTACATTTATATCATCGTTACACAATAAATCGTCTCTTACATCTAAAAAAGTGGTATTAATATTGTAACAATCTACTAGGGTCGTACCTGTTGAAATGTATCACACTTGTTTATTTTGTGTATTAGTGTGAATGTAGTGTGTTTGCCTCACACTGGTCGTTACATAAATCGACGTCACTACTGGAGTCCGTAGCATTGTCAATGTCACCAGTACAACCTACCTGTTAATTCATAGGGATTAGGATTTCCGGGTGGCGCCAAATTGTTTCTGTTAAAACAATTAAAACATTTAATTTTTAAGGTAATACGTGATATTAGCTAGACAGCTGTGACGTTCGAATCGTTCCCGCTGCTACACAGGTTGTCGACTCGGCCGCTCGTGGTGAGCGCTAGTTGACTGTTGCTTAAAACTTCGCTAACACACATATATTCTACAAAATTCCTATGAAATAACAAGATAGTAATGTTCTGTACTGCGTTTTTTAATACACATTTAATTATCAATAAATACGACAAATGAATCATAAACAAATTTATAATATTATGCTCCGGCTTAGAGCTTGAAACACAAAACATCTCAGGTTGGCAAAATTGATTTCAAAACACTATCGTTCAGTTACTTTTAACAAATTACTATGTTTTTAAAATCTGGAGTTCTTTTGATCATGAAAATAGACATAAACGTTGATTACATGAAAAAAAGTACACTACTATACCTTATGCGTACTTAGGATTTATAATGTGTTTGTACAATTTGTTCAGTAGTGTCGTATTTCTGTTACAGTAGTTATGTTCACAAATAAGGTTATCTCTATAGTTTAATTAAATGTTTTTTAATGTAAGTAAATTATGCCTTTACCTTTGAAAGAAAATACTACTTTTTAAATAGTGAGAAATTTTATCATTTGAAAATAATTTAAGTAATTTGGGGTTTTGGGAGTAAGGAATTATTCGGTACTTATCAGTTCATCTCACGTTGTCTGTGTCGTCATCAGGATAGGCGTATATTTTTCGAATTTGGGCTGGTTGAAGGCTTCCAACATCTTCTTCAAACTGGTCTGGGTTTTTTCTTTAATTAGTTTATTTAATTTCGTTCCTGGACATCATTAATTCTGTATAGATCGACGTCTCTTCATATAGGGTTATCTTGGTTCACTGATTCGACTTTTTATAACTGTTTAAATTAAAATTTTAGTTTGTCCAATTTTTCGTGTGGCTTACCCACGCTTCGTTTCTTCAGCGTCTCTAAAATTTAACGGAAAAATAAGCCCTCAAACGTCTCGTTGTCATTGTAACCAATAATTCAATGCTTGGTTAATTACTCCTTACATACATTGTTAGAAATATTTGAATTTTTATTCAAATTTATTAAGTATTTTCCTAATGATTTTATTCCCTTATAATTCCTTTGGGATAATAAATGACATCACTATTATTTTTCTTTCCTTTCAAAGTTTACAATGATACCTCATAAGGTCATATTCTGTTACACTTTAACTATAGTCTAATTATTTGACATTTAATAAATAACATATCTTTCTTGAATTAAATTATTACAATAATATTTCTGTGTTGAAATAACTGATATATAATTACTGTCCATTCACTGTTCTTAGATTAGTAAGATTTTTTGTGAAATTGATACAATTTGCATTTGAATGTCTTTGGCAGTTAACTGTTTTCATAGTCACAAACAGCCATTATTGTTTTTTAGTGTACTTCCTTTTTAAATTACATTCTGAATTCAGCCTGATGGGCTTCACTTATTTGTTTGTGTTTTAATTACTATTCAACATACATTTTCATTACTCTTCATTTAAAATATAATAGTTAGGTTTATGGACTGTAAGTCCCTTTCAGCCATATTCCTTCTTTAACATTGAATCAACTATTCTTTACAAGTCATAAATTATTCTTAGTACTAACATTGATTTCTTTTTTGTCTTATAAACTAGGGTGATAAACATTGTCACTTTATCTAATATTATGAAGGTTAATTCCCCTTTCAACATGGGGTGTTGTATTCTTTATAATTTTAATCTTTAATAACAAACTTTACTTCTATCCTATCATGCCATGTTAACACAAGTTATTGTACTGGGCTTTCTCCCTGAATATTATTACAAGCTTCCTTAATATTAATTTGGATTACTATTTCTAATTACTTCTAGGTATATAACTAATTATAATCTCACTCCAATCATTGGTGGTTTATCAATGTTTTACAGAGTGTCTATTTACTTAGCATTCTATTTTGAATGTTTCACATCCACTTTCACTATTTTTTAGGGCATTTACACTTCACTAAAGCACTTCACTTTGGTTCACTGTTTTGTAATTAGTGTTATTTAATGGGTAATCCCTATACTTTCTCCTACCATTTCTCACTATTTTGTTTTAGTATTATATTTACTATTAACAATACTAGGCTAGTTGTGTTTTGGTTGAATCTAACCTTTCTGACAGGGTTAGTGTACTTTTCCTATACTACATTGCTTTACAATTGTATTGTCTTAAAAATGGGTACCTAGGTTAAATTAATGCTAATAATAACATTGGTTTCATTAATACATAATTATTCAAGGTTTATTGACCGTATTCTATCTCTAAACATACAATCTTTCCCTTTTATATATGTGTGTTAGTTTCCCCTTGGGTTTTATCTGTCTCCTCTTCATTCTTCCTCTTCTTCTTCTTCAATCCGGTTCGGTTCTCCTCTTCTGGTTTAAATTCTGTTTACTTGTATGGATCTGTCCCTTCTTCTGGTTCTTCTTTAGTTCTGTGTCCATCATTGTTTTGTCTATCATATTTTTCTTAAGTATGTTATGTGGTTCCCTTCTTTATGTTTGGGTTGTTGGCTCAATCATGTCAAAATATTTACATTTTAATAAGTATGTTACGTGGTTCCCTTCTTTATGTTTTTGTTGTTGGCTCAATCATGTCAAAATATTTACATTTTAATAAGTATGTTACGTGGTTCCCTTCTTTACGTTTGTGTTTTCGGCTCAATCACTTGGGTTGGGTAATATCGTTGTACGTCTTGTCAAAGTATTTACATTTTAATCATTTTTTACACATTTTATTTCATATGAAGTAATTTTATATCAAGAATTATCTTTTTTATCACTGGTACGAGATTTGGCTTAATTGTATCGTTACATAATGCCTCTCCTCTAAAATTGATCATTTTAATAAAACACTAGCATAGTTTTTTATGAAATTATCAGTTATAGATAACTTTTTTCCTTCTCTTCCTTGTTTGTTTCTCCATTCTCCATTTCTCTTCTTACTTAATTCACTCCATTTTATTTGGATCTGTTTTTATTTATTTCCATTGGTGCATATTCCCTCATACACAAATTTTTTTCCCTAACTTTATATAGTAGCTGGTTTCTCCCATTACTACTCATTTTTCTGAGACTAGAGGCACATCTTCTCTACTCAGTTCATATAGATTGCTGGACTTTTCAACAGTCAATCTTAAATCTTTGTCAACTTGTGACTTAATAATAATAATAATAATAATAATATAATAATATAATTGGGATTGTCCACCTTGTGGTTTGTTTTTAGATCACTTTATCATTACTACTCATTCTTCCTTCCGCTATACCTTAACTATACACTAACATCTACTCATATACTATATTGAGAAATTTTATCTTTATTCATATGTTAATTTCATCATATCTCACTTTTTGTGATCATTTTAATTGTCTTAGACATTTTTTTTTTTTCTTAGTCATTTAGCAGGATTCTGCTTTAGCCATATTTGTATATTTGTTTTATATACAATTTCTCTCTCCTTGTACCAGGTATAGTTTTATTTATTTATTTTTTTTTTTTGATAATACTTTTGATTCAGTATAATTTCAAGTATTTATCTCAGTAATTTGAACTTGATTTTATTTTTGTTTATTTTACTCTGTATTCAACATCATTTTTGATAATTTTTTGGTAAGTTAATGGTCTTACCTTAAAGGAATGTTTGTAGCTTATTCCTTTTTAGCTATTTTTTGTTTTAATTATAATTGTAAGTTTGTGCTTCTTACATTTTTATTACATAGGAATGTGTGTAACTTATTTCTGATTATCTCACTTTTTACTTCATACTTCAATTTTTTTTTTTTTTTTTTTTTTTTTTTTTTTTTTTTTTTTTTTTTTTTTTTTTTTTTAGACTGCAAATTAATTTAAATTGAAAGGAATTTGTGTAACTGTTTCCTTTGTGTTTTTTTTTCCCATTATTATAAAACTTTTTTATTGTTCCGCATATATCATCTAAATATTTGAGTAAGCTGCTCTTACAATCTCTTTTAGAATTTTGAAATCGGTTTCATTTCACAATGGTTTTATTCTTCTTCGTAAAACTTTTTTATTGAAGTTTGGTTGTAAACTCCCTTGATTTTCCTTGTATTGATATTACTGATCTGGTAAGTATTATTACCATTGTCTCTTGTGATGATATACGGATTATTATGATATACATAATTGTTTATTCATATTGCTATATACTGGTCCGTTATTTATATTTTTGTAAGTTGACTTCTCCTTTTCTTTCCTTCTCTTGTTCGACTCTTTGTTGTTATGCACCTCTACTCCTTCAAGTGCTTGATAGACACACTTATTCTGGATGATATTATTTTTTAAGTTTATTATAGTTTAATTTTTTCTTCTATTCCATTGGGTTGCTTGGTCAGTAACTTGAAGATCCGTCCCTTTTCTTGATTTGTGGTATCTTCACTTAGTTTACCCATGGTCCATCAGTTCCTCTGCCCTTATGGTTCGGATAACTCTGGTGTGTAGAACTGTTTTCTTACTGGTGAAATAGGTCTCCTCCGTCTTGTACCATAATTCCTCTAATACCATACGTTCTGTAGTCTTTATGTTTGCCGCAAACATTTGATTATTTTGTCCATTAATCAGAGAAGTTAATTGAGCATCTCTCATTAATATTATTTTTGCTTTTTTATTTGGTATTTCCATTTCTGGTGTGCTCCAGTATTTTATTGACCTTCTTGATTGGTTATAATCTGTTTTGTCGTCAGTCATTTCTATTGCTGGTAATTTCCATTTAAGCATAGATTTGCTGAATTTTTCATCCACTGGTTGGTTGTGAATTCCTTTTGCAATTTCCCTCAGAGTCCTCCTACAATCTTTGTACTTTATTAATTTGCTTTGGTAGGTAATGGGCAAATTAAACACATCGATGAGGCCGTTCTTCATCATCTCCACTTCTTCTCGTGTTTTGATGAGTTTCCTCTTATATGCCTTTCTGATTTCCTCTGTTTTCTTAATCTTCTTAATAATGCGATTCTTCTTCATACGACTGTTTACACCTATTTGTAGTTCTTGGTGCCTCTCCTCCAGTTCCTTGACCGTCTCCTTCTGTGTTATTTTCTGATTCCCCGGTTCCATGTTCTCATTCAACGTTTCTTTGATACCTTCAGGAGTGCTGTCTAGTGTTTCATTCAATTGTTTGAAATCACTAACTATTGTTTCTTGAAGTTGATTTACTGGGTAACTTGTTTCTTCCCATCTCTTATTCATCCCCGTTTTTGTCCGTTTGTCTTCTTCACGAAACTCTGCAAACATGAATCTCAATTCTTCTCTGTTCTTCTCACTTTCTTCCTCGATTTTTCGTTGGAGAATATCATGATTATTTTCCATCTTTTTATTTACTACCTCCAGATCCTTCTTGATCTGTTTCTTCAGCTCTTCGCTCTTCCTCTCCAATGCCTCCTGACTTCTCTTCAAGTCTTCATGGTTGCTCTCTATTTTGTCATTCAGGAATTCTATACTCTCCTTCATTTGCTTCTTCAATTCTTCGCTGTTTATGTCCAGTTTTTCCAATTTTTTATTCAAATCTTCCTTGTCTGATTCTAATTTTTTATTGAAATCTTCCTTGTCTGATTCTAATTTTTGATTCATTTGTCCAAATTGTTCCATCATGAACTTCATCATGCTATTTAAATTCGTTTCTTCTGTTGGTTTGACTGGCTGGTTATTTGCCCTGACTTCTACTTCTATTTCCGGTTCAGGTTCGGGTTCAAGTGGGCTTGGATTTTCCGTTTGGTCCTCCTGTGGGTTTTCTTCTGACAATTCTCCAGTCGTTTCCTCCATTTCTACTTCTTCAACTTCCTCCATTTCTTCTGGGTTTCCTTCTTGGTTTAATGTTTCCTTCCCTTTGCGTCTCGTAACCATCCCGTGTCTATTCATGATCGCCGCTAGTTATTCTTCCTAGCCACACGTTGCTGGTCGCCAATATGTAACAATCTACTAGGGTCGTACCTGTTGAAATGTATCACACTTGTTTATTTTGTGTATTAGTGTGAATGTAGTGTGTTTGCCTCACACTGGTCGTTACATAAATCGACGTCACTACTGGAGTCCATAGCGTTGTCAATGTCACCAGTACAACCTACCTGTTAATTCATAGGGATTACGATTCCCGGGTGGCGCCAAATTGTTTCTGTTAAAACAATTAAAACATTTAATTTTTAAGGTAATACGTGATATTAGCTAGACAGCTGTGACGTTCGAATCATTCCCGCTGCTACACAGGTTGTCGACTCGGCCGCTCGTGGTGAGCGCTAGTTGACTGTTGCTTAAAACTTCGCTAACACACATATATTCTACAAAATTCCTATGAAATAACAAGATAGTAATGTTCCGTACTGCGTTTTTAATACACATTTAATTATCAATAAATATGACAAATGAATCATAAACAAATTTATAATATTATGCTCCGGCTTAGAGCTTGAAACACAAAACATCTCAGGTTGGCAAAATTGATTTCAAAACACTATCGTTCAGTTACTTTTAACAAATTACTATGTTTTTAAAATCTGGAGTTCTTTTGATCATGAAAATAGACATAAACGTTGATTACATGAAAAAAAGTACACTACTATACCTTATGCGTACTTAGGATTTATAATGTGTTTGTACAATTTGTTCAGTAGTGTCGTATTTCTGTTACAGTAGTTATGTTCACAAATAAGGTTAGCTCTATAGTTTAATTAAATGTTTTTTAATGTAAGTAAATTATGCCTTTACCTTTGAAAGAAAATACTACTTTTTAAATAGTGAGAAATTTTATCATTTGAAAATAATTTAAGTAATTTGGGGTTTTGGGAGTAAGGAATTATTCGGTACTTATCAGTTCATCTCACGTTGTCTGTGTCGTCATCAGGATAGGCGTATATTTTTCGAATTTGGGCTGGTTGAAGGCTTCCAACATCTTCTTCAAACTGGTCTGGGTTTTTTCTTTAATTAGTTTATTTAATTTCGTTCCTGGACATCATTAATTCTGTATAGATCGACGTCTCTTCATATTGGGTTATCTTGGTTCACTGATTCGACTTTTTATAACTGTTTAAATTAAAATTTTAGTTTGTCCAATTTTTCGTGTGGCTTACCCACGCTTCGTTTCTTCAGCGTCTCTAAAATTTAACGGAAAAATAAGCCCTCAAACGTCTCGTTGTCATTGTAACCAATAATTCAATGCTTGGTTAATTACTCCTTACATACATTGTTAGAAATATTTGAATTTTTATTCAAATTTATTAAGTATTTTCCTAATGATTTTATTCCCTTATAATTCCTTTGGGATAATAAATGACATCACTATTATTTTTCTTTCCTTTCAAAGTTTACAATGATACCTCATAAGGTCATATTCTGTTACACTTTAACTATAGTCTAATTATTTGACATTTAATAAATAACATATCTTTCTTGAATTAAATTATTACAATAATATTTCTGTGTTGAAATAACTGATATATAATTACTGTCCATTCACTGTTCTTAGATTAGTAAGATTTTTTGTGAAATTGATACAATTTGCATTTGAATGTCTTTGGCAGTTAACTGTTTTCATAGTCACAAACAGCCATTATTGTTTTTTAGTGTACTTCCTTTTTAAATTACATTCTGAATTCAGCCTGATGGGCTTCACTTATTTGTTTGTGTTTTAATTACTATTCAACATACATTTTCATTACTCTTCATTTAAAATATAATAGTTAGGTTTATGGACTGTAAGTCCCTTTCAGCCATATTCCTTCTTTAACATTGAATCAACTATTCTTTACAAGTCATAAATTATTCTTAGTACTAACATTGATTTCTTTTTTGTCTTATAAACTAGGGTGATAAACATTGTCACTTTCTCTAATATTATGAAGGTTAATTCCCCTTTCAACATGGGGTGTTGTATTCTTTATAATTTTAATCTTTA
Organism: Magicicada septendecula; assembly: GCA_034769895.1. Lineage (NCBI taxonomy): Eukaryota > Metazoa > Arthropoda > Insecta > Hemiptera > Cicadidae > Magicicada > Magicicada septendecula. Next base: position 382,640,358 of record CM068368.1, read on the forward strand.
ATAACAAACTTTACTTCTATCCTATCATGCCATGTTAACACAAGTTATTGTACTGGGCTTTCTCCCTGAATATTATTACAAGCTTCCTTAATATTAATTTGGATTACTATTTCTAATTACTTCTAGGTATATAACTAATTATAATCTCACTCCAATCATTGGTGGTTTATCAATGTTTTACAGAGTGTCTATTTACTTAGCATTCTATTTTGAATGTTTCACATCCACTTTCACTATTTTTTAGGGCATTTACACTTCACTAAAGCACTTCACTTTGGTTCACTGTTTTGTAATTAGTGTTATTTAATGGGTAATCCCTATACTTTCTCCTACCATTCCTCACTATTTTGTTTTAGTATTATATTTACTATTAACAATACTAGGCTAGTTGTTTTGGTTGAATCTAACCTTTCTGACAGGGTTAGTGTACTTTTCCTATACTACATTGCTTTACAATTGTATTGTCTTAAAAATGGGTACCTAGGTTAAATTAATGCTAATAATAACATTGGTTTCATTAATACATAATTATTCAAGGTTTATTGACCGTATTCTATCTCTAAACATACAATCTTTCCCTTTTATATATGTGTTAGTTTCCCCTTGGGTTTTATCTGTCTCCTCTTCATTCTTCCTCTTCTTCTTCTTCAATCCGGTTCGGTTCTCCTCTTCTTCTCTTCTGGTTTAAATTCTGTTTACTTGTATGGATCTGTCCTCTTCTTCTGGTTCTTCTTTAGTTCTGTGTCCATCATTGTTTTGTCTATCATATTTTTCTTAAGTATGTTACGTGGTTCCCTTCTTTATGTTTGGGTTGTTGGCTCAATCATGTCAAAATATTTACATTTTAATAAGTATGTTACGTGGTTCCCTTCTTTATGTTTGTGTTTTCGGCTCAATCACTTGGGTTGGGTAATATCGTTGTACGTCTTGTCAAAGTATTTACATTTTAATCATTTTTTACACATTTTATTTCATATGAAGTAATTTTATATCAAGAATTATCTTTTTTATCACTGGTACGAGATTTGGCTTAATTGTATCGTTACAATATACTTACTAATGTTGCTTAAATCTAATTCATATGTACAACACTGCCCTAGTTTTTTGACATTGCAGTGGCGCTTTTGTTATTCTGGATACCGCTAGTCGAAGGGATCGGCTCTGGTTCATTTTTAAATTTGTTTGGCCGTCTATTGTAGTGTTGTGTAGTCGGTCGGTTTTCACTTTCGTGCGCCCGTCCTTGCTCGACCCTTCTCCCACTCTCCTCTTCATCTCTTACCCATTGCTTATGCTCGCGCCGACTGTCATAATGTGTCCGGGTCATTGTCCTTGCTTCACTTCTCAAATTCATGAACTCTGATAATACTTGCTCGAACTGATTAATAGTTGTAACCCCATGAGTAATGATGGCGATCTGTACCCCCTGAGAATAGTTTTTTGCAATTTTTCTGATCAGGTATTGATCCGGTATCGGTGGAATTAGCTGCCTGTTCTCCAACAATTTCCATTCTAAGTACTGTATCATGCTCATACCACTCTCCATCTGATAACGTCCAAACTCGAGCTCGTTTCTTACTTTTTCTTGAATCACATTATTCCAATATTTGTTCGTGAAGGCTTCCTTAAATTCTGCGAAGTTGGTCACGCTATTTTTTTATTAACCTCCATCACACCGTGGCCTCTCCTTCTAGGTGCCTTCCGATCCATGCGACGTTGCCGTTATCTTGGTAATGTTCCATATAGATATCTTCCATCTCCTTCATAAACTCCATCGGGAAGTCTCTAGTCCTGTTGTACTTGATATCTTTGACTTGTTCGTGAGTAATGTTACAGTTGCACGACTGGTTGCTAATTGAGGCTAATTTATTCCTAACTTCTCGTTGTATCTGTCGTATTTGCAGGTCAGTTTCTTCCGACTTACGGTCAATTACATTTATATTTTCGTTCACTTTCTTCATTTCTTCCAGCTTTTTGGCTCGTAACTCTTTGATTGCTGCCGTATTATCTTCGCATCTTTTGTTGTTTACATTGATTTTTTCGCTCATGATTTGAATGTTGTTGCTATGCCGTTCATCCAACTCTATGATCTGCTGTTTAGTATTAATACTAAGCTCAGTAATCTTATCGGTGTTGTCTTGGATTTTGTTGTTAGTCTCTACTTGGCAGTCTTGGAACAGTTTTTTGTTGTTTGTTCTCTCTAGTTCCATTTGTATGGCGACTTCGTTTCTTATTTCTGTGTTGTTTATGGATTTGTTATTTCATTTGTTGTAACGCTTGTTCTAATTTTAATTCATGTTGTTCTAACCGTTCGTCTGTTCTTTTCGCATGTTCAGCAATTTGTTGTGCTATCTGTGCTTTTGTTTGTGCCAGCTGCTCTGATTGTCTTTGTATTTGTTCTGTTTGATGTGACAGTTGTTTTTCTGTTTTTCTCGACTGTTGTGATAATTCTTGTATTTGTTGTGTTTGCTGTGAGAGTTGTTCTTTTGTATTTCTCTATTCTTCTTGTATTTGTTATGAGAGCTGTTCTTTTGTTTGTTCTGTTTGTTTTTGTATCTGTTCTTCTATTTTTTCGATTGTTCCTCCATTTGTCGTGTGTGTTGTGACAACTGTTGTTCTAGTAATCGTTATAGTATTGTGTATATATCAGTGTTTTTGTCTTTCTCTAGTGGTGTTTGACATACCGGTCTTTCTCGAATTTCTGCTACTATTGTTGGTGTAAATTGTTGTGTCTCTGCGTTTTCATCGTTCTGTCCGTTTTGTCCCCACGTCCCTGACACTCGATTCTCCTCTGAAATGTCTACGAGCGTGTCTGGATCGCCTAACTGATTATTTATTTCAAATTCCATCTCATTGCTTTGGGTATCTGTATTTGTGCTCATGTTGTTGTACAGGTTGTGAATGTTGTTTTGTGTGTCTTTGTCTCTCCTACTCCTACTTCGCGTAATCATATACTATTTTTGATACTATTTCTATTCTTAACTTCTACTTAGTCTTAATCTATAATTTGTTTAATAATGACTCAATTGTCCCACGTTCCGGGCAACAGAATGTAATACACTACTTGATAGGCCTTTATGAAAGAGTTAAATTGATGATTTGCATATTATGTTGGCCTATGAGCATGAAAGAAGTAAGGTTTACAAACGACTTTAATCACTGATAATATTAATATTTCTACTCAATAGACTATAACACTTAGCCTACTCCAGTGTACCGACTCTTTATTGTACCTCAGGGCGCCAGTAATAATAAACACAAATTAAAATATATCAATCAACTTTTAATGATTCATTTGCATTTATATACTACAAATTTCCTTAAAATGATTTGAATAGTTTTGCCTTACAATTTGAATATTATTTCGTGGCAATGAGTTCTTTTTAGACAAATTTGAGTCACTATATTTGATTACAAATATATATATTGTAACATAACAAAATGTTACCTAACCTAAACGTATACTATCAGATTTAATAAGTACATAACAATAATGTAAATAGGGAATATAGTGATAAGAATAACCAAGAAGAGAGGAATCGAGAAAGAGGAAAGAAGCAGAAGTGCCACATGAAACAGTAAACCCAAATACTGTTTGACACTACAACCAGACAATGACTAACACAAACTGATGGACAGAGTAAATATACTTTAAGCTGCCAAGCGAGTCAGTGAATAATGTAAACAGAATATGATATGTTAATAACAAGTGAGTCAATAAGAATCTGAATAATGTGAAATCAGAATTAGCATTTTGCTGATAATAAATTTAACCATGACTAGTAATTTATGAATGCCAAGAACTAAAATTAGCAATGGCCACCAAAATGATAACAAAGATATATTTCAATCTCAAATATACCTATGACGAGAAAGAAAAAACATTTGTAAGAGGGAATCTTATACGAATAAGGTACCTCAACAAATTACCGAATTGTGAACCAATAAATGTTGTTAAGGCAAAATTCCAGTATAAACGGTATGTCTTAACAAGGCCTAGACCAAGCAATAATCAGTGAGTTGATTATTGGGAGGTAACATGAGTGTAGATTAAATGCACAGAACAATTGTTATGCTCAAACATAGCAGAAAACCATTATTAAAATGATATATTTAATAATTCAATTGTTAGTTAGTAGAATAGAGCGAGTTAGTGTAAAACGAAATGTCATAGTAGTAAGGATCGTTCATTACCATGTATAAAGATAAGGTTTATCCATAATGTTCAGTAAAATGTCAGTACAGAGTTAATAGTGTTCTCACATAAACGTTTGAGTAATAAAATGCTATGTGAACGCAAACAATATTAATCAAAGTGTATGATCGTCGATTCAGGTAAACAGACGACAGTGCGGAGTAGTGTACCTGAACATTGTTTATGTAGCAATGTCAGTAAAAGTGAAATTAACTTGGTATCAAACGATATCAAATTAAAGAGGACAAAATGATCTTTAATTTGATGGTAATATCGCCCCAATCGCAACTGTATTAAGTGCGTGAAAGGTGTTAGCATCATTTACGAAATATGCATCAGAAATCTAGGTACTAATAACAACAATATCGACAGCTGTCAATCATTTCAGAGCTTGGCGGTTGGAAAACCGTTATTAACGGCTAAACAGACAATACGTCATATTCATCACACCTGCAAGAGCCAATCACAAAATTAGTTAGTAATTAACATTTTTGCCTAAAGCCGATCGAAGAGGAGGGTATATAAGAGGATGTAACCGATTCTCGACAGACACTTATCAACTTCATCCAGTGCGGAACGTACGCCCGCCATCTCAACATTTTTATTAACTGATAGCGTCATCACGATAACACGTCAAAGGAAACAATTCGACAACAACCTACAACTACTTCAAATTATTCTACAGAGAACCATAGTGATTATGTGCAGTATTATTTCATTTTTGTGCGGGAAAATAATGAACAGAAGCAATTAAATAATGTTATTTATGATCCATTAAGTTAGAAGCGGATCGAAATTCTCTGTTCTTGTGCGTGTGCAGTGAATAACGATAATCATTATAATCCGATTATCGAGGTGCTAAATGAGTTTTAATTAAATAATTAAAACCAAAAGGTAACAGTGCAACCATTATTCATTTTCACTACAAGCGCCATAACCTGTACGTTTTTATACACTGATCTGTACTGACGCAAAACACAGAAACATTTCGATATTACACCATGTCTCAATTTATTTGATGAATTTGTCATTATTAATTAAGCTGAATGTTAGTTATAAGTGTTCTCAAGTTATAAACTTTGTAAATCAGAAGTCAAGCGTGACGAACGCACAACCTATCAAATAGGTTATTTTTATTTGTTTACTTTATGAAAGTAACGTCAAGAACATTATTAATCAATATTATATCAGAAAATTATTAGCTATTGTGTAGGCATGGCTTTCTTTTTTGTGTCTCAAAGAACTCATATCTGAGATTTTAATAATATTAATGTTAAAAATAACAAATATCTGGACTTAGCCAGATTTACCACTTGTGCTCTGAGCAAGCCTTATAGGGTATATAATAACTTATTTACAATTGTACATCATTGCATGTTTTTAATTATATTTGTTTTGAATTCTCTATCAAGGGTATGAATAAAACCCATTATTAACAGCATAACTCGACTTAATTTATTTCTAATAGATAGTTAAATATTTTATTCAAGAAAACTTAAACAACCTTCAGTTGTGATTGACTATATGGAATAGCATTGCCATGAAGGTAACAAACAATTATTTTAAATTTTTTTAAATCATTAATTGATTCAATTCATGGGTTTTACACGGGATTTTCCCAAAATAAATCCGTGTGGCGCCCACTATCAAACAAGGCAACTTAACCTTGTAGCTGAAGTGAGTTGGTTTCTGTAAACTGTCTTGGCAGCTTATTGAACTTCTAGAAAACACGACCAGGTACGTGAAAGTATATTATATTTATTCTATTGTCCAGACATTACTAGACGTAACGTACTTAGACTGTTATCGACCTGGAGGAGAAGTTTCACAGCTAGTATCAACAAGACGATCAGCATCATCAAGCGACCAACTATTATACTTTACTTTTGAAATTAAGCAAAGCTAGTATTTAAATAATATTAACACAACGATTTTTATTTTATTTAAGGGAATTCTTTTCTGACAATTATAGTTATAAAATTGTAAACACACTTTGAGTAACCTCGAATGTTACATTTTAAATCGCTTTACAAAATTAGTAACCTTCAATTATAAACATCTACAAACCTTAATACATTCAAAAATAATATTTCAAACATAAACATAATTTTATTTAACAACCGCAAATCTTTTATTTTATTACAAATTGACGCATACAACGTGTGACAGAAATACAAACAATTCACGTTTACTTATTTTATTATATTACAAATTGGCGCACCAACTAGTGTGGCTTAAAAATATTAAATAAAAATATTTTATATATTGATAAACAGCCCGGTAGAAACAAAAGTATAAACATGCCACACACCCATCAATATGATACGAGGTATAAGGACAGTCGGGTAGGAGAAGTACAGCTAGATACCGAGACATACGAAGCACAACCCATACGCGAAATGGAAGTCATTACCATAAATAATATAGAAACTCGACCTGAAGAAACACCCCAGGTAGAACCGGAAGTAGAAGTAATAGTCGGCGAACGACCAGACAAACCATCCAAAGAACAACCAACCCTAGATACCAAACATCCAGGCATGAGCTGGAATACCATAACAATAACGATAATTTATGGGAATAAAAGATTAGAGGGATATGACAGTTCCAGTCAACCAACAGAACTAAATCACCAAGTCCAGGTCAACTCGAAAGATTAATAACCATATATGATAAGTACAGACACGTATTTTCAGATCTCCCAGGAAAGGTTAAGAATTATCAATGTATATTAAATTTCAAAGAACCGGTTAACTTCAACCGAAAATCTTACCCCATTGCATACTCCCTTAAAGAGGCGGTTCGATCCGAAATCAATCAGCTGATAAAGGATGATATAATAGAACCCAGCCAGTCCCCTTATACCAGCCCTATAGTAGCAATTAAAAAGAAAAACGGTAAGGTGAGGCTCTGTTTGGACGCGCGAGAAATAAACAAGCACCTAGTTAATAACCGGACATCTCCGGGCGAAATTGAGGAGATTCTAAAGAAGTTCCATGGTGTACAATACATAAGCTCATGGGATACGGTCTGCGGATATTGGCAGGTCGAGCTGCATCCCAACAGTCGAAAATATGTTGCTTTTATATTTGAGGGACGCAACTATCACTTTAAGAGGTTGCCCTTCGGGCTAATAAATTCAGTAGCCATATTCATACAATGCATGGACCAGGTGTTAGGACAGGAAGCACTTAAATTCACTACCGTATACATGGACGACCTGTTAATAACATCCACCAACTGGGAAGAACATTGTCAGAGGGTAGACCATGTGCTAGGCAAACTGTCAGAAAATCATATCACATTAAAACTGGAAAAATCCCAACTTATTGCGAAGGAGGTGCAGTTTTTAGGATTCCAGCTAACCGAATTAGGAATAACTCCATCCACAGAAAAAATCGAAGCCATACAGAAGTTCCCCACTCCCAAGAATAGAAAACAATTACAGTCTTTTTTAGGGTTGTGCAACTATTATCGAAAGTTTCAGAACAATTATTCGGAACTAACAACCAGATTGTCTCCGCAATTGTCCTCGAAGGATAAATGGATATGGGGTCCTACACAGGAAGGTATATTTCAACAGATCAAAACAAAATTTTTAGAGACGGTAATATTACACCATCCAGACTTTGATAAACCTTTTTACTTGAATTGTGATGCCAGTGACATCAGTTTAGGCTCCACCCTATACCAGGAAGACGATGACGGAAACCATCTTGTGATAAGCTTCGCGAGCCGGACTTTGAATAAGTGTGAGAGAAATTATAATGTCACGGAAAAAGAACTCCTAAGCGTAGTATTTGCATGTAGTAAATTCCGCACCTACATATTAGGATATTCTGTTACTGTTAGGACAGATCACAAGTCCATATCCTTTTTAAAGAACTGCAAATTAAGCCATGGGCGGTTAGCAAGGTGGACGTTGGTCCTACAAGAGTACAACATTAATTGGGAGTACGTCCCTGGCAAGAAGAATATAGCCGCCGACGTACTGTCACGAGTAAACATTACAAATCAAACTTATGAAGGTGAAAAAGAAACACTAGCCAAAGTTTATAACATATTAAAAAGCCGTACAGAGTTAGAAGGCATTATCAAAGAGATAGAGTTATACCAAAGACAAGACAATAGACTAGCACAAATTTTCCAAAGATTGGATAATCAAGATGTAAGAATAACCCCTTATTACTGTGTAGTTAATAATATATTGTTTGTTAAAACTAAGTATCACGATAACGTTTGGAAGTTAATAATACCTAAAACAATAGAGAAGGAAATAATCACAGATTATCATGTTCGTTATGGGCACATGGGTGCTGTTAAAGTGATCAAGGCGTTGGAAGAACACATGTATATAAAGGACATGAATAGAAGGGTAAGGGAATGCATTAAACTTGTCAGATATGCCAGATGGTGAAATGCACAAATGAAAGGAAGGAGGGGCAAATGATTCCCATAACATCTTCGGCGAAACTGGAGAAAGTTTTTGTAGATATTTGTGGTCCATTTCCTAGAAGTGGAGGACGACACAAGTACAAATATTTATTAATTATCTTCGACCATTACACTAAATATATAAAACTATACCCTATGAATCGAGCCACCACCCACAAGATACTCAATATAATAATACAGAATTATATACCTGAGGTAGGCTGTCCGAAAACCATAATCACAGACCACGGTACACAATTTAAAGGACGGAGATGGAAGGACACACTACTGGAACATGGGATAAGAACATACAAAACTGCAGTGTACCATCCCAGTAGTAATCCCTCAGAAAGAGTGTTAAGAGAGGTTAGACGGATTCTTAGGACTTATTGTGCAAACCAACAAAGACAGTGGAGTGGGTACATCCCAGCTGCGGAAGATTTTATCAATTTAGCGTACCACCAATCAATTGACACCACCCCATACAATGCCATGTTCGAAAAACCTCCACCCAGAGAGATCAGTGACCTGATTAAGTTCCCTCAGAGTCCAGAATATCAATTTAATAGAATCCAATACCACGACAAGATCATGGAGAAGTTGGAACAACGTAGAAAAAAGTATAAACAGCAAGCGCCGACCCGGATAATAAAGTATAAAATAGGAGACCAAGTACTATTGAGAAATAGGGAGCTGCCCAGCACAATGGAGGGCATCACAAAGAAACTGCTGGTATTATACATCGGCCCATATACTATCACAAAGACCATGAAAACAATACCTATGAACTCACTGACATGATAAACAAGAAGGTCAAAGGTACATACAATCAAACGTCATTGAAAAGATACTATAATTAAAGAAATTGATTAGGATAAGTAATTACAGCGTGCCAAATATCCCAAAAATGTAATACTAGAAACTGATATGGGAAAGGACACCTGAGTAACGTAATCATCCCCAATAATGCACCCAATAGAGTGGAAAAGCACAAGATAACCCCATGTATGTAAACCATAAAAAATGATTACTATTAAGAACAGATAAAATATAGTGGTAGGCGACATTTGTCACCCGAATATTTAGAGTATAAAAGGGAAAAAATATGTTTTAAAAATGATTACTATAAACGAACTCATTCAGTGATTAGAAGAATCACGTATTAGACCCAAATTATTGAAGGTAATTAATTTACTATAACAAACTTATTTGCCCTATTGAGTTACAAAAAGTGTGTAGGATTAAGATACAGGCCAAACTATTTGTTACTTGTTAAAAAGGAACCAGATCTATCACACCAGAGGATAGAAAGATATGTATTGTAAACTAAATGATTTAATGAGAGAAAAGACATCTATTATATCATAAAGAGCCAGTAGTGGCATATAACTAAAATTACTATGCTATACTTAGAGAAAAAAAATGTTTATCCAAATGAATACTATATGTAACTAAATTTTATCAAATGATTATTGTGTACCTCTCATAAAACTAAAATATTATATAAAATCATCCAGAATAAAGGTTCACCCAACTAACCTTTGAAGGAGTAGAGAGGCAGAAGATCAAAGAGAGTATAAAGAAAGAAGGATATTATTATGGAAAGTAAAGAGAGAGAAAAAATGTTTATTAAATGAACCATGTAACCCCAAGAATGTCTATAAAATTAGATATTAATGTGTTATTATATTGTCACATTAAATTGTAATTATCAAATATTGTACATCACAAGATATGTCAGAGAACATCTAACAAAAAACCAATTAGTATATGAATATTGTAGATCCTGATAATTCAGGATAAGTATAAATGATTAAAAAAAAAAAAAAAAAAAAAACTAATGAACTATTGTGAAAATAAGATATTGTAAACTCTAGATGTAAAAAACCAACTGCATAATTATATAAACAGCAAAATAAGTGTGTAATCTTAAGAATACTCAAGTGAACCAAAGCAACTTGTCAACTAGTATAAACAGTAACAATACGGCTGATAAAAAGCATAGCTGAGAATGTCAAGTCTGAAAAGAAATAATTACCTGTAAAAAAGAAAGCATGTTAACAAGTATAAAGATGGAAATGTGATACAAATGAAAACCTCTGATACCTTGAATATTATAGTGAAGATATATTATTAAAAATGAATGATATGTATTATATTTTATACGTTGTGATAGTGCAACTATTGCCTGGTGCAATGTTTATTTTTTTCTCTGACAGAGAAGAGTAATGCCTCTGAATCTGAGTATGTGTATTGAGGAACGGCAGAGAATGTAAGCCACAGTGAGCCACTCTGATTCCGAACCCACTACAAAAGTTAGGGAGTTATATTGTATTAATGTATCAAGGACTATTATGAAAGAATCTGTGAGGTATAAATTATAATAACCATTAAGATAATCACGAAAGTAAAGATATGTAATAAGAAAGAAGAATGTGTATAGGACAGGAAATTGTTAATTTAAGAAATGAGATCTATTGTAGTTAAATGACTTAAAAAGTAAGCTACTTGAAAAATACTAGTAAGTTAAGAATTATATCACTAGACAAAAAAAAAATCAAGCTAGAGTAACACACTAATAGTATATTAAAGATCAATGTAAAGAGTACAAGACAAAAACCAGTAGTAATATGTAGAAACTGACATGAAATGATAATTTTATAAAAAACAAATTTTTTCTCAAATGATCAATTTTGAGGAGGGAGTATATGTAACATAACAAAATGTTACCTAACCTAAATGTATACTATCAGATTTAATAAGTACATAACAATAATGTAACTAGGGAATATAGTGATAAGAATAACCAAGAAGAGAGGAATCGAGAAAGAGGAAAGAAGCAGAAGTGCCACATGAAACAGTAAACCCAAATACTGTTTGACACTACAACCAGACAATGACTAACACAAACTGATGGACAGAGTAAATACACTTTAAGCTGTCAAGCGAGTCAGTGAATAATGTAAACAGAATATGATATGTTAATAACAAGTGAGTCAATAAGAATCTGAATAATGTGAAATCAGAATTAGCATTTTGCTGATAATAAATTTAACCATGACTAGTAATTTATGAATGCCAAGAACTAAAATTAGCAATGGCCACCAAAATGATAACAAAGATATATTTCAATCTCAAATATACCTATGATGAGAAAGAAAAAACATTTGTAAGAGGGAATCTTATACGAATAAGGTACCTCAACAAATTACCGAATTGTGAACCAATAAATGTTGTTAAGGCAAAATTCCAGTATAAACGGTATGTCTTAACAAGGCCTAGACCAAGCAATAATCAGTGAGTTGATTATTGGGAGGTAACATGAGTGTAGATTAAATGCACAGAACAATTGTTATGCTCAAACATAGCAGAAAACCATTATTAAAATGATATATTTAATAATTCAATTGTTAGTTAGTAGAATAGAGCGAGTCAGTGTAAAACGAAATGTCATAGTAGTAAGGATCGTTCATTACCATGTATAAAGATAAGGTTTATCCATAATGTTCAGTAAAATGTCAGTACAGAGTTAATAGTGTTCTCACATAAACGTTTGAGTAATAAAATGCTATGTGAACGCAAACAATATTAATCAAAGTGTATGATCGTCGATTCAGGTAAACAGACGACAGTGCGGAGTAGTGTACCTGAACATTGTTTATGTAGCAATGTCAGTAAAAGTGAAATTAACTCGGTATCAAACGATATCAAATTAAAGAGGACAAAATGATCTTTAATTTGATGGTAATATCGCCCCAATCGCAACTGTATTAAGTGCGTGAAAGGTGTTAGCATCATTTACGAAATATGCATCAGAAATCTAGGTACTAATAACAACAATATCGACAGCTGTCAATCATTTCAGAGCTTGGCGGTTGGAAAACCGTTATTAACGGCTAAACAGACAATACGTCATATTCATCACACCTGCAAGAGCCAATCACAAAATTAGTTAGTAATTAACATTTTTGCCTAAAGCCGATCGAAGAGGAGGGTATATAAGAGGATGTAACCGATTCTCGACAGACACTTATCAACTTCATCCAGTGCGGAACGTACGCCCGCCATCTCAACATTTTTATTAACTGATAGCGTCATCACGATAACACGTCAAAGGAAACAATTCGACAACAACCTACAACTACTTCAAATTATTCTACAGAGAACCATAGTGATTATGTGCAGTATTATTTCATTTTTGTGCGGGAAAATAATGAACAGAAGCAATTAAATAATGTTATTTATGATCCATTAAGTTAGAAGCGGATCGAAATTCTCTGTTCTTGTGCGTGTGCAGTGAATAACGATAATCATTATAATCCGATTATCGAGGTGCTAAATGAGTTTTAATTAAATAATTAAAACCAAAAGGTAACAGTGCAACCATTATTCATTTTCACTACAAGCGCCATAACCTGTACGTTTTTATACACTGATCTGTACTGACGCAAAACACAGAAACATTTCGATATTACACCATGTCTCAATTTATTTGATGAATTTGTCATTATTAATTAAGCTGAATGTTAGTTATAAGTGTTCTCAAGTTATAAACTTTGTAAATCAGAAGTCAAGCGTGACGAACGCACAACCTATCAAATAGGTTATTTTTATTTGTTTACTTTATGAAAGTAACGTCAAGAACATTATTAATCAATATTATATCAGAAAATTATTAGCTATTGTGTAGGCATGGCTTTCTTTTTTGTGTCTCAAAGAACTCATATCTGAGATTTTAATAATATTAATGTTAAAAATAACAAATATCTGGACTTAGCCAGATTTACCACTTGTGCTCTGAGCAAGCCTTATAGGGTATATAATAACTTATTTACAATTGTACATCATTGCATGTTTTTAATTATATTTGTTTTGAATTCTCTATCAAGGGTATGAATAAAACCCATTATTAACAGCATAACTCGACTTAATTTATTTCTAATAGATAGTTAAATATTTTATTCAAGAAAACTTAAACAACCTTCAGTTGTGATTGACTATATGGAATAGCATTGCCATGAAGGTAACAAACAATTATTTTAAATTTTTTTAAATCATTAATTGATTCAATTCATGGGTTTTACACGGGATTTTCCCAAAATAAATCCGTGTGGCGCCCACTATCAAACAAGGCAACTTAACCTTGTAGCTGAAGTGAGTTGGTTTTTGTAAACTGTCTTGGCAGCTTATTGAACTTCTAGAAAACACGACCAGGTACGTGAAAGTATATTATATTTATTCTATTGTCCAGACATTACTAGACGTAACGTACTTAGACTGTTATCGACCTGGAGGAGAAGTTTCACAGCTAGTATCAACAAGACGATCAGCATCATCAAGCGACCAACTATTATACTTTACTTTTGAAATTAAGCAAAGCTAGTATTTAAATAATATTAACACAATGATTTTTATTTTATTTAAGGGAATTCTTTTCTGACAATTATAGTTATAAAATTGTAAACACACTTTGAGTAACCTCGAACGTTACATTTTAAATCGCTTTACAAAATTAGTAACCTTCAATTAGAAACATCTACAAACCTTAATACATTCAAAAATAATATTTCAAACATAAACATAATTTTATTTAACAACCGCAAATCTTTTATTTTATTACAAATTGACGCATACAACGTGTGACAGAAATACAAACAATTCACGTTTACTTATTTTATTATATTACAATATTTATAAAACAATACTGAATCAAATGTTCATTTATTTGTTACTTGTGTGGAGAATCCTTCCGATGTGCGTAGTCCTTAAGGTGTTGCATGCCGGTGAGTCGTCAGCAGCTGTTTGTTGCGCGTTAATCCTGGTTATGAATGCACTAATTCACTTTATCACAGATGTACACTACACTTGACATATTGGTGATACATACAATTATGTCGTATAATTAGACACTCTGGTTTACAACGTATTCTTGAATTTACATTAAGTGCATCTAACACAGTTCGCGTCGCGTGCGTCCCGATTATCTCATACCGTCGTGAATTTAACCCGAACTAATTCGCTTTCTTCAGTGATTTCACCACAACATATCGTATTGATGAACATTTATATGTAGTATTTACTTCTCGTTGTTCGTTACTACTCCAAACATTCACTCATTAACTTGTTACTGTATATTAAACTTTATAAATTTCGTGTTAGCAATTATCGCGTTCCCGTACTTCTGTTTACTGCTGCGAATTTACTTTATTCTTTAAATTACTAATAAAATTTATATCTATTTAGTTAACGCAAAACAGCGCACGCGAGTCTCTTCAGTGTAGTTTCGCCGATATAAAAGAAGACTGCCTCATTTCTCTCCAAATTCATATTTTTATACTAGGCTTTGAATTTCCCTTACCAAGTCTCGATAGAAAACAATCCCATAGGTTTAGACTGGCGCTAAATACAAAATCGCCAATCTCCTTAGCAAAAAACACCCGCGCAACACATGACGCTCCCTCTGATTTGCCGAACGTTTTTCGTGTCTCACGTGCTTAAAAAAATAGTGTCACTATCTATCTCACTCTTACATCGCTCTCTTGAACATAACGGTATCTATTGTTACATGCACTTAAAGTTAACAACATTGGCAAACACCCCTAATATTCTAGCGAATAATACATTTTATGATAGTTATGTCCCAAAACGTGACAGCCTAATATTACCTTCCTTATAGACGTCAGCCCCATGGCCGGCGTTGCTAACCTACAGCTATACTCTACAGCTTTTTTACAAGTTAATTTCTTTCATGTAACGCCGCCTAACGGTACAAGCGTTTCACTACCTCCCCGCTTTCTAAAACATACACATTTCTTTGCGTTCAGCATAGTTTAATTTCGTAAAATTTGTGATTGCTCAATTTTTGCTTACAATATATATAAAAAAATTTACAGGCATTGCACAAATGCAATGCACAGAGAAGGCCATTGAAAATGCTTCAATAAATCTAAAATATATATATATATATATATATATATTTATGTTCACTCACCAATCAATGAATTCATTCTTCATTCACCAATCAATGAATTCATTCTTCATTTACCAATGTACAGATTATAAGTTAAATGTAGTAGCATTCATAAGCGAAGTTTTATATGTGTACTACATTATTGACAAAGCAGTAGTTTCTATGGAAACTCACCGGTTCCCATTTTCGATCACGCACCAGCGATCGGCTGCAAATGTGCGATATTTTTTAACACATTAATGTTAAAAAATATTATCTACATGCCCATGAGGTAACAAAAACTTGTATTTTTTTGTTTATTTCTGTAAGAAAAAGAAAACAATTTATTTTTTAAAATTGCATACTTTTTATAAATGTCTCCATAAATCAATGTCCACTTAAAAGTCCAAATTATCCTGCTGTTTTCCCTACCCATATCCTTAAAGTAGTTGTGGCCATCTATAGAAGGTGTAATCCAATTCTTTCCATCCAAAATATATAATATTTTGCATAAAAGCTGCACAATGTAATGCCTCACCCATGTAATAATATGTGTGTCACCCCAAAACTACTTTACAAAAGTGCTGTAAGCAGGGGAAATGTCCTGATGCAGAATGAAACCATTTTCCACAGTTTTGGTTGTTTTTCCTAACAGTTTCTCTCAGCTTTCTCAAAACGTCCTTAGAATAATACTGGTTCACTGTTGTGTCTACTCGAATCCATTTGTTCATAATTACACCCTTAAGTCAAAAAACACAACGAGCTTGGCTTTAATTTTGACTTGCTTTGAGAAGCTTTTTTCAATCTTGGTGATGATGGTGTTTTCCAGTACAATGACTGTCATTTCATCTCAGGATCATACTAGAAGTTACAGGTTCCATAACAAAATTTTTGAAAAAGTTGGGGTCAGCAAAGGTTGCTATAGCATGTCAGTGCAAATTTCCTTGTAGTGTTCTTTTTGGTCTAGTGTGAGAACCTGAAGTGGATGGTCATCCACAGCATTCATCATCTTCCATGTTCTGATGTCCTTCCCTGAATCTTTTGTACTGCTCAAACACACATGCACAAAACATGCAGTCTTCCTCATAAGCCTCAGTTAGCATTTGAAAACATTCTGTTGGTGTTTTGTTCAATTTTATTAAAAATTTTAATGACACATTGCTCAGCTTTTAAACTTAGCATTATTCTAGTACACAACAGAAAACACAACTGCATTAAACGAAAACTGACAGTTAACTGAATGGGTGAGAGTGTTGATGTATGTCATGTACGTTCAGACACATCTAAGTTCTCCCTTAAAGGGGTCAAATGTCTCCATAAAGAGCTCACCATCAGTTCTGACTACTTTCTCTACGATGTAGACACAGAGATTCCTTATTTAACATGTTGACTGCATTACAAGCCCCTGGGGATATGTAATGCACATTGACGTTTGTTATGCAGAAAGTTTTGTGAAAAACTTAATCACTGTGGAGACTGTGGAAACCAGTGTCTTTAAACCTAATTTTGTCTACGAAACTCAGGAATAAGTCCCCTTTCAATAGAGAATTTAATTAAGTGTATTTTTATATACATATCCCGGGCGATATGTAACACACAAAGCAAATGCGATATAACCTCTGTGCAGCACGTATCACTAGGGATATGTACTGCCTACTGTGATATGTTGATTCCGCATAAATTTCCCCCCCTTTACTTCTTACTGCACCAATGCAACAGTCTGTTTAGCTGTGTTACTATATAGTCACGTGAACAAAGCTACTCTCATCTTTTGAGCGGTATTAAAACTGTGTTTTTCATTAGCATTTCTTATTATAAACATTTATGATGTCAACTCATGATAAACAACTGTTAAGAGTTAGCTGCTGAGAAGATTACAGAGTGTATAACGTTCAACTCGTGCCGTCGTTCACTGGTACCTCTGTAAAATGTAACAGTGTGTCTGAGTGTAACTTGTGTATGTGTGTCTTACCAATTCGTCCTCGCACGGTAATGTAACTCACGATGCTCGAGTCCGTAGCGAACGTATGGATAACCAGGTATCGTAGTCCCCGATCCGAGGTTCACTAGTAGTGTACAATTCCCGGGTGGCACCAAATTGTTTATTTAAAACAATTAAAATTGTCTTCTTATCGGCGATTTATCAAACGGTGTGAAGGATTCAATTCGTCCCGCCTTTTCTCGATTTGTATAATCGAGCTGGCAGTTACAGTATTCGCTTCTTGCGCGCTAGGTATCACGTCAGAGACATTCGCTGTAAATTATATTTTTACGAATACACTTTCCTAATGAAAATAAAACACATTTTAACATACACAGTATTGATTTATTAGCGATTTGATATTACTGTTTCCTAGACACAAGCTATAATTGATTTTTTATATAATTTTGCACCGGTTATTTCTTTATGAGACTTTTCTCCCTGGGGTTTACAATCGATTTTGAACGTAAGTAAACATACACTATGACGTTCTATCAAATAGGTCAACAAATATTGTTACAACACAAATAAGCCACCCCAGTACCAGGGATAAAAAAGATAATTATTAATGTAAATGTACTTCATACTAAATAAAATAATTAAATATAAATAAAATATAAAAACTATGACACGACAAACGACGACATTACCCAACCCAAGTGATTGACCAAACAACAGAAACAAAAAAGAAGGGAACCACGAAAAATAAACAAGAGAAAAGGTGATTGACCAAACAAGCAGGAACTAACAAAAGAAGGGAAGAAACCAAACCCAAAGAAGAATAAAGACAATTGAAGGAAGTGAACGAATTCCTATAACTAAATGAAATTAAACCAGACGAGAAGAGGAGAACTGAATTAAAATGAAGACAATTGAAAATGAAGAAGATGAAGAAGAAGAGGAAGAATGAAGGGGAAACGAAGTGAAACCAAGAAATAACAAACACCACATATAAAAGGGAGAAATGGAATACTCAAATATAGAATATTGTAAATAAAATCAATAATTAGCCAATAATGGAAATAAATATTATTGTAAATGAGATAATTTATATACCTGTTTTAAACAAAAACAGTAAAAAGTAACCTAGTCATGAAAAGTACACTAACCCAAATATTAAAGTAAGATATAGTGAAACATGTAAAAAAATATCATTAATATTATGTATAATTTTATAATGAAAGAAATAGTGAGAAAGTGAGAAATAGAAAGAGAAATAATTATCGGGATTACCCACTAAAAAAACACTTAATATAAACATTAAAAAAAAGTGCAATAGTGTATGTGTAAATACCCCAAAATAGTGAGTGTATCAGTGATAAACACCAATTAATTAAAGGTGAAAGTGATAAGTGGAAAAAGATATTATAAATAATAAAAAGGTAGTAATAGATAAGAAAACACTTAGTAAATCATTGATGAACCAATAAATGATTTAAGTGAGCTTATGGAAAATTATATAATTAAGGATAGTTAGAAATAGTATTTAAAATAGAGATAAGTAAAGGATGTAATAATATTCAGGGAGAAAGCCCATGTAAAAACAGTTTGTGTTAACATGGAATGGAGAAAAGAAGTAATAAAGAAATAAGAATTTAAGTATATAATTAAAAAACACCCAATGTTAGAAGGGAAAATAAATTTAATAAGGTTGAAGGAAGTGATGATGTTTCTCACTCAAAATAATAGTCAAAGGAATGAAATGAATGTTAAACCAACCGTAACTAATAACTTATAAAGAATTGTTCGTTTTAATGTTATGAACAGGATATGGCTGAAAGAAACTTGCAGTCCATAGGCCTAATTGTTATGTTTTAAATATTAAGATATAGAAAACAATCTTGACATGTAATCAGAACACAAACAGACTCAAAACACAACACAAACAATTATCATAACAAAATAAAGCCCATCAGGCTGAAATCAAATGTAATTAAATGAGATAAGTAAAATACCATAATGGCTACTTAGGCCTATGAAAATGCCTAACTGTCAGAAACACACAAATACAAATTGTAACAAATTCACAAGGAAATTTACAAATCTAAGGCAAGGAACTAGCCAGTAATTATATATAAATCATTTTAAAAGAGAAATGTTACTATAAAAGTTTAATTTAAAAGAAATATGTAATTATCAAATGTCAACATATTCAGACAAAAAATTAATATATAGTAGAACATGACCTTATGAGGTATTGTTTTAATCTTTGAAAGGAAATAAACACAATAGTGATAATATTTATTACCCAGAAGGGAAGACAGAAGCATAAAATCAATCAGAAAATATATAATAAATTTGAATAAAAATTCAAATATAATAACAATGCTTTTAATCTCGGCCTTAACCAATCAAAGGGTTTCTGTTACCATAGAAACTAATTTTCCGTTTTCTGTTGGTTACTAATTTTCCGTTAAATTTACTTACTTGGAAAAATGACGCTTAAGTAAGAGGTACGCAAGATTGAGATGACCAAAATTTTAATTTAAACAGTTCAAAAAAACGTTTAGAAGTCGACAGCAAGAACCAATGACGAGGAGATGAAGAGCTTCAAATATTAACAGATGTCCAGGAACCAAATAAATAAAATTAAATAGCAGAAATTCCCAAGACAAAATAGAAGAAGATGCCAGCAGCCTAAAACACACCAAAATTGATGAATTTCCATTACCCCAGAACTACGACATATCGCAACCTTCTGAACCGATAAGTATCAATTAAATGAAATAATCCAAAAGAATAAAAGCACTTTAAATATTTCTCAAATCAATCAAAAATTCTCACTATCAAGTAAAATTAATTTTCTTTCAAGGATTGAATAATAATAAACTTACGTAAAACAATTGTTAACTTAGAAATAACCTCGCACTAGTGTGCAAAATTTGTAACAACTATTACGACACTATCGAACAATTTGTAAACACATTTTATACCATTTGAGTACGGATAAGGTACGGTATGTTAACTTACTGTTTTCTATACAAATAATATATCTGATAATTATGTATTTTATTGTATTTGCATAATGTACACCACACATCCGGTGTAAACATGTGCTCGGCTTATCAATGTAGATTAGGCTTTTCGGGTCCAGAGTTGCGTTAAGCGAAAAGGCAGAGGTAGTTAGGGTTTTGAAATGACCATTCACATAACATATGGTAAACAGATTAATTTTATTTATTTCAGTGCCTAAATGTTATCAACGATTGGAGTCATACATAGATATATATATATATATAGTCATACATACATAGCCTTATTTGCTTTAGAAATAATTCTTTTATCAAACTTATTTACTGCAGTTAAACTTTCAAAAGTGTTATTTGTTTCTTTGATATTAATAATTAATCTAGAATTCATCACAAACCAACGCCTCAGATATTGTTTATTTGAAGCTGGCCAACTCTCGCTTTCACACTCTCACTCACACCATTCATACTCTGACACTGAATACATTTATTACTTTTTATACTTAGAGCTCATTTCTGCTTTATAATTTAGAAAAAGAATTTAAAAAGGGCTCTCCTGAACTGATGCGGCGTTAGACTGTCCTCATAAGACTCCCATGTTGGCTGGCAGATGTTCGGCCGAACTTTTCACTGTCTTTTTGAGTGCACTGAATTTACTTTTTTTTTACATTGGTTGTCCACTGATGTTAATTTACTGGTGTGACTACATTTTTAAAACAAATTTTGCATTTTTATGGCAAAACTGCCCACTACTTTGTTGAGCGTGTGTGCTCTCTAAATTGTTACTGAAGACTGGGGGCGAGTTAGACGTAATTGTTATGTAAGTGGTTGTGTACATGACGTCACCGTCTATTGTTTTACAGCCACCGCCCTGGTTCATACGTATTTGATTGTATGTCGTTAGCGTTTATTAATGACGATATGGCTTTGTGGACCAATGAAAGTTCATATTGTTAGTTCGTTTTCACATACGCCGCCATTATACATATTAAACTCCGCTCGTCCAACGGTGACCTTGAATTCACTCCTCTCTTGTCGAATATGCGTATTTATTGGGACTTGGGTAAAACTGACCTAGCCCTGGTTGACATTCATGATCATAATAAAAAATACAATGTAAGATTCCTTAATCCCATTATTATGGTAATAGGCCTTTCTGTACTGTCACAAAACCCCCTCAATGAAAGGTTGGGTGTAGAGACACAAAAACTTTCATTGACTCATTCACACGTTTCTAAAAGGATCAGTCCGGATATGTTGCCACAACCCCCTGTAGGGTTAATATAAAAGAATTTCAATCACTTACCCTTGGTCCTATAGTGCTGATCGTACCTGTCTGACCTTACTGGACTTCTCCGGAGAGATCCCTACACCATAAGGCCATGAGGCATTGAACGCTCCTGTTCTGACGCTCCGGCCAGCGCAGGACCGCGGTCACAACACCACAAAACTCTGAAACATGTAATACAAAACTGTAAAATAGTGGCCTTATTTATCTACATATCCGCAACTGATATGTCTCCCCTTAGATGCATTGGTTTTCTTAACTCATAAGTTCTCAAATAACACAAAAAAAAACAAGATTTAAGATAGATAAATCCTTCCACCTCTCAACACTCCTGCATATTTTTTATCAACTTCTCTGACTCCAGTCAACATCAACTTACTTCTTTCACCACAAGAAAACTTACTCTTATACTAAACATAAAACAAATTCTACTCTCAAACAACAACTACTATCTCTACTAATTTTTTTCAAATAACATCAGCATATATAACTATTATGGCAAACACTTCAAAACCATTTATTTTTCTTTACTCAACTTTCTTTACGTTTAATTTTCTTTACACCAGAATACTTACTATAGACTTAATAACCAACATCAATCTCACTACTAATTCTTTAAAATTTAACCTTGTTATCATTACTACCCCTGTAGTAACCTCCCAGCCTATTGTACCATCAACATAATAAAAACATAATAAAACATTGTACATCATAAAACATTGAACACTAACATTGAACAATGCACATTACTTAATTCATATTTACACAACTTGTACCAAAACTTTATAACATTACTATCATCAATTCTCTATTCACTTTTATTATTTAACATTCATTCATCAGATTCTATAAAACAATTTCCAATTTATCATTTACCTTTCAGTTACATTACCCTTCTACTATGAATTTTCCTTTTCTAACCTTTCCTCAATCCTTATCCAGTTTGGGTGACTCTCTATTATTCACTATTATCTCTATCTCTTATTTTGGCATTTGTCAATCTAACCTTACTACCCCTCTTTTTTTACTACTAACCGCTACTAACCATTAACATATTATGACACCAATATCTCAATAATAACCCCCTTCACTAACCCCATTTAAAACCTCTGGCACCGCTCATTTTTTGTACAAGGATGTGTGTTCCCTACCTGGCCATATCCATCCCTAACCATTTGCCCTCCACCAAATCGGCAAACACTCTAACCCAAAATTGCTCCGCCTGCCACAACGCTGCACGTTGATCACTCCCTACACCGGATCCTTACTACAAAATATCATCATCAACAACTATATATAATTACCATTCACATTACTCACCTCTCTACATATAATCACTAACTACTGTGTCCTTAAAATATCTAACACCTCTTTATATATTATCTGTCTCTCAACATTCTTATTTTCACTAACTCCCAATAACTCTATTCAACTAACTCCAATGCCCTTATTTATCATTATTACCCAAACTCTTTTATGTTCAAAGTTTCATTGATATCCATTCAGTGGTTTCAGAGATATCGTGATCAGTGAGTCAGTCGGTGGTATTTGGCTTATATAGATATCTATATATCTAGCCGATTTACCCAGCGTTGCTCGGGTTCATAATTTATTCATAGGCTCATAGGCACCTATTCTTGTTCTAACGTTACATTACTTGTATATTGTATAATCTTCCTTATATTGTTACGTTCGCATTCTCACTGGAGGAATACTCTGTAGCGCACCTGATTAAGAACATGTCATAAACTGTATTCTTATATCTGGAGAAGAATTCTGTTGCGCGTGATGCTCCTGCTCGATTTCTAACTCTGGGAGAGGGCGAACAGCTAAATTAGTTTTCAATAAAATGTCTACAGTACTTGCATGCGCTGCGTATTTAACTGTCGTTTTATAATTCATTGTGTTAATGTTGAAATAAGGCATTTGTTAAATTAGTGTCTCCTAAACTTATTCTAACAATACAATACCTCTATAGATTTCAGCTTATCAATTTTTAAATTCAAACTGAAGCAAGTGCATTTATATTGTCTGAACACTATGATCTGAATACATTCGCTATCAAAACTTTGTTTTTTATACTCGCTTATAACTTACTTCGATCTTAACTTATCCACTTTTAAATTCAAACTGAAACAACTCTGAATTCACACACTATTAAGAAGTTTCTTAAGATGCATACACCACCTTTGATATCATAACCTATATCTTTATTTATAAGAACCGTGGACTCTGGCCCCGCCGTCTTTCGCGGGATCCGACCTAAGACTCCCCGGGTTCCGTGGATGAACTCCGGGGAAGGCCAGTCGGACGACTCCCGCGCTATTTCCTACGCGGGAGACTTCCACCGATGCTATGGTAACCAGAATCTATTCTATTGGGTTGCCATAGTAACCAGATCTAATAGTTTTTAAGACCCCAAAGGACCCCCCAGAGGATCGTATCAAAAAAAAACACCTGTCCTATGTTGGTTCTCCCGTTGCGTAAAATATTTGTGCCAAGTTTGGTTGAAATCGGTCCAGTGGTTTAGAAGGAGATGTGGAAGACCCCAAAGGATCGTATCGAAAAAACACTTGTCCTATGTTGGTTCTCCCGTTGCGTAAAATATTTGTGCCAAGTTTGGTTGAAATAGGTCCAGTGGTTTAGGAGGAGATGTGGAAGACCCCAAAGGACCCCCCGAAGGATCGTATCGAAAAAACACCTATCTTATGTTGGTTCTCCCGTTGCGTAAAATATTTGTGCCAAGTTTGGTTGAAGTCGGTCCAGTGGTTTAGGAGGAGATGTGGAAGACCCCAAAGAACCCCCAAAGGACCCCATCGAAGAAAACACATATCCTATGTTGGTTCTCCCACTGCGTAAAATATTTGTCCCAAGTTTGGTTGAAATCGGTCCAGTGGTTTAGGAGGAGATTGTAGCGGGTCGAATTTTGGGTGTTTTTATTTTTACCGTATGGGGCAAGTACATTTTTATTCATTTCATTTTCGGGCGGGTTTGGATAAAATATTACGAAATAAATGTATTATTGTGCAACGTATGTGTCAGTATAACAGTCAGTGTAACAGAACAGTGAAACAACGCAATAGGACGCAGTTGTTGAGGAATGCGGCAGGGCATTTGCACCTCCACAAAATTCTAACAACTTTGTACCTGTGTGTGGCAGCGCACATACGCAACTGCTCAATCACGCTCCAAGTGACGCCCTGACAAAAACCTCAAGATGGCCAGAGGGTAAAAAATATTGGTCGCCTTCTCTAAGAACTCCCGGAAGTCGCATGAAACTCCGCCTACTGTTGGTGACATCAGCGGAACCAAGTCCAATATCGGCCTCTGGACACACACACAGGCCAGTTATAATCCATGCATAAAATGGTTACACGACAGCAGAGGAACAAGGAGCGACGACGAAAACATCGTGGCATTGAAGAACAACTTCCATGCAGGAACAGGTAGATGTACCTGTTACGTACACAGCCACACAGTCGACATTGAGCAGAGACGCCATATAGTCAGCTAGAGCCGCACCCAGTTAGAGACGCTTACAACTCTGTCGGCGTCCCGGTCGGTGTTGTTTTATACGATGTGATGTGAAACAACAATATCGTTAATACCGACCGGGACTCGTGAATCAACGACGTAATAAACTAGTGTAGCGAAAGTGCGAAACGCCAAAAGTAAAATCGGACATTAAAACACGTGTTCGGTCGGCATCAGGACAGTTAATGAATGTAACGAAACAGGAGTGTATAAAGGCTAACTATTTTCTATATTGACTATAATATTTAAAAGGGGTTTAATTGGTGTGTTAGTGTGAGTGTGCAATGCTGGGCGGCTTTCTGTGTATATTTGTGTTTGCCTTTTATGTTTGTGTCCTAGAAAGAATAAGGTAAGCCGTAGATTGTAAGTCAGATTATAACAGAGTCACGTGTTGCACAACACCTGAAACATGTATTTACTAAATGTATGTTCTTAATTTCACTAAAGTAACAGTAAAACATTAAATGGAAATTCTCTTCATATAAATGTGTTGTGCCAATTATTCTCACAACCTTAAGAAATTACGTCTGCATCCCAAACATACGTATGACGCAACCTTGAAGCCACGCAATGGTAAGTAGGAGTGTGTTAACATTAATTTTAAATTATTACGATATCATTTTAAATATAGAACGTTTCATTGGCGCCACGAAAGGGACGAATTTAAAAAATAAATTCCATACCTATAAATGGGATGCAATCGTAATTTGGAGGTTGTGTGAGAATACGCAAAAGGTACTTATGTAAAGTTAAGTTACGCTAAGTAAGTAAAGAATATTTAAAATATAAATATATATTTAAAATATATATTATTTATATTGTAAACAGAATAAATACCTAAAAATAATAATAATGGAAAATACAACAGAGAACGGAGTCGATTTGTCCGACTCGACTGTGATAAGTGAAACAGCTGAAGTTGACGAATCAGCTGTGATGAGTAGTCTTGACATACATTCAACACCGAATGTAGGTCAAGGCGACAAAACTCTGAACACAAGTAGTATAAATGAATCAGATAACACAGATGATTCGGGGATCCAAACGACCCCAAAATCGAATAGAGAAAGTAAAAATAATAATGGTGAAGTCAGCTTCACTGAGAATAAAACAGAAAGTCAGTCGACACCAGTCCCGATTAAAAAATCTGAAGATCAAGATATAATGAAAATGATACAATTTCTTTGTACCAGTTTCAATAAATTTGATGTAAAGTTAGATATACAGAATGAGAAATTTGATGAGTTGAAATATGAAATACAAGAAATGAATAAACATTTAGAAAGCACTAACGAAACAATAAAAACTAGTTTAAATAAGTTAGAACAGAAGTTTGAGAAGTTGGGTGACAATGTTTTAAATATGACAAAATGTAAAAATGACGAAATAGTAGACAATTTTGAGAGTATAGTGGGGGTGAAGAATAATGTAGAAGCAAATGATGAAAATATAATAACAAATAGTACTGATGAAGTTTTAGAATGCGATAATGAAATGTTAATGAGTGTTTATGAAGTAGAGAGAGAGTGGAAGGATACTGTAGTAATTGAATGGGGACAGAGGGCAAATTTTCCCCTTATTGTTTATAATGATGATGATGATTTAATGTTGTTTTTTCAGGGCAAGAGACCCTTATTGTTAAATGAAGTAATGTTGTATAATGCTGTACCCTCTGTCTGGAGTAATATTGAAGATATGAGATGGTGTTATGATGAGAGAGATTTAAATAGAGAATGGTGTGTTGAGAGAGAGATAGATTTATATGAAGTAAAGAGAGATTATGATGAGTTGAAGGAAATATTAGAAGTGTATTTAAACAAGAATAATTTAATTGATGAAAAAGTGACTAACCCGATATTGGAAATATTTACTGACGGAGATTTAACAGAAATACTTAACGTAGACTTGGTGAATGATTATTATGGTATAACGGATAAATTGAAATTGTTTGGTTATGACACACAAGACAACAATATGTGTGTCAATATAATTGAAAAGTGTTATTTAGAACCAAGATTAACCTTTGACGATGGTGGGTAGACTGTAAAACAATAAAAGACAATTAAACATTATGTTTTATGGTTGTTCGACATGGCAGATTTGGACAGAAGTGTGGAAAAAATGGAACAATAATTAACAAGAGTTGTAGATAAAATCTAGTGAATTTATATGTGTGTACGTAAGATGATTGTTGTGATAATAATATTGAAATACTTGCAATTTAAATAAATAAACCAAATTAATTTTGAAAACAAGTAATCAGAATTATAAATGAATGATAAATTATTTATTTGAAGCTAATAAATTTTGTGAAATGTTTCAGAGAGGATGGTGATTACGTAAAAGTTTTGCTTATTCAAAGTTTAGTCCAATCAAAAATGCTTGTGCTCTGTCCACATAATTATATGCTCAGACTCGTAAATTAAGGTGTTCATGCTATAGGTTTAAGTGTATTATTTTATTGTTGTCTATTAGATAAGAATATGTAATTTCATTATGTGTGTATTTTTTTTTAAGCCATAAGTAAATCGTCTGGCAGGTTAACATAAGCATCAGAATCAGAGGAATGGGAAACAATGAGGTGAGAAGGGAGAATAAATAAAAATAAATATGTATATTCCATGTAATTTGTTCAATTTTAAGATGTGTTTTTATTATGTTAGGATCAGCTGATCAGCAATACCATGTCACTGGTATAGTGGTTTGTAAATGTTACAAGTAATTAATGTTCAATGTAATGCTTAATGTACTACAGATATTTTGAAGTAAAGACAAAAAGAATATGAGAAATAAAATAACAATAATTTATGCAAAGTATTAAGAGATAATTCATGGGTGATGAAGATTTTATGGGACAAATATATCTGTCCCAATTGAATTCCAAGTGAAGTTGAAATAATGAATATGATGTAATGCTGTTTTTGAGTTAATGTATGTTATAGAAGTTGGTGAAGTATTAATGTTGACACAGTTGTGGGGAATTTATGTAGAGTTTTGAATGATATATATTTATGTTCATAATTAATGAGATTATTTTGTTGTATTTGTGGTAATGAAATGAGATTGAGATTTTGGGGATGGCAATTTTGTATTGGAGGATGGTGTAATGTAGGAGTCCGCAACAAGGGTTGGGACGGGATAGGGACCGATTGGCGCCGGAAAGGGTTACCTAGGGGGAGTCCAGGGACCAACATAAGGGAATGAGTTTTGGGAAGGAAACACGTATCCTATGTACAAAGGGTTAGAGAGTATTTTTTCATATATGTAGAGAAGGTGGCGTTTTGTGTTGAATGATAAGTTGGGGTTTAGAGTGTTCTGATTAGTAGAGATTTTGGTAGAGATGGGTGTCATGGGAGTTGCAGTTGATAAATATTAGAGTCAGGGGGAGAAAGTTTATATATGTATAGAAATCTCATACAGAAAAACGAGAATAAATAATTTACATCACCCACAGTATATTAAGGTAAGATTGTTGAAAAGACAGAGAGATTCATGATAAAGAATATACAATTGTTTATTTTTTTTCACCAGTGACAGAATTTTGATAAAATTTGAAAATAATGTAAAGTCAAGAAGTGTTTATTTTAAATAATTTAAATGGCAACTTGATTATTATATTAATATTTTGTTTGTTTTAAATATTTTGTTATTATGTTTTGTATTTCAAGTTAGGATATTACAGATGTTTAAAGTGTTTTCAGAAATCATACATAACATATGTAGGTCAAGGGTTTTGGACTTGACCTAGTTATGATCAGCTGATGAGTTCATACACCTACTAAGCTTGTGTATAGTAGGAAGCCAATTGTGATTTGTTTGTTTAATTAATTCAAACCAATATTTGAATAATTTTAATAAATGTTATTTAATAAATAAATTTAAAAAATATTTAATGAATAATTTTTTGAATTTTAAAATTTTGAAAATTTTAAATTTTTTTGAAAAAAAAAAAAATTTTTTGATGTTTCGCCTGCCAGCGAGTGAATATTTTGAGTAATGATTATTTTATTGTGTATGTATTAATGATGTTTCTTTTATTGTATTGTATTATATTGGTAGACTATAAGGGATTCTCCTGTTAGAATAAGGATGTGTTTATATTATTAGAAATGTTTAGGTTAAGTCATTGAAACAAAAATTAGAAAAAAGAGGAAGAGAATTTTTTGATAAACGATTATTTTTTGAATTTTGAATTTTTTAAATTTTTGATAAATTTTAAAAGAAAGTTTTATTCTTATGTGTTATGGTAATATGTAATGTTAGAGTGTGTGAGCCCAGTATTTGCCAAAGGCAGCCCAGCTTGCAAAAAGGGGATCCATATCGGCGGAGGAGCTGGAATGATTTTAGCCAGGGATTGAGGATTTTTGGGGGTAGTATGTTGAAGGGCGAGGTGGGCTATGGTGCGAATCTGATCGATTTCTCGGTGTTGGGATCTCTTACGGAGAAGTCCAGTGATCTCGTTCAGATGAGTCCATGGTCGCTGAGCCAGGGGGGGTCGTGTACCCATGCAGATTAAGAACCAGGTGGTTGTTGGCACCAGTTCCTCACCGATCCTCTTCGGGGTTATCGATGAGATTTCTTCTGTCGTGGACAGCAGAATTCTCATCGAGGGGGTATTGTAGCGGGTCGAATTTTGGGTGTTTTTATTTTTACCGTATGGGGCAAGTACATTTTTATTCATTTCATTTTCGGGCGGGTTTGGATAAAATATTACGAAATAAATGTATTATTGTGCAACGTATGTGTCAGTATAACAGTCAGTGTAACAGAACAGTGAAACAACGCAATAGGACGCAGTTGTTGAGGAATGCGGCAGGGCATTTGCACCTCCACAAAATTCTAAGAACTTTGTACCTGTGTGTGGCAGCGCACATACGCAACTGCTCAATCACGCTCCAAGTGACGCCCTGACAAAAACCTCAAGATGGCCAGAGGGTAAAAAATATTGGTCGCCTTCTCTAAGAACTCCCGGAAGTCGCATGAAACTCCGCCTACTGTTGGTGACATCAGCGGAACCAAGTCCAATATCGGCCTCTGGACACACACACAGGCCAGTTATAATCCATGCATAAAATGGTTACACGACAGCAGAGGAACAAGGAGCGACGACGAAAACATCGTGGCATTGAAGAACAACTTCCATGCAGGAACAGGTAGATGTACCTGTTACGTACACAGCCACACAGTCGACATTGAGCAGAGACGGCATATAGTCAGCTAGAGCCGCACCCAGTTAGAGACGCTTACAACTCTGTCGGCGTCCCGGTCGGTGTTGTTTTATACGATGTGATGTGAAACAACAATATCGTTAATACCGACCGGGACTCGTGAATCAACGACGTAATAAACTAGTGTAGCGAAAGTGCGAAACGCCAAAAGTAAAATCGGACATTAAAACACGTGTTCGGTCGGCATCAGGACAGTTAATGAATGTAACGAAACAGGAGTGTATAAAGGCTAACTATTTTCTATATTGACTATAATATTTAAAAGGGGTTTAATTGGTGTGTTAGTGTGAGTGTGCAATGCTGGGCGGCTTTCTGTGTATATTTGTGTTTGCCTTTTATGTTTGTGTCCTAGAAAGAATAAGGTAAGCCGTAGATTGTAAGTCAGATTATAACAGAGTCACGTGTTGCACAACACCTGAAACATGTATTTACTAAATGTATGTTCTTAATTTCACTAAAGTAACAGTAAAACATTAAATGGAAATTCTCTTCATATAAATGTGTTGTGCCAATTATTCTCACAACCTTAAGAAATTACGTCTGCATCCCAAACATACGTATGCCGCAACCTTGAAGCCACGCAATGGTAAGTAGGAGTGTGTTAACATTAATTTTAAATTATTATGATATCAATGAAAGAGTAGAACGTTTCAGAACGTGAAAGACCCCAAAGAACCCCCAAAGGACCCCATCGAAAAAAACACCTATCCTATGTTGGTTCTCCCGTCGCGTAAAATATTTGTGCCAAGTTTGGTTGAAATCGGTCCAGTGGTTTAGGAGGAGATGTGGAACATACATACATAGATACATACATACAATTGGGGGGGGGGGTTGCCCCTTAGGAGTGAAAGTTTTTAAAACCGTTTCTTAGTGAGCACCTAAGACCTATGATGAAGCTATGTTCAATGTTTCATTGATATCCATTCAGTAGTTTTTGCTCTACGTTGATTCTATGTCAGTCAGTCAGGCAAACTTCCCCCCTTTTTCTCCCTTTAAAGGTCGAATTTCTAAAAATCCCTTCTTAGCGGATACCTACATCACATAAGGAACCTACATGCCAAATTTCAAGTTTCTAGGTGTTATAGTTTCGGAGATTTCGTGATGAATCAGTCAGTGAGTCAGTGGTATTTCTCTTTTATATATTAACCATTAGAATCCAAATCTCATAATATCATTTAAAATCATTATCAACTTTCTTCAATTATTTAAAATTCTACAGTACATAGTTTACATAAAAATACATAAAATACACAACAGCAAAAATACACAAATACATTGATATTAATATACACAAAAATATACAATCCAAATTACCAGTTAATCGTTTACCATAAATCAGTCATAAACAGTCCATTTTAAAACACTGTCCACATAATTAAATGTTTATAAACACAATAAAATGTTTACCCTCCATCGTCAAATAATAATCGAATCTTAAAACTATATACATGGTTTATTATTAGATATCTTATACTAACATCATAAATACATATACAATTCAAATGTTCATCATTATCCTCAAACTCATTTAACCTGTCATGATTGGTCATTGTCCTGTCACCTCCTGTATAATCAGTCATAATTCGGTGTTTTGTAAAGTCATCATTCTCATTATCTCCTACTACTTCAGTTTCATTACAAGGTAAGTTCTTATTATATTTATCAATCATCTCTCCTCCTAATCTTTCCATAAACTCTTCATAGTCTCTACTTATCTTAAAAATCTCTACTTCTCTTTTTCTCTCACAATACCTCTCACTTTTAAAACATCTCTCTCTTTCAAAATATCTCTCTTTACACCCTCTCTTTAACCCTTCAACACACACTATCATTCCATTATTATTATATTCTATTCCCCATGAAACCTCATTATTACTACCAACATCCACACTATTATCTCCTATTACTTTATTTTTATTTATTTTATCATCATTTCCACTACTACTTACCTTGTCATCTTTGTTCAATTCTAATTTGTCTATTACTTTCTTATTTTCTAATTCTATTTTGTCTAACCGTGTCTCTATTTCACTTAACCTTTTATCATAATTACAGCTTTGTTTCTTAATTTCTTTTTTAATATCACTAAATTGTTCGTCCAATTGGTTTAATTTATTATTTAATTCACCATTCTGTATTTTCATTAGTTGAAAAAGGTCTTCTAGCGACACCTTATTACTTATAATAGGCGTTGAATTAGCCTGTGGTTCGTTTAACAACAGCGACTCTGTTTTCGATATTAATACTTTCGTTGTTGTTTGCCATTTTTAATATACTGATAATAATAAATTCTGTTTTAGTTGTTGTATAATTCTATTCATACCATACATAACCTATACAGGTAACCTATATTGTTGCGTATATTTCACTACCCATCTACCTCTGCTTTTGGCCTATTTATATAATATAAATCTTATATAAAGTCCACAGTTCGGGAGCCATCTGTTAACTTACTCTTATATATACAAATAATAAAGTCCCTGTTCGGGCGCCATCTGTTAACTTACTGTTTTCTATACAAATAATATATCTGATAATTATGTATTTTATTGTATTTGCATAATGTACACCACACATCCTGTATAAACATGTGCTCGGTTTATCAATGTAGATTAGGCTTTTCGGGTCCAGAGTTGCGTTAAGCGAAAAGGCAGAGGTAGTCAGGGTTTTGAAATGACCATTCACATAACATATGGTAAACAGATTAATTTTATTTATTTCAGTGCCTAAATGTTATCAACGATTGGAGTCATTAAACAATTGACAAAATTCAAAATGGCAGCATCATGATTTCCGCCTTCTCGCCATGCTTTCATTGCTACATAGCCTTATTTGCTTTAGAAATAATTCTTTTATCAAACTTATTTACTGCAGTTAAACTTTCAAAAGTGTTATTTGTTTCTTTGATATTAAAAATGAATCTAGAATTCATCACAAACCAACGCCTCAGATATTGTTTATTTGAAGCTGGCCAACTCTCGCTTTCACACTCTCACTCACACCATTCATACTCTGACACTGAATACATTTATTACTTTTTATACTTAGAGCTCATTTCTGCTTTATAATTTAGAAAAAGAATTTAAAAAGGGCTTTCCTGAACTGATGCGGCGTAGACTGTCCTCATAAGACTCCCATGTTGGCTGGCAGATGTTCGGCCGAACTTTTCACTGTCTTTTTGAGTGCACTGAATTTACTTTTTTTTTTACATTGGTTGTCCACTGATGTTAATTTACTGGTGTGACTACATTTTTAAAACAAATTTTGCATTTTTATGGCAAAACTGCCCACTACTTTGTTGAGCGTGTGTGCTCTCTAAATTGTTACTGAAGACTGGGGGCGAGTTAGACGTAATTGTTATGTAAGTGGTTGTGTACATGACGTCACCGTCTATTGTTTTACAGCCACCGCACTGGTTCATACGTATTTGATTGTATGTCGTCAGCGTTTATTAATGACGATATGGCTTTGTGGACCAATGAAAGTTCATATTGTTAGTTCGTTTTCACATACGCCGCCATTATGCATATTAAACTCCGCTCGTCCAACGGTGACCTTGAATTCACTCATCTCTTGTCGAATATGCGTATTTATTGGGACTTGGGTAAAACTGACCTAGCCCTGGTTGACATTCATGATCATAATAAAAAATACAATGTAAGATTCCTTAATCCCATTATTATGGTAATAGGCCTTTCTGTACTGTCACAGGTAGTGTACTTTTTTAATGTAACCAACTCTTGTTTTCTTTATAATCCAAAGAACCCCAGATTTTGAACAGATTGATATATTGTATACAAACAGACGCCATGTCGGCTTTAGTATAACTCATTTCAAAATCAATTTCGTCAACCTAGAGATATATGTTTCATGTTCTAAGCCGGAGCAACTTTATTGGAAAAATAATTTATAATACTTCTGTCACATTGAATAATGACTAAATCATAATTAAAATTACAGTACAGAGTATTACCATTGTTTTATTTCGTAGGAAGTTGTATAATATATGTGTGTGTTAGCAATTCCACTGAGTAAACCACTAGCGCTCTTGCCAAGTGGGCGATACAACAAGCTGTACAGAGGCGGGAATCATTTGAACGCTCCAGCTGTCAACGCTGATAACACCAATATAACTAGTAAATTCACAAATTTAATTGTTTTAAAATAAACAATTTGGCGCCACCCAGGATTCGCAACCCCTATGAATAAACAGGTTGGTTGTACTGATAATTGAGACCACGCTACAGACTTCAGTAGTAACCACCATTAATGTAACGACCGGTGTAGATGAACGCACCACACTAACACTTTCTACACATAAAAAACAAGTGTACACATTTTACAGATACGCACAAGACTACTCGTTACAGATTGGCGACCAACATAGTGAGGCTAGAAAAGGACGATTAGCGGCGGTTATGAACAGACATAGTATGGTTACAAGACTCAAAAGTAAGAAAGGATCAAACCAAGAAGAAATGGAAGAAATCGAGGAAATGATTGGAGGATTGTTTGAAGAAGAGCCCCAGGAAAACCAACCGGAAAATCCAAATCTATCGGAACCAGAAATGGAAGCAGAAGTAATGGTATAAACAACCAACCGGAGAAACCAATTCGAGATAGTGAGAGGGAACAACAGGCGGCGGACAAGGGAGGAGTTAGAGGAGACCCCAATATACTAAAATTGATGGAGTTAATGAATAATATGAATGAAACTTCAAAGAAAACGAATGAAAAGATAGACCAAATCCAGGAACAAAGAAAAGAAGACAAGGAAGAATTGAATAAAATATTGCAAGAGGGAAGGAAAGAAGACAGGGAATTCTTGAAGGAGAGCATAGAACTTCTGAATAATAAATTGGAAAGCAACCAGGAAGCGTTGAAGAGAAGCCAAGAGGCGCTAGAAAAGAAGAGCGAAGAGCTGAAGAAACAGATCAATAAAGATCTGGAATAGTGAATAAGAAGATTGAAAATAGTAATGAAACGCTCCTACGACAAATGAAGGAAGATGGTGAGAAGAACAGAGAAGAATTAAGATTCATGCTAGTAGAGTTTCGTGAAGAAGTCAAACGGACAAAAACAGGGATGAATAAGAGATGGGAAGAAACAAATTATCCAGCAGACCAACTTAAGGAAACAGTAAATAGTGATTTCAAACCATTGAATGAAACACTAGACACCACTTCTGAAGGTAGTAAGGAGATGGAAATTGTAGAAGAAACAAGTGTACTGTTTTCTGAAAATAAAGATAACAATGACGCCAAGAAAATTAAGCACATAAAAACCAACAGTAGAAGAGTGAAGAAGAATCGAATCATTAAGAAGAATAAGAAAACAGAGGAAATGGGAAAGATATATAAAAAGAAACTAATCAAAACAAAAGAAGAAGTGGAGATGATGAAGAACGGACTCATTGATGTGTTTAATTTGCCCCTTACCTACCAAAGCAAATTAATGAAGTATAAAGATTGTAGGAGGACTCTGAAGGAAATTATAGAAGGGATTCACAAAGAACCAGTGAACAAAAACTTCTACAATTCTCTTATTAAATGGAAATTACCAGAAATGGAAATACCGAATAAAAAAGCAATAATAACATTAATGAGAGAGGCACAATTAACTTCTCTGATTAATCAACAAAATAATCAAATGATTGAGGAAGACATTAATACTACGGAACATATGGTATTAGAGGAATTATGGTACAAGACGGAGGAGACCTATATCACAAGGAAGAAAACAGTTCTACACGCCAGGGTTATCCGAACCACAAGTGCAGAGGAACTGATGGACCATGGGTAAACTAAGCGAAGATACCACACACCAAGAAAAGGGACTGATCTCCGAATTACTGACCAAGCGACCCAATGGAAAGAAAGAAGTATTAAAATTAAATTAAACCACTAAATAATCACCAAAACAAGAATCGACAAGAAACGACTAAGACGAATTAAATAAGAAATAATAAACCATAATCAATAAAAGTTAAAAACATTATCCAGAATAAATGTAGAACATCTAACATTTGAAGGAGTAGAGGAGAAAACCACCAAAGAGAGTAATATACAAGAGAAGGCAATTCTAATGAAAGAAAAGGAGAAGATCAACTTATAAAAAAGTATAAATAACAAGGGCCTGTATAGAGTACGGTATATGTCCATATGTTATCACGAAGGATAATGGTAACAATACTTACCAAATAAGTAATATAAACACAAGAAAAATAAAAGGAGTTTACAACCAAGCTTCAATAAAAAAGTTTTATGAAGAAGAATAAATAACTAGAAGGGAAATAAACAAATTTCAAAATTCAAAAAGTTTGTATGAGCAACTTACTACCCTATTTAGATGATATATGCGGAATAGAAAAAATTAAAATAAATGAATAAAAATATAAAAACAAAGGAATAAGTTACACAAATTCCTACCATGTAAAATCAACTTACAGTCTATTAAAGTTGAGATATGAAGTATAAAATAAAAAAGTACAATGATAAGGAATAAGTTACACAAATTCCTATATAAAAAAGTAAGAATCACAAACTTACGAAAATGTTTAAACAAAAAGTACTTAAAAAGGAATAAACTACAAAAATTCCTAAAAAGTAAGAAAACTAACTTACAAAAAATTATAAAAAATGATATTTAAAACCAATTAAAATAAACAAAAATAAAATCAAGCTAAAATCAAACCGTCATTTCCATGGTTACACCATTATTCTGATTGGGCGAGCTTGATATAAATCCATTGTTATCAAAATTTGAATTCTTTTCAAATCTTCCTATATCTTCTGACTTCCTTCCTTCTCTTATCTTCCTTCTTAGTTATTAACTATTAGCACTGTCATTTGTATTTTCTCACAAAGATTATTTGGTATCCCACAATATTGGGTTTTTTCATGTTTTCTAAGTTTACAATTAATTTAATACTTACTATTACATTTCTCTGTTTATATAATTCCTTATTTTAATATTTTGTTTTTAATAATATTTACCATTCATCCTTGGTTAATTAGTCACCTTGGATTTGTTAATTACTTGGCTATTTTCATACAATTAGTATTTGTTTATGTTTGACTGTTAGGCCTGTTTCAAGTCTAAGTAGCCATTACTGGTTTTTGATTGTTTCATACACATTATATCTCATTTTGTCCTAGATCATTATTTTGTTATTTATAATTAGGTTTATCATCTATGGAGGTGTTTTAGTTTAGTCTTGGTGTGATCTCTGTATGTAACAACTGTGTTATTCAATATTTCTTGCTAATTATTTACTAACAGTTTTCTCTTTTATAACTCAAACATTGTTTTCTTTCCTTATTTTAAGTACTCTGCCAATGTCAATAATATGGCTATTAATTACTATTTATTTATTATATAACATATAACATTTAGGTTTATGTTGGGATAATTACCCAATCCATCTCCTATTCATAAACAATTGTTTATACAATTAATCAACACTTATTATTTAATAAGTGTGTACAATTCATTACTTCTTATTTATTGTTCGGGTGATAAACAATCTCACCTCTACTGAACTTATTTCATTACTCTCCCCTTATAACATGGGTATTTACTTAAGGTTATTACATACTTATTTTCTAAAGCTCTTTGCTTTCCCTTCCATGTTAACATCATCTTATTACTTTTTCTTGTGATTCTCACGTTTAAATTCTACAATACATTCTTAAGTTCTATAACAATATTATTTCATATATATTATAGTTAATATCACTCT
This sequence comes from Magicicada septendecula, assembly GCA_034769895.1. NCBI lineage: Eukaryota > Metazoa > Arthropoda > Insecta > Hemiptera > Cicadidae > Magicicada > Magicicada septendecula. The sequence continues at coordinate 382,678,674 of CM068368.1, forward strand.
TTAGTGTTCATTATTACTGAATCAATGTTCTATTCTAAATATTATTCATAATAACTTTATTAAATGTTATTGTTCACTCTTAAATCTTAAACATTGGTTATTTTACTAAGTCTTTATCTTAGCCTTCTCTACTCTTACTATTTTTATTACAGACCATATTTTTATTTATTTATCACTGGCACTTTTTAAATTATTTTGTGTTTATTATAATTTACTTAGTGTTTCTTTTTGTATTATATCACTTTAGGATAATTCACTTTCACTAGCTTACTTCCGTTTACTTCTCACTATTTTATTCTCTTTCTCTACACATATTATATATAATTATTAATATCATGTCTTTTTTATTAACAACTTACATGTATTCCTAACTCTTTGGCTAGTGTATTTTTAGCTATTGTTTTTTATTACTGACTATTTACAATTGTCATTCAATCACTACTAACATTGTAGCATGACAGATAATCCACTAAGTAATCATTCCATTCTGATCATAAATAAATTTAAATTACATTAACTCAAAGGAAAATTCAAAGGAAAATAATTATATATCGAAGGAAAATACCACCATAGAGGAAAAGGTAAAATTAAGTCATAAAAATGCAACAAAAATGTATCAAGAAAATTAAATCCGAAGAAACTAAAATAAAATCAGGATAATACCCAGGTAGGATAGGAGCAGGTAATAAAGAAGATACCCCGAACCAACCAACGGACATAATAAAACCAACTTACCTTGGAAAACCCAAGAAGGAAGAAGTGAAGAAAAGAAGATGTAGGATGGGAGAACTATGAGGAATACCCATGAAAAACCTATTACTAACAATAACAAACCCAGAACCAAATTTTAATGTCACTCAAGAAAGTATAACACCCCTAAACCACATAGAAATGTAAAATAATTATAAACAAAAGTGTTTAGTAGTGTAAATAGAAGTGCACCAACTAAAGTTATTATATAATAAAATAAACAAATCTTCACAGTCCATTATAACTAAAAGTTTGGTCTTAGAATATTGTAAAACTCAAATATAAATCAGACCCAACAGTGTAAGTGAACCAGTTGTAACTTTACGTTTACTGCTGACAATAAATATACGATAAATTACATGTTAAACTTACAGTCATGTTTTCAAAAGTCGGGCGCCATCTTGATTACATATGTTGTCATTGTTAAACACTATAGGGCAGGAATTCGTTACGCAAAGTTGTGATAAACGGAAGTTGTTTGAAATAATAAAATACCTGGTTAAAATTGTTACCAATAATATACCCTGTTTATTTTATAGACATCTTACATAATGCTCTTGTAAGTATTAAACAAACTTTAAGCCCTCCAAAATCATAATACAGGTAAAATTAAATGTGTTATTAGGTAATATTATATAATTACGTGAATATAGACTTACATATCGTTATATTGGGGCGCACAACCCAGCACTTAGAAATTACTCACGCACACAAACTCTCTCTCTCTCTCTCATGGTACAATTTGTTATTATGTTATGAGCTCATTTTAAAAAAGTGAAATTTTGAATACTTGAATTTATTTGTTATTTGGTCATTTCAAATAAAGTTGATGTGAAAATAAATACGTATATTTGTGTTGATGGAACGTTCTCACCAAAGTCGTGTAGTTGTTGGTTGCAGTTTCCGTGCGGTAAAACTTCGCGTACCGCGAGTTTACCATGTACACTTTCCGGTCACATTTTGAAGTTGAAGCACTGTACTTTAAATAGTTGTTTAACCACAATAAGTGGTTTAAAAGTTAAAATTCACTTATTAGTGAACAATCTTCCGGCCGGCTACGATCCCAGTTGCAGATGAAATGACCACGAGTCTTTGTTATATGTTGCCGAGGTGGGGTGAACCTACGTCACTCGTTCTTTGTTAAGCTGTTTACAGCATCGTGTTGTTGATGTAAACACATTCTCGGCCGCTGACGTAATCAAGGATCGTCACTGTTATCGCAACAAATTACATATTGTTTTTGTGATGCTTCACGGTTTTTTGCTATGAATCGGTCCAAATCCTGGCAAATATTATACAGTCCACTCACTATATATTCATACCGGTTATTTAATGTTTGTTTGATTATGACCAAACTAAGAAAATACAATATTTATGGTTTTATTTACCATATTTAAGGTAATTATAAAATGTACCATGATTGTACCATTACAAAACCCCCTCAATGAAAGATTGTGTGTCGAAGCACAAAAACTTTCATTGACCCTTTCATACTTCCTAAAGGGATCAGCTAGGATAAGTCGCCACAACCCCCTTACAATTTTACATAAAAGAAATAACAACTCACCCTTGGTCTGATGATGATGACCGTACCTACATGACCTTACTGGACTTCTCCTTCGAGATCCCAACACCATAAGGCCACTTAGGCTCTTAACGCCCCTGCTCTGACGCGCTGGCCAGCTCAGGACCGCTGTCATATCACCAAACACTGAAACAATACATGATAAATATTAAAAGAGTGGCTTGGTAAATTACTCTATCCTCAACTGATCTGGTTCCCCTTAGCTAGGTGCTGGTTTGTGCTATTAAGCACTGGGTTGGCTTGATATAGTTATAATACTAAGATATAGTTAAAAAATTTATACTACTAAACGTAACTCTCAAGAATTAGAAAGAATTTCCCTTCTCCATATTAACAAATCCTGAATTAATGAATGGTTTCGATTTCTATCGATAATATTTATCTCTTTCCTTTTTATAATTATTATAATTATAAAATAAACACCTTGATATAAAAAGAATTAAAATCTAATTGAAAATATGTAAATTACATTATAAATCTCCCAAACCTGGAGAAAAACAAATTATATTGATATAAAAGAATTAATAAATCTGTATATTTATTTATTTATAAATTTTATTGAATGGTTAAAAAAATAAAAAATTAAAACATTATTATTATTATTATTATTAACAGGTAATATTCTGGCATTAACAGCGCCATTTCTATTTATCCCTTTTACACATTATTTCCATATTATAAAAGCATGTTAAAAATTTTATAACATAAATACATAATACATTTTACATAATAATACACATTGATACATTTAATACATTGAAATAATTTATTCATTTTTAATCTTGATTAAGATTTACACTATAAGATATGCACTAACATTTGCATAATTTATTTGAAGTTGCATTTAAGTTAAAAAATTACGATTGCAGTTAATTCATTAATTAGACATCAATTATTATTTATTATAATTATAAAAGTCATTTTAAATTTATTATTACATTCTTATAATATTATTATTTCATTATTCCTTTCTTATTACTCTCTACTCTACTTAACCTTTCACCTCTTAATCATTTTTTAGTCTGGATAACTCCTATATTCACTATGCTTTTATTTATTATAATCTTACTCACCTTCTTCTAACTAACCATCAAATTTACCTATCATGACACCAATATCTCAATTATAAACACCTTAACTAATTTCATTTAAATCCTATGGCACCGCTCGTCTTTGCAATGGGTTGAGTGTTCCCTAACTGGCTATATACATTCATAATTTTTTGCCCTTCCAAAATAATTCGGCAAACACTCCCTTAAACTACGCTATTACCTGCCACAACACTATTGGTTGGCTACTCTTTATCACCTCACCCCCACTACAGAATTCATCAACGACAAATATATGTTTATACCTTTACTTTATTCACCTCTACAAATAATCACTAACTACTGTGTCCCTAAGTATCTAATAATTTCTTTGTATTATTTTCTTAAAATTCTTAACTATCTAACTCCATTTTCACTAATTATATAACTCACCTGCTTCTATTTCAATATCCAGGCTCTATCCCTGTTTAAACATTCTACCTTACTGCAATCATTGACAATTGTCTTATAAAATTCATCTCTCACCTACTCATAACAGTACATCTTACCTTTCAAATATATATATTCTTATTTAAATATTATTATTATCCATAAGGAATTACCTTCATTATCAATTAATTAATAATTTGCTTCATTAATAGAAACTTTCTATTACTATTAACAATTTACTTCTGTTACAAAGTACAACTTTCTTTTGTACCATAAATTTTTTAGTCATAAAGAATGATTACTCTTTAATGGTTATTCCATTATTCAAAAATATTATTATTAAACATGTTATTAAAATACATAATAATACATACTGGTGTACCTGTAATACATAATACACATCAAAAATACATTGATAGATAAATACATACAAAACAATGAAAAATATACACTCCAACTCATTATTTTGTTATTTACCAAACTCCGTCCATAGCAGTCCAATTCAATGCCACTTTTCACATATATATTTAATGTTCATTACACAATTGAAACAGTCTATCCACCATCGTTGAATAACAAACGAATCTTAGGTCTATTTAATTTATTACTTAATAAATAAATTTTATGAATAGTAACATTATATTCATGTTCCTTTATAAAGCTGTTCTCAAACAAATATTTCAAGTCACGATCGAGTAGGGTTCCGTTTATCTCAGTATTAATTGGTTATTTATTCTATAATTATCCTCATAATTTTCCACCACAGGTAAGTACTTAATACCTTTATTCTCATTTATTGTTATTTCAAATTCATTGTTATTATAAGGTACGTATTCCTTATTTTCATCCACCTTATCTAACCCTAACCTTTCTAACAATTGTCTGTATTTTCTATTTACTTTAAAAAATTGTATTACTTTCTTTTTCTCACAATATCTCTCTATACTTTCTTTCTTAATACATTTCTCTCCATAACACCAAAATACACTTTCTCTCTCCAAATATGCAGGGGTCCCTAACATAAAATTGTTGCACCATTTATTAGGTACACAAAAACACCAAGAAACTTTATTTGTAGACCTTTCGTCTCCCAAATATAAATTGAAGGAACTCTTATCCTTATAAAAAAAACGTGAAGACTTTTCTTCACCCCCTAACACAACATCAAAAGAAAATTCTACCCCCTGCACTCCTTGTACAAAAATACTTTCTCCCAACTCTCTTTCTGACTCAATACACTCAAACATTTCATTTTCACTCATAATACTTTCATTATCAATTTCTAACACCACATGCTTACTACCTGAAATATTCTTACTATCTGTCAATTCATTATTTGAGTTATCATTTTTAAATACGTTATTATTCAGTACTGCATTTTGCTGGGTACTACTATTTACCTTCTGGCTTTCTAATTGACTTACTAATTGACTTAAATTCTCATCTAATTTCATAATGACTTTGTCAACCTTCTTAACTAGATTATCATGACCTAACTGAATTTCATTCTTAAGTTCATTGAACTTGATATCAAAACTATCGAATTTGTTATTCAAATTTGTGAATTTAATATTAGAATCGCTTTTCTGCTCATCTAGTTTCTTGTCAAAACTGTCAAATTTATTTAATAAAAGTTGCATCATTGCAGCAGTACTGTCTGACTTACTTTCTGACATTGCTGAAATGGATGTAGAAACCTTCTCTGCTTCTACACTTATAACAGATACAGGTGTATCTGCTTCGTCAATCTGACTAATCGGAGTTGGCCGAACATCCATTTCACTAGTTAAATTCACCTCTACAGTACTGGTTTCTATTGCAATATTATCGCTTATACTCATATTTGCAATTTTACAATACACACATGCATACAATTGTATAACCTAACTATTGGGTTATGTTTACGTATTACAATTTTTGCGTTTATTACCTCAAACAACTTTTCCGCTCTCTTTCTAGGCGCACTCTATATAAAATAACATTATATAGAGTCCCTGTTCGCAGGCAGCCATCTGTAACTTTAATATAATATAAGATAGCTACAGATAGTTATGTCCCTGTTCGGGCGCCATCTGTAACTTTACGTTTACTGCTGACAATAAATATACGATAAATTACATGTTAAACTTACAGTCATGTTTTCAAAAGTCGGGCGCCATCTTGATTACATATGTTGTCATTGTTAAACACTATAGGGCAGGAATTCGTTACGCGAAGTTGTGATAAACGGAAGTTGTTTGAAATAATAAAATACCTGGTTAAAATTGTTACCAATAATATACCCTGTTTATTTTATAGACATCTTACATAATGCTCTTGTAAGTATTAAACAAACTTTAAACCCTCCAAAATCATAATACAGGTAAAATTAAATGTGTTATTAGGTAATATTATATAATTACGTGAATATAGACTTACATATCGTTATATTGGGGCGCACAACCCAGCACTTAGAAATTACTCACGCACACAAACTCTCTCTCTCTCTCTCATGGTACAATTTGTTATTATGTTATGAGCTCATTTTAAAAAGTGAAATTTTGAATACTTGAATTTATTTGTTATTTGGTCATTTCAAATAAAGTTGATGTGAAAATAAATACGTATATTTGTGTTGATGGAACGTTCTCACCAAAGTCGTGTAGTTGTTGGTTGCAGTTTCCGTGCGGTAAAACTTTGCGTACCGCGAGTTTACCATGTACACTTTCCGGTCACATTTTGAAGTTGAAGCACTGTACTTTAAATAGTTGTTTAACCACAATAAGTGGTTTAAAAGTTAAAATTCACTTATTAGTGAACAATCTTCCGGCCGGCTACGATCCCAGTTGCAGATGAAATGACCACGAGTCTTTGTTATATGTTGCCGAGGTGGGGTGAACCTACGTCACTCGTTCTTTGTTAAGCTGTTTACAGCATCGTGTTGTTGATGTAAACACATTCTCGGCCGCTGACGTAATCAAGGATCGTCACTGTTATCGCAACAAATTACATATTGTTTTTGTGATGCTTCACGGTTTATTGCTATGAATCGGTCCAAATCCTGGCAAATATTATACAGTCCACTCACTATATATTCATACCGGTTATTTAATGTTTGTTTGATTATGACCAAACTAAGAAAATACAATATTTATGGTTTTATTTACCATATTTAAGGTAATTATAAAATGTACCATGATTGTACCATTACACAGTGCAAGTGATTTCAATATAATAAACTTCAAGTAAAGGTGTAACCGATACTTTAACTATGTATAATTAAATAACTTTGATGTTTTATATAAATACAGAGATGACATATCATGAAGTATTATTATGAAAATATTTCTAATGTTTCATAGAAGAGGCCACCTGTTATCAAAAAACATTCCTTGAAATGTAAATGATAAAGAGAGCAGGTGGGGAATAATTACTGTGACAGGGATTAAAATGTAATACACCATATAAACAGAAAGGACTGCAATCAAATTAAGTTTAAGAAAAAATAAAAATTAAATGGCTAATTATGTTTGTGTTTAAAGCCTATGAACTCCACATTTCAAGGTGAGGTATAGAATAAGAATTATAATTAATATAAGAATGTTTATTGCGTATAACAGTGTTCATACAGACTAAAATGTCTCTGTATGTATACCATACTAGATTATAAAATGTGTGTTATGTATTTCTAAAAATAGTTAAAACTAAAATGTCTAACTTAAAGACTAGTAATTAATTTTCAATATTGTTTTTGTATTATGAGCATTAATACAATGCTACATGTTCCAATAGTTATATAAGGATATTTTATTTAATATTGTGTTAACTTTAGTTATATAAGGATATTTTATTTAATATTGTGTTAACTTTAGAAAGTCAGAAGGGGTATAGAAATAGTATTACTCAAAAAAACAGTAAATGTAAAACCATAAAATCTAGGCCAAATAGGAAATTCCAATAACATAATAATTGAGTAAGGAAGTTAAATAAACCAAGTAAACTAATGAGATTTATATAAGGTGAATCAATCACCAACTATTATAACTAAAACTATACTTTAAAAGAATAATATAAAAAGAGGTATACAATTATTAAAAAATTTGCAAATGTAAAATCTAACTATTTCAGAGCAGGAATAGTAAATTCATGAATTATAACTAAAAGAATGATCAATTGATAAATTTGTTAGAAATTAAGGAAAGGTAAAGATTTATATCAATCTGAGATTTATTATAATCATATTTATAACACATAAGATGGCTAAAATTTTGGACAAGAACAGGAAGCAGATATTGAGCCTATATTTCCAAAAATGACAGAAATATAGCAATTTTGACAAAAAACTTTATAAAGATGGACTATTGTATGTCAAATTAAGCAGCAGGAGTTAAAGAAACCGATTATGTATTTACTAATTCATGAAAGTAATCAATAACCAAAATATATTCTGAATATAATGTACTTTAAATCACACGCATAGGAAGTGAATAATAATTGAAACAATACTTTTCTAATATTAACTTGGCACGATATTTCAGAAGACGAAGGAAGTAAAACAGTTCTTAATTAACATTCGAAGCGAACGGTTGATTTAAGCTCGCGCTAAGAACCTATATAGCGAATACTTTAATGGCGTATACAAGTTAAGCATACCATGCAGTGAAAAACCGAGAGTTACCGAAATTAGTACATTAAACTTAAAATCAATGCACACAGCCACCACAAACAGTGAAAACAATTAATACGGAACAGAATATAAGTGAAATAAACTAATAAAACTATAAAACCAAATATAATAACCAAACGAACGAAATATATCATAACCAAACGAACTTCACATTTTTCGTCAGACACGTAGACAAAGTGAACACACCTAATATAAACATTTAAAGTCAGTGAACACAGAACACTTAACCAGGACACTTATAACAATCCAATAGACATTCTTCAATATTGCGGACAAAAAGGAAGCAGTTGTAAAGGCATCTTTATTGTAAGAAATTTTCAATACGCCGATTCCAGTTTTACCGAGCAGCGAACAAGCAGCCATTTTGAGAAATCCCATCATGCAAAGCGTCAACCAGGAATGAGATCTGTCGTCACGATTGGTTTGACTTTTCAATTTTATAAACATTATATATAATAAACTAATTCTGTAATTATTAATTATTAAGATTTATTTTGTGAATGTTATACTTTCTATACTTGCCCCTTCTCTGACTATTATAATTATAACCGTTCAAAGAACCATTCGAAAATATTTATATAATATAACTTGTATTGATAATCGATTACCCCTGTGAAAGAGTCGAGCTGTATCTAATAATCGATTTTAAATCGATATTCTAACAAATAACTGTCAATAAATAAGAATAATTCAACTATCTGGTTTTAAATTTATTTCACAAGTTAATATAAGAGTTTTAATTAACCACAGGACTAACAGAAAGGCGACTATTACTCAAGGGGAGTAATATATTTGAGAAAGAAGAAAATCGCCAATCGATTAGTGAAGTGAGACAATCTTATTAACTCCAGATTTATTTACAGTGAATCAGAAGCGAATTTATTGACACGAATAACTGAAAGAACTTTAAAATTTCAACAAAACCTCATTACAAGAAATATTATTTAAATTATTGAACATTAAAACGAAACATTAAAATTTTTTTTTGAAAATTTTAATATTAAATTAAAAATTTTTTTTTTTATTTTTGTACCCGACAAAAATAATTATTTGTAACCGCGTAACCGTGGCTTGTTACAACATTCATTAATTATTTTGGTTCTTAACCGGTTTCATTTTCTTTATTATTTTGTATTAAATTATTTCTCCCTTCTCTATTTTTTATTCCTTGTCTGGGTTTTCTTGATGGGTTTCATTTTTTCTTCATCGTGAGTTTGTTTTCTCTTTGTTTTCATTTTTCTTCTCCTTCACTCGTCTAGTTTACTTCATTGTGTTTCTTAACTGGCCAATCTCTGGGGTTGGGTCAATGTCGTTTGTATGTCAGTCTAGTAGTTGAGTTTCTTTATTAATCACTTTTGATTTATTACTCTTTCAGCTTCTTTCTTTATTACCTTTTATATATTTTTTACTCTCCACATTATTTATTTATTAAAATATAGTATTATTTAGTATTTTTTATACATACTTATTGTTATCAAAACTGATCTGAATTTGGCGATGTTACAAGTGTCAAGAACATGAACAAGTAAGAAACTTTGAGCATAAAGAAAATATACAACACACTGAAGAAAAGTGACAGATTTTTAGAAAATAACGATGACAGTGCAGAAAGTGCTACAGAGTGTCAATCAGGAAACCGTCACAAAAAACGCAATAAAACGTCAGTGCAATATTTTGAAGTTTACTTCAAAACTCTTCAGAGAGTTTACTTTGTATCTATGGCAGTGACAATTCTTATAAGGGCTAAACATACCAGGTATCTTCTCCAGAAGATGAAATTAGCAATGATAGTTGGGAAAGTGAGAATAGTGATGCTATTCTGAACGACAGTGAAGTGTAATAATAAGTGATTACCTGTATGCAGTCCGCCGTGTGACTTCTCAAACTTATTACGTTACGCGTTTCAAGGCGTATGCCTCATCATCAGATGTTAAAAACCAAAAAACACATATATCACACAAAACTGCGTTTGTCAAAAAATAAAATTACAGAAGCAAGCATATTATGTGCACGTGATGTAGGGTGCGCACCCGTTCAAGTGTTGTCTGCTACTGATTGGAATCCGTTGAGCAGTCTCAAAGCAGTATCATACAGGCGGTTAGATACAAAGTTCAATTGTTCATTCAGAACACAATCACGACTGCTATCATTATTATATGCATTATAAATTTCCAGCTCCTCCAAGGCATTCATAAAACGGCCCTTGTTGCATATATGCAAAGGCATTAGATTGGACTTAAAATCTGTATAATTGTGATTGTGTTGGGTCAGATGACGAGTGTAATTAGATTTTATATCATTGTAATTGTGTGTCTTTTTTGGTAAGTGTTCACGGAAGCGTTTGTAAAAACCTCTTCCGGTCTGACCTATATAGAAGCTGTACAATCATTGCAAACCAGTTTATACATGCCTGTTTTTTCTTCAATAGGTAAGGGCAGTTTAGGTCTAAGTATATTAATTAGTTTATTATTGGTTCTAAAAGACATAGTATAACCAATATTGTTCATCACTGAGGATACAATTTTTGGCATGATGTATGTGTATTTCGCAGATATAAATTTTTTCGGTGTTTTATTAAGTGGACGGGGCTTAAGTTGAATGTTATTATGCTTCTTTAGCAATTTGTCAATGATGTGACTACTGTAACCATTGGAAACTGCAATAAATCTTATTGTATTTAGCTCAGTGTGGAAATCATTATTGTCAAGGGGGACTGTCAACAATCTATGGATTAAACTATTATATGCTGCCATTTTTTGAGAGTATGGATGGTGGGAATCTGCATGTATTGTATGGTTAGTGGCAGTAGGCTTCCTATAAATATTGAATTTCAATGTGTCCATTCGTCTAGTGAGGGTCAGGTCTAGAAAGTTAATTGAGTTATCATGCTCGGTCTCTAAAGTAAATTGAATATTATTGTTAATTTCATTTAAAAGATTTTTGAAGGAGTCAACTTGTCTCAAACGTTCATTATTTTTGACGGAACTTTGAGACAAGTTGACTCCTTCCAAAATCTTTTAAATGAAATTAACAATAATATTCAATTTACTTTAGAGACCGAGCATGATAACTCAATTAACTTTCTAGACCTGACCCTCACTAGACGAATGGACACATTGAAATTCAATATTTATAGGAAGCCTACTGCCACTAACCATACAATACATGCAGATTCCCACCATCCATACTCTCAAAAAATGGCAGCATATAATAGTTTAATCCATAGATTGTTGACAGTCCCCCTTGACAATAATGATTTCCACACTGAGCTAAATACAATAAGATTTATTGCAGTTTCCAATGGTTACAGTAGTCACATCATTGATAAATTGCTAAAGAAGCATAATAACATTCAACTTAAGCCCCGTCCACTTAATAAACACCGAAAAAATTTATATCTGCGAAATACACATACATCATGCCAAAAATTTTATCCTCAGTGATGAACAATATTGGTTATACTATGTCTTTTAGAACCAATAATAAACTAATTAATATACTTAGACCTAAACTGCCCTTAGCTATTGAAGAAAAAACAGGCATTTATAAACTGGTTTGCAATGATTGTAACAGCTTCTATATAGATCAGACCTGGAAGAGGTTTTTACAAACTCTTCCGTGAACACTTACCAAAAAAGACACACAATTACAATGATATAAAATCTAATTACACTCGTCATCTGACCCAACACAATCACAATTATACAGATTCTAAGTCCAATCTAATGCCTTTGCATATATGCAACAAGGGCCGTTTTATGAATGCCTTGGAGGAGCTGGAAATTTATAATGCATATAATAATGATAGCAGTCGTGATTGTGTTCTGAATGAACAATTGAACTTTGTATCTAACCGCCTGTATGATACTGCTTTGAGACTGCTCAACGGATTCCAATCAGTAGCAGACAACACTTGAACGGGTGCGCACCCTACATCACGTGCACATAATATGCTTGCTTCTGTAATTTTATTTTTTGACAAATGCAGTTTTGTGTGATATATGTGTTTTTTGGTTTTTAACGTCTGATGATGAGGCATACGCCTTGAAACGCGTAACATAATAAGTTTGAGAAGTCACACGGCGGACCGCATACAGGTAATCACTTATTATTACATAATAGTGACTTGGATACCATACGAAACATGAATGTTAGACAGTGAAGTGACTGAAACACCCAGTATATGTGCTTTCGTGGATGTAACACCCAATACGAGTGGATCAGTAACTCCTCGAAGTAGGAGCAATTATGTAAATAGAAGTTGATTGATGACTTAGTGAAACGTATTATTAATACAAACGTTTTAAAAAACATACAACACTTGGTAAGTTTCACAGTTTATTATTTACCTCTGACAGCTGTTTCAGCTTATTAAACTATTCTCAAAGAGATCATAGAAACAACTTGTATTTTTTTAAAACCTTTATAAATACAAGTAATTGGTCAACCATTACTACTCAAACTTGCCCCTTTGGTTTGTTTACAGAAAAACCCCATTCTTAATATAAACAACAATATTTATAAGTCCTTTAGAAATTTTTGAAATGTTTATCGACAACAAAATACTGAATTTAATAGTCCAAGAGTCTAACACTTATGCTTTCCAGCAACTAAAAAAAGGGCACTTTGTCAAATCTAGAGTAAACACTTGGTGGGAAACAACCCAAGATGAAATCCACAAATTTATTAGCATCATGCTTGCTACGGTTTTAATATCAGCACTCTCTGTCAGGAATTACTGGTCAAAAGACTCAATTTTTTCACATCGAATTCATTTCATCAGTTACATCACGAAATAGATTTCTTTTGTTAATGAAATTTATACGCTTTGCAAATAATGAACAGGCAGAAACAGCAAATAGACTATACAAAATTGAAAACTTGGTTTGTAGAATAATAAAAAATTCCAATGAGATCCTAAAACCTGGAAGACACCTAGTTATGGATGAAAGTATCGTTCCTTACAGGGGAAGGTTACATTTTCGTCAGTACATCCCAACAAATCACATAAGTATGGGATTAAATTATAGAAACTGTGCACTCCAGTTGGATACGCTTGTAATATAATTGTTTATACAGGGAAAGGAACTAACAATGAAAATCTAGTACAATCAGTCGTACTTAAACTTTTGGATGTAGTCAACACAAAGGAAGGAAGAATACTATACGCTGACAACTTCTATTCATGCATAGGCTTGGTCAAAAATTTATTCGAAATGAAAATTCTATACTGTGGAACATTAAGATCTCACAGAGAGGAGTGCCAAAAGTTATAGGGAACAAAATAAAGAAAGGGGAAGGGATGGGTATAAAGCAAGATAGAGTAAAAAGTATGAAGTGGATGGATAAACGTTCTGTCCTTAAGATTACCAGTGACCCACGTCGCAGTTAATCTTTATTGAAAACTGAAAAAAAATAATAGAAATGGTGAGGAAATACTTAAACCAAAGTGTGTAATAGATTATAACAAGCCTAAGAAAGGAGTTGATTTCAGTGACATGTATCTTCACACAACAAGGGTGTACGAAAAAGTCTGAAGTGGCACCGGAAAGTTGTGTTTGAAGTTCTTGTAGGCACTGAAGTAGTAAACACATGGATAAGTATATATTATGACGTCCACAAAGCTGGGAATAACAGAGTTTAGGAAGAATTTGGTAGAAACAATTGTTGTCCATAAGACTCCAGTAAATGAAATTCTAACTTCAATTGCTCCATTAAGAAAACAAGTACACATGTTTGTAAAACCTGAAGGAGCTGGACAAAAAAAAAATGTAAAGTGTGTAAAGCATGTTACATGGAATTACGGAAAACTATGACAAGCAGAGAAGCAGACAAAAAAGAAGAATTATTAGCTTCTTCAGTGAGTGTCAGAACTCTCTAGGATTTTGTTTAGATTATTTTAACAAAGATAAACCTATAAATGTTGGTGGTATTTGTAATTATTTTTTTGGGTGGCGAAAGCAAAAGTTATTTATCCGAAGTGTTTGAACAATACTTAGCATAAACAAGACTAAATGATTTATTTGTCATAAGACAATCAGTTGTTCAGAGAAAAGTATCTTTGTTATTTCAAGTGTAATTTTAATTAAATAAATTAGATTAGTGAAAGTGAAATTTGTTTTCATGTCTATTATAAGTGCATCCAGTCACCTGAGAAGAGCAATGCTTGTGCTATGTCACAATCTATATTTACAAATTCAAAAAATGTAACACAAATTTGGCAATAATTATCCTTCAGCTTTACACACAACTAAAATCATGAAGTTGCATACAAGCCCCCACGGATATGTAACACACAGAGGACTAGTTTGTTTGCAGTACCCCGGTGACCAGTAATGCAGTCAAAGACAAAGTACTCAACATTCGTCCCGCAGTCAACGTGTTAACACACATCCTGTGCAATCAGTTAACCATTCAACTGATTAAAACACGTGTAACACAGATGTTATTCAATAAAGTAATTTCAATGTAAGGCCACTTGTGGCTTGTTACAAACAAATGAAGATGTTTACGAGCACGCACGCACACACACACACACACACACACACACACACACACACACACACACACACACACACACACACACACACACACACACACACACACACACTTTCACTGTCATGATGTCTGAGATTTATAAGCAAGCATAATTTATTCTCCTCCAGGCACCTATGATACGTCAATATAGACAAAATTACTTCACTACTTCCTTACATCCAGTATTTTGTTTTCAATGCCTTTATACAGCTAATTAGACGTGGTGTAGCTAAAGTGATTATCAGTAAAAAAGTGAAAGAAGTGTATAAGCTACACCTCAGGGGAGATGTAACTTGGGTATTACTAAATGCATGTTACTGCATGGGCTAGTGAAAGCTTTTGTTTACAAAAACATAATTCATTTGGGTTTTGTGGATAAACAGAAAATTTCCAAGCATTTCCTTAAGAGCTTGTAGAAGGCACATAAATTACAATCTCTAACCTGGGCAGCACATATATGAATACAATATACAATAGGGTTATCGAAATAACTGATCAATTAAAGTGTCTGACTAATGAGTTTTCAAGTTTGATTAATCAATCAAAACAGGTCCATTCGACTCCAATCTTAGTACAAAATAGAGAATTAAATGAGCCAGTTATTGTAAATGTCTCTGGGATTCAGTTAACCCCAACCTCAAGTAATAAAAATAAACAATTTGACAATAATGATGTGATGAATATGATGCAGTTGCTTTTAGAGCAACGGAGTAAAATGTCTAATGAACAGAATGTTAAATTTAACGAAATAATCGTTTTGACAACAGTGATAAAAAATTTGATGCACAAAATACAAAATTTGATGCACAAAATACAAAATTTGATACATTAAGTAGCGACATAAATAATCGTTTCGATGAACAGAATAATAAGTTTGGTGACAAATTTAATGAAATAAATGTAAAAGTGACTGAGTCACAAAAGAATATTGATGATAAACTGAATGAAAGAAATGTTAAGCTAATACAACAGTTAGATAAGCTTGGGAGAAATATTGAAAATAATGAGGTAAGTAGGGGTGAAAATAGCAATGATATAGTTGAAAAGGTGGTAGCAGAGAGTAAGGTAGTTAATACTGAGAGTAATAAGGAAGATTTTGTTGAAGTAGAATTTGGTAACGAAAGTGTTGTTAGCTAGTGTTAATGAAAGTGAGAGAGAGTGTGCTGAAACGTTAGGTGGCCAAAGGGCAAGTTTTCCCCAAGTTTATGGTGAAACAGAGGTTTCACCAATGTTGTATGAGGACAGAGTTTCCTCCGGTAGTTGTGTGGAAGACGAGGTGTCTTCAAATGGTCCCTTTTTTTTGTGATGGTCTTGGAAGTGTCAAGACGAATAGTAAGTTTGTGTTGCCCTTAGCATGGAATGAGTTGGTTCAGGGGGGTTGTGATAAGTATTGTGAGAGAGAGAGAATAATAGAGTTATTTACGTTGACATGTAGTTATAATGAGTTGAAAGAGAGGTTAGAATCGAAGGAGATAAACCATATGAAATGCTTACCTTATGAAACAAAGAGGGATGATTATTTTGATAAGACTATTGTAAACGATAAACACTTAACTGATGATACAAATGACATGGGAATGACCAAAAATACTAACTGAGACTGGACAAAATTAACTAATGTTGACCAGGTTTATGAAATAATGAAAAGGTACAATCCTATAAATTATAATGGTATAATGAATGACAGAGTTAATGGGTTATTATATTAATAATAATGAATTGAGTGTGAGTAAGGACGATAATTATTATATAAAAATAAGACTATTACATGATGATGGTGGTTAGATAAGAAATCAGTGAATGGACATTTTAAATATTTTAGTTTATGGTAATGACCTGGCTAGATTATGAAATGAAGTGTGGTAAATAGAAAAATTATGACGAAAATTTGTAAATTAATGTGTTAAGTGTTAAATGTATTATGTCAAGATTATCTTGTTGTAATGTATATTATAGCTTATGTGTAACCCATGTTGGTAATAAGAATGAAGGGTATAATAATAATATTTGATTTTACTAAATAATTAACAGGAGGTACGAAGGAATTTTGTTTTGTATTGTGTGTTTAAAAATAATGTAACTAAAGCCAAATTGTTTTGAGTAGAAGTGAAATTAAAATAATTTAAAAAGGGTAATTTTATTAATGAAGCCAAATTAATTATGATTTAACTTGTGATGTTAAGCAAATAGTAGTTGATCAATACATCAACACGAAAAGATTTATAGATACTGAAAATTGAAGGAAGTACAGGTATTAGTGGTGTTGTAATTTGGAATGTTGAGACTGAGTCTGTTTATAAAACAAGTCTTGTATACAACTGTTAATGTAAACAGGTATGTTGTCTGTTGTGTGACTAATGTTTACAGTCATGCTCAAGTTGACAACAAGAATGTTGTATATTGATGAATCAGTGCTATGAGCAAACTCTATTATGAAATAAAAGAAATACCAGATGTGAAGAAATGAAGGTAATTTTTCATGTTAATGTAGAACCATGTTGAAAAATGTAATTAAAGTAAATGAAATTGTTTTGAACAAATGAGATTGATATAATGAGGAGTTGAGGAATTAAATTTAATTAAATTGGTAATTAAATTACTTGAACAGGTGGATTTTAATAATGAATTTAAACTTATTTTGATTTGAATTTTGACTGTAATCGTAAAATAAATAATAATTGATGAAAACAATGATTAAAATGTTCATTTAAAATTGAATACTGAAGTAAATCTTTAAGTAAAAAATAATCAAAAATTTGTTTGGGGTTAATCAATGTGTTTATTTTGGAGGGGTAATAATGTATTGTGAAAATTGTTTAATTTGTATGGAATTTATATGATTTAGTTGTAAGTATACCGTAAGTTTATATGGCCGTGTGGACATTGTCTTTTATGAAGCCCAGTTATAGGGTTGAGTGAAACCAATGTAACTTGTTGATGAGGTGTTGAAATCATTATGATAGTATAGGAGTACGGACTTGATAATTAAAGTTGAATTAACCAAGGTAACCAATGGGCAATTTAAAAAGTTATATCACCATGTAGACTAATGCATATTGTATTTTGTAAAAAAGAACCAGTACTTTGCAAATAATGAACCAGTACGGCTAAGAGGAAACAAATCAGTTGGGGATATGGAGTAATGGAAGGCCGTTTGTTAATCTTTTAACTGAATGTTACAGGGTCAGGTGAATACTGTGGCAGGTATCTGCCCGATCTTATGGTGTTGGGATCTCGTGCAGAGAAGTTCAGTAAGGTTGGATGGATGCGGCCAGTCGCCGGACTGAGGGGGGTAAGTACCCATGATTTTAATAAGGACTTAAGGGGGGTTGCGGTGCCATATCTTCACTGATCCTCTTAGGTTTTAGGCAATGAGAGTTTTTACGCTTCAGCGTAAAACCTCTCATTGGGGGGGTATTGTACCGGTACAGAATTGTGTCTTAGAGACAGTCTGTATTCACCTGTGAGGTGCCCCATTGTAACATACAATGTTATGGCAGACTATTTATGTTTGATGTCTAGACAGCCAAGCCCAGACATATTGTGCAACAGCTTGCCAGCAGTCTCTGTGTAAGTCACAGTAAGGAGATTGTCACCATAGAGTTTGCATCAGACACCAGTGGAGAGCAGTGCATTAATAAGTTAAACGAATAACAGTGGCCTCGGGTGTGTAAGATAGGCCGACATTATAAACGGCCTATCTAATAAAATACGTAAAAGTGTACAAACAGTATAGCGCGGCCAGAAAATTAACCCTCTAAGTGCTCGAGCAAGTTAACGTCGGCCAACTATGCATTACCATATATAGAAATATTCAATCAAAGCAGTGAAAATTTAATTAAAAACACATTAAACTCAGTATAAACAGTTGCGTGAGTGCGCTCGAACCAAGAAAGCGGTCAACACGAGACAGTGCAACAAACCACATGGACTCACACGGCGGACGGGTAACTAACAACCCTGAATATGCATATTAAAATCAGTTTAAATGAATGTTGATAGTTTATTTTAAAAGAAAAAGTTTACACATAAAACCTAAACAATCGAGATCTCTAAGGGAAAGGGGCTTTTATAAACGAAAATAGCAAGGGGAAAAGATATAAATTATGTACTGGTTCATTTAAAAATAAATAATTTGTCATAGGTTAGTTAAGTAAGAAAGATTTAATTTGTTAATTTGTTTGATTTTATGTTATTTGTTACTAACAAATTACTTCAATGCATTACTAATACAACATAATAAACCAGAAGCTATTTGTTTAAATATAAACTGTGTTATTATATTTTTACCGCCCTTCCCAAATAACCCATCTGCGGCTGATTTCGTCTGTAGGACTCTGGAGAAGGCACCCTACGGTAAGAGTTTGTTTAATCCGAATAATATATATTGAAGTCATAAATTTGAAGTAATTTATATATAGTTTCATTGGCGCCCGAACAAGGACTCGAGTGTAATTTTTCACTACATGAGCCAGACCTAATTAAGCTGCAGAATTATTTGGAAGTGAGGGCGAGGTGGTAAAGGATTGTAGTTTAAGCTAAAGAGTGTATAATAGTATATGTAAAAAACACTATACAAAATGAAGAATAATGATGAAGTCAGCATAGCTGACTTAACCGAAGTCAGTACAGAAAACAAATTTGATACAAATATCAATAAAGAAAATAGTTTGACCGAATCAACGGTCATGAGTGGGTTGGAGGTCCATTCGACTCCAATCTTAGTACAAAATAGAGAATTAAATGAGCCAGCTATTGTAAATGTCTCTGGGATTCAGTTAACCCCAACCTCAAGTAATAAAAATAAACAATTTGACAATAATGATGTGATGAATATGATGCAGTTGCTTTTAGAGCAACGGAGTAAAATGTCTAATGAACAGAATGTTAAATTTAACGAAATAAATAATCGTTTTGACAACAGTGATAAAAAATTTGATGCACAAAATACAAAATTTGATGCACAAAATACAAAATTTGATACATTAAGTAGCGACATAAATAATCGTTTCGATGAACAGAATAATAAGTTTGATGACAAATTTAATGAAATAAATGTAAAAGTGACTGAGTCACAAAAGAATATTGATGATAAACTGAATGAAAGAAATGTTAAGCTAATACAACAGTTAGATAAGCTTGGGAGAAATATTGAAAATAATGAGGTAAGTAGGGGGTGAAAATAGCAATGATATAGTTGAAAAGGTGGTAGCAGAGAGTAAGGTAGTTAATACTGAGAGTAATAAGGAAGATTTTGTTGAAGTAGAATTTGGTAACGAAAGTGTTGTTAGCTAGTGTTAATGAAAGTGAGAGAGAGTGTGCTGAAATGTTAGGTGGCCAAAGGGCAAGTTTTCCCCAAGTTTATGGTGAAACAGAGGTAAGAGTTTGTTTAATCCGAATAATATATATTGAAGTCATAAATTTGAAGTAATTTATATAGTTTCAAATGGGGAATATTCTTAATTAAATATTAAAAGTTAATCATGTTATAAAGAAAGACAATGCTGTAACTTGCACCACAGAATTTAAAAATAATATTCATCAGTGGAATATAGAAGAAAAAGTAGTTGCTATTTGTACAGACAATACAAGAAATATTGTTCCTTGAGCTGAAAAAGCAAATTGCTTTCACGTTTTTGTGCCATCCATACCCTACAATTCAGTTTGAATAGACTAAATTAAGACTACTTCCTGGATACTTTGCTTGCAAAATACAGAAAAACAGTGGAGAACACACACTCGTATATAAAAAATCAACTTGATCAAAAATAAAAGGACCTGATACTTTATCATACAAACCGAGCACACATATTAAATTGGTGAAATTCACATATTTCATGTTCAAGAGACTCTTGAAAACTAAAAGACCAGTTGATTGGTACTTTCAACTAACTCTTACAATAATGTACCTTTAAGAGAGACCAAATAAAGAAGTACCGTATTTTCTCGCATAATTAACGCCCCCGCATAATTTACGCATCCCATTTCTGGGGGGTTCAAAGTGGGAAAAAAGAAATATTTGCGTATTTGACGCACCCACTTTCTCGATGATTTCATCACGCAGTTCCGGGTGCGTTTCGAAATAAAGATGTCAAGTAGTAGCTTTCCTATTGCGCAACCTCGCATTTCAAACCCTCGTGCAACTTCCTGTTATTACTCACTGCGGTATTTCAGTCCGGTGAGTGAATCAGCGAAGACGTGATTAGTGACGATCTATTCCAGTCTGGTAGAAACTCATTTTATGAGTGTTTTGGGTACACGGATGTTTTGTGATCTCAAATTCGTTCATTAATCCACAATGAGCAAGTATTCGAGTAATACTGCATCATATAAACTTGCGGTGATCGCTTACGCCGAAACACACGGGAATAGGGCAGCAGGCCGCAAATATTCTGTGTCCGAGTGTAACATGCGGTACTGGCGAAAACAGAAAATGCCCTTCAAGAGACCAACAAGTCTCGTAAAGCATTTCGCGGTCCAAAAAGTGGCAAGTTTCCGCAAGTAGAGGAGTATCTTCTGAAATATGTGATTTCGTTACGCAATGATGGATATGCCGTTTCTTACGAAATGCTGCATTTTAAAGGACGAGAAATAGCTGCAGCACATGGGATCAGTGTCTCGAATTTTAAGGTTAGCCGAGGCTGGGTGATTAAATTTATGAAGAGAAATGGACTCTCTCTTCGAAGAAGAACATCCTTATTTCAAAGAATGCCGAATGATTTCGACCAAAAAGTCATTGATTTTCATCGCTTCGTGATTAGGAAATGGAAAGCGAAGAAATATTTGCTTTACCAGATAGGAAACGCAGATCAGACGCCCATTAGTTTCGATATGCCACAGAGTCGAACAATCGATACGAAAGGAACATCGAGTGTTATTGTGCGCACTACTGGAAGTGAAAAACAACGGTGTACGGTAATGCTTGCTGTAACAGCTGATGGCAGAAAGCTTGCACCGTACGTTTTTCTGAAGCGAAAAACAATGCCGAAAGTAAAATTTCCACGTGGGATCCACGTTCATGTCCAAGAAAAAGGGTGGATGGACACGTCACTCGTAGAAGACTGGATACGAACGGTTTGGGGAAATAGAGTGGGGTCTCTCCTTCGGTGCCCGGCTCTTCTCGTGTTGGACAGTTTTCGTGGCCATCTGACGGAAAACACTAAAAAATTATTGGAAACCATGAAAACCGATTTGGCTGTGATTCCTGGTGGACTGACATCAGTACTTCAACCCTTGGACGTTTCGATAAATAAACCATTCAAGGACAATGTGTGAAAACTCTATCAGTGCTGGATGGCGGAAAATGTGCACGAACTTACTCCAACAGACAAAATTCGGAAACCATCTGTGGAACTCCTTTGTGAGTGGATATTGCGCGCTTGGGACATGATTTCTTCGAAGGTGATTGAAAAGAGCTTCAAAAAGACGGGAATCTCGAATGCGTTAGACGGGACTGAAGATGACTTCTTATGGAGAGATGTGAGCAGTGATAGCAGCACCAATTCTTCCTGCAGTTCCAGTGGCGACGACCAACTTGGTAGCCTATAAAAGGTAAGATTATTTTTCTTTCTTTTTAGCAGGTATGTCATTATTACTTACGTCGTTAGTACTTTCGTTAATTCATATTTATTTTGCTTCAGGTCGTACTATCAGCTCGTGACGGGAAGAATATTTTCCGGTGTCCGTACTTGAAACTGTGTGTCCAACTTGCCTAATGTACTCTATTTGATTGTTCAGAAGAAAACTCAACCGTAATTTTACGCCAAATGATGATAACTTCAATGAGTTGAACTGATTTTGTGTATAATATATTTAATGTATCTTTTAAATGTCAAAAAATTTCAAATGAAATTTGGGTATATCTGAAATCCTTGAATAATTTACACATCCGAAATTTTCGCCGGTATTTTTCGTCAAAAAAGTGCGTTAATTATGCGAGAAAATACGATATTGGAAAAAGGTTATCTGTCTAAAGCCATTCTAGAAAGAAATGACCTTCTTGGAGATCAGTACTTTAAAATATGCGAATTAATATTCAAATATTATACTGCCAGGAGTTACATATTTAAGATTGTCTTTGAGTTCAATTGACATCGATCCTGAATATGCAGCCAGATTCAGGAAGACTTTTTTGAAGATTATTGTTTTAGTAATTAAATGGCATAAACTATAACAACATATTAACAATGTCTTAAAAACAAAGAAATTGCCTGATTAATCAATTAACTGCGTATAGGAAGATAGATTTTCAGTTGATCAACAGTTAAAATAAGCAATATTTATTTTGTTTATGTCAATGGTGTGGAGAGTAAATTTGTTTAGTCTGTATATAGTGCTACTTGAATGTTATAGAAGATATCGAGAAAAAATATAAAGTTATGTAGTTCTGATTTCCTCACAGGTTGTAGGCCTTTTTTATTAGGCCTACAGTATTTTCAAGTATTCTCTCTTTATGGTGTAACCAAGAAATACAGCTGAAGTTGGTAGTTTCAACTGGGAAGTATGTTAAGCCTAAGGTTACTAAACTACATATTCACGATTATTGAAAAGGTGATATCAGAAGCCCGTGGAAGAGGAAGTTTACAAAACTGGAACAGATGTTAGTGTATCATCCTCGTGAGCTGTTGATAACGATGACTGGACTTTTGCCTAGGTACCACCTATCATGCAAACATTTTTTTATATTTTAACAATTAGGCATTACACTTAGGCCAGTGCTAGCCAATACAAATGTAAGATGAATCAACCTATCCTGATAAAAAAATGAAAATAAATAGACAATTTATTTTTAGTATTTTTATAATTTCAAGTAATTTTCAGTTTAAGCTAAACAAATGTTAATATTCTATTAACCTTCTCAATTTACATAATTTTTTAACCATTTATTTTGACCTCAACAAAAAATCATTTTGTTAACACAGTGGGAACATGTTAGACTTACATTGTAACATCACAAAATGTTCCATAATAATAATGAACACCAGAAGGGTGAATGATACTAATAGAACTATAAATGAGTAACCAGGAAGAATGTAACAGTAAAAATAATAAACCAATAAAGAATGAAAGGAGAGAAGAAATTCAAGTGAACAGTGGTAAATCCACTATCTACATAAAATGACACTACAACACAAACAAACAGAATGACAAAGACGAAATGACAAGACAATTTTGCCACATAAACTGTTAAGTGAGCTCAATAAAAACCTTTGATGAATAAAATCAAATAGAATAAGTAAGATAAGAAATGACTTGAATAATATTTGTACCATATATTATAAATGAAAAACAGCACATTAGCTGACCCATGTCAAAGTGATGATTTAGAAAGACAAATATAAAGAACAATGTTTTATTCTTCGTATTGTTTAAATTAGCAGCCATCCTTACTTTTCTTTTATAAAATTGCTAAACTGCTATAATTTTTTTTATTATTTAGACAAAGCTTTTCGTCATTACTGACATCTTCAGGTCTTAAACAACCTGGTTGTTTAAGACCTGAAGATGTCAGTAATGACGAAAAGCTTTGTCTAAATAATAAAAAAAAAATTATAGCAGTTTAGCAATTTTATAAAAGAAAAGTAAAGAACAATGGTAGGAATAATCATAAACTGTAAAAGATAATGAGAAAGCCAATTATGTATTATAATAAATTAAGAATAACAATCAATGTAAACACTGAATGTGTTTAGGTAACAATATAAGTAGATAAAATGTGTACAGAAATGTAATAATAGTCAGGGGACAAAACGTTGTAAAGTAATGACAACAAACCCAGAATGACCAATTTAAGTCATGAAAATAAGAATCAGATAGAAACCCTATAAGCATATGGAAGTAAAATCTAGACAATGCCAAAAGAAGGTAAAGCACCACTACTTGTGTGATGTTATAAGAATAAGAGATAAAAAGGACATGTTAAAGTAAAAATAGTAAAATATGGAAGTTTATGTTAGAAAATCAACAAATGTAAACAGATAATTAATATTGTTCAGTTGAATGCAGCATTTATATATAGCAAGGTGTTCCTTTTAATCAAATAATCATGTTAAAATTAGAAATTAAGAATAATTAAACAAATATTAGGAAAAGTTATTAGTCGGATCTGCAACATTTAGCAGACGACGAATGTAAACAATGCATTAGTAAGTTTAAAATAAAGAAATGTTAATGAAAACTATGACCAAACTGGCATCAAGCCATGTCAAAATAAAGATAAATAAACAAGCTTTACAATGATAGTAATAGAACCCGAACTGGAATTGTAATAACTGCGATATAAACGTTAGCATCATAAATTTAGTGAATCTCGAATAAATACGAAGAAATAATAACAAAAGCGAAAGTGACGCTCCAAATACAAAGATGTAATGCCTATAAATAGAATTACGTCATCATGACATAATTTCCAACCAATCACGGACGACTTTAGAAGCGCGCCGACAGCGCCAAGCGGACTTCTAAAAAATGTATATAAACGATCGCAAATGTAAACGGAGAGCATTTTGTCTATTTCCACTCAACTAACAACCACTAATCCAGGCCGATTTATCATCCAAAATTTAATAATCAACGAGAAGGAAGAAGTACAATTCAATCTCAGTGCATCGATAATAGTAGTGATACTTTTACTAGATGCGCGTGTTAAAGAACGAGGTTAAGTACCATACATAACCAAGGCAGTAGTCTGTCAAGAAGAAAATAAAATCATTCATGTGCGAAATAAAGTGAAGTGTAACCACGATCATTGAATTAGATCGTTAGAAGTATTAATAAATAATCATTGTGATTAATGACCAGGGAGTACGGTACATATACTTACATTGTTTACATTTAAGTTATTAACAGTATAGTATAATACACCTGTACGCTGACGCAAGAAACAATAATACAATAAGTACTCAACACTGTTTTAAATTTATTTAGAGGAATTACAATATTCCGAAATAAGATTTCAATAACTAACCTAAAACTTGTTCAGAATAAACAAACTTGTCGTTTATTAGTTCCAATAACTAAAGGTGTCTAACCTAACCATCTAATATATGGTAATAGCATTGTAAAGTAGGCTGTGACGTTCTATTTTGTAAATTAAAATAAGTACCCTTGAGAAAGATAATAATTATAAATAATCTATCGATTAAAACTAGAGTTTTCATTGTAAACGAACTGAGCTAGATAAAAGTTAAAAGCCGGATGATTTGTAATCCGTTTGTTATTTTCAAATGAATGTATTTAATTGAATCTATTATAGAGTGAACAATAAACAAATGAAATGTAAAGTAACCACTATTGTCAATAATTATTTAAATAAATAATTAATCTTTATTACTAATGAATGAGTTGCATTTTCAAAGTAAACAAACAGTTCAATTGGCTACAATTCAGACAACTGAACTGCCAATAGTTAAAATCTAGTAAACAAATAACCAGAAAATTAATTCCTGATCTTGATTTAACTATTTAATCAATTACTGATTTATAAAATATCTAAATTAATTAGTAAATCATTCAAAAGAATTCTTTTTATGGGACATTTCTCTTGAAATCCCATATGGCGCCCAAGTAAAATTTAAAAGTGCTCACTGAAACATTAACAGCACTATTATACTGTTTGATAAAAAAACTTGACAGTTTATTAATCACCAGAGACCGACTGAACGTCTAGTACAACATCACAGGTACGTGAAGGTTTAAATTACATAAAATAACTTTGTCTAAACTATACACTGACACACACAGATGACACCATTCAACAAGAGGGTGAATGAACGTCAAGAGATCTACGCAACTGTTTACATTCAACAACGGATCTACAACCAAATAATTACTCAAATATAAATAAACAAGAACATCAAAATCAAATAAACTATTAATTAAATAAATAAAAATGGTTAAAGAATATATTTAACGAACACGAGTGTTAAATTCATCAACAAGTCAAAGAGAATTTATAAACAAACTACATAAATATTTTGTATTATAGAAGTGACGCCAACGACGTGTGGCAATTAAAACAATAGACCTGAGAAGAGGATATTAAAATTATAGAATTGACGCCAACGACATGTGGCAAAAGAAACGGTAGTAGGTAGTTGGTATTAACATTCACAAGCCATAATAAGCTTATATGTGCACAGTAACATTAGGTAAAATCCAATAAAATTCGCTAATAGTTTCATATTGTCTGTTCTTATTTTCTCAGCGTCTGAATCATCTTTTTCATCTACTCAAAAGTCACATGGATCATAAAATGTCTTTACAATTTTTTTCAAAACAAAAACCATACAATTTTTAATATAACGAGGGGTTAGTGGTAAAGTTACCCAAGACCACTTAAGTGAATTTATGGAAAACAGAAATTAAAGGTTTTCAAGTGCAATGATAAAATTATAAAATCATAAAATTATTAAACTGATTTTAAAGGTAATTTTTATTATTAATAGAGCTTTCACTAATAATGTAGGTTTTTAAAAATTATAAGAAAAATATAATGTGTTTTTTGAAACATCTTTGGATCTGGGTAGTTTTACCGCTAACCCATTGAAATATATACATCTATATTAACCAGTAAAACAGTGTTTAGTTAACAACACTTATTGTTCTATAAACAATTCAATGGAGCATCAACTACAATTGAAAGCAGAATAAGTGCAATACAAGTACGTAATGGCTTTTGTGTGGGTGAACTTGACAGTACCTACATTTTCACAGTGACACACACATAATCTTCCAAATATTAAAAAACACAAATAATCTTCCAAATATTAAAAAACAATCATATATTAAAATATTTTCAAAAACAAACTAACATTACCGTGAATATTTCTAATAGCGAATGCAATCTCTCGTCTAAGTTCCTTTTCATCAAATTCCATTTTAACTATTTCAAATGGAAACCTTTCATGGAAAAGCCTGTTGATTTTGGCACCACCTGATAATTCATTTGTATTTATCTGTGCAGATCCTGAACCTTCAATAGTCCTCTCAAAGTCAGACTGCAACTGCTGTATCATTCTAAAAACAATACATTTTATTGTTTACAATCATATCACATATTTATTATTAGAAAGCCTATAATTAAACCATTCTTCATTACTCTCTTTACTGTCACACACACATACACATACAACTTGCTACAAGCTGTAGCTGTGAAGTATAGGACAGTTGATATAGTCTGTTTAGTACACACTTGCTGGCTTGTTCCTTATTTTTGGCAATTATGTTTAGACCATCTTCTGATTCACAATAGAAATGCACAATATACTAGTAAGGTACCTGAGTTGCAGAACTCGTTCACTATTCTGAAAGAAATATTTTTATTATTTGGTGAATTTCAATATTCAATAACTGAGTGTTGTGAGATACTAATTCTGTCAAATTATTAAAGATACAAAGTTTGTACTTTGAATAAAGTTCCTAATAACTTGATTTCAATGGTGTATGTAGAATTTGGTCGGGGGGGGGGGGGGTCCAGTCGAGTCTGCTTCATACAAAAGAAAAAACAAGTGAATCAACATTACTATCTTTAAAGTGATTGAAAACCATATTCCTCTTCTTTCCACAATCCAAGAATTAATATTGTTACATTACACGTTTCAATTATACTATTGTTTGTTTGGTAACCTATCGCACGTACCTTGTCTTTCCTAGTTCCTCCGTCATATAGTCGTTTTTTTCCCCTGGCCGGCTTGGTCTCTGATGCATAGGATATTACTGGACATTTGTGCTTTTGTAAACCCTAGTTTTTGCTTCTTCTGTGAGGTATTTATTGTTCTATATAAGACTATTTATGCACCCAGCAATTCTTCTTGCTTTCATCAATTGATGATCTATTTCTTCATCTGCCCTACTATTCCTTGTAAGCCTTGTTCCTAAGTAGTCTATCTCCATTGCTTGTTCTGTTATTCTTTCATTCATCACAAGCTTACACCTTAATGGATCATGTGAATGATTTCATTTTCTCTTCCGCTATCTTCATGTTACATTTCTGGCATGTTAAAATTATACACAAGTCTTTGTTAAGTCATTTTCATTTTCCACTATTAGTACAATGTCGTCTGCATAACATAATATTAAACACACTTCTACCCATCTTATATGCGTTACCTCCTTAATAATTTCATCCACAAGTACATTGAAGAGTACGGGACTTACGGGATCCCACTGCCTGATCACTTTTGTTGCAGGTATATTATCTGATAATTCGCCATTGGCTTTAACTCCCATTGAAGTTTTCATGTACACCTCTCTTTTATTAGCTTTGCGATGTCGATTGGGACTGCTCGTTGTTATAAAATATTTAACACGTCCAACACTCGGACCCTGTCAAATCCCTTCTTGAGATATATCAGACACATAAAAGCTAGTTTTCGAAACTCAATTGCCTTTTCTTTTATTTGTTTAATAACAAATAATAAATCATTAGAAGACCTTCCATTTCTAAATCTATGCTGTTCTTCTTCATAGTTAATGTGCTGTAATGGTTTGAGTTACAAAACCTTTGTCGTTGCCTTAAGTACTATTGTGTTTAGTAAGGTGATCCCTCTATAGTTACCACATATTGCTATTACCCTTCTTGAAAGCAGGTGACACTATGCTTGTCTTCCGATCAGATGGCACTATAGCTAATTTAATTATCTTGTTAATTAGTTATTTCTTCTTCCAACGCTGGCCACCCATACTTTTAAATTCATTACTAATGCCATCTTCACCTGTTGCTTTCCTATTTTTCAGTTTCTGGATTATGTCTTTTACCTCTTGATAGGTCACCACGGTTCCACTTAGAAAAAATTAAATGTGTGATATTATTCTAAAATGAATCCCATTAAAATAAGTGGTAATAACACAATAAAAATGTATGCTATTCAAACATTGTTTAGAAGATGCTTATTGACTGAATTGATTTTTCTATATTTCATATTTTACACGTTTATGCAAATGCTGTGTAATAAACCTGTTTGTAGGCCTATATTTAAAAAAAAGAGTTCGAAAAATAAAATTGTCTCAAAATTAAGAGGTTAACAAAATTCGTCAACTTTTTTCAACCTTCTGGGGTGGGGTCCAGTCCTATCCCCCCCCCCCCAAATATATCCCTGTTTGATTTCCCACATAGACTTTTGCAATGTTTACTACATATAGAACTTATTTTAATAGTAAACACTCCATTTGGATTTGGGTTAAAATTCTTTTTAGTCTGAGACCCAGTGTAATTTTCAAAAATAAAAATAAAAATGGATGACATCTTTCTGGCCCCTGGTGTACTAAAATTTTGAAAAGCTTTATATTACAATCAGATTTTGTTTGAAATTCTGTTTAATTTGAATACCCTACATGGGTTTTTAAGATTTTATCAAAATATGACCCATTTTTTGTGTCACATTTTTTAAGTTTGAAACTTTGATATAAAGCTTGTTTCCTTTGATCTGTTAATCCAGGTTGCATAATAATTATATTTGCAAATGGTCCTGAAATAATAAAACTTACTGCAACATAGCTTTGGTCTTTATCGATGGATCGTCAGGCCTGATGTATTTAAATTGTTCTACATCCTTCTCCAGCGCAAGAAGTTGTTTCTGAAAAGACAATGAAAAATAAACTTCTAATAAATCTATTAGTAAGCTAATACTCATTCACATATAAATAAATAATAATTTTTATTGTTGACTAATAATAAAAGTAACACTAATGAACTTATCATAAAAATTAGAACTGTTCACAAAAATTCTAATTAATGATGTCGTTTTAAGCTGATTTTATAAATTAATAACTGTAAATTGATCAAGAAGAACTTCTTAGTCAACTGAATTTCTGAATACTCTTTATAACCTGCAACTTAAAGTACAGTAGAGTCTCGCTTATCCGACATAAACGGGCCGGCAGAACGTCGGATAAGTGAAAATGTCGGATAATAGGGAGGTGTTAAGAAAAAGCCTATTAAACATCAAACTATTGTTACGATGGTCTACTTGATCGTCGTAGGTACAGTGGAAACAAAATAAGTACAAGACACCAATTAAGTCACTAATCACCAGCTTTAATTCTTACAGTAAAACAGTTCGTAATTAACAACACAGTCTACTACAACAAACAAATAAAAAGTGTTCACACGCAATAAAATGTCACTAATATTAAAACTCAATTGTATTACCGTCCGATTATAAAACGCAACACTTCACTAATAACTACTTGAACATACACAGTAATAACTCAAACCGCTCTGGAAATATATCGCAGCTGTACTGAAAACTAAGGCAGCTACCCCATGTATTTATAGTCCCGCTCACACACCAGAAGCTTCCAAACTGCGTCTTATCTCTCGTGTGAACTACGTAATTAACTACAGCCTTGACACAGGCCGAGCGCCCGAGCGAAGCCCGGCACAGTCGAGAAGATTTTCACAAAAGGCGTCTAGCAGCACGTACACCACACGCTTACATTCTGGATCCCTCTGGAACGTTCGACAAACACGTAGATTGTTCTGTGATGCCGTAACACTATGTTATAATTTCAAACTATGTTATAATTTTACACATTATGAACCTAATAATCATGTTTTACAACAAAACAACAGAAAAAATTAACTGAAAAAATGAACTTACAGTTACACAATTGTCTGAAGTTAAATACACTTAAAAAGTTCAGTCCTGTGATGATTTAAAGAAATTTTTGATCGTAGTCTGCTTTCCTGACGAGTGTCGTTTCTTTGCTGCCAAGTCTCGCCATCTTTGCAGCATCATTATGTCGATTCCTGTAGCTTCTTCTTGTTGCTCAATGTATTTAATTGCAGTTTCTAGAGCCTTAACTCCGTCATTATGTGAAATTGTGAGAGGCTCAACAGTTGGTGCTTGATCTTGATCTTCAATTTTGTTGTCATCGCAATTGACAAGAGCGACAATTTCTCCATCAGTTACATACTGATCATCATCCTTCATCCAACTTTAGATTTCTTGCAATGATGAATCCTCACATCCAAGGATACGTTGCACTAAAGGTAGAATGGTTTCTTCGGTTTCATCTGGACTTTCCGTTTCCATACTTTCATCATCGCCTAGCAGCTTCTTCCATGACTTGGCAGTTGTTGGAGAATCATGTCTTGTCCTTCTTCAATTTCTTCTATCACTGTGGACAGTAGCTTCCTGCGATAGTTCCTTTTTATCGTTTCCAAAACGCCCTGATCCATAGGTTGGCATATGGCGGTTACATTGGGGGGCAGAAACATTGCCTTAATGTCACCATCTTAAAGCTCCTCTGCATCAGGGTGCGTTGGAGCATTATCTACCAACAAAACTGCTTTTCCGGGTAAATTATTTTCTTTCAAAAACTTCTCTGTTGAAGGAATGAATTCCTTAAAAAACCAGTCTTTGAAAATTTCACTGCTCATCCATGCGCTTTTCTGACTGTAGTATTTTACAGGAAGAGCGTTTTTTGAAACTGTTTTAAAGGCTCTAGGATTTTTGGACTTTCCAATCATTGCAAGGTCCATTTTGAGGTTTGCTGTACCATTGCTGCATGCTAAAATTGTCAGCCTTTCCTTACTACGATTGTAGCCAGGCGCTGCCGCTTCAGTTCTGGCTGCAAGACTCTTACTAGGTAACATTTTGTAATTAAGGCCTGACTCATCACAGTTAAATATCTCATCACCCGTTAGGCTTTCAGTTTCAATAAATTCCTGAAATCTTTTCTTGAATGCTTCCATTTCTTCAAAATTTGATGATAGTTATTCACCACAAACACTTAACTGACGGATACCGTAGCGTTTCTTCCATCGTTCGAGCCAACCGACACTTGCTGTGAAATCTGGGTCCCCTTCATTGAATTCATTACGAAAATGCAACGCCTTTTGGTATAAAATAGGCCCTGAAATAGGCACACCTTTGTCCCTGAACTGTGTAAACCAAACATACAAAGCTTCACTAACTTTTTCATAGTCACATTTTTTCATAGTTTTTCTTTCTTTTTATGCACCCTCCGTAACTCTTGATGCACACCATTTTTCTATTTCTATTCATTTTTTTTCCAGTCTCCTACTGTTACCCGTCTAATGCCAAAGTTGTCAGCTACCATCTGCATTGTCTCTCCCTTGTCCAGTCTCTTGATTGCCTCAAGTTTTTGTTCCATTGATACAACAACTTTCTTTCTTTTCGTACCCATACTTGCGTAAATTTCAAATTTTAAACAACACAACAACGTTTGTCAACTTAACACACATAGACGCATATGCATGTAACAGACGATAAACCAATCCGCATACAATGATAAACTGCACTGCACTGAGTAGAGAGTTGTGACAGTGAGTGAGTGAGGGTGGGGCGAATGACAGACACATGAGTCATAGTGTAGACTGTACAGTCGGGGTAACTAATTAGCTGCGGTAGAGTCGGGAGCAACAAAAAATAGACTACGCTCACGCTCGCAACTTGCAGTTCTTGTTGCCGATTAATGCGTTTTGTTGTTGTTGTTTTTTGCGGTGGGACGTCGGATAATACAGAATGTCAGATAAGCGAAGGTCGGATAAACGAGACTCTACTGTATGTAGTATTTCTATACTGTTTTAGGGATAATCTGAATATATAACTTTAAAGTCATTAAGTTTTACACAAATCTATCTGACACAAAGTGATATACTAGACATTTTATTCCAACTGACATATGAATACTCCATAATGTAATTAAGTAAATACATAATTACAAATGACCTTAGCACTTTTATTCATTTTCTCACTGTATACCATAAATTAAGCATATGTTCACAATTTGAATGGTAGCTTTTTTTTACGATTTGTTCAGCATGCACAACTGCAGTAATAGTTAATGTTCTGCTTTCAAAATCAGGACATTCTGCAGTTAAATCAACAACCAACAGAGTATTCTTAAAAGTTTTTTTTTAATTATGATTATGTAATTTATGTCTACTACCCCATCACCTTTATGTACCTTTACATGCACAGCCAGAAAACAATTATAAATTTTACAATCAGCTAAAACAATGTAAAAAAAAAACATTAAATACGTTTAGATTGCAAATCTTACTCTAAATCAGATATCATAACCCACAGTTCATGTTCAGCTAGAATTTTGAAGGTTATACGAAACTTTTAATGCACACACATAACACTGTTAACTACAGTTACAATCTGATCTTCAAAAGAGAGGAACTGTTACTCTTCAAATCAAGAACTTCCGGTATATAAAAAGCAAATTAAGCCCTCAGTATTGTTCTGAACGCAACCTACACCAAACAAGATGCATCCTCAAACTAGGCTGGAAATATCCACAAAAAATTAAGACAATTTTTAATTTAAATTATTTAATTTTATTAAAGAAGAAAATATGTTTACAATAAAATGTGTAATTATTTACTATTATTGATTTTTTTATTTAAAAAAATTAATTTTTGTATTTGTCAGTTAACTTATAATAGAATGTTTGTATTTTATACATTTATAAGTAGCATTCTATTTTGTATACTTTAATCATTGTCATTTACTACTTTGCATTTCACTATGATTAAATGCACAAGTGGCCACTTTGTCCTCTTCAAAAACATCACCTACAAAGAATTTTTTTCATTATACCTATAGTGTGACCATGAAATGCATCTAATACTAATATACTTCACTGTTGTAGTAACACACCTGGCCATTGATTCCACTGCATGTTAAGTATCCAGTACAAGGCCATCATACAACCATTTTCATAACAATGAAAAATTACAACCCATGGTAATATCTCTCTTGGCATGGTTTTGCTTGTTAACATGATAGATGCTTGTGTCGACTGGCATTATGTTCACACATAATTATTTATGTCCTTGATGTAGTTACTGTTACAGATTTACTTGCTTTTCTGACCACTGTATGATGAAAGGTCTTGTCAAAAATGTAAGCATTAATCAAAACTTCCCATGTGCTCTAGTACGCAGTTAAGTATCCCTCATACATTAATGATAAACCACCGACTTGAAGGTCCTGTTCTTCCAATCACATGTTTCTGCATTAATGATGTATTCTGTTACATTGTTCATCTTATACAACCAAAGCCCGTTTTTAAACCAAGGACATTTAATTATGCATAGATCTCTAAAACTTTCCTGTTCTTAAGAACAGGGCAGCCTTAATTCTTAAAAGTTACATGTACATGAAGACGTTTGCCCTCTAGTGCTACAAAATGTCCAAACTGAGGTCATAAGAATGCCTGCCCCACAGGACTTGGACTTTCATTTAAAAGCTGATCATTCTATTTTCACCATCATTGAATGCAAGACTCTTCAATAACAAATCTTCTTGTGGCTTCACCATGAGTACAATTCCTTTCCATGTTTATCACAATTAATTTATATTATTATATATAAAAAACTTTCACAAATGAACTTACTTTTGTTCTCACTATCACAAACGTTTCAAGGTGTTGTGCCTCTTCCTCAGTGTGATTAAATACTGAAAGTCATTGTTGCAGAATGACTTTCAGTATTTAATCACACTGAGGAAGAGGCACAACACCTTGAAACGTTTGTGATAGTGAGAACAAAAGTAAGTTCATTTATGAAAGTTTTTTATATATAATAATATTAAAAAAGTGAACAAAGAGGATGAATCAACAAGATATTTATTAATTTATAATGACACACAACTGTCTCTCTCTTTCTCTTCGGACTTTTGGTCCAGTTTCCTGTTGAGACATTCAGCTAACACTCATCAGTCATTATGCTATAAGTGAAAACCAACCAGACACTCTGCTATAAATTAGGCAGTAATATTTTTTTGCAGAAAACACTAGTGTTCATCCCATCAGAAGTCATGTATGACTTCCCATTTTGTTAGCAAATACATGTACATGTATGCAAATACAGGTCAAATTAGTTCATTTATTTTCATATGAAAGGAGGCTTATATTCAAAACAATATGGTATTTTATAAATTACGTAGCCATATAATCGGAAGAAAAGGCTTCAAACACTGTAAAAACATTCTTTGATTCTCAGTCTACTCTTGAAAACTCTCTCTCTCTCTCTCTCTCTCACACACACGCGCGCGGCGCGCATGCACACACGCTTATATACAATACGTTTGGAATACCTGCAACTTATCCCTGAGACCAGGTAAAGTGTCCCTGATATGGTTAGTCAATTGCTGATTGAGTACCCTTTGTAAGTACGGTGTGCCTAACCTATCTGCCAAGTGTCTATATGCTTGATGACTGAAACAAACAACCTTTGAGTTAAATTTTTCTTTTATTACTTTACAGTACTAACTGAACACAACTTATAAATTTTATTAGTTAACAAAATTAACATATTAATTTCCTGCACGCACGCACACACAGAAGGTAAGTGTAATAAATTATTAATAAAAAACAATTATTTTGTATGTTTTTATTTGCAAACCAATTTCAATCAAATCCTTAAAAACATTAATAAACAAAACATTTCTATTTATGATTTCTTTACCTTAGAAAAAATTTGCGTTCAGCAGCAAGAGCTGCCTTAATATCTTTACGCCCATCAATGTCTTTCTGGCTACGATTAACAACACCAATATACCCTCTACGCAGAGGCAACAACTTGTTCTCAAGAATATCTCGAGCATCAGTACCTTCATCCATTAAATCTAACTTTGTGATGACACCTATTGTACGCACACCTGTAAATATACAATAATTGGTAAGAGGATATGTCTATTGACCCATGACTGAATATGAAGTAAAAATTTCCATTTTATATTATAAACATTCTTCTTGTGGAGTACTATAAATATATTTTTGACAACATAAGGACTGGTAAATAAACAAATTAATAACACAGATTTTAATTATTTGAAACTATTCCACTTTCAACTATAGTTCATTCAGAATAACAAGTTAGTTCTTATGCTCTTCTTGTGTTTTTTATTAGCATGTTCGACTAAGAATTTTATGTATTCAACAACACATATACAGGGGGAAAACTGTTTACATCTTGTAAACAGGCCTTGTTCAGCTATTCTGAGAAATATACGGCTATCGTATTGTGTGCTTACTGACTAGCTACTGTGAATACAGTATAGGGTATGGCATGGTAATGTAGAAAGCACGAAAAGGCAATAGGATATAAGAAACATTTAGAATCGCACTATGAATGTTTTGACAGTTATTGTGTCTCAGTGAGCAAAATGCTGCCAAGCAGGGCATGCATGCACACACAAATGAATGTCATGGAGCACATCTTTAGTTGTCTGTGAATAAATACACATAGCTAAAGCCAAATATCACAGGCTGTCAAAGAAGCTACAGGACATTTTCAGATGGAGCTAAAATAAAATGGCTCTGTCTTCACTCTTGTAACAGCTTCATGATTCCTTACTGTTTTATATCATACATTGTTCATACATGGGTGTGAGTTGGTTTCATTGTACCACCTTTGTTGTGGATGTACCACAGCTTCTCAGATATGGGCTGTAATGAAAGCAATATTTGGAGGTGAGAAATCGTCCATTTTGATATTGTTTTGGAGTAATTGGTCCTGATAACATAACTGTCATGTGGAATAGTTTTAAAATGCAAAAGGAAAATTTGGATATTATGCAGATTTTAAATGTACTTCATAGTCTGCACTGCCACAGTGGTATCAGTATCAATAAAAATGCCTACTACTGAATTCACAATTATGGTGTCTACTTAATTCAAATAAAATCCACTTATATCAGTGTTATCCCAGTGCCATAATTAGATAGGACCTTTTTGAAATCCTAACTGCCAAGTTCAGGAATGAGGCCAATGATGAAATTACATAAGGACAAATGTTGTGTACACAAAATAAAAATTTATTCTTAGAGAAATCCTGAGAAGAGACCTGGTATAGGAGTTTGCTATTACCTTCAATAATCTGTATGTTGTAAAGAGAAACGCTGTCAAAAGAAACTGTTAGGCCTCTTTCACACTATCAGGGTTTTTTGCCGTCCAGAAAGCTGACGGCAGTATTGCCGGACAGAGATAACTTGTGTGTGTTCTTCACACTACACGACATTCATCTGGCTATTTCGCCGGATGTTGCCATCAGTTAACTTTCTGCCGCCATGGACAGAAGTCAGAAAATATGTAATTTATATTACCAAAATTTCTGTAATTTTTTGGTTGAAAAGTAAATATAACAGAACAAAACATAAATGACAGATAAAAAGAAATCAAGAGAAATGATTTTATTATTTGAATGTAATATGAATTCAAAAAATATATAAGAAGAATAACAAAAATTGCTTTAAAAGAGCTGTTGAAAGTGAATGAACAACCTTTCTTTAAAAATCAAAAAATATAAAAACATTTTTAAAAATCAATATCTTCTTTAAATATCAATATCTGATAAATATGTTAAGGCCGAATCACAGCTAGTGAAGGCGTCATTACTGGTGTTCTGTTTGTTACTGATGTAGATAAACTGGAATCACCCGGTGTGGTGGGGAAGTTTTGAGCTTCAGTGTGAACAGGGTGGGAAGTCTGTGGAATGCAAATTTATGATGAATGCTGCTGAGATGACACATGACTAATTACGGGTTCATGCCGTGCTTGAGGCTGATAAACTGACATAATTGTGTGGATGAATGAGAATACTGGTGGAAATTAAGAGGGAAATATAATACTTGAGAAATATAATTTTGATAACTGGGCGATCCTTGAATGTTCAAACCTTGTTTAGGGGAAAGAACAGGCACAAAACAGACTTTTCGTGAACTAAACTTATTAATTTGTCGACATCGATGTTGAATTCACTCATCTTTAAACACTTTAATATACACTGTACAGCAGGAACTCAAGAGCAAAAACTAGCACTGCTACATTGTCTAGATCGCCTGACAAACTGTCCGGTAGACTGCTGGATATTGTGAAAGAGTCAATGGTGCACAGTAGGCTACTGAGCGAACTACCGGGGTTTTCTCCGTCCGGCGAGTCATTAGGTCGTCGGACGGCAAAACTGCCGGATATTCGTAATGTGAACGTGCTCACACCCCTCCATTTGTCTCGCTACCGGACGGCAAAAAAACCTGATAGTGTGAAAAAGGCCTTACTGACACCTAGTTCTTGTGCAACAAAACTTCACTTTCATTTCCTATATGTTGCATCACTTTGAAATCTAATGAAACAGTAATTTAAGGATGTAATATAGACATATATTAAGTATGACTACATGTATGGCCATCAACGATATGAATAATCATACAGTATATGTTTTTAGACACTTTTACATTATCACACTAAAAATATATTTTAACCAATACTGGTTTATTAATATTATTTTTAGACAAGCACAAGTCAGGTTTTATAAGGAATAAAAACGTATATATATATACACGTCACATAAAATTGTGTAATCAGTCTTTAAAAAAAAACTAGTCATTTTGTAAAATGTTGTTGTTTAAGAAAATAACCTATCAATTTGTAATCAGCCTAGTGTGTATTAAGACATATTGTAAAATGCCTGAATTGTTTCAGTCACACTGAAGAATCACTGTTTGATGATACAAAGTGCCTAGGCCAATTTACAAAAATATTTTAAGTATTCTAATCCAATTGTAAATATCTGATGTGTTTTATATTATAGCATATCATCCCTGTTCTCAGAATGTTTACCTCAAAACTAATGGTAAAAGATAAAGTAGGTCAATGTTTTTTAAATAGATTCTGATCTTGGTTCTGAGGTTGATTCACAAGACTATTATTTATTTCTTGTTTGTTTGGAAAATAAAACATTTTAAGTTGATTTAAATATAATTTTACAAATTAAACATATGCAATGTACAGCAGATTTGCAATAATTCAGCCCTCTGGGTATTCCAGCTCACTTGCAAGTATAAATGTTGAAAAAAAAAACATCGTTTACATATGAAAAATTTGAACCGCAAAGAACTTGCGCATATGTAAGATACGACTGCAAGTGTATATCGTTCAATCTAAGGTGCTACGACTACAATTTGTCAATGGCAGGGTGAGTCATTTGTCTGTGCATGAAAGTTATTTTTGCTCAGTCATCGGAAGTGCTGGGTTACATTCACAGGGCCTTCCCACTTGCAACCACTTGCGAATACCATAAAATTCGTCCCACTTGCAATCACTGAAAAGCATAACAGTAGTCCGAAACATTAAGCCAAAACTGCACAGTTTTGTTTTACAAAACACTTAAAACATTTTGTATTCCATTTGTGACTATAGTGCCTTTTCACTCATGCTAAATTTAATGATACGTACATAAAAACTATTAAGCCTAAATTCCTGAATTTGTTAGAATTACCGTGAATTTTTTAGGTCAGCATCAGGATATAGCACATGATGTGGATGCCCACATTTCTCCTCTCATTTTCTGTAATATGTAAAATAAAGTGTTAGTTTTTTCTTAATTATCCTACCTTCTACCCTCAACAAAAATCGGAGTTGTTTGCGCCTAAACAACTGATAACTGGCATACACTAGAATTCACTTCACAATTTAACATGAGTCATCGACAACATATATTATACTCACTGCGCTCTTGCTGAAAATGCTTTTCCTTATCTGTCGCCTCACATAAGGGTATTCTACATACAACGGCTAACCTCAGATTACCATTCTCTTCTTACAAGCAAACGTTAAAATTTACACATACCAACTGTAGTCATCACTGATTTATTCTGTGTTCCTTTTTGTTTTCATTTTCAGTATGGTGTTCATTGAAAAGACAAAACGTAAACCCTGTGTTTTATACAGTGGCTCTTTGTATAGAAAGTTACAAGAAAGTCAAGCAGGTTCAGTAACTGGGTGCGTTTAAAACAAAAGAAATGGAGTATAAAGATTAGTTTCCCAGAGGAATTAGCGATGACAGTGACTGGTTGGGTGAAACAACCCTGCACGTACAGAAAGCAGTGTTCCAAGCAAAGAAACGGCCCACGAGGACCATGACAATACTTCAGGTATTTAACGAACAACTGCATTTACTAAACAGAGGCTACACGAACTCCCCAATTCTGTAATTTGAAGTGTTAATTATAGTGAGACAGAAACCACAACACAGGGAGTGTACGAAGAAGCAAAGCGTTCTGAGGCTGTTCTTTAACAGGAACTTCTTAAAATGTCTGAAGATGGTATGCAAGATAAGTTGCTGATTTTTGGTGAGCCAAAGGAAAAAAGAGTTTGAAAGATTGCAAGTCATTTTTCATGGATAGAACATTCAAAAGCTGGAGTAGTCAGTTTACACAAATATACACTACTCACATTGAGTTAGGAAACACACAAGATGAAACAAACGTTGCGCCAGTTGTATCTGC
This sequence comes from Magicicada septendecula, assembly GCA_034769895.1. Lineage (NCBI taxonomy): Eukaryota > Metazoa > Arthropoda > Insecta > Hemiptera > Cicadidae > Magicicada > Magicicada septendecula. The sequence continues at coordinate 382,719,957 of CM068368.1, forward strand.
TATTTTCCTCTAAGCAAAAAACTACTTATTTACATATGCTTTGACTACTCTTACGGGAAGTATCCCAGTAAAACACTGAGATGTATATGCAGATTTTGGTCATCTGGTATGTCAGCTTTAAAGCATGTGTCAAACAGAATTCGCATGTGTTACTTTCATTTCACACGATGTATCTGGAGGAAAATAGGGGATATACATTATACCAAGAAACTGGAGAAGTTAAGCTGAATGTGTGCTGCACTTACTTTCCTTTGGCCTTAAGAAGCAGGAGATGGCTGGCAGTTTATATCCATGGTCAAGCTCCAGGGAAGAGAAATTTGATGAATACTGTAATTACTTCGTGGAACAGTCACTAGAAAATCCATTAGTGCCACAAGAGTTATGGAATTACTACCCCCAACATCGTAGAACGAAAGGCAGTAGAAGCATTGCATCATCAATTAAACAACCATGTTGGAGACATCATCCAAGAATAAATAACCTTACCAAATCTTTAAAATCCGAGGCTGAGAAATCTATTCAGAACATTTTAAGGATAAAGTTAAATTTTGAAGGTATGAAAAGGACAAACAAATACACGGAACTGGATGAAAGAACTGCAGAGAGCACCAAAAGCTACAAAGAAGATTCTGATGTTGGAAATTTTCTGAGGACAATGTCTTACTTTCTAAAACTTGTCTTCATACAAATTGGCAAAAGGCAATTACATATAACTAGTACTCACATGCGTGCGTGTGTATGGTACAAATGTAATTTAGTAAATGTATTACTTGTACCAGGAAAAATACAAATTTTACTATTTTTATCATTTTTAATTAAAGATAAACTTTGATAAACATAGTTAAACATAAACATTTAATTTAACCTTGGAAACTTCAGGTATAAACAGATCATCTCCCTCAGCTGTGTGTTTGCAAGTGGGATGTAATCTTATACATAAAAAACAAATTATGTGTCTTATCTACCTTAGTGTTCACAAGTGAAACTAGTTGCTAGTGGCACTGTTCGAAACTGGGAGGACACGTCTTTCCATAGCAATTCTTAAAACAGTGTTTTAACATTTTTATAATATATCACCTAGACATGTGCTTGTTTTTGTGTTGAACTTTAGGAATTCATGCGTTGGAGTGCATAGTATAAAAATGAGCAAAAAAAAGAGAAAAAAAGGTTGGCTAAAGATGAAAGATAAAAATAATGCAATTTAAAGATTAGATTTGGGTGAATTTGCCAAGAAAATTGTGCTGGCATTAGATATAAGTAAAAGCATTGTGGGTGACTGGGAAATAACAGAAGAGAAATAGAACAATAGTGTAGTAATAAGGCATCTGGAAGTGGTATTAAGACTCATAAAACCATGAAAAAAGGTGAACAGTTGAAAGTTGAAGCATGATTTTTGTACCATGAACATGTAAGGGAAAGGGTTTACTGATATCTGGACCATTATTTCCAGAAAAGACTTAGAATTTTTATAAAAACGATTGATGGGGAACTGGTCAGTTTACAGTCAGTGACGGTTGATTGGACGGGTGCAAAAAAAGGTTTGGAGTGCAACAGTTAACAACTGTATGTGGGGGAGTCTCTGTCAGTAGATGAAAGCACAGTCTGAGTGTTTTAAGGCAGAACTGTTTGCCTTGTTGGACAAAGAAGGAACTACTGGAGTCTAGATATACAATTGTAACAAGAAAAAATCCAGGGCCTTTAAAAAACTAAAAGATGTAACGACACTCCCCTTGTGGTATATACATCAAAAAGCATGGACGAATGATATTTTTTGTCAGTGGTTCAAACAGGAGTCCGTTCCTATCGGAACAGCATTGCTTCTTACTGAAATATTACATCTTTGTGCCAACCTATGGACCAAGGCATACTAAAAGGATTGAAATAAAAAAATCTGGCACTGACTCCTTACAACTTTGATTATATCAGTTGACAGTGATGAAGACTATACAGAAAGGCTTACAAAAGTGGATTTGGTTGATCTCATAAGCTGAAAAGTTGGAGTACTGAAGATGATATCTTCAAAATTACTTCAAATAATCCCAATGGACTTGTTAACAATGTGAAAGAGGGTGACCTGGACCAGATAAATAAATACTATACACCAAGGGATTTAAGGCACTACACTTCATTGGGATACATCAGCCAACAAGATGAAGTGATGCCAAATGACATCATCTGCTTCTGAAAATGATGGGATATAGCACCAAAGAAGAGATCGCATCACCAGAAACAAACATCACTGGATGATTAAAAAAAAAAAAAAAAGATTAAGTAAAATTATGTCTAATAATGTATGGTTCATGTTATCTGGGCTGTTTGGCCGTAGTCCATGGTTTATTACCATGGACCACGGCCAAACAGCCCGGATAACATGAACCATACATCTGACACTGGCCGTGAAAGTCTGAGGAATATTTTATGTCTAATAATATTTAAGATATTTTTATTGTCCTTTTATTGATAATTTACAATGTGCTGTTAAATGTATTATGTTCTTAAGGTTTCTTTGATTTATTCTAATTCAATTTAATCAATGATAACATACTGTAATGATTATAAAATCAAATTAGTTGTTAAAATTTACAAAAGGCCTTTAAATGTTTTAATTACATTCTACAAACATTGTTATCTTGTATATATTAATTTCATTTTAGGGGGGATAAAAGATTTGTTCAGGGGATGCTCAATACCCTTAGTTGTTTCAAATCCTTTGTTCTAATATAAATGTGATATAGTAAAATAATATTTCATAATTTTCATGAATAAACTTTCAATACAGAGCAATGAAATACAACATCATAGTAAACATAATAAGTAAAATAATGTTAACAGTATGTGATTCATTATGTATGACAACAATATAATGCAGTAGATTATAATGGCATTGACTTCAATGTGCTCCAACAATTTCCAAATCTGGTCTAGTCAACTGCCACAATAGGCAAGAATATGCAAAGCTTGCTGTAATATGTTACATGAAACAGAATAACAAAATTCATCAAAATAAAAAATGTAATGTAAAATTTTTTCAATTAGATTTGAAATAAATTTATCTGAATACTCTGTTCTCCGATTATTATGAAGAAGAAAATGTTTAAAATGTGTTACACATGAAGTAGTTGAATATGACTTTTTTTAACTTGACTGTTTTGTAAAAACATTATTAAAACATGGAATTACATTTGTTCTTGACAATGGGCACCATCACGCGTACAGCATCATCAAATGGTGATTCTATAGTGTGATTGAAACATCTGTGGCAATGTACAAAATGTCTGGTATATATCAGGTAGATTATAAACAGTGACACCATTTTGCCAAAAGAAAACATATTTTAAGTGACAAGTCTTTTTACAAAAAGACGAATTCTATAAATTTACAATATACACAATGGACATTCACCAAGATTTCAAATGAATACATCTTAGACACCCTGTTTTGTATGACAAGTCATAAGATGTTCTAACCTAACCAATATATGTATGAGTGTTAATTTGGGTCTCCTACAGCAAAACCCCTAACAGATATATAACTCACAAAATGCATCTTCAGTTATCAGTTTAACATTAAAATTCACACACACACACACACACACACACACACACACACACACACACACACACACACACACGCACACGCACACGCACGCACGCACGCACGCACGCACGCACACGCACGCACGCACAATGTAGATATTTCAAGCTCACCTGCCCCATATACAAAATCTAGCAGACACACACGTTGATTTAATACTATGATATACAGATAAATTTACATTCACATGCATATACTTTACAGGCATAAATACAAAACATTTATTAAAATATATAATTTCTAAAAAAAAAGAATACCTAGGGCTGTCAAACTAAAAACTACTTAACGTAAACAAAAATAATAATTATTTTCAACAAGACTTTGCACTTCCCTATTTATACAGAAAAACATGAGTAACCTAAAAAAATGTATAAAGTTTTTCAACAACTCTACATTAAGTTCTCCAAAAATGCAGCTCATTAAAACTTTATATTTCTACTCAGTTTAGCATTATACATCCATAGTTGGATCTACAACCTGCAAACCCTGGCAGTCAGCCTCAAGAACTCACAGGGCAGAAACAAATCTTGTATTATGAAAAAATGGTGTTGCTGTTAATGCTAGCACTTTAAATTAAAATGAAAAACAGAAAAAGTCATGATCTATAACATTATCCTTCTGATAAATCTAACCACTCTCATTCTTTTACCAATCTGTTTACAATGACGCTGAAGTTAACTGTTTGGATTGTATCTCTTGCCTTCTCATTTATGACATTTCAGCCTTCATGCATTACATGATATCTCTCCGGATACATTTACAATGCATACAGACTGTATGATTACTACCTCAGAACTCTCGACAATAACTGCTGCATTATCAGAAGTTAGAAGGCAGAAGATAATCACATTCTGACACTGTTGCACTGGCCTGTCAATAATGGCTTCAGAATATATTGTGAATTGTGTATGAAACATTAAAAAAACTTTTAATAATTGTATTCCTTATTGGGAATTTAACACAAGAAAGAGTGCAAAAACAAAGGAAAAATTCAAGAAACATGTAAAGCCCAATGCATTTAATGGATAAAGTTTCAACACTCTGGAATGATAAAGTTTACACCAACTAATGGGAAAAGATGCTTTGGCCAAAATGAAGTGGAGAACTGTGTTCAGATCTGACCTAAATGTTAAAGTGCTGCAGGACAGAATACTTGAAAAGTCACTTTCGAAAGAAAAACCAAACAGATATTGTCAAATTGACATTTTTATTTTCTGCTCACAGAGCCATAACAGAGATTTTTTGAAGTTAACAGGTACACAGGAAATTATTAAATGTGCAAAGAAATCAAGTTCTCAATTTTAACTTGACCGTTTAGTATTTGTCTATCTGTTTAGGGTATGCTCAAGACAACTTATGAAAGCACAAACAAATTTTTGTAAAACTTAGCATCTGTGTCCATACTTTTACGCTAAAGAACCTTATTGTTTTGAGAATAATCCCCCCCACAAATACGGGGTTGGAGGAAAAAATGTGAGGGGCCAAATTTGTAGAAAAATCAAAGCCCATGGAGTATCAGACTAAAAGAAATTTTAACTGCAATCTGAATATATTGTTCTTTTTAAAATTTCAAGATTTTGGAATACCAGGGCATAAAAAATGGGTGATAATTTATGTTAAAATAGCTAATATTTATGTGGAATATCAAATTAAAGAGAATTTTAATCAAAATCTGATTATAGTATCCTCTTGGGGGCTCAGGGGCTAAAAAATGGATCAAAAACTAGAAAAAATTGAAAAGAAAAAATCCAGACTAAAAGGAATGATAAGCCAAATCCGAGTATTTGGATTTTTATTGGTCACTGTATGATTGTCTACTCTAATATTGTTACATTACCTTAAAACATCTAGAATAATGGGGATATTCGTAATTTTTCTCATAAGTGGAAAAATGTTCTAATATCAAAATTTATTTAATAATAAAAGTACTTTGTTCAAAATAGTGAGTGGGTTCTGCAGCTAATGGAGCATACTAGTCCTTTTTTTTATCAGTCACAGACAATTTCTCTACAGGGTTCAAAAGTTATAAATCCACTACTCACTATTCTTTGCTTCATAAACAAATACAATGTATTTTTTTAAATCAGAACTTAAGGTGATGTATTCACTTTAAAATAACACTTTTTATAAAACATAAAATAATATTCAAAATACCTAACCTGCGGGATCAACTTCTTTTGCAAGTTTGAGGGCATCACTGTTGGCGAGATCAGTGTTAGCGGGTGTCACCGCTAACACTAAACAATTATCCCGTTTAATGTACTGCAATATCATTGAACGTATCTGGTGTTCAATATCTGGTGGTTGATCACCTATAGGAACCTTAGTCATACCAGGAAGGTCAATAAGGGACAGGTTGAGAACTGAAACAACAACATAAAAAGCATCCACTAAGTGGCTACATAACTACATGCTACTAGATGCAGCAATGTTCGCTTAAACAGTGCACAGCATGCTCAATCATGTACCATTCCATATCTTGTCATGTGCAATCCCATTTATATTCCTAATTTTTGGAGTTACATTTTTTTACAATAATCTCAAACATTTTAATTTGCCGAATAAACTGTACAATATATAAAAATAATGACTTTTTGAAATCAAACATAAAATACCTGTTTTTATCAAAGACAGTTGTGAATAACATAAAACTGTAATCAGTTGTCCATAAACTAAACTCAAGAAAGTAGTTAAGTTCAGACAGCCAAAATGAAGTACTTACACATATTAATCAATAAAAACTATATGCAACAATACAAAACTAACACAAAATGCACTGAATAAGCAATCCATCTGAATGGCAATATTATCAATCCACAGTTGACAATATTATCTGCATTTTTTGCCCTATCAAATACATGAAAAAATTATCCAGGCTGCAAAATGTAAGCACATATCAGGAGACAGAAATAACAACTTGTTAATAGCATAAGAAATTCTGCTGTTAATCATGATGAAATAAGCTACACTGATAGAAAACCAACGTTAATAATTTCCATACAGAAACAGTGTACAAAGAACTATGGACACTTTGATTTTTTTTTAATCACATTTATTTACTTGTCTAAAGAACTGTTTAAAATCTTAAAATTGTGTACCAGTTAAAGAAATCTGTTTAATCTTTAATCAACACAGAATAACAGTTAGTTTCAAAGAACAACAGCCATAAAGTTACATACAGTGAATTGTACACAACTGCATGTATATTTGTATGAAAGAACTAATACATTCATTCAAAATATCAGCTAAATCAGATAAATTGTCTACAAAATAAAATAATATTACAGTGTTGATTGCCAATACAAATCTAAATTGAACTAGACAAATATCGTGCATCACCATGAGAGAACAGAGAAATTTATATTTTGAAAACAACATTCCAAATTATTTTCTGCAACACCTATGATCACTGGCTGTATTTTAAGATTACAAGATACTCTATTATTTATAAAAAACTACTTGGGCAAATGATTCCAGTCATTGACAAATATAAAGTTGTAACATATACAAACAGGATTTGCACAAATTTTCTTTAAAATATACACACGTCAAAAAACAAATTATTTTTATATTTCACTATCGTTAACTAATTCCCACAATCCAATTATTTTGCCAATACTTATATACTCAGAAAGATATGAGATGGTACTTTCAAAAATAAACATAAGAAAATTAAATAACATAAGAAATTTGCCGATTTCTTAACAAAATAAAAAAAAAACTACTTAATCAGCCAAACAGTAAACATTATATCAACAATTACCATTTTTTTATTTAATTATTATATGTTCAAAACACATGTGAATACATATTGTACACACATGTGCAGCCTCACAAACATTTTGGATATTAATGATTAGACTGGATAATGTTTACTGTCACTCAAGTCACCAGTAAAATCAAGTAATCGATTAAATGAAAACCAAAGAAATGGCCAACTGCTCAAACACTGTTATTGTTTACCATCAGGGTCAACTTGTTTGGCAATTTGTAAAGCATCTGAAGTTGCAAGATCTGTGTTAGCTGGTGTCACTGCCAGTATAAGGCAGGTCTCTTTCGTGATGAACTGGAATAACATCTCCTTGATTTGGAGTTCAATGTCTGCTGGTTGATCACCTACGGGTACTTTGGTTAATCCCGGCAAGTCGATAAGTGTGATGTTCAAAACTATTGCACAGCAAAACATGCTATACAATTGCATAATATCTGAAAAGCTTTTGATTATATTATCTTAATTTCTCGTCTATAACTTACAAGTATGTCTATGCATTTAAATTAACTTGTACACTTACTCGCTAGAATTAACAATTTTATATTACAAAAATACATATTTGAACCTAAGATTTGATACTATGGTTAAATGCAATATTATATACATATATTATTAAATAACTCAATAAAACACACTGCTTTTCACACTAACAATCTGTGGTTATCCTCACATGTACAAATGCATGTGTATTTCACCAATAACCCAGATGGGAATATTATGATTTAATATATTTCCCCTCTTTATCACTACTATGTTAATATTTAACATGATTTTTTGTCGATATATTGAGTTTTCATTTTGTATGCGTTGTAGCATAACAGAATTATCACATTAAAATTTTAACTTAATACACATAAATAAAGACAAAAAAATGTCCATAGTAAGTGAGAATAATAAATGGTTAAAGATTAAACTAAAGAAACTGTACATTAAGTCAATAAAATGGTAATAAAATCACACTAAATAACAAAGAAAACTCTTGGTCAATATACAAATAACCTACTATATAAAAACCCAATAAACCAGCAGTATACCCAGTAGGTTGGGGGAGCAGTAAAAAGGAAAGAAAAAAGATAAAGAGGTAAACACAATTTTAATAAGGGAAATATAAAGTTAAGAAGCAGAGAAACCCCAAGACACGAAACCGATAACAAGTTGTCCATATTCAAATAAGATACATTGAATTAATGCCACAAAGACTTGAAAACACAAGAGGAGGAATTTACTTATATAATAAGAAAGAAGAGACTAACTATGTCAAGGTTCCTAAAAAGAACATAGAAAAGAAGAGCTATCCCAAAATGTTGATAAAGGAATATATACCCAATTGAAACTAAATTAAAACCCATATATGTTAGACCCAGTAACTCAAGTTACAAGATACAATGCAATTAAAATAAATTGTAAACTAAATGTAAGCCTAATTTAAGAACAGAGTAAAAACAAACAAAAGACTACCATTAGTGTAGGAAATATAAGGTGAAATACCATAATAAATACAATAAAAGTTAGAGACTACAGTGAGTGTAGAGAATAACAAGTGACACACTATAATAAAAAATAGTGTAGGAAATAAAAATTATTTAAAAAAAAAAGACTACCATCAGTGTAGAGAGATACAATATAAAAAACATAAGAATAAAAGACAGTCTAATGACTGAGAATAGTTTTAGTAATAAAAGTGTTTTAAGGATTAGGTATAATAAAAAATTAATAGATACAAGATGTTTTGATCACAGTTAAGTTGTTAACAGAAAAGACAAATATAAAAGACAGTTAATGACCGAAGGTATTGTTAGTAATAAGATGTTTCCATTATAGTTAAATGATATATAAAAAAATAATAGGCATAAGATATTTTTGTTATGATTAAGGGATATACAAAAATTAGTAGATATAAGATGTTATGTTTATTCAAAATAATGTTAAATAATTTTCAAAGTTGTTAAGGCAGAGAAGGCAAGCAGGTAATAGGAATGTTGTATATTTTATTTATTAAATTGTAAACCATATAAAAAGTATAAGTCAAACTAACTAACACCCCACAATAGAAAAACAAACCAGTATTGTGAATCAAAATCATCTATCATAGAGTCAAACTCAAATAAATAAATTCAATCAAACTACATAATATAATGAATAGAATCTAGTCTATACAACACAAAAATATGAAAATGTAATCAGTACAGATACAAATAATAACAAATGTAATGACAAAAGAAGAAAATTAACTTTATTTGGAAATAGGTAAAACTAGGCCTAAGGAGTACTCAACTCAAATAAAAAGTAAATTAATCAATATTGGTGTATTATAGCAGCAAATTATTAACAACCAGCAATAATTATGGAGTGAGTAATATTATTTCATGGAAATATTAACATAAAAACAATTGTAAACCATTTAAATACTAAATTTGTAAAAAATATGAGGCCTACAATAAATATCAAAAATTGTAAATTTTAGGCTTATCTGAACTTAAAACAGACCCAGTTATATATCAAATTATGTAAAATTAACTTAAGAATATTGCTGAATAGTTAGATTTTCGTAAAATTAATAAATAATTGAGAAAGCAATAAATAGGAAAACTTGTTATGTATATTTAGGAGTTGAAACAAATCCAAGACATGCAAATTTATAAAAAGACAATGGGAAGAGGAAAAAGACATTTTATAAATTACCCCAAAACGACGACTTTCAGTCATCAGTCTATTGTTAATCGTTAATGTGAACAGTTCAGAAATTACTGACAGAAGACCAAAAAGTATGAATTAGTGAAAAAACATTGAGTGCAACCTCAAAAAGTGTAACAGAGGTTATCAAACAAAATCTAACACCAACATTTGATAATTAACACCAAACTAATCCAGAACAACTACAATAATAACACCAGTTACTAGAACGAGAAAGCAACCACCATTTTGAGGAATTTTTAAACCATATTAGCAGAACACGAATCCAACACATTTGAACACCGAACACTGCACCAACCAACAATCACAGAACAACATCACCGAAGAAGGAAGACCTCCACACTATTTTCCAGGAATACGACAACTTCGCAGAGAAAGGAATTCTCATTTATTTCTGAGGGAGAAGATCCAACATCGTGTCGGCATTACATCGTAGAAATCGAGGTGACGGCGGCCATACTTGAATTACTAACCAGCGACTGAACACAGCCCTATCGAGTCAGTGACGTCATTCTACGGATGGTTCGATTTCATTTTAATAATTGACAATTTGCATAATGCTGTTTTTTTTTTCAGCAATAATAATTTATTTTAAAATAGTTGTAAGCATTGTATCTTGTTCCTTGCCCTCTCTGACCATTTCGACAGTTAAAAGAATCCGAAATATTTAATTTTGTAAGCATTATACTTTGTCATTTTGTTCACTAGCGACCCTAGCGGAGCTCAACTAAAGCCTGGTCCGCACGCATCAGTATGGTGCATAATTTTAAATGTTAATAAATAAACATAATTATTCAGTTACAAGAGTTTATATTTATTTGTATAGTAAATATTAGTTAGATATTTCTTCTAAAAATTATTTAGAGCCATTCAAGAAATATACCAGAAGGAAGAAGAAGAACAGCAAAGTTAGAAGAGAGGATAATAAATCCGACAACATAAATAGATTGTCTATAGAAACAAATATTTTCAAAACGCAAAATCTCACCTATTTAATCAGAAGTAATTGAAAAGCATACAATTAATTAATTAATTAAACAAAAAAAATTATAACTAAAAAAAAATTGTCTTATCAACTCATTACACTTTTAATACATTATTTATTATTTATATATTTAAATAAGAATTTTTAGAGTTTTACTACAAATTGGCGTCCAACTGAGGGGCTGAAAATATGAGTTAATAGATTTATAAATTAAGGACAATTCGTCCAGTTTCCTATTTTTGCTCGGCAGCTGTTAACAGGTCAGAAAAAGAAACAAGATGCACAGGAGGGCGACATCAAAGAAAAGGGCTGAGGAGGCCGAACAGGAAACAGATATGGAGGATAAAGAAGCAACACCCGTGGAAGATGTGGAGTCGATGTTACCGCCAGCAGAACCAAACAAGCCTGCGCCACAGGAGGAACCGTCAAAGAAATCCACCACAAAAGAAGATACAAAGTTGGATCAAATGATGGAGATGTTACTCAGAGAATTTAAAACGACGAAGGAAGAGTTAAGGGAAAATAGTAAGAAGATGGAGGAGAAAATGGAAGAAAATAATAAGGAAATGAAAAATGATAACCAACAATTGAAGGAAGAATTGGGTAATAAAATTGGAGATACCAGTAAGAAGATGGAGGAGAAGATGGAAGAAAATAGTATGAAGATGGAGGAGAAGGTGGACAAAATAAAAAACGAAAATAAATCATTAATGGAGGAAAATATTAAGAAGATCGAGGAGAAGATGGAGGAAAATATTCAGAAAATAGAAGAGAAGATGGAAGAAAATATTCAGAAAATTGAGGAGAAAATGGAGGAAATAAAGACTGACAGTTAACAGTCGAAGGAGGAATTAACCCGAATAAGCCAAAAACTGGAAGAGACCAACCAGAGGATGGAAGAAACAAGTCAGAAAATGGAAAGCAATAATCAACAATTAAGAGAAGAATTGAGGGAGACTAACCAAGAGAATATGAACCGGTTAGATGGGAGGATGGAAGTATTAAAGGAAGAATTGGGTCAAAAGATAGCTGAAAACAATGAAACAATCAGCAAGAAAGTAGAAGAGGAAATAACAGTGATCGAACAAAAGATTACAAGGGCTGACGAAAGATGGAGTCAGACGGAATGAGAAGTACAGAGTATCAAGACCGAAATAAATACTAAGGTTGTCAACATCGAAGAAACGAATAGGAAGACTTTAAAGGAAAAACTAAAGGAAACACGTGAAGACTGGGAGCGAGTGCAGGACCGATTCACAGAAAAATGTGACGGTATTGAAGGAGCTGTGACCAGTATCAACAGTCAGGTGCGACAGAATCAAACAGATATAGACCTGTTCCATAGTCGACCGACAAGCATTACCAGTTGTCCTAATAACGAGAATCGTGAAGGTATTAACTTCAGGTTTTATAAAAATAAACCTATGGAGTTCCTAGCCAGAATCGAAGAGTACTTCACTAAACACCGAGGCAATCTCTGGAGGGAGAATAAAGACGTACTTGACGAATCATTCAAGGAGATAGCTGATAATTGGTGGATGGCGATAAGAGATGAAGTGACCGACTACCAACAATTCAAAAGGCTATTCAAGGCCAAATATTGGTCTGAATCGACACAAAATATCGCCAGAGACGGGATCTGTCATGGAAAATACAACCCGTATGGAAACCAGACTCTAACAGCGTATTTCTTGGGAAAGGTGTGTGTGGCCAAACATTTAGAGCCCCGAATACCGGAAGAATTGCCTGGTCAGCAAGCTCTCATACCACTATGAGGAAGATATTATAAGAGCTAGAAGAAACAGTCAGATAAAGACTGTACAAGCAATGACCGAACTATTAGAAATGTATGAGCATGAGGATTACTACCGCCAAAGTCGCAGGAGATACGAGAGGCTGGAGACAAGGAGTAATGCGAATAATACAAATAATAATAATCGGCAGAATGGTAGTAACAACAATAATTATAATTCCGCAAACCGAAATAATGCCGAATACAATGATAACCCTCGTGGTAACAATAATGTTACTAGATATAATAACCATAATAATAATAATGTTCCCAGAAATAATAATAATGAGAGTAACAATAATAATAATAATAATAACCGTCTGCACAACAACAACGGTTATTATAACAACCGTAATTATGTTCCAAATGGTCAGAGAAACCCCAACCCCCCTAATAACAATTATCATAGTAATTATAACAGAAATTACCCGAATGGAGGTAATAACAATAATTACAGGACATATCGACCCCATATCAACTACATCAGAGCGGAAGGCAGTGGACAGAGGAGGTACCAGCCTCAATGAAGGAGCCGATATTATGAAACTTTTCAAGGAAGTCAGGGGAGTAATCGTTACAGACAGTATGAACCCAGACGCAGTTCCAGCCTGGACAATCAACGAAGACTACCTGTAACGGAAGCCCAACCGGACGATCGTGCTGAACCAAACGAAGCAGTTTCAGGACTCCAAGTTGATGCTGCTAACAGCCTAATCCGTAATGATGCGGATTAAACGAACGGAGGCAGTAATAAACCCCAATAACCCTTTACTGCTCCAATCTGTGTTTGACCAAGAGATAAAACTGAGAGAAGAAAAAAATTTTACAATAATATACAATAATTATTTGAAAGATATCCGTAAGGACTTGCTAGAAGAAAAAGAAATTAACATAAATAATAATGACAACGAAATCATATATATAATTGCAGGAATTGAGGGTATTTCTGTTCCCATAATGATAGACACTGGAGCAAATGTCTCTATAATAAATCATAATGAATTGGGTCGGATACAGCAGGAATGCCACAAAAACTTACCGGTACTACCTATTAATAATATTGTGCTTGTAGGAGCTACCGGCCGACAGAACAAAACCATAAGGAAACAGGTATCCCTAAGTGTCCACAGTCAGGACATTAGTGTGGATATGATATTTCTTGTTGCAGCCGGATTGCCTTTCAACATCATGATAGGGTGTGACATATTGCGTAGGAACTCAGCAGTTATCGACTTGTGCCGAGGGAAGGTATCACTCTTTTCTGAAGGTTCGACCTGGATAGCCAATTTAACTAACAACAAGATGTTAGACTCCAAACAACTTATCGACCACAAGAATAAGGTGAATTACTTGTCAAACTACTCGTCAAACAACAAGCCAGTACATCAGAATACGGAGGATGACCTATGGCCACAAAAGATTCAGGAGATACGTGACTTCCAGTGCCAAAATACCAACGAGCGATTAGACGAAAACCAGCTGAATCAGTTAGTCAACATATATGAAAAATATCGAGCTGTATTTTCGGACGAACCTGGAAAGATCAGGAACTACCAATGTTCCATACAATTCAGAGAACCGGTAGAATTCAATCGAAAGTCATATCCCATAGCACAATCTTTGAAGGAAGCCGTACGCACGGAGATCCAGAAGAACATGATCAGTAAGGATATTATCGAAAGCAGTCAGTCGCCATACACTAGTCCAATTGTGGCTATACAAAAGAAGAATGGGAAGGTAAGGCTTTGCCTTGATGCACGTGAGATAAATAAAATGATTATTAACGATCGTACCTCACCTGGCGAAATTGATGAGATATTGAAGAGATTCCACGGAACGAAGTTCATTACTACGTGGGATACCGTGTGCGGGTATTGGCAGGTGGAGTTGCACCCAGCAAGCCGGCAATACATGGCGTTCATCTTCGAAGGGCGCAACTATCAGTTTAAGAGGTTGCCCTTCGGGTTAGTGAACTCAGTAGCTGTTTTTGTCGCCTGTATGGATCAAATACTCGGACCAGAAGCGCTCCAATTCACGACTGTCTACGTTGATGATCTCCTAATGACATCAACCAATTGGGAAGAACATTGTTACCGTGTGGAGCATGTCTTGAAGAAGCTGGCTGAGAATAATGTTACCCTTAAGCTAGACAAGTCCAAGCTTATAGCTAAAGAAGTACAATTTTTGGGTTTCCAGTTGAACAGTCAAGGAATAACACCGTCAACAGAAAAGGTAGACGCCATACAACGACTCCCTATACCAAAAAACAGAAGGCAACCACAATCATTTTTAGGCCTGTGTAACTACTACAGGAAGTTCCAAAATAATTATTCCGAACTGACGGCCCGATTTCAGTACCAGTTATCGTCCAAGAATAAATGGCGATGGGGTCAAGAACAAGACGAAACCTTCAAGTCGATTAAGGAGAAGTTCTTAGAAGCAGTAATGCTTAATCATCCAGATTTTAACCGACCATTCTTCCTAAACTGTGACGCTAGTAACATTAGCTTGGGATCAACATTGTACCAAGAAGTCGAAAGTGGAAACCATCTAGTAGTGAGCTTTGCTAGCAGAACCCTTAACCAGTGTGAAAAGAACTACAACATGACGGAAAAGGAACTGCTAAGTGTAGTCTTTGCCTGTGGGAAGTTTCAGACGTATATTCTTGGATATCCAGTGACCGTTCGAACAGATCACAAATCTATATCATTTCTTAGAAGATGCAAGTTAAGCCATAAATAAATGGCTTATAAAACCATGGACTACGGCCAAACAGCCCAGATAACATGAACCATACATTATTAGACATAATTTTACTTAATCTTTTTTTTTTTTTAATCATCCAGTGATGTTTGTTTCTGGTGATGCGATCTCTTCTTTGGTGCTATATCCCATCATTTTCAGAAGCAGATGATGTCATTTGGCATCACTTCATCTTGTTGGCTGATGTATCCCAATGAAGTGTAGTGCCTTAAATCCCTTGGTGTATAGTATTTATTTATCTGGTCCAGGTCACCCTCTTTCACATTGTTAACAAGTCCATTGGGATTATTTGAAGTAATTTTGAAGATATCATCTTCAGTACTCCTTCAACTTTTCAGCTTATGAGATCAACCAAATCACTTTTGTAATCCTTTCTGTATAGTCTTCTTCACTGTCAACTGATATAATCAAAGTTGTAAGGAGTCAGTGCCAGATTTTTTTATTTCAATCCTTTTAGTATGCCTTGGTCCATAGGTTGACCAGATGGGTACTTGCCCTGCAGGAATACGATATACAGTGGGAGTATGTTCCTGGGAGTAAAAATGTAGTAGCTGACGTGTTGTCGAGAGTAAATTTTGAAGAACAGACGTTCGAAGGCGAAAAGGAGAGCATCTTGAAGATCTATAATATTATTAAGGACAGATCCGATCTAGAAAAGATAGTGCAAGACATCAGCAAACACCAGCAGTCCGACCCGAAGCTAAACCATATTAAACTTCGTCTCTCCAACCAAGATGACACAATAACCAAGTTTTATTGTATACACAATGAAATATTATTCATCAAAACATCCCTTGATGAAGAGATATGGAAGATCGTAATCCCCACTACAATCGAGAAGGATATCATCCTGGATTATCATCTCCGATACGGTCACATGGGAGCCATGAAGGTGATCAAGGCGATAGAAGAGAATTGCCATATCAAAAATATAAATATAAAGACGAGAAACTACCTCAAAACCTGTCTGATATGTCAATTGGTGAAAACCAACAATGAGAGAAAAGAGGGTATGATGATACCAATTACCTCACAAGCAAAACTGGAAAAGGTCTTACTGGACATCTGTGGTCCATTTCCCCGCAGTGGCGGACGCTATCAATACAAATACATTATTATCATGATGGATCACTTCACGAAATTTATAAAACTGTACCCGGTGAACAGAGCCACCACTTTGAAGACTCTAGGAGTGATAACAAATCATTATATTCCAGAGATAGGGAGCCCGGCATCCATAATCACAGACCATGGAACGCAATTTAAGGGTAGGAGGTGGAAAACACTTTAAATACATTGGGCATTAAGACGTACAAGACATCTGTCTACCACCCCAGCAGCAATCCAGCGGAGAGGGTACTGCGAGAAGTCGGAAGAATATTACGGACTTATTGCCATAATCAACAAAGGAAGTGGCAAGAATATTTATCAGCTACCGAAGAATTCCTTAATCTGGCATATCACCCCGCTATAGGTACCACGCCATTCACGGCAATGTATGAAAAACCGCCTCCAAGAGAAATACAAGACATAATAGAAGTCCCCATGAGTCAAGAATACAAGTTCAATCGAATAAAGTTCTACAATAAATTGGCAGAAGACCAGGAAAGGCGCAAGAACAAGTATCAAAAGGCGATTAAGAAGATAATAAGCTATGAAGTTGGAGAAAGAGTACTATTGAAAAACAGAGAACTACCCAGTACTTTGGAAGGCATTACCAAAAAGTTGTTACTGCTGTATACCGGCCCATACCTAATTGTTAAAAATAATAACAACAATACGTATGTATTAAAGGATGTCAATTCAAATAAAGTAAAAGGAACTTATAATCAATTATCAATTAAAAAATATATAGAGGAGAGATAAATGATTTCAAAATTCAAAAAATTGTAAGGACAACTTACACTAGTCATTCGAAAAACTATTATGAATGGAAAAAAGAATTTTGTTAGAAGAATTACTAAATTCAAAAAAATAGTAAGACCAACTTACACGAAATATTCGAATAACTATTATGAACAAAAACGAATTTTGATGATCAAAAATTTCAAAATTCAAAAAATTTGTAAGAACAACTTACACTAATTATTCGACAAACTATTATGAATGAAAAAAGAATTTTGATGAATAAAAATTTCAAAATTCAAAAAATTTGTAAGAACAACTTACACCAAATATTCGAATAACTATTATGAATGAAAAAAGAATTTTGATGAATAAATATTTCAACATTCCAAAAATTTGTAAGAACAACTTACACTAATTATTCGACAAACTATTATGAATAAAAACGAATTTTGATGAATAAAAATTTCAAAATTCAAAAAATTTGTAAGAACAACTTACACCAAATATTCGAATAACTATAATGAATAAAAATGAATTTTGATGAATAAAAATTTCAAAATTCAAAAAATTGTCAGGACAACTTACACTAGTCATTCGAAAAACTATTATGAATGAAAAAAAGAATTTTGTTAGAAGAATTTCAAAATTCAGAAGATAGAACAACTTACACCAATTATTTGAAAAAAAAAAAACATTATGAAACAAAAAGAATTTTGTGCGAATAAAAATATCTAAAGTTAAAAAATAGTAAGTACAACTCATACAAATGATGAGATATAACTATTAAATATAAAAAGAAATTTTGTAAGAAAGAGATACAAAATTCTAAGAGAGTAAGAACAAAATACACTCATAATTTGAGTGAACTCTTACATAAAAGAACTTGAAAGTAAATGGAGTACAAATATGTAAACTCTCTCAAACTCTCCAGAGACAAAGCAAAAAGAACATGTTCCAGTAAATAAAGAGAACAACCCATATTAAACAATTGAATAATTTAATGTTACCAGAACAATATATTAATAAATGTTAAAAGTGTCAGAAGAAGGAACGTAACAAATCCTCATAAAAACCAGTGTTAATAAAGAGAAAAAACCCTCAATAAACTACCACAGCTATAAAAAAAAAACTATACTATACTTTGTATGATAATAGTGACTATGCTAACAATAACAACTATTATAAACTATGTAAATGAGACAATTTAAGACAAAAATGATACAGAATTTCAAATGGAAAGAAAAGGAGAGAAGAAACCAGAATATTTTATAATTTAATCAAAACAACTCAACCAAACTCACAAAGAAAATAATTTGATAAAGATGGAACAATGAAGAAAGATCAACTAAGTAAAAACAAAATATTAAGACCAGAAACCAAAAACCCTGGTACCACGATGATAACATTGTTGTAATAACCACTGTTATAGTGATAAGTGATAAAGAAATAATTAATGTTATGCCATGAGCAATAAAATAACTCACTGGGTACCAAATGGAAGAAAAAATCTATATAAATGCTAATTACTATGTAGACAAGATAAGAAGATGAAATGATGAAACGATGAAATGTATATTATACCACATACCTAAACCACATAATATGGAATAAGCTTTAATAGAGACGAAGAGTCAAGTGTATGAAAGTATTAATTGATATAAAATATTATGAAGTGAAGAATCCAAGGATGTTTATTATTAGTCAAAAGAGACTACTTTTACTGATTATTTATTTTTATGACTTGATGTAGAAAAATTCCATCAGTCTTATATTTTGAGCAGAGATGATAATGCCTCTGGGCTCAATTAATTGAAGTATTGGACAGCAGGGATTGAAGCCAAAAGTGCCACTCTGAACTGTTCCAACTCATATGTTAGGGAGTAAACATACTGGTGAGGAAGCACCAAATAAGAAAGGATATAAAATGATAATGTTATACACAAGATTGATGATTACTTATTAATGAAAAAAGAAACTAATGAAGGAGATACACATCATCTGAGAGAAAGCAATGGTGGAAAAAGAAGGTATATAAAGTGAAATCACGAAGAAAATATGGTAAAGAAAATGAATTAGTAGTAATTATTTCATCCATACTAAGAATATGATCTGAACTAATCACTTTTACGGGAGAGCATATGTAGCATAACAGAATTATCACATTAAAATTTTAACTTAATACAACATAAATAAAGAAGAAAATGTCCATAGTGAGTGAGAATAATAAATGGTTAAAGATTAAACTAAAGAAACTGTACTTTAAGTCAATAAAATGGTTATAAAATCACACTAAATAACAAAGAAAACTCTTGGTCAATATACAAATAACCTACTATATAAAAACCCAATAAACCAGCAGTATACCCAGTAGGTTGGGGGAGCAGTAAAAAGGAAAGAAAAAAGATAAAGAGGTAAACACAATTTTAATAAGGGAAATATAAAGTTAAGAAGCAGAGAAACCCCAAGACACAAAACCGATAACAAGTTGTCCATATTCAAATAAGATACATTGAATTAATGCCACAAAGACTTGAAAACACAAGAGGAGGAATTTACTTATATAATAAGAAAGAAGAGACTAACTATGTCAAGGTTCCTAAAAAGAACATAGAAAAGAAGAGCTATTCCCAAAATGTTGATAAAGGAATATATACCCAATTGAAACTAAATTAAAACCCATATATGTTAGACCCAGTAACTCAAGTTACAAGATACAATGCAATTAAAATAAATTGTAAACTAAATGTAAGCCTAATTTAAGAACAGAGTAAAAACAAACAAAAGACTACCATTAGTGTAGGAAATATAAGGTGAAATACCATAATAAATACAATAAAAGTTAGAGACTACAGTGAGTGTAGAGAATAACAAGTGACACACTATAATAAAAAATAGTGTAGGAAATAAAAATTATTTAAAAAAAAAGACTACCATCAGTGTAGAGAGATACAATATAAAAAACATAAGAATAAAAGACAGTCTAATGACTGAGAATAGTTTTAGTAATAAAAGTGTTTTAAGGATTAGGTATAATAAAAAATTAATAGATATAAGATGTTTTGATCACAGTTAAGTTGTTAACAGAAAAGACAAATATAAAAGACAGTTAATGACTGAAGGTATTGTTAGTAATAAGATGTTTCCATTATAGTTACATGATATATAAAAAAAATAATAGGCATAAGATATTTTTGTTATGATTAAGGGATATACAAAAATTAGTAGATATAAGATGTTATGTTTATTCAAAATAATGTTAAATAATTTTCAAAGTTGTTAAGGCAGAGAAGGCAAGCAGGTAATAGGAATGTTGTATATTTTATTTATTAAATTGTAAACCATATAAAAAGTATAAGTCAAACTAACTAACACCCCACAATAGAAAAACAAACCAGTATTGTGAATCAAAATCATCTATCATAGAGTCAAACTCAAATAAATAAATTCAATCAAACTACATAATATAATGAATAGAATCTAGTCTATACAACACAAAAATATGAAAATGTAATCAGTACAGATACAAATAATAACAAATGTAATGACAAAAGAAGAAAATTAACTTTACTTGGAAATAGGTAAAACTAGGCCTAAGGAGTACTCAACTCAAATAAAAAGTAAATTAATCAATATTGGTGTATTATAGCAGCAAATTATTAACAACCAGCAATAATTATGGAGTGAGTAATATTATTTCATGGAAATATTAACATAAAAACAATTGTAAACCATTTAAATACTAAATTTGTAAAAAATATGAGGCCTACAATAAATATCAAAAATTGTAAATTTTAGGCTTATCTGAACTTAAAACAGACCCAGTTATATATCAAATTATGTAAAATTAACTTAAGAATATTGCTGAATAGTTAGATTTTCGTAAAATTAATAAATAATTGAGAAAGCAATAAATAGGAAAACTTGTTATGTATATTTAGGAGTTGAAACAAATCCAAGACATGCAAATTTATAAAAAGACAATGGGAAGAGGAAAAAGACATTTTATAAATTACCCCAAAACGACGACTTTCAGTCATCAGTCTATTGTTAATCGTTAATGTGAACAGTTCAGAAATTACTGACAGAAGACCAAAAAGTATGAATTAGTGAAAAAACATTGAGTGCAACCTCAAAAAGTGTAACAGAGGTTATCAAACAAAATCTAACACCAACATTTGATAATTAACACCAAACTAATCCAGAACAACTACAATAATAACACCAGTTACTAGAACGAGAAAGCAACCACCATTTTGAGGAATTTTTAAACCATATTAGCAGAACACGAATCCAACACATTTGAACACCGAACACTGCACCAACCAACAATCACAGAACAACATCACCGAAGAAGGAAGAACACTCCACACTATTTTCCAGGAATACGACGACTTCGCAGAGAAAGGAATTCTCATTTATTTCTGAGGGAGAAGATCCAACATCGTGTCGGCATTATATCGTAGAAATCGAGGTGACGGCGGCCATACTTGAATTACTAACCAGCGACTGAACACAGCCCTATCGAGTCAGTGACGTCATTCTACGGATGGTTCGATTTCATTTTAATAATTGACAATTTGCATACTACTGTTATTTTTTTTCAGCAATAATAATTTATTTTAAAATAGTTGTAAGCATTGTATCTTGTTCCTTGCCCTCTCTGACCATTTCGACAGTTAAAAGAATCCGAAATATTTAATTTTGTAAGCATTATACTTTGTCATTTTGTTCACTAGCGACCCTAGCGGAGCTCAACTAAAGCCTGGTCCGCACGCATCAGTATGGTGCATAATTTTAAATGTTAATAAATAAACATAATTATTCAGTTACAAGAGTTTATATTTATTTGTATAGTAAATATTAGTTAGATATTTCTTCTAAAAATTATTTAGAGCCGTTCAAGAAATATACCAGAAGGAAGAAGAAGAACAGCAAAGTTAGAAGAGAGGATAATAAATCTGACAACATAAATAGATTGTCTATAGAAACAAATATTTTCAAAACGCAAAATCTCACCTATTTAATCAGAAGTAATTGAAAAGCATACAATTAATTAATTAAACAAAAAAAATTTATAACTAAAAAAAAATTTTCTTATCAACTCATTACACTTTTAATATATTATTTATTATTTATATATTTAAATAAGAATTTGTAGAGTTTTACTACAGCGTGCACTACTCTTGAAGGTAACTATGAAGCATTAGCATAGTTTTCATTTGTTTCCTGATGGTGACTTATACATGGCAGTATTTATGTTTTTTTTTTTAAATCCTTAAGTAACAATACTTATATTTTTACACAATTTTCCAGTTGTCACTAATCACAAAGTTCTCTGTTATTTGATGACACTATAATTGTCATTCTTCATCTGCTAATATTTCTATTATATGTTGAGCAGTAAAATGTATATATTGGTAACATAAAAATGAGTAAATGTGGGTGAAATTATTCAATGTTAGTTGTCCTTTGCAACATTAATTCATTCATTTCACTACTTCTAACTAAAATCCAACAAAGAAACTTGAAATAATATACACGGTCTAATAATAAAGTTTACAAACTCTTCTCTGTGTGTTTATTGAGGCAGCACAATATGGAAACACAATAACCATTAAACAGGTTGAATTGTTTACTGGTGACATATGGTTTTAGGTGGTAAAACATAACTTTGTAGAAACCTGCTACTGGAAACTCATGACACAAGATTCCTTCAAAAACTTAAAAGTACAATTGGATGACATATTGTTTTATTTCTCTTGAAATCAAACATTTTACCCATATTATGTTACAAACAACCCAAGCACTTATAATAAGATATTATTTGTTCAATAACCCAAAAATTACAATAAATCATAAAAACTGAAATATAATACACAAAATATACTATCAGAATACGGCTGTCAGAAAACGGTTGCAGGTAATCTACCTCTTTCTCATGACCGATCTTCACCAAAATCAAAAGCCCTTGAGGTCTCTACACCTCAGGGATGTATGCAAAAATAATTTGATTCTATTTGACTGTATGGCAGTTATCATTCGTCATAGAAAAAATTACCCTTGTTAAAACATAAAACGTTGCAAGTAAACTATCCCTTTCCCTTAACCGATCTTCACAAAAAACAATAGGCCTTGAGTGCTCTACAATTCAGGACTGTATGCAAAAAATTATTTGATTCTGTTTAAATTTGCGGATGTTATCGTTTGCCATAGACAAATTCTACGCAAGACACACAGACACTTTTCAAAAAATGACTTTCTTCATGTTTTGAGGGTAGTACAATCAGAATCAGCCGTTATCTCGAACACGATTTTTTTGCCATGACCATACTTCCATTTCCTTATGGAACATGGAAGTAATACTAACTAGTTATTAACTAGGCTTTATTTACCAAGGTCAACATTTGGAGTGAAAAAAAGTGTACAAAAAGCTTTACTATTTTTTTTTTTTAATTTTCATATAATTACAATAGACTCTATAATAGAGCTGCAATTATTATAATCTAAATATGATGACACTGACCTTCGTTATCACTTTTTAGTGTTTAAGTATGAATAATTAACACGAAGCTTGAAAAAAGTTGTAGATTTTAGCAACAGAAACATTGGTTCAAGATTTTCAGACACTTGGCTTCTAGAACGCTTTTAAATGCCTCTCCCATGTGCATGTTTTTTATGAAAAGCTGAGACACCTAAGTGATTGTGGAAGTAGTAGTCAGATTTTCTTGTGTCAGACATTAGAAATAGTTACCAGAAACCTGGACTTTTTAAAGACACTAATGCCTTTCTCCTCTTGGACAAGAGGAGATAGTTACCAGAAACCTGGACTTTTTAAAGACACTAATGCCTTTCTCCTCTTGGACAAGAGGAGAATGTAGGGTTCATCCTCCATCTGTCCTTATAACTACCTGCTACCAAATGTTCCAACCTTAATTCGACCTATACGTAAACACTAAATACAAGGCATTCATTTATACAAATTTATTAAATTTGTCTATACTGACCTGAAGTTCCAGACTAAATTCACTGAACGATGCAATTTTATGATTCAACACATGTAAAGATCCAAACTTACAGAAAGTCTTTCAAGAAAGCAAAACATTTTGAGCCTATTAGCAATTGCTCTCTCCTGCTGAATATTATTCAAAGTGATCCCACAATCACAATTCCAGATGACAAAATCATTAAAGGGAGTGACAATGACTCTTAACAGAGACAATGAGATATCCTCATAATTCAGAGCGTCTCAAGTTCGAGTGCACCAAATTGTAAATGAGCAAATACTTACGTGGAACACAAGAAATGACAAAAGAAGTATAAAAAACCGAAACATCGAAGCATGATAATGTTTTTAGGCTTTTGAAACGTATAATGTGGATTACGTAAATCATTTCCAAACCAGAGACTATCACAAACAGAGCATGTAAAACCAAATTTATTCTCACTAAAACGTTTGCTAAACTCAATGTCAGCAGCGATTATTTCTGTCTTGATGCGTTTACATATCAAATTTCTAGACCGTGGGGAATCGAAAGTGTGGAAGCGTCACGTTTTTCAATGATGTTAGATTTTTGTGGAATGACCTCCAGCCTAAAATCTCTCCACACACACACACACACACACACGCGCGCGCGCGCGCATAAAGGATTTCGACAAAACCGAAACATCGAAGCATGATAATGTTTTGTAAACAAAAGATTTCTAGACTGTGGGGAATCGAAAGTGTAGAAGCGTCACATTTTTCAATGACGCATCACACATTTTGTGGAATGACCCCCAGCCTAAAAACATTATCATGTTAAAACTTGTTGGCTTTAAAATTAATAATATTATTTACTTACATTAAAATATTTACTTACTGCAATCACTATTTAATTTAATAAATAGTATTTACTACATACACATTTAATGTAATCATTACTTATTTAAAGTTTATTTCCTTTGCTTTGCTTTGAAAAGATTAAATAAATAGACCTACATTAAATATTAAGATTATATTTTATATATACTTTAAAAATATGTATATAACTATAATTTTAAAGAATATATAATTAATGCCTTTATAATTAATTACCATGAGGTGAATAAACTCTCAAGTTAATGGGTATGTTAGAGATGCCTTTATTTGAGCCAGTAACTCTGTCAGTTTCTGCTTCAATCTCCCGTCGTACTTCATCAAAATCTACGAACTTCTTCCCTTTACAATGTAGAAATTCTGCATATTCTGTAACAAAAAATATGAAGTGACCATACAAATAGCAAAATATGTTTGTAATAATTTATTCTCCTAATAATTTAATTTTAAATTTTACAGATTTTATATTTTACAATTTTTTTGTTTTTACTTTGAAATTCCAGCAAACCTTGAATTTTTTTATTATCAAAACATTGCTAAAAATGAAAACTTCATAAAACTAATTTACAAACAATTCAATTAGAAGTTTGGTAGTTCAACACATATTTGCAAAATTTGTGCATTATCAATCCTTAGCTGGATGTTGGCAAGCTAGTAGGTTAGGTACAATCTATAGGGGTACCAAAGACAAAAAAAAGTCCCTTGCGCATGCGCTGGCTCGGCGGAGAAGGCTGTCACCCCCACCATGTCCGTCAACAACGTTGACGCCTGTGTAAGCTGTCTAAGCGGGCAGCGTGTTATTCAGTTAGATGCGTATGCGTGTTTATGAATAAATGCGATTTGTTTTCCTTTATACGATTTCTTTACGTTTTCGTTTAATATAATTGTATATATACTATTAATATTTAGTTTTCGTTTCGTATTTTATTATAATCATTAGAACTAACAGTGTGTTGTGTATTTTAGTTTATGCTGACTAATTACCAACAAACTACCATTCGTTGTCGTATTGTTACCGTAGCATGTTATTTTTTTTTTATAAATGGCATCGTCATCGAATAGTAAGCTAGCTTCTGGGAGACCTCTGACAAGTCAAGCCAGAGAAATTATTTTCATCGTGGCAGAATATTTAAGAAAACAAAAAAAGGAATACAACTTAAGTTATAATATTGCCGCCAGCACAAGTGAAGCAACAGGAGTCTCTCAGGCTACTGTGTACAAAATTTTAAATGAAGTCAAGAAATCATCAACTTCTGGTTATGAAAAAAATCTATTTTCTATGCCAAAAGGAAAATCACAGGCTCATAAAAAAAAGATTGAAATGGACTCCTTCACAGATAGTGCAATAAGGAGAAAGGTGCACGAATTTTATGCAGTGAAAAAAGTCTCACCCGCAATAAAGAGTTTACTGCAATCTCTAAAGGAAGATGATGTCATTCAATGTGAACGAGAATATTCGAGGCAACGACTTAAGTCTTCGTCGACATCTGGAGACTACCATAGTTCTATATATTTAATAACTTCAGTAAGTGGCTATCAGAAAAATTACTACCTAATCTCCCAAACAGCATTGTAATAATGATGGACAATGCCAAGCATCATTATGTAGAAAGGCATAAAAGGCCGACCTCGGTTTCACTAAAACAAGAAATAATTGACTGGCTTGTGAATCATGGTGTTACAATAGATTTTACATTCACGAAATCTCAGCTGCTGAAAAAGTGAACTCAGTTAACTGTGAAAAAACATTTATTGTCGACAAAATAATTCGTGCAAAAGGACATATCCCACTTCGTCTGCCACCTTACCATCCCGATCTGAATCCTATAGAACTTGTCTGGGGAGATATTAAAGGAGAACTTGCACGTAATTTTAGTGGATTATGTTTAGATGAAAAGAAAAATGGTTGCAAAAAAATAGTTGATAATTTTACAGTTGAAAAGTGGAAAAAGTGTTGTGAACATACAAAAATATCGGTATGGAGAACCATACATGACTTCCATGTTCTAAGATTTATATTTAAAACCATTTACGAAATGAAATGTTTCCATTGAAACTACTTCTTTCCACTTATTGCGTCAGCCTTAACCACAGTACTGTGGTCACTAATGTATACCACCACACGTTACTGCACTCAATTTTCAGTGATGATGGCAGTCGACGGCACTGCAGAAATGTCTGGTTTTGCAGAAAACATTGGACTACGGCCAAACAGCCCGGGAAGGAATTTTAACAACAAACTACTACTTTGTTGCTGATAACGTAGTACATATAATAAAAGGTGGCATGTAAACTACCCCTTTCCCTTAACCGATCTTCACCAAAAACAACACAACCATGAGTACTCTGCAATTCAGGAACGAATGCAAAAAATTATTTGATTCTCTTTGAATTTACGGCTGTTATTGTTCATCATAAAAAAATTACCCTTGTTAAAACATAAAATGTTGGAGGTAAACTACCCCTTTCCCATAACCGATCTTCACCAACACCAACAGGTCTTAAGAACTCTACAATTCAGGGCTGTATGCAAAACATTTTTAATTCTATTTGAATTTGCGGCTGTTATCGTTTGCCATAGAAAAAAAATTACCCTTGATAAAAAAAACGTTGATGGTAAACTACCCCTTTCCTTTAACCGATCTTCACCAAAAACAACAGGTCTTGAGTACTCTACAATTAAGGGCTGTATGCAAAAAATTATTTGATTCTGTTTGTATTTGCGGCTCTTTTCGTTTGCCATAGAAAATACTCTTGTTAAAACATAAAACGGTTGCAGGTAAACTACCCCTTTCCCTTAACCGATCTTCACCAAAAACAATAGGTCTTGAGAACTACAATTCAGGGCTGTATGCAAAACATTATTTGATTCTCTTTGAATTTACGGCAGTTATTGTTCGTCATAGAAAAAATTACCCTTGTTAAAACATAAAATGTTGCACGTAAACTACCCGTTTCCCTTAACCGATCTTCACCAAGAACAATAAGTCTTGAGAACTCTACAATTCCGGGCTGTATGAAAAACATTATTTGATTCTGTTTGAATTTGCAGCTGTTATCGTTTGTCATAGCAAAATATCGGTATGGAGAACCATACATGACTTCCATGTTCTAAGATTTATATTTAAAATCATATTCGAAATGAAATATTTCCATAGAAACTACTTCTTTCTATTGCTTCAGCCTTAACCACAGTACTGTGGTCACTAACGTATACCACCTCACGTTTTCGCACTCGATTTTCACTGATGATGGCAGTCGATGGTACTGCCGAAACGTCTGGTTTTGCTGAAAACATTGGACTACGGCTAAACAGCCCGGGAAGGAGTATTAACAAAAAACTACTTCTTTGTTGCCGATTACGTAGTACACATAAAAAATTCTCCACTCCCTCTTCAACTATAATTTTCATTAATAGAAAATTACCCCCACCCCGTTCAACTAGCCTTTCATTTATAGATATTTCATCTACGTTTCTACAGTGGATTATTATGAGCTTCTTATCAGGATACTCTGTTTATAAAAATTAAGTACTTGACTCTTGTTGAAACATAAAACGTTGCAGGTAAACTACCCCTTTATCTTAACCGATCTTCACCAAAATCAATAGGTCTTGAGAACTCTACAATTCAGGGCTGTATGCAAAATATTATTTGATTGTGTTTGAATTTGCGGCTGTTATTGTTTGCCATAGAAACAAATTACCCTTGATTAAAAAAAAAATTTTGCAGGTAAACTACCCTTTTCCCTTAACCGATCTTCACCAAAACAATAGGTCTTGAGTACTCTACAAATCAGGGCTGTATGCAAAAAATTATTTGATTCTGTTTGAATTTTCGGCTGTTATCGTTTGCCATAGAAAAAAAATCTAGACAGACAGACAGACACTTTTCGAAAAACTACTTTTTTCATGTTTTGAGTTTAGTACAATCAGAATCTGCAATAATCTCGAACATGATTTTCTTTGCCATCACCATACTTCCATTTTCTTAAGGAACATGAAAGTAAAATATCGGTATGGAGAACCATACATGACTTCCATATTCTAAGATTTATATTTAAAATCATTTTCGAAATGAAATATTACCACAGAAACTACTTCTTTCTACTTACTGCTTCAGCCTTAACCACAGTACTGTGGTCACTAACGTATACCACCTCACGTTATCGCACTCGATTTTCACCGATGATGGAAGTCGATGGCATTGCGGAAACGTCTGGTTTTGTAGAAAACATTGGACTACGGCCAAATATCCCGGGAAGGAATTTTAACAAAAACAACTTCTTTGTTGCCGATAACGTTGTACACATATATTGTAACATGACCAAGTGTTACATAACCTAGACATATACCCATAGAATTAATAAATACATGAAGGTAATGTAAGTAGATAGTATGATGATGAAAGTAGCAAAGAAGAGAAGGACCAACGAAGAAAGAAGAAGAAGTGCCACAAGAAGCAGTAAACAAAACACTGCTTGACACTACAACCAATACTATAACTGACACAAACTAATGGACAAATTAAATTCACTTTAAGCTGTCAAGCGAGTCAGTGAATAACTTGAATGTAATTTCACATGTCAATAAAAAAATAATTAAGAAATAACCCGAATAATATAATCTCAGCAACAGTATTTGGCTGAGAATAAATCAACAATGACTAGCAACTATTAATGCCTATGACTAAGATTAGCTATGGCCATAATATAAAATTGAAACTGTATTACAATCTCAAATGTAATCATAAGAAGTAAAAATAATTGTAAGAGGGAACCTTATATAAGTCAGTTACCTCACCAATGTACCAAATGTAACTAATGAACATTATTAAGGCATAAACCCGATGTAAAAGGTATGCCTAGGCAACGCCTAAAACGAACAATTGTCAGTAAGGTGATAAGTAGAAAGGACTACTAGGGTAAATAACATACACTGAACAATCATTATACCAAGTGTAGCAATAAGCATTATTAATGTATTATACAAGTAACAACTCAATTATTAATGAATAGCACAGTAAGAGAGAATCATAGCCGGCGTCGCTAGCAGACGACAGCGCGAAGCCATATATCTGAACATTGTTTATTAAGAAATGTCAGTGAAAGTGTAAATAAAACCAGTGTCAAACTATATCAAATTAGAGAGAAAAAAATACCCTTTAATTTGATAGCGATACAACCACAATCGCAACTATAATAAGTGCGTGACATGCGTTAGCATCATTTGTAAATAGAAGGTAAGAATTCTGTTTGTCAATAATAACAACGTCAACTGTCAATCATCTTAGCCGAAAGTCGGTTAATGACCGTTGGAAAGACAATGCGTCATTTTCGTAATGTCTGGTTGAGCCAATCAAAAAATAGCTTACTAAATAAAACAATCACCTAAGCCTCATCAAAGCAGAGGGTATATAACGGGAGCGCGAGTTTTACCGTTACCACTTTTCTGACAATCATCGAGAGCGAAAGGTGTCGCTCGTCCCATCAAAATTTTTATTAACTTATAGCATCATGTATTAGTGCGTCCATTGAACCATTTCGGCAACAACAAATAACTACAATACAGTCTACCTAGAATCAGTGCATCGATGTGAAGTATTTATTTTATTTAGTGCGGGATATATCGAACAGGAGAAAATAATTAAATAGTATTATAAAAGGTCCAATTTAGTCAGAAGCGGACAAATATTCTCTGTTCAAGTGCGTGTGTAGTGTAAAGCCAGGGTCAATATAATCCGACCACTGGAGTGTTTAATTAAATTTTAATCTAAACGATTAAAATAAAGAGGTAACATCGTGACAATTTATTCCATTAATCTGAGTGCACTGATATATTTAATAAACAAAATTTGTACTGACACATAACACCAAAACATTTTCTGTGTTACACAATGACTGAATTTATTTAGTGGATTTGTCAATCCTGTTTAAGAATGATGTTAGTCTTAAGTGGTCAATATAACTTTTGTGAATAATTAAGCGAG
This sequence comes from Magicicada septendecula, assembly GCA_034769895.1. Lineage (NCBI taxonomy): Eukaryota > Metazoa > Arthropoda > Insecta > Hemiptera > Cicadidae > Magicicada > Magicicada septendecula. The sequence continues at coordinate 382,751,247 of CM068368.1, forward strand.
CGTGACGAACGCCTAACCTATAAATAGGTTTGATTTTTTGTTAGTAAACAACAAGGCCTTACTAGTCAATATTGTTTTATGAAATAATTAACTTTTGTGTAGGCATGAGCATTCTTTCTTGTGTTACAAAGAATTTACGCCAGAGATATAAATAAAATTAATGTTTAAAGTAAAGTTTATCTGGACATAACCAGAAAAGTTGTTTATGCTCTGAGCTAGTGCAGTAGGGTAAGTGAACGAAGTAATTTCAATTGTATACCAATGTATTTTCTTAATTATGTTCGTTTGAGTTCATAATCAAGGGTACAAATAAAACCCAGTTATTAGCAGCATAACTTTGACTTAATTTATTTAGGTCAAAAGTAAATAAATAATTAATTCAGAACAATCAAAGTAACTTTTAGTAGAGATCACACGTTGTTGAATTTGAATTGCCATAAGGGCAATAAACACAATTTCAGTTTTTAAAAATAATTATTTGATTCTATTAATGGGTTTTACACGGGATTTTCCCGAAATAAACCTGTGTGGCGCCCATTATTAAACAAGGTAACCTAACCTTGTAAATAAAGCAAGCTGGTTTTGTAAACCGTCTTGGCAGCTTATTAATTTGCTATAAAAAAAAAAAAGGTGAACTTCCAAACTTCCAGAATCACGACCAGGTACGTGGAAGTGTATTTTATTAATTTTATTGTCCAGACGTGACGTGACTTTACGTACTTAGACAACTGTCAACCTGGAGGAGGAGTTTCGCTGCCAGAATCAACGCGACGGGGACCTTCATCAAGCGACCAGCTAGTACGCTTTATTTATTAAATTAAACAACGTTATAGTTCAAACAACATTACTGCAACTATTTTTATTTTTATTCAAAGGAGTTCTTTTAAGACAATAATAATTTTTTCAATTCATCATAACTTGTAACTTTAACTTTCAATTGTAAACTTATAACACACTGTTAATTTTTAAGTCAAATATTAAACAATTTGTAACATTTTTTTTTTAAACACAACGGATCTACGTTCGTTACAAATTGGCGACCAGCAACGTGAGGCTGAAAAAAAATATTAAACGAAAATATTTTTTATATTTATAATCAGCCCGGCAAACACAAAAGAACAAACATGCCACACACACATCAATACGACACAAGATACAAGGATAGCCGAGTAGAAGAGGTACAACCAAATACGGAGACACATGAGACACAACCAACACCTGAGATGGAAGTCATTACAATTAATAACACAGAAACTCGACCGGAAGAAACACCCCATGCAGAACCGGAAGTAGAAGTGAGGGTCGACAACCAACCTAAACAACCCGAGAAGCCCACACAACCAGGGGAGACTGACTTCCAGGAATGGATGAAGAAGGTAATGGAAGGGTTGAATAACAAATTAGACGACAACAATAAAAACATCGAGTCGATGAAGGAAGACAACCGAACTTTAAAAGAAGATAGTCTCAGAAATATGGAGTCAATCAATAAAAACATGGAGTCGTTAAAAGAAGATCTCATACGAAATTAGACGACAATAATAGAAATATGGAATCATTAAGAGCCGGCCTACATGCACGATTAGACGACCATAATAAGAACTTCGAACTATTGAAAGAAGACTTGAATAAAAAGATAGACAATACCAATAGAGCCATGGACACGTTAAACAATAAAATAGACGACAGCAGCAGAGCCTTAAAAGAAGAGTTGAATACCGCGTTAAATGAGATTAGTCGGAAGATGGAGGAAGGTAACGAAAAAATTAATACCAGAGTAGACGCGGAGATAGCGGTCGTGAGAGAAGAAATTACAGAAGTGAACCAAAGATGTGAACAGCATGGCCAGGATTTAAAACGGACAAGAGAAGAGGTCGACGGGAGGATCGACAACATAGAGGAGATAACTGAAGCCCGGATCGAATCGCTGAAGAGGATGAGCCAAGATGAAATCAAGCGGGTGAGAACTGACGTGGGTGAGCGGTGTGAAGAGATAAGTGCGTCAGTGGACACGGTAAGGAACTTTGACGGTCGCAAATCGGGAGAAAATAGAAGAGTTACGACAACGTGAAATCGTGCAAATGAGAGAGGAAATTGAGGTAATCCGGAACCGTCCTATACAAGGTCAGTACATACAACCGACTGACAACCGTGACGTCATCAATTTCAAAAACTACCGGAAGAATCCGATTGAATTTTTGGCACGCATCGACGAAAACTTGGCAAGGATCCGAGAAACCAGGTGGAATGTAATAAGAAGCCTAAT